>OZ023166.1:24851084-25582334 GCA_963678695.2 Diplodus puntazzo | reverse complement strand
TCATTGTAAATTGATTTGGGTGAAACTGGATCATATTTTACGGACACACGGTAGTCTGGTTTTCCCTCTAATGTCCTCTGGCTGCTCCGCCTGAGCCCTCTGTGATTTACGGTGTTTCCTAATGAAAGGATGGCTAAATTTGTTGCTCAAGTAAGCACTAACGGTAGCTAACTGTACCGGGATCCAAGTGAACATGGCATTGGGACAAAAAACAAAGTCTGAGACCAACTGCAGCCAGTCTGGCGACAGGGAGTCCAGTACCGAGGGATGTTACGGAGTCCAGCTGCAGTTAGACAGTTATCAATTGCCCGTTTAGCAACACAGCTAGCGATTAACAGTCCTATTAGCTGATTAACAATAGGGGAATGGCCAAACCTGGCAACTAAAACACCTTGGTACTGTATTCCCTGTCGTCAAAATGGCAACTGTCCACCTCGGATGCTGTGTTAGGTCCCACTCTGGCCGTGTTTGGCGAGCCCTGTCATCACTTAATTATCCATGATGACTGGGAGCTCCTGGTCAGACAGAGTTGAGTACACTGGCAGGTACTGTAGAGGCATTGCTCTCCTTTTAGCTCTGTTTCTGTGAAAACTCATGAGTAAAAAATATGTGGCTAGTCAGTGGCGTGCACAGACTTTTTGAAGGGCAGGGGCGAAAAGAAGGGCATTTTAGCGTGCATTTTGGCTCCCAAGAAGGCACTTTAGCACGTGTTTTGGCTCCCAAGACCCAAGAGGGCCCTTAAACGTGTTTTGTTTCCCAAAGGGCACTTTATCATGTTTTAACCAGCCAAGGGGGCAGTTTAGTGTGTTTTGCCAAACAAGAGGGCACTTTGGCACAGTTTTTTGGTTCCCAGGAGGGTACTTTAGCGCGCGTTTTTCAACAATTGGGCCACGAGGGGGGGGGGGGGCAATGCCCCCCCTTGCGCACATCACTGTAGCTAGTTGCTAAATGCTACACCTTGAAAAAAACAATACAAGGAGCTAAAAGATGCTAAAATGTTCCATAGAGGTGAGAAGAAATACAGAGTTGGGGGAGCAGCTATTGCAGCTTTAAAGTGAATTTAAATATCTTGAAAAAAAGCTGGCAATTTCAACAATGGCGGTTTTTCATTTTTACATTTAAAAGTTAAGTTAAAAGGCCACTATGTAATTTTTAAAAGGAAATTAAAACTCAGAATGTTAAGATTTAAAATACACATTTATTTTTTCCATAACTGAATAAACAAGCTGTTCTCAGAGGAAAATAAGGTCACAAAACACTGTTTGAATCTAGAAAGGTTGCATCGTCCGCCAAATACAGACAAAGTAAAAGAGTTTAGAACTGTGTGATCATTTAACGACTGTTTGTTTATTCAGCCATGAAAACAAAGAGAGTTTGTGAATTTGATTTATTTGGGCTGAAAAAAAGCTTTCTCTTCTGGTTAGAATTTCTTCCCCAGAACTACATAGCACTCCTTTAAATCAGTCCTGAGGTAAGTGACATGTGATTACAGCATGCGCTCTGCAACATGAGAGCTGATTGGGTTAGTAGTGTACAGGTTTCCTGCCAATCCACAGGTTAGTAAGACAACAACCAACTGACTCAGATAGGGCCACAGATGAATTTCTGACTTGGAACACACGCACGCGCAAACATCGCACACACACCCACACGTACACTCAGTGCCACACTGTAAGGCCTACAACATATTTGTGGTAAAAGAATGCATTGTTTGGAGTTGTTAGGAGGTTAGAGGTGGACATCTGCAGAGGGACAGTTTCCATTACATCAAGTGTCCATGGCTTTCACCCCATCCTGCCCCCCCCCCCACCCCCCACCCCCACTATCCTCTCACTTCTTCCCCTGAAATAAACAATCAGAGACACACAGAAAGAGTTCATCTAGGGTGCAGCTCAGCTATGGGTTTTTGTTCAAAGATCTAGTGCCTGCTGAGATAAACGGGACAGACAGACAGACAGAGAGACAGGCAGACTGAACTGACCTCGGTGGCGAGAATTTAGTCTGACTTGGTGCCAAGTCTCCTCTATGACCCCGTTTCCTATTTGTCAGTTGTCATCATTTTTTCAAAATATCTGCAAACGTTACACTTTTATTCAAACTAATTCATTATGCGATAAATGGATATTACATTTTGTGTGAGAATGAACCATTACATGCATGAATTATTAAATCATAATATTTTGAAGCAGTTGTTCAGATGTCCTCTGCATCATGCATCAACTGTATAAAAAAGCGATTCAGGAATAGCTGTTAAATTGGATACACATTTTTATTTTTCAACTTAATAAAAGATTGTAGAAATACTTTTAGAACAATATTTTTCATGAAAATATTTTTTGTCACAAAGCGAAACACCTCTGTCCACTCCAACGGATCTCACGCACCAAATGCTATATACCTTAGGCTGTATTGTGCCTATTGGGCCTATATTTAGAAAAATCGGAACACTTAATATTACTGTTATATTGAACTATTCCAGGGTAAATTAGAGCATAATTATATGTTAAATAAAACACACAATACAAGGCAAAGAATCCACTGAAATGGACAGATGTATTTTGAGTCACAGAAATAAATATGCAAGAAAAATGTTATTAAAATCTGGGTAAAAGCATTATTTCAATCTTATTTTGCTTTAGTTTTTTTTTTTAACATAGCATGATTTGACAGGGATTCCAGAAGTACTTGGTGCATCATAGATAATATTAAATCCAAGTGTGGACAAGGACTCGAGGGTCCATCACCTGGTGATTGGGACGTGGTGCTCCAACTTAAAACAGCTTCCAAATATCGTTGCACAATTGCCATGAACATACTGGAGACTGGCAGTTTGTCCAGCCCCAACAAGTGCGTTATACACAACAGTAAAATAAATGTACTGTCCTATGACATTACACAAACGTACTATACTAAACTGGTATGATTGTCAGTTGTCAAGAGCTTTGGCTGATTCCATTACAGCACGTGAAAACTAGTAAATGTGTCAGAAACAAAGGCATACTTACAATTCAAAGCACAATTTCAAGAGATAAAGAAAAGTTTCTACAAATACCGTGACCATCATTACACACGATGTCTTCAAAGGAACTCACTTGCAGGTAGAAATCATGTAGTTTAACAAAAATCTTTGTGATTACAGAAATGTAGTTATACTATTTTACAGAGTTTGTGTCAACCAAGCCATTGTAGTCCATTAACCAATTTCGGCAAATATGTGGTATCATAGATACCAGTTGCTGGACAGTTTACATCCGCTTATGTCTTAATTATGCATGTATAAGACACAGGGCATTGACTGTAAGACTTTGAGTGTGTCTGTATGTGTGTGTGAGAGCATGCGGGGTGTTGGCGGTGTTTGCTCAGCTGCGAGTTTCGCTCTCACAGCAAACAACCTCTCGGAGCTTCCCGCATGGACTCATCTCCTCCTCCAATACGAATGTAAATGAAGCCCAAGGGGGGCACAGAAATGGGGAATTCTTTTACACATGCGATCCACTTCACTGTAGAAGGTGTCTAACACTGTCATTGTGTGAGGTGTGATTCCCACATGGAAAAGCCTTGATGTGACAAACGACAGCATTCACGGCACTGTTAAGCGTTTTGGACCACGTCTGTGAGCGCAGTGAAGTCCTGCAGGTCCATGATGTCATTCTTGTATTTCTGGAAGCGCTCCACATTGTGTATTGTGGCCGACATTTGATGCATTCTGCTCGGAATGAAAGACAACCTTCAGATAAATGTGACAGGAAAATATTATCTCATGTGCGCTCCACAGTCCCCCTGGCAGAGTACCATCTATTGAATGACATCTACCCACTGAAGCCGCACCACAAAATTCGCTATTGTTCACAACTTCACTGCAAGTTAAATGCTGTGCAATGCAACTTTTTTTTCCTGTTTATGTTGTCTGTTGAGACTTTGTTATAGGGCAGTGTAGCTGGGGATATACAAGTGCAATGTGCACTAGACTGAGCTGTAATACTGCTACTTCAGACTATTCCCACTTCCTGGAATACATGGTAACATTAAAAAACAAGTATTTCTGTGAAGACATGGGATCAGGTCATTCATCCACATGTGTTGCAGGTGGATTAATCCAAATGCTTTACATTGCTAAACTACATTTACGTTTTCCCTCTAACCTGAAACGATCTGGGACATTCATCAGCTCATAGTGGTCAGTTAATAACAGTAAAACGAGAAGAAGTCGTCCAATCTGCAAACAGACTTCTGAAAGCTGCAGAGCTGCTCATTTCCTCTGAAACTACACATTACTGATATTTTCCATGGATAGAAGTGGTGTGAACTCCACAGAAATCAAGTCTCTCCAATAAATGCTTAGTTTTCTCATTTTCTTGACTTTCTCTAAGGTGGTAAAATTCTGACTTTGCATTAACATGCTATTGTTAGAGGGCCAGCTTGATGACAGGGAATAAGTACCAGTAGGGAGTTTTAATGTTGCCATTTAGTAAACTATCTGCTAACTGCTGCTAGCTGCTGTTAGCTAGTTAGCAAGGTTAGCCAAGGAGGGACTTCCCTTATTAACTGACACAGCCCTGGACTACCACGAGCCGACTCTCCGTTGACATGTCAGTCTTGCACACCACTAAAATAAAATGTTACCAGAGGTGTGATGAATCCCATACAGGCTTTGACACATGCATGACAAAATAATTTGCTGCACAGTCCTGTTTTTGAGTTTTGATCATTGCTGTTAATGTTTGACCAACATCTTTCTCACTACGCATTTTTTCACAGGTAGGTCAGCTGACTCAGCGATGATATAAATGCTATCGTTAGGAGCTGTTAAGCATTAAGAGCTGGCACTCAGCAGCTCATCCACACATTCTCAGAAGAGGACGGAGGCTTAGTGAAGGAGAAGGATTTGAGCTGCCGTGTCTAATCCAAAGGTAAATAATAAAAGGGCAGCTGTGGCACAGAATGTCAAAACACAGAAACCTGATGGGTGCAGGGCTTAAGTCAAAATATCAGCTTTTGAGAAACACACTCACTTGGTAGCAGTTTGGTGTTTTGACGGAGAGATTTGACGTTAAAGGGAGAGAACGTTGTTGTGCGTGAGTTTGTGTGGCATTCTCCATCTGCAAACAGCCAAACGGCCATAATTTCAGTCGCCACAGACCCAAATATGCAAACGCATACCCGGGCATAAACACACAGACAGAAGAACTGTGTGCTTTCAAACCTTCCCTGAAAACGTAAAAGGTTATTGAAGGTTACCTCAGACTGAGAAAGTTTAAAACCAGTCCCTGCTCCAGATTTACCTGGTTTCATACCTTTGCATTGCTGTCCACGAATGTCCTAGAATACAGGACTGACATCAAAAGGCAATTATCATCAGGCTACGTCCAGATCTGATGAGGTTTTGGTTTTGTTAGATAAGCATGTATTTCACAGATTCTGATAAGTTCCCTTGTCACCTTCAGTGCGTTTACATGACACTCAAGAAAACCGAATTACTGTGTTAGTCCGACTATGATCGGATCTTTAAGATGCATGTAAACACCTTAGTCTGACTAAAATTGGACTGGATCGGATCCAGATTATTCGATTGATAGTCGCATTACTCCTGCATGTATACGTTCCAGCGGATCGGATCAAATTTTTGCGTTCTGCGCAGGCGCGAGATTTTTCCCCGGGGCCGTGAGCCGGAAGTAGTCGGACGGCGGCGGCGGCATCTTTCCTCCGAAATCACCGCAAGAAAGAGCGCCATTGTGCACCTAGTTTGTGTAATTATCATGTACACCATATACGAAGTGTACAAAGATGTAGCTTCGTCTCGCTCTTCGTACGCCATCTTTCTTGAATGCCGAGGCAGCTGGTGACGTAAAGAGGTCAGCCGGAGGTGCTTCTGTAACCACGAGTTGAAATGGGTACAGCGCCACCTAGCGTACCGGGGTATGACATGCTCCGGCCCAATAATCCGATTTTCTCACCGGCATGTATACTCGGATAATTGCAGTTGTCTGACTAAGTAGCATAGTCCAACTATGGCTGTAATCCGACTAAGCTGTGCATGTAAACGCACTGCTTGTGAGTAAAGTAACCAGCATGGTAAACTTCTAAATGGTAGGGGTAGGGCACTTAACAACACACAAGTGGTCTCAGTTCAAAGATCAGTTTAATCTCTGACCTGGCTCAGCTTTTTCTGAAACTGCTCCTGGTGCTAAATCAGACAGGTAGGGAAAAATTAAAGCGACGAAGCAAAAACTCTAAACAACTATAACAACCTTACATAATATGAAACAAGGTCAGGTTATTATTGTCAGTCTGCCAGCTAATGACTGCCCACCTCATTAGCGCTCCAAACTCACTTTCATTAGTAGATAGAGGCTAGATGCTGTAAATGATTGTGGGCTGCGGAGCCACAAGTCTTACATGACATACAGACAGCAGATACTGCAGGTCGCCACCGATCATGTGAGGAGATGTGTTAGAGTGTGTCAGGAGAAGACAGTGTCTCTCCCTGTGTGTCAGTAGCCAAAACACTCCATAGGCGAAGCTGCAGTGCAAGACAAGACTGAATCACACCAAAGTAGATCCTTTTCTTCTCCTGTGAACTGTGAAAGGTAACTGTGTGGTTGTCTGAAGGAGACAAAGGACCTTTGTGGTGAAGGGTTATTTAAATGAAATAATTAATGTGTCTGCTTCAGGCTGCATCAGACATTTGACTTTTATAATTTCCCTTGATTACTGTTGCTACTTAACCCGCATCAGAATGCTGTTTGTTGACTTCAGCTCAGCGTTCAACACAAACTCACCCATTAAACTGACTGGAACTTAACATTGGACTTCCTCACAATCAGACCCCAGTGAGTATTGAATGGCAGTCACATGGCCTCTACGTTAGTGGTCAACACTGGAGCCCCTCAGGGTTATGTGCTCAGAACCCTCCTGTTCACACTGTGCACCCATGACTGCACTCCTAGATGTAGAGAGAACTCTATTGTGAAGTATGCGGACGACACCACAACGAGAGTTCATATCGAGGGAAATAAACAATCTTGCAGAGTGGTGCATAGAGAAAAGTCTACTGCTCAATGTCAGCAAAACCAAGGAGCTGATTGCTAGAAAAACACGAGGCAATGACACAAAGCAACATCAGGTGAGCTGAGGTGCAGCAGGTGTACAGTTTCAGGTTCCTGGGAATCAACATCACAGAAAACATGGTCATCACACATCAACATCCTGGTTAAAAAAGAACAGAAAAGGCTTTACTTCCATTGGAAACTTAAGAATGTCGAATTTCGGAGACAGATTCTGGTTTAACAGAGGACCAATCGAAAACATCCTTACTGGAAACATCACAAACATGCATGGTGGATGGGTCAGGACGGGAAGACTACAGCACGTGATAAAAACCACCCAAAACATCACTGGTACCCATCTAGAGAACATCAGGGACATTGGTGAGGTGAGATGTCTTCATATTAGGATACTAAAAGACAACACCAACCCCAGCCACCGTCTGTTCACCCTGCCACTGGCAAAATATACAGAAGTATCCGCTGCCGTACTACCAGACTATAGAGCAGCTCTATTCCCTAACACTGAGACATCTCATTTAGTCCTCAACTCTCCGCTATGATAATGAGACATCCATTTCATTGTACAACTGTGTGTTGTAGAATGACAGCTAAATAAAGCTTGAAACTCGCATTACAATCTTGAAACACCATAACCAATTAATATGACTGGCATGCTCAGTGCTCGACTTTCCTCCAAGAAGACGACTGCGACTTAACATAAAGAATACTGTATGTAGCACCGCAGTCTGTTAACACTCTCCTCAGAAAAAACTTGAGTTTTCAGCTCTCTCTCAGTAAAAAGACTGTCTTTGTGTGTTTGTTGCCCCAAAGCATAGAGAGCACAGAAAAGATCAGCAGTGATAATTATTCATGATTCATGACCTTTTAACAGTTGCCATGCAAACGGTGTACACAAACAACAACACAAAACCAGTGACAAGCCAATGTTTCCTTTTCAAAAACTTGTACAATTAGAGCTATAAGCCCTTTTATCTTAAAAAATAATCAATCTAAGTCAATCTAATAATTCTGATGTCAGTTTAACTTTCTCTGCAACAACAGCCTTTTCTCTCCTCGTTTACAAACCAAGCACAGTCTCTTTTCCTCTATACTGTAATGGCAACAGAGGTTAAAGAGCTACATCACCCCAGCGAGCATCACATCATGGAAAACACAACGGAAAAGTTATAAGACCCTCAAAGAAACAGCCATTCTTATTTTCTAGTTTCCACCGACTTCTCTTTTCCTCATCAAAATCCCATAGAGCTGACCGTTGCACACATACAGCAATGACACCTTTTACAGTTGGCCCATTGTGCCCAACTGTGTTCAAATCAAAGTCCCTCTGGCTGAATGAGCACATTCCAGACAGGACGCCGCTGCAGTGAGGGCAGGGCGCTCAGTCCTCTAATATACTGAAGACATTTAGGTGGAGGCTCTTTCATGCCAGGTTTTTAGACTCATAAAACACTAAAGGGAGTTTGGTGGGTGTTTTATTCCAGTAACATCAGACACCAAATAAGGCCAAGAGTGAAAGCAGTTAAAAAACTGAAATGAAGAACACTAAAATATGTTTCCCACAGCAGTGTACTTGTTTTCTTCAGGTGTAAATGGGTCATAGAGGAAACATTCAACAATTGAACACAGCAAAAAATGGCTGATACTATGGATCTAAACCATAATCAACTGTCAACGGTAAAATAATGTGACTACAGTTCTACAGTACAGAGGAAAAACTCCTCCCAAACAGACTCCAACTGGGCTCACCTCATAATCATTTATATTGGCTAAACATGGAATCCTTTCAGAGCAACTCAACCAACGGTAAATGGAAAGTGAAGGTTCCTGGAGGCAGGAGTAAGAGTGTTCATGGGGGGACAGGGTGGATTTTGGAGTGTGGAAAACAGAAAGATAAAATAGCCTTTCTCAGCTGCAGTGTGTCTGGAAATGTAGACGCAAACAAAGATGTCGCATTATACTGACTAAATCTAAAGAGAGATGTTTAAAATGCATGAAAAAGGTGTGCATTTACATGCGTTTTCTTATTGTTTTTTTTTAAATTATTTTAAAAAATATATAAAGATTGTTTTCCATATTGACATGACTAAATTATAAGATGATGGCTAAATGGAAGGATTTAGAGTCGTGATTTTTGATAAGTGTGTGTTCAGAAGCACCAGCTTAATCTGGATTGAAAAAAGTGAACAGAGAAAAATGTGATCCACTATCTCCAAATAAGAACAATGAAATAAAATGACTCCAAGCTACATTCACTCACAACAAATTGTTATCTAATACCAATCTTTTTAAGATGTTTACATTTTTCTATAATGTTGGCACATGGCAAACTGAACACTATGGTAAGGATTAGGGAAAATCATGGTAATACCAAATAACATATGGTAATGATATGGTTAGGTTAGGCAACTGAAACACTTTTCAGTTTCGGCCGAGGTTGTTATTCACTTATTAGAGATGCAAACATTAACTGATCAACCTTACATGAGAGGCAAACTCCAGTCTGCTGCATAAAGTCACATTCCCTCTGTGTGTGTTGATCTGAGCTACTCTGTTCTTTGTTCGGGTCAATCGAAACACTGTAATAGTCCAAGCTGGTTTTTGGGTTTCGAACATATGATTTATAGTCACAAGACACTCTCTCTAACCTTCAAGCCTGTGGCAGTCCACAATGTGATGAGCTGTGTTCACCATGTCAACAACTGATAACCACAACAGGCACGGCATCCTCAAGAAACACCAGGATTAGTCCTTTCTGTCTTTCTGTAAATTATCGAAATAAAAAAATGAGCCATCCATCGTCAAAAACCAGCCAGCTTACACATGCTGACATTAAGTGTGTTCTCGACATCCCGCTTCAAAGCTCGGTGCGAACCAAACACACAAACAGCAAGTGCAGTGCAGATGAAACCCCTCACACCATTACCATACAAACTAAACACTTCATTTCTCACCCTGGTGTAGCGTTTGACTTGTATGCCACTTCCAACTACCTCATTGTACACACACACACACACACACACACACACACACGCACACACAAAGAGGGCAGAGGAAGCCGGGTCTACTGCCAAACAAACAAACCATCTCTCTCCTACAGAGCTGTATAAGAGGAGCCTCACAGCAGGGAGTGACTCAATGAAAACCACAGCAGCAGACGGAGGTGTGAAAATGGTAAAGGGGGACTGACCCACAATATGGGTCTTGAAATGGATTTAAGGTTCAAGATGTTTTATTGTCATATACACATAGTTTACACCAGGAAATGGAGTTCTTAATTTGCAAGTTTCCCTTCACACAAAAATACAAACACAAAAATGTAAAATATACTTATAAGGAAATAGAAAAATAACAAGCATGTTAGCATGTGCAATGTTCGCATGCAGCAGAAGGCACTGAAGGACAATAAGAATGTTGAATATATACGTTGGATATTCAAGATATGCACATAGTGCAAATATAGTTCACAGTATTAAACATAGTGCAAATGTAGTTCCCAGTGCTGAATGGTTGTTTAAACGGAGCTGTCATGAGACATAGTCATTTAGCAGCCTGATGGCCTGTGGATAGAAATTGTTTTTAAGTCTGGTTGTTCTGGCTTTCACGCTCCTGTAGCGTCTGCCAGACGGTAGCAGTGTGAACAGTGTGTGCTGGCGGTGTGTAGTGGAATAGAAATGGATCTGTGAGGGTGATGAAATTCAAATCTAGCCATTATGATAAGAGACTGAGCAGCTCTGTTGACGTTCACCCACAAAAACTCCATACTGAATGTCTAATCAGCAGCGTGAACATAAACCTGATTGATTTGTCCCATTTTTTATTAATTTTTTCAACCAAAATAATGTGTATAAATCAAGTTGACTGGAGACATGTTGTCTCTGCTCTGTGTGGAGCACGTAGCATTTTGTGTCTCTCAAAATGCAACCTCTTTATCAGACACCTCTTCCAAGAACATTTCCCTCGTTTCGCTATTTGTATTTTTTTTTCTCACACCTAAAATAGGCTATGCAGATTACCTTGAGAATAATAGCAGATTTAAAATGCAACTGTGTTTGAAAAAAGTGCAAACATTTGGTTCAACATTTCACGTAGAGGAAAATAAAAGCAGGATTCTAATTTCTAGCTTTCACTGTCATTTCTGTCAGCTGGAATGACAACTGCTGCTAGCAGATTTTATCAACTATATATAAAATAGCTAATTAACGTTAGCTTAATGAATTAAATCTCTCACTATGTCTGACTGACTTTATAATGTTTTATGATTAAAAAAAAAACTTGTTGAAGACATCTCCAAATGAAAAGCCCTTGGCCATGGAAGAAAGACTTGTTTAGGCAATGTAGATAGTCAGCGACTTAGCCAGACATGCTAATGTCAAACAAATGCACTGACAACTCCATTCCTTATACTGTTTGTCACCCACTTTTGGTTTCGGAAAGGACAATAAAATAAGCCACAGTCCAAACTCTATAAAGGGGCTCTGTGGAACTTCTATGTTGTGCTGGAAGCTGGTCGTTACTTCATGTTAGTGTTCTCAATTTCTAGACGTTACTAGAAATTACTCTCTGTTAACAGAGTGAGGAGAGGGGGAAGAGTCGAGAGCATGCACAAAGTCACATCCTTTGGACCGTTGTGTAAAATCCAACCCGAGCCTTTCATAGAGAAATCCACAGTCCAGAAGCATTAAACTAGTTCAACAAAAATAATCCACAGACTTGAATAAGCAAACCAAGAGAGAGACAGGGAAGACCTTATTTTTCATGTGATGTTAAAATCTGCACACATACAGCCGATTAAAAAAGTGATTAATGTAAATTGTTACAAATTGTTAAATAGAGCCACTTGAACTACCAGAGTATCATGTATCATTCTGCCTTTAAGAAATGCACATTTGTACTAAATAGCAATCCACCAAATCACCAAAAGGAATATAAAATTAATTTTAAAGGTCAGGTTGCAAGTCGTGAGGAATAAATAAGTAATGTTTTATGATTTACGATTTATGATTGTCGATTTAATAGCCTTTATATTTATGCATACATTACTCTGCAGTCCGGTCATATTCAAACCCCTCCTAGACCTTAGTCTTGATTCTACCACTTAAGCCTTTAACTTTGAATAGAATCTGGTATTTATTGCCACTGCCACGAGATGATAAACATTCTTAATTTGACTCAGTCACATTTGAACTTCACTGACATCCAAGGCAATAACTTATGGTATCATCAAAAGGAAAAATAAATCACTTTAAAATATGATTTGATGGCCATTTTCCAGTTAGATTTGCTGATTAGCTGGGCCCTCTATCAGTAAAATAAGGAAGAGCCCCACTTGACTCATTTAATGAAGCATCTGTTGGTTCAGTGCCAAGCTGTTTTATCCCTCCGCGTGGATCCATCCCAGCTGTATATTTCTTTACATTTACAGTGCTGGGAAAGTAGTCTTACCTTCTAAGACCTGCAGGGCAGCGGCCAGCCAGCACAACAGAGCCAGATGCAGGGCAAGAGACCACCTGAGGAGACACATCGGTGACATGAATTGAGTTTTTAAATAGACTTCAATACGAAAAAAACCCCCATGTGCAAAGGTCAGTACATTCATTGAAAATTGCTTGTATTGCAAGTGTCATAATTTCAATGAAGAGCTGCACAAAGAAAAAGTGTTGCTACAGTACATCACAGGTCTGAGGTGTAACTGCTGTGAGGACATGAAATGTGAGGTAAAGTGGATTTAGATCCACTGATCCACATGCAGAAAACATTATGGTAACATTTCATGCACTCACCCTTGAAACATTGTATCCAGTCAGTGAATAAAGATCCAGGTTTAAGAAGTGAACTCCAAGTGCGTGTGTGTGATGAAATTCTGGCAAACTCCGTGGTCCCTCTGCCTCCCTGTGCAGACCTGAAGTCACACTGCTGCTCTCTCTCTCTCTCTCTCTCTCTCTCTCTCTCTCGCTCGCTCTCTCAGTACAAAGCCTCTCTCAGTTCTGAGCCGAGTGACTCTCAGACCCACGGAGTCGGAAATTTGATTCCTTTGAAGGAAAAAAAAACTCCCCCCAACTCACTCAGTGGACCCTCTCTCTAACCTGCCGCATGAGTCACGTTCCTTTCATTATTATTTCACTATTTTCTTTTTCATCACTTCTTCTTCTTCTTCGTCTCCTCATTATTATTATTATTACTTATCTCAATGCACATATACCTGCACATTCATCTGGTCACATGTGCACTTACATAAATGAATGACACACACAACATACTTTAAAATATGCGCAAAAACACAAAAATCTAAAAATGTTATCTTTTGTTAGACTTGGTGGATACATATATGTCCATCTGATTTGTTCTTAACCCCACTGCATTAATAAAGAAAAACAAAACAAATATATGAATAATAATATAGATAATAAATAATATTCTAGTGTCACTTAGTTAGTGGTTATTAGAATTAACATGACTTAATCAGGGAAAATGCACTGTGTGGGTCAAAAAAAAGGAGAATTTTGAAGAAGAGGGACAGAGGAAGGATCCCTCGTCTAGGACAGATGTACAATTGGTGTTGAATGTTCAGAATAGATCAGCATGGCTTAGTTACAGAAAATCAGCTGATTATATTCTTGATGAATTGTAAACAAATATGAAGAAAATGGATCTTGGAGGATAGAGAGGAACTTCCAGGTGCTTCCAGTAATATAAATGTGATCCTGAAGCAAGAAGATATAACTGTTGCCAAAAGTGGCAATTACATTGCCTAAAATGTTTATGAAGAAGCCACTGGATCTTTGACATGCTAAAAGTAGTGTAACAGTATCACAATTACATTGAGTCATAAAAGTAATGGTGTTATTAAAGCCGCTGAATAGAACTTTCATTTTGTTGATTCTGGCACCCCCTGTGGTCAAAAGCGGTATGAGCACCACCATGTTGTAAACACCTTGCTCTGGCTAGTGAGTGCATTTGTTGTGGAAGCAAGGGAAAATAAAGATCCAAGGTTTTTGATAGTATTTTTCTTTTTGAGACAGCTGTTTGCAGGATGCATGGTGATGAGGTTATTTATATACCTGTGGCTATGTAAGCTTAATAACTGTAATATGGGGATAACCTTGTTTCAGCGCTGTTCATACTACTTGGTTACATGGAATCCAAAGAGGACTTTTAAACGTGTCATGTCGTCTTAATAATAATCCAACAACAGCAAAAAAAAAAAGATTTACTTGACTTTTCCGACAGAATTCACTCTAATGCATCAAACAGTAAGTCTCATTGTTGACTCCCTGATACAGTTTTAAAGCAACTGATTTAGAACTATTGGCGTACACCTGTCATTTGTATTATTTCATTAGGTTCAGCAGATGCCTCAGTTTTTGCCGTCGCATTTAAAAAGTCTTGGTATATTTTCAAATATCTGAAAAAGTTTTCCTTAAATCACATTATTCTCTTTCTTTTACTGGAAGTTGAGTTAAATGTTCTTCTCCATTATAATAAAGTAGGAAGTGATGGCTTTGTTTCTCCAGTGCTTACAGCTAGAATCCATGCAATTTGCATTCAAGTCCTTATCATGTGTAGCCCAAAGTCCACACATATATTGGTTTGATATGTAAAACAAAGTCTGTACAGTAAATGAGGGTGCCCAAGTGTTGATGATGTATGATTGGTAACTTGTGTTCTCTGATGAAAAGGAACTCATGTTTTTTAAAAAGATCCTTCATGTGGTAGAGACCAACTGCTCCAGAAAGGTCATTTCCCTCAGACATGTCATTATTACATCATTAATTGTTGTCTGGTTGCTCCTGTTGTTTCCAGCGCTTTAATCAGTCTGACAAGAAAATGTTTTCTGACCATTGCAGTCACACCCTGATACTGCCACACTGACTGCTGAGCACAAACTCTGTGATGTTTTAAGATGCAAAAACATCCATTAGTTTGACCTACTTCAAGGAGTTTCTTGAAAAAACAACATTGCCCACACACAAAATATATATATATGAATACCAAAAGTCTCAAATAAAGTGGACCTGACTAATCAGCGACCTGCAATTCTATGATGATTTTATAAAAAAATATGGGGGTTATGAAGGCTGACCACTGAGTTCAGCAGTGAGCAAAAATACAACTGAAGGCAGGCAGCGGCCAGATAGCAATCACTGGATTAGTGTTAGTGGCCTCAGGCTAAATGAGTTTAACATAATTTCTAAGAAGATTGTCAAAGAAAAGGTCCCTTTGTTCTTCAAGACACACTCAAATACTGCATACAGCCATTCTACTAGCACAACATGCAACAGAACAAGTCGAGTAGGGTAAAGTGAGGAGCTAAAAGTCAACATGCCCCTTGGATGAATGAGAAATATTTGGAATTCAACTTAATTGTATTTTCTTATACACTTATACACCAGACCACAGAATTGACCTGTCCTGGACATTCTATCTCAAGCCAACAGAGACAAAGCTTCAGGGGTCAACAAGGTCAAAGGGAGTCTCAGTGAAATTATCCATGTTGTGATGTTAACACCCCACTATTAGCAGATGCTGGAATGATAATGGCTTGGAGAGAAAAAAAGGTACCCTCCCTTTCCTCTTCTTCCCGCCTCATCCTCTGACTCTCTCAGTCTGTACTGAATACATTCCCTTCCTAAGCCACTTGTGTTTTGCCTCTTTAGCTAGGTAGCTTGTCCTAAAAAGATGATAATCCTGTTAAGCCAAAGCGTCTGATGTTACAGAAAGGTCACTGGGAGCTATGGGAAGATGATGGCTTTGGTCAGCCTCGGTGATAAACGTGCTGTTTGTTTGCCATGACAGTGGCCTAATGACAAATTGATAAGCTGACGAGAAAGAAATCAGGCTGAACTCAATTGATTTTCTTCATTCTGCTATTTACTGTACAATTTATTTGGATTTCTGGTCAGCAATATGTTACTTTTTAAGTACTGTGTAAAGATAATCTTATAACTGCGGTTTTACTTTTGGATTTGTATGTGTCTTACCACAAAATCCATCCATCCATCCATTGTCAACCACTTATCCGGAGGCAGGTCGCAGGGGCAGCAGCTTCAGCAGCTTCAGCAGCGAACCCCAGACTTCCCTTTCCCCAGCCACGTCGGCCAACTCTGACTGGGGAATCCCCTAGCGCTCCCAGGCCAGAGAGGAGATGTAATCCCTCCACCTGGTCCTGGGTCTACTCCTAGGTTTCCTCCCAGTTGGACGTGCCAGGAACACCTTCCTAAGAAAGCGCCTTGGTGGCATCCTCATCAGATGCCCAAACCACCTGAACTGGCTCCTTTCCACGCAATGGAGCAGCCGTTCTATGCCGAGTCCCTCTTTCACTTGGGGCAAGGACTCATTCTCCACCCGCTGTCGGCAATCCACCAGTTTTCTACTGAGAACCATGTCCTCAGATTTAGAGGTGCTGATCCTCATCCCTGCCGCTTCACACTCAGCTGCGAACCGATCCACTGAGCGTTGTAGATCTAAAGCCGATGGTGCCATCAAGACCACATCATCTGCAAAAAGCAGTGATGCGGTCTTCAGGTCACCGACCTGCAACCCCTCCCACCACGACTGCGCCCTGAAATCCTGTCCATGTATATCACAAACAGGATTGGGGACATGGCACAGCCCTGGCAGAGGCCAACACCCACTTGGAAACAAATATGCACGCAGCTCTCGCTTTGCGCATATAGGGATTGGATGGCCCTGAGAAGGGACCCCCTCGGTTGTAAGCCTTCTCCAGATCCACAAAACACACAAGATGTCTTTTTTGTTATCAAAAAATTTGATGTCATCAAATTTTTGATGATTGATGTATAGTGGTGTAATGTAAAGGTTTGTATGACATTCACTAGATATTGCACTAGCACCAGCATCTCAGACTAAAACAAGTGTGCATGTTGTTCACCCAATAAAGTTGGAGAAAAAAAGAAAGTTGGCCTCTGAACACACAACTGAAACAAACTGTAAAGTGAAGCAGTGTTGCTCAAATACATGAACATATTTCGTGTACTGTTTAGCTACAGCATGATAAAGTTTCTTATCAGGCTGCAATGTTGAAAACTGACTTGGGGAAGACTCACATGCACTAACAAGCACATACAGCTGTCCATGCTAACAAAACAAAGATTAGAGAAACTCAGATTACAACACACTGAGAGTGAGTGTGAAGTCATTCAGCCTAAAGAGACTGATGATGACGTTGGTGTATTTTCAAGGTGTTTCTCCGGTGTCCCCCATGTCAATCTGACTCCCTAACTTGCGGGGACGGAGGCTGTTTTCTGAGAGAAAGTTCACTGAACTCTCGGTCGGGAGGGCTGACCGTTGCAGTGATTTATTTTCATTACAAACACTGGGTGAGTTTAAGTTTTTTGCCGGGGACAGACGCTGTTTTTCGGGCAGAAATGTGACAAAGAGTCGGTAGGACAGACGCTTCTCCACGTATATCTGCGGTATTTTTTTCCCCATATAAGTTGCCAAAGACAGTTACAGTTACTGCGTTAATTTTGTTTGGTCATGTAACGTTGCTTTGTGGGACATTTCTCTGGAGTGAAGGACCCGTGCAGTTAACTATAAATACGCGAAGCCAGCTTATCTGTTCACACTGGTTCGGTTCTCCAATTATACGGCCCTGATACTACTTCCAGAGGCGTATCAGCGCCGGAGTGAAATTTCACCCCTCGCTGCCTCCGAGAGATTCACACTGAGACAGACGCGGGGAATTGGCGTACTAAATCCGCATCCAAACGACAGTGTGAATGGGGCTACTGGTGAGTTATTCTAACTTACTAACAGTAAAGTTGCGTCATGAACTTATATGACCCTAACATAGTTATTTTAACCCAAACAACATTGCTTTCCTAACCAAGTAGTTTTGGTGCCTAGACCTAACCAAGCAAGTGTACAACAAAGGTTTCTGGTAAGTGGAAATGGTCATGTTGTTTTGGAGCCACTGGCAATCAACCTCTTCAGTTGTTTAGGTACAAGGATGTGTTGGGTTTCCTGGTATTTAGCCATAAACCGAATACTGAAGACATTCTGACCTACATTATATTACCCACATTATATATGCATAGTTGTTTATTCCATTCATAACCTCATAATATGTCTATGTCTATATCTATATATGAGCTCATATAGGACATCTCTTATGCAGATCATTACTGCATGCTTCTGTGCAACAGAAGGAAGACGTTCTAGATGGCAAAACTTTGGTTGAGAAAACCTCAGTGAACCCAACATTTTCCCTTCTTGTTTTTCATGTGCTCTGTGAATTTATTTTACACAGTGACACCTGTGGTCATTGTGTTTTTTTTTGTTTTTTTTTTACGTGGACACTGGCCACAAGACAAGATTCCCATTGGGGACACAATAAAGTGTCAAATTAGGTTAACTGTTTTGAATCTTTGTAAAAGACTGCTTGTGCTTTAAACTGAGTAGGGATTACAGTTAGGACAGGACGTGGCAGAGTTGTAGTTCAGACAGTGATCAGAGCATCAGACCGAGATTGTTGTTGTTGTTCTATGCGTGCTGACCCAGCTAACCACTCTGTGGGACAAACAGGAAGCCATTTATCCAAGGCCAAGTTCCCCTGAAAGCTTCCAACAGCAGCTCCAAGATTTTCTTTGTTCTTCTGCAAACCAGTAGACAAAGATGATTTTAGGATTAAATTGATTTTTGGAAAGTGAGCCTGAGCCAGTTATGTAAGAGGTGACAACAATCAGCACTCATCTGGGTCAGACAGGAACACATCTGACAGAAATGTATCACATTCTGGGTGCATTTTATAATAAACAAAATCAACTATTTAAATAAATGAAACAATCCTGTTGCTGGAGAACAATCAGAGAAATGTGGTCTACATCTGTCATTCAGCTTCATTTCCTTTGATTTACACTTCCTGCTTTGATGTTTCCTGCCTTTTGTCTGTGCGTGTTTGTAGATGCATGTGTCATGTCATGTTATGGGAGTTTCCATCCAACTCTGAACAAACACTTCTCAGTGTGAGCCAGCTCATCATTTATGGACACAAATAGTCCCTAAAGCTCTGACAGTGTTGGAGCATACTGTATGCTCTTCTCTTTTGGCTGCAGTGGTTCAAGTAGCAATAAGTAAAAAAAAAAAAAAAAACGTGTTTAAAACATCAAAAATTGACAATAAAATGTGAAAAAACGTTTTAGTTTTTACGTTGTGTTACATACTATCTATGTCTGTGCTGTGTACTGTGCTTCACTGATATCCATCAGTGGCTAGCCCCTACCCATCCGGTCTTGTAATAATACTTTATATCCTAAAAGGCAACAGTGACTGTAGCATCCAGACTGTCCTCAGGCCAGCAACACAGGAGATTTTCCTTTTCCTTACTTTGTTATTGAGGTTTGTGGAACTCTTGAGAGGAACACAATGTCGGTCACCAACAGTGTATAATGTAATTAAAGACAGCAAGCTACCATGATTAAGTCCAAAGTATCAACAACTTTCTAGGCATTATTTCACATTATACCTTTATGAGTAGTCCATCTACAGTGACAATCATATGACACAACACACACATGAATAGTCAGACTAAAGACCCAGAGTCCCAGACTTAGCTATTTTGCTTGTTTAATGTCGATGTGCCCTTTTCCTTTTCTGTGCTTAAAAAATAGTCATAATATATGAAAATACTAATACTACACAGGCTCCGTATTGCTCATCAATATCATCATCATTTTCATCATCAGTGCACACTAAGAACTGAGCTCACACATGCAGCGTAACATTTGCACAAAAATCATGAAATCAACTAAAATTTACAAAAATGCTAAAATCACCAAAGTTCCTTTTTTACTATCTCTTCCTTTTTAATCACTTGCTACACTAATATCTACATGTGAAAAAAAAACAGTGATAAAATATAAATTACAATTAATACAAACAAATTTGCCCTTAAACTGTCCTGATCTCACCTACTGAGACTTTGGCTTTAACTTATGATGTAGTGGTATGACACAGCACATGATTCTAGAATATAACAGCGTAATTATTAACGTTCAGCTCATCTCATGATTACAAATCAGCCCTTTAGTGGCACTGAAATAAATAAAGACGCTGTTAGCTATGTTAGCTTCCTTGATGAAACCAATGTGCTATTTACCAGCTATCACAATCAGTGAAATGCAAAAAATGAGATCGAGCTGTCGATGTTGTGTTCTATCCTCTGGTAAGTGCCTGGTCAAGCAATAAAACACAGCTCTTCAGCTCTACGGGGGGAGGGGGGGCTCTGGGCATGCAGACAATGCTCTGAGTTCAGGCAGTGCCACAGGTAGACTCCTCTGTTCTTCCCAGTGACTTTGGTCCTCGAAAAGTGGCAGTGTTGCTTTCTTTTATCCCTCCAGTAAGACAGGGGGTGTACTGTACTTCCTCTTAAAGTCCATCTTAAAGTCATGCCCTCCTCTGTCAACCCCCTGCCCTCTGGGGTCCTGCTGTCCATCAATGTTGTTTTCCAGTGTCCTTCCAAACAGAAAAGGAACATCATGATGCTAAGAGTAGATGGTAATGACCTCCCGGCCTCCTCCACGGACCAACAGGACACGATCCAGGCCGTCCATCAGGACCTCCAGGAACTCCATATCTGAGAGTCACTGATTAAGGACACACTGGACAACAGAGGAACACATGCTGGCATATTCAGATATATTCACTCATAAGAGCAGTTTTGAAGACCTCCATTTCTGGGTATGAGAGATTCTTCTGACAGTGGTGGCATATACAGTAACTAAGTGCATCTTCAAGGACTCATCTATCTCTACTATTTTTCTATTTGTCTGGACGCAAAGAACACAAGAGAGTTAGGGGTTAACGGCCAGCCTGGCTCTGCCTAAAGGTTATAATCTGTCTACCATCACTAATCCTTTACACAAACCCAAGAGCAACAGGAAAAAATGCTTCAGATCTGTACATATTAAACAAACAAAATCAAACATGTCAATCAGTGATCTCTGGAGGTGAAGAAGTATTTCTCCTAAAATGTTAAACTATTCCTTTTATTTTAGCAAAATTTCTGTGACTGACTATATGCCAAAATGACTCCTGAATCAGCTGAGTAAGGATACAGTTCTCATCGCCTTTCTTGTTCTTCGGTGGGCCCGGCATGTTGAGCAAGACCAGCTGTGAATTCTGGGATTTCTCAACCACCACGCCATTCAGCTTCACAGCTGTGTGCATCCTCCGTACGTTGGATTGGCTTCTACGTTATACCACAGACATGCATTCAAAACATCAGTTATCCTGCCTTTCCTAGCAGAGGGCTGTTTCAGTGTAGGCATCAATCTACAGGAAGCACAGTGAGGGTGATCGGGGAATCTGATGGTCTCATACAGACACATGAAAGCTGCATAATTGTCATTGTGCACCCCGAGGCCCATGCAAACTGAACCTGTGATCTGCATTCACATAAGCATGCCAACACATTGACAGATTATTCTCACTTCATGCACAGAAAAAGTTCAGACACATGCAAGCAAAAGGCGAAGGATAAAGGGACTTACAGATTCTCCCACTCCCTAGAGGAAGAGAACAAAATATAACACATCGAACATTAACACAAGCTTTAACTGTCTATTGATCATCGTTTACCATTTTTTAGATTACTCAAATGCAGTAGGGATTAAAACAGTCTCAAACAGTATTAACTAATTTCAATTCAAACATGTGAGCCTACAGCAGAAATTGTTGAATGCACCTGAAATTTGGTTTATAGGCATTAACATTCTCTTTATAACTACTGCAAATCTATCACTAATAGTGATTGTAGCTAGGTGCAGTACAACAGCAGATTAAAACAGTAATAGTAGAGGTTCAGTCTACTCATTGGTCTACTTACGGCTTCATACTGAACATGTCTTTGACTCCCATTTCCCTCTGCCTGTTCCTCTCGTGGACCAGTTTGTCTTTGGTCCAGGTCATGTGCACTCGGTCAGGTGCAGCGGCTTTGTCATTCATCGCAGAATGCGAAGCCGTATTTCGGTCGTGGATCAACTGGGCCTAAACAAAGGACAGATGACATGCTACAGCCTCATTCTTTTCTTATTCCTATAAGTTAAACACTGGATTCCAATCACATTTCTAGCAAATGCCTAACTCTCATCTCTGGAGAAACGGTAATTTGATTTTATTACTACAATATTAATACTCAAAATGAAAAATGTTTTTATTCCACATTTCTTTTCAGTACTACTCTGCTTTTCCACTGGCTGTCAGCAGAATTTTAAATCACAAAGCACCAATTGCAAAATGACTGACATCACTGCAAAACTATCACGTTATTGTCATTGTTAAGAAAAAATAACAGGGAAAAGAAGGAACATTTTGTAGATGTAGATGTGGTTAATTGTAGGGTAGTCAGGTGACAGACAGTTTATGGTGATGACAGTTCATGCAGGGAAATAATGTAGAAGCACACATGATGTCTGTTGCCTTGGACACAGTAAACTCTCTAGCCTGTTCATGTTATCTCTACCAAAAAGACAGTGAAATAAAAAAGACAGTGTCAAGTTCTGATTCAGTCTACATGTGTTAATTGTACACTTATCTGTTGCTATGTGCCAAAATCCTGGCAAAAATGTCAGTTTTTTCTATCAGAATCTCTCCGTGTTCTCTTCCTGTAAAATTTGAAAACATACATAAATGTCTACCAGTCTGAGGGCAGGTTTATCTGGCCACCCCCAATGTTCACTGTTAGCTTGTAGGTGGAGGAAGGATGTATGTGTTTGGATGTCAGCTGATAAAAACACTATTGATGGTGAAGGCCAACAGTATCCCTTCAGCTCCAGAACTCATAATACAGCAATGTGACCCAATTAAATGTTAGAGTTTTGTTTGAATCCACACTCATATTCTGAATCATTTCAGAGTGTCTCACACTATTGAAACCAAAAAAAGCTTTCACTTCGCTTTCACAGTGACTTTAAATGCCTGATTGAACTTTTCAAATGACAAACAAAAAATGAACATTCATGACATGACATGTGATGTTTCAGCCCAATGAGTCCTCACCTTATCCAGTCAGATGCTTCTGCACCTCTCTATGACAATATTATCATATAAGTTGAGAGGAAGGGAGGACAGTATACATATCATTCACTAGGAAATGCCTTCGTAACAACAATTATAATTTAGGTTTGGCTATCCAGCTGCACGGTGTGGTATCCTATTTTATAAGGCTGACCTTTTAGTCACATTACACCTCACCTTAGTAAAGTTAAGTCAATCAAAAATTGTTGCAATGCAAATCCAAATTACACTTGAGTATTTCAGTCACTTCTGACAAATCACAACAGACTGAGGGTCCTAAAGGATCATCAAAAATCACTTTTAGTTTCCGCCTGGTTAAGAACTATCTATAATCAGACAGATTTTCGACTGAAAGCACTTTTGCAGACTGTCAGAATGTCTTGGGAGTCGATGTAATAGTTAGTTATTCAGCAGCAGCAGGTTGCAGGTGAAAATACCTGCACTACAAGGAGGCTTGTGCACATTTAAAGGCACCCATTGAGGGATTTGTCTTCCTCTAGTGGTAGCTGTTGAGCTCTGTGTCTCTTAGCAGTGACTGGAGAGAAGACAGCAAACACTGAGGCTGACCGTTATATATCCCCCGAGTTCAACTTCTGATGACAGCACTGCAGTTGTTATGAATGGATAATGATAGGATGACGAGTAAGGATGGCATGATAAATGGAGGGAGCAATGGCATCGTGGTCTGCGACTACGAGCTGTTTGGTTACCGCGGATACCTCATCCTCTGGTATGGACGGGATGTTGAGGTACGGAGTGTCAGCAGCGGATGGCTTCCTCCTCTTTATGGAGCCACGCGATACATCTGTGATGCTCTGAATCTGAGCCAATTGTCCAATAACAGTGTTGGAGGAAGAGTTCAAAGGTCAACAACAGCAAAAGAGACCTTGAGGGGTTACAGCTGTGATAGAGTTTTTAAAGTGTCGGCATTACATCTGAAAATATCAAATTTGATATATTTGTTAAGTTTGCTGCAACTCTGAATATTTTACAGTGCTACAGACATTTTCTTATAGTGTAGTTTTACATCAGAGTTTCCAAAGTAGGGATTTATTGTGTAATTGATTATGTTCCAGTTCCAGTGCATGACATCTTACAGTGGACATGTTATAATGCAAGTGTCATAGTACCTCTCTCTCCCTCTCAGTGCGAGACAACTGCATCTGTTTGAGCATCTGAGACCTCTGCTCCATCACCAGCGTCTTCTCATAGGTGAAGGCTGAGATGTCGCTGTCATGCTAGAGGGACACATAACAACAATGACAATTTCCGATTCATACAGAGTATAGGCCATCAATGTATTTGCTGTAGCCAATTTTCTCATTAAGAGCAGTTTAAAGGGAACAGGTAGCCTAGACCTGGTGCAGCAATTCTGAGATGCAAAAATGAACTACAGAAGTGACTAAGTGACTGACTGAGAAGCAAATAATCTTACCATCTCCACCACCTCCACCTCTGCATCCAGGCGTAGATGGTAAAGAAACATCTGGAGGTCTTTCTTCATCTGGATGGAGTTGTCGTCCATCTGGGCCACCGTGAAGATGCGCATTTTACACTTCCTCCACACCTGCAGAGGAAGTATCAGCTGCTGTTATACACACAGTTATGTGTACACTTTAACTCTATATAGAGTCAAAGTGTGTTTCCTTTGCTACCGTTCAAAATTGATATTTACATATAAATAAAAATGGAATTAACTAAAAGTGAAAAGATTTAAATAACAAGCAAACACACGCATACCTTGTGTTGACTCAGTAAAAATGGCAGCAGCATGAGCAGTCCACCATCATGTACAATCCACCACACATCAATGGTTCCCTCCTTCAGACGGTCCTGGTTTCCGGGGAAATGGTCGATGTTCTTAGCAACCAACAGAGCCTGATGAGCTTCTGTCGTCTCCCGCACTGTTTCTGGAGATAGAAATAGAATGAAAGAGAGAGGGATAGAATAATGACGGGCATTTCAAATATTTGTGGGTTACAACCAAAGAAGTCCCCCAGTGTTTCCCTTTTTCTTAAAAAGATAAAGGTTCCCTCCACTTATTAACACCTTTGTGTCTTGAACCCACACAAATCTTGTGTAAAACCATACCAGTAAAGCTCTTAGTGAGATAAAGTTTGGGAGAATTGTTTGATTTTGTTTTATTTTATTACAAACTTGCTTCCAGATTCTCTCGTGTAGTTTACCTATGAAGTTCCTCCTTGCGGAGGAGTCCCGGGCTTGTTTCCAACCGGCTGGCCAGGCCATCAGGACAGCGTTGTGTTTCATTCCTCCAAGTCCTGCTGACTGGATGAGCAGGGAGAAACCATCTCGTAGGTTGGATGACACCACCACGTGGGAGAAAGCCTTCATCTTCTCTGCAGTCATGGCTGCTTTCAAGTTCTGCAGGGAGCGAGTGGAGCAAAGAAAAGGTGGACGAAGAGAGGGATGATAAAGGCCCAGCGCTTTTAAACATGGTGAATTGTGCGCATTATTTCGCAGTGCTATCATGCGCTGCTTGTTAAACATGTTGGCAGTCTCTTTTCCATTTGTAACTTATAAAAATGACTAACATTTCTTTCAGTTACCTACTAAGAGGTACAGGCTGCCTCTATACGTATGTTACATTTAAACAGGTGATGTATGCTTGCTGACTACATTACCTGCAGGATACAAGAAAAACCCCACTGAGGACTATCAGGCAGAGAACATGACGAAACAAATGGACAAACCTGCTCTCCTGTCTTGACATCATTCCCCCGGGTCATGTAGGTTCCCTCCAAGACTGAACAGACGATGGTCAGCCCCTTTCCTGCTTTGAGCTGCGTACTGAAGGACATGAGGCGAGGGTGTTTCACCGCCAGGTCTGCGTCCAATTTACACATCACCAACAGCTGAGGCCTGAGGAAAGACAATCATGTAAGAAGTGGAATGCAAGCAAAAAGCGTGAGTGCAATATACAAGCCTCGAGGACTAAAAAGTAATGATAGAAATCCACTGATTGTATGAGTGGAAACTTTAGTACTTAGCACTGTGGAAAATAAGACATGTTAAAGGCAAAGTATATTTAGTTTACACATCAAGGTGTTCGTACAGGTCTTCTGAAGTACGATTGTATATGTGAAAAAAAAGCACAAAGCCTTTTTGTGGCTCCAGAGGACGCTGTATGAAGTCTGAAAAATGACCTCCAGTGATGTCACTGGAGTCAGACGAAGGTGTAGAGTTAGACAAGAAGTGGCTACCAGACCTCTTCATCTCAGTCCTCATCTCTGTTTGAGGCAGGAGGCTTCAGACTACATTTGCTGCTATAAGAATAACACACCCACATTTCTGATTGTGTTCAGTAGCGATTGTGATACTCTTTATTTTAAGATCCCACAAATAGTACTTCCTGTTTTGTGTTCCAAATCCCCTGGCTTCATTACGATTGAATAATATCAGAACATACACACACTTACCTCCAGTTTTTGGTGTGCAGTGGTACTTCCTCTAGCCGGATGAGAGCATAGCGAGCTGCATTCAAGGACAGACCTCTGATCCCATCTCCCCATTCCTTCACTGCCCTGCAACCGAAAGGACCAAATAGGAAAGCATGTTTTGCTTGGATACTACCAGTAATGGAGACTTTTGTTCTCTCAACCTAAAGCCCTCTGACTCACCCTTTGTACTCGATGTACTTGTAGATACAGCTGGCTATCACAATGGCAACCAGAGCATAGTACCAGGAGGAGACGAACATGAGAGAGAGACAAAGACTCATCCCCAAGAAGGACAGGGTCCTACAGGACACAAAGTATTACGAGGTCAGGTTTCTATAAAAATTGCAGGATGTTCTTCGTGGCACAGTTCAGGACGGTAGCTGTTCTTACCAGTGATAGAATTTGAAGCGAGGTCGCCAGTTGGGGGTACGGAGCAACGTCTGAACAGCACAGGCCAGGTTAACAAACAGATAGCACATGAGGAAAAACCTGTGCAGACACACAGACAGAGAAGATGGTTAAAGAGAAAGAGAAACGTTATTAAATCACTTGCACATGAACAGTTTGGCAAGAAAAGTAACACAGGCAGTGTTAAACCACGTACATTGAGAGGATGGGGGCCACAGCATCCAGAGAAGCAAAGAGGATTCCTATCTCACAGATACCAACTGTCAGCAACAGAGCCCATGTGGGCTCACCATTAGCCTTCCCATGACCAAACACCTGAAGAAGACAGAAACAGGGAGAGAAAGTCTGAAACAGTACTCCATTAAATGGAGGAAATGTATAAACAAAAATACAAACACATCTTCGGGTCAAATAGTGCAGTAGCTGCTCGATACAATTCCATCCATCCATCCATCGTCAGTAACCGCTTTATCCTTTTATGGGGTCGCAGGGTTTTTTTGCTTGAGCCAATCGCCGCTGTCTTTGGGTGAGGGCAGGGTACTCCCTGGACAAGTTGCCAGGTCATCGCAGGGCCCTCACTCGCGGCAGAGGCCGCCATGCAAGGTGCCAACTGCACATCAGGAGCAATTTGGGGTTCAGTATCTTGCTCAAGGACACTTAAACATGCAGCTCAGCTCAGCCCGGAGCTGAGATTTGAACCAGCAACCTTCCTGCTCTACCTGCTGAGCTACAGCCGCCCCTTTGGTACATTTCCATATTTTCTGATTTGAGATGGTGGATTTATGTTCACTATCACACCTCAAACTGTCTGCAGCAATTAGCCAAGGGGGGGGAAATGCACTTTATGACCAAACCAAGATGAGATTGAGTATCTGGTGAGTGCTGAGTTTGGTCAGAGACAAAACTGAACAGAAACACAGACTGGTCAGACTGTTCAGGTGGGTGATGTCACAGGGGCTCTGTCCACTATTGTTAACTAACTAAACATGTGTAAGTGAAAAAAATTTAAAATGTGAAAATCTAAAACAATCCTCTTATGATAATTAATTATATAATTTTGCGATGGGGTTGTTTTGGTTACATATTTTATTATCATATTTTAACTCAAAATTCATTCAGATTAAGACATTATATATCTTTGTTTAAAGTCATGTAGATCTGCAGGTCTGGACCATTGTGAATTTTGCTAGAGATGAGATCAAATTCCAAGAGCGAGAAAACAGATGTCTGTACGAATGGTTCTTCATTGAGGCCCAGTGTTTATGTGAGAAACCTTCATTGTAATTGGTTAACAGGAAAAGTGCACAGGGCACTTATTTAGTCAAATATAATATTTCCTGCAGGCGGTTTGCAATAAAAATCTTTCCATTGAAGAGAACTGATGATGCCTTTCACTGTGCAGCAGCTGCAGATCCTCTGAAGTTGAAATCAATGTCTTGACTGAAGAGAGCCATTTAAGACCAAATAATACAATTACACAAACCAACAGTTGCTCCGTGTTTGGGGGACTCACACACACTGGACTGTAACATATGGAAAACAAAGATCTTTCTAATGCCAACCTGTAAGAAGGGAACGATGCCATCCCGAGCGATGGCCTGCAGCAGCCGGGGGGCGCCAGTGAGGCTCTGAAGCCCTGCCCCGCAGCAGGAGAAGAACGAGCCAATCACAATCACCCAGGGTGACGGCCAGGCCAG
Organism: Diplodus puntazzo; assembly: GCA_963678695.2. Lineage (NCBI taxonomy): Eukaryota > Metazoa > Chordata > Actinopteri > Spariformes > Sparidae > Diplodus > Diplodus puntazzo. Next base: position 25,553,669 of record OZ023166.1, on the reverse strand, counting down.
AATCCCAATGACAGGGTTCTTCTTTACTGAGAAACCAAACCTAAAACACACGGGCATGCATACAGTTAACCAGGTGTGCTACAGTACATTATTATCATGACTAATCTGCTGTGCTACGAAAAAGCCTGTATTCTGGTTCAGTCTTTAAATAACTGTTATATATAACAATGATTGTATGAAAAGATTGTTTATACATTTTAATTTATGTAGACCTTTATATGTACAGAATTTTTAACTTGAAAAACTGGGGAATACACATTTTTATTGTGCAGTTGGGGGTGAATGAAAGAATGGGGAGTAATTCTAGGAGAGTAATTAGGGCGGCTGTGGCTCAGGGGCAGAGCCAGCGTCCTGTTATCGGAAGGCCGCTGGTTAGATTCCCCTGGTCCGCATGTGGACAGAGACCTTGGGCAAGATACTGAACCCCAAAACTGCTCCTGATGTGCTGTTCAGCACTATACATGGCAACCACCACCATCAGTGTATGAATATATGTATGAATTACTGTAAGTCACTTTGGACAAAAGCGTCTGCTGAATGCCCTAAAATGTAAATGATTTAGTTCACTGTAAATCACCAGATGTTGAAGATGAAACTTATATTGCTTCAACACCACTGACTCTGTTGTTAAAAACAACTTTGTCAGAAGCTTTGTTTGATCTATTTCAATAAGCCGTATTATACCAGCCTAGCACCATTTATCCCTCTAAATGAGTAAGATATTGATGAAAAATACACCCACTTGTCTCTCAGCACTACTCCTTCAATACAAGCTCCAAACAAGACCACACAGGAGATGTCTGACCATGAGGTTAAGATGGAAATACGCACACTCTGCATTGACTTCACATTAAAAGTCTGATCTGTGACATTATAACAGAAATTTAAACAGATAAAAGCAGTGTTGTTGCTCTCCATGATCAACCAATACACTGAACACACATATTCATTTGCTTTTGTGTGCACATTCATAGATTGGCTTATCAGATCTAAATATAAGCTCGGCCTAATAAAGTGCGATGACTAGATCAATGTATCATAACAGTAGACAGAAAAAATTTTATGAAATTACTGTTGACATTTAATGCAATAGTTGATTGACACAGGAGGGGCATATAAATTGACATTAAATTGATGTAATCAGACAAAGTTAATTTGACACTTGAATGATTTGAACTGATCTAATAGCATAAATTGGAAAATTGGCATCCAATCAAAATACTTGAGGTTTTAGGCAAATCGTTTAAATGTGATCAACTAGAGGATACAGATGAACGAGGTGGTGAGAATAGCCATGATGGTTCCTATTGGGATGGACCTCTGGGCATCTCGGAGATCACCTGACCTGTTAGAGCCAGCCATTATACCTGAAATGACACACACACACACACACACACACACACACACACACACACACACACACACACACACACACACACACACACACGCACACACACAACCTTAAAGTTAAGAGTGTGTAGGATTTACTGAGATACTTAAGTAAAAGTATCAGTATGTGTGTCAGTGTGAAAATATTCTTTTAAAAGTCCTGCATTTAACATTTCATTTCAGGAAAGCTCGATAAGTATTAAGACAAAATGTAATTTGTCTTGCAAAGGTACAAATACTCACTATGTATGCCAGCTCTTTTCAGAGTGATTTAACATATGACTTTTAGCTGACGGACTTCTATTAAAGGGGCACTGTGTATTTATCATATCCCTTACTGAAAACACAAGCTGTTCTCAGAGGAAATTGAGTTCCCAGAACACTGTTTGAAGCTAGAGAGGTGGCAGGGTCTGCCAAATAGAGACAAAGTAAGGCAGTATGAAATTGTGCTGTCCTTTAAGGTCATTTTGTTTGTGCAGTTATGAAAATAAAGAGTTTGTTTATTTAGTTTGTTTAGGCATAAGAGTGCAGATCTTTCTCTTCTGATTAAAATGTCCTCCCTAAAACTACATAGTGCATTTTTAAAACAAGTATTTGCGATGGCAGAAGTTTTTTTACTTATTCTAGAAAGAAAAAGAATAAAATACTTTTACAACCCAACAATGGGCACAAAAATAAAGGTTTGCATCGTCTTCACCATCTAGTAAAAAGTCCTGTACTAATCTTTGAAATTGAATAGAATGCAAATGTCAAAGCAAAGTACACGTACCTCAACATGTTTAGAAGAACATTGCTTGAGTCAATGTATTTAAAGTTATTCAAGAGGTCATTCCACATTGAGCACATAAAACCTCATAAATAATGTCAGTCTTTCCGTTAGATGTAATCTCTCAGTCCAACATGTTAATATTTGTCATTATCATAATATTTGTTATCATCTACCTGTGACAGACGGGAAGTATATTCCCACCAGCAGAGTGAAGTAGGTGGCGATGTCATTGATGACGTAGGGCTTATTGCTGTGGGTGTTCTGTGACTCTGCTGGCGGGTCCTGGACTTCTACTGAAGGATGGCTTTTCTTCTCTATGAACATACCAGCTGGACCGTAGTCACCCCACAGGTTGTCTAAAGGAAAGACATGCAACAACATGAGCTCTGTGCACATCAGTATTCGTTCTGTGCAATGCGTATGAAAACTGATGATCTAGCTTGAGAGTGGCATAGAGATGAAACAAGCTAGGGGGAAGCTCAGACTCCTCACTTTTGATAACTCCACTCAGCAGCCCAGGTATGGCCTGCATCTCCGTCAGGTTGTTTAAATCGAAGTATTCATCACAGGTTGCGTTGCGGAGATTACTGTTGCAGAAGGCTCTCCATAGCTCGGTGGTCACAGTGTCGTTTTTCAACAGCTTTGCGCATGTGTCAAACTTGTCATTCCTCAGAGATCGGTTTCCCAAAAGACACACACTGCAGAAGAGGGAGAGAAAGGTTAGATGGAAGTGACAGTTATTTGGGAAACAGATACCTTAGAAACAACTGAGCAGATTAAATGAATGAAGAAGAATTTCCTATTTTGTTCTTTAGAGTTCTTGATAAAAAAATCCTTAACCTGAACCCCTGAAACAGCAGAACAAAGGGGCTCGGATATACAGCAGCAACACGTATCTATCACAACCATAGCTGTGCACACACAACCCCTGCATGTAGATAGTGTTACACCCATTATAAACTATTGTTTCTCAGTTGTTATCATAAGAAGCAAAGCACAACCGTGACCACAGCCACAGCAACAAGTAGAGCTCTGTCATCCTGTGGTCTCAGTCAGAGAGCAAGCTAACTAAAACTGCTCGTTATGTGTCTAGCTATTTCAGCTGTTCACATCAGCGGTCACATCTATCCAGTATTACAGTTGAAATCACAATACAACTCAGTCTGTCTCTACTGATAAGAGGAAATGCAAAAGATTTCCAAAAAACAAGTATTCGATTAAATTAGGTCTGAAATTTTAGTGCACCTAACTCCAATAATAACAATAAACAATATACAGCTCTTCACTAAAACCAATACTCGTAACACAATACCTTTTGGCTATTTTCGAAATGTCATCTTAAACCTCCCAGCCTCTACTATTTTTCCCCTTACTGTATTTCATTAACACTCAATTATTTTAGTCTTGACTATTTAGCATAACTGTAGTTTACATTATTACATTATTATAGGGCTTTTATAGAACTGTTTCACATTACATTACATTTAAACATTTTTTTTAAAATCAAATTATCCACTGTAAAACAATAGTTTTTCAATGGCTTGTAACTAGCAAATACTTGGGTCAAGGTTGGTTGGTTGGTTGATCGATTGATTGATTGGTTGGTTGATTGGTTTATAGATTGACTGACTGATTGACTGATTGATCGACTGATCAATTGACTGATTGATTGAATCAGATTGCAGTGGTGGCGGTAAAGGAATGTTTCCAACTTGTGCGATCCAAGCATTAACAACAAGTCCAGAGCATTTTAAGTCAAAATTAATTGAAAAAAGATATGTGATAATTTAAGAATTCTTGTAAACATTTTTTTATTGAGAAAGTGTTCTTCTCTGGTCCACACTGTTTGTGTTCAGCCTTTCAAATACAAAATTTTCTCTGTGGTCAGAAACTGTCTGCGCTGCCGCTTCTGGCAGTCTAGCAGCACCATAAATCATATTTATGTAACCACAAATAAAACAAAAAAATCAATTTCAGCTTTAACACTTTATAGCAAGATACAAAAAAAGATCTCATTATGTATCTGCTTTCACTCGGCAGTCCATTTATTCTGCTCAGTTACTTTACTTAAAATAAGCATTTAGTACATTGAGGTATTTTTATAAAGTTATTAAGTCATATAGAAATTGAAAGATTTATTCAAAGCCCTTTGGACTTCCAAAATCCAAAAAAAGACATCAATCAAAATAACAAAATGAGGACAATGTATCGAATACAGAGTCGTTGTCCTTCTCCATGATTGTCAGCATCTAAAAGAGTTCAATGTAACATTTGGTTCACAAAAAATATTTCAGTCTTTAACAAGTCAGCCTTTGATGGGAAATGGTTATTCAGTTGTTAATCACTCACTTAAACTCTGGAGGTTCGATCAGTGTCTTGATGACTCCTGCGTAAGTGGCCATGATGGAGAGAACCACACAGGCCAGAAACACCAGAGCCAGTTTGTTCACATACCTGCAGAAAGAGAAGGAGGAAGTGTGAGAATGTGCGCTGGTGTGTGTGGAGCATATGCCTGTGTTTGTGTATGTGAGTACTTACTTCACCCCGACAAACACCACCAGCGCCATCAGCAGCAGGCAGCATGTGCCATAGACACGCATGTTGTTGGGCATTGCTCCACCTTCATCCTCATTGAAGGCTATTGCCGTTGGAACGATGTACGTCTGACAGTGAAAAGTGAGAGCATGTGTCATTGCTATGCAGCAGAAGTGACGTAACGTAGCTGAGCTCTTGTTTGTCTTGAGTTGTAACATACCAGCAAGATCTCTATGGTTCCCAGTATGTACATGGATCCAGCGAAGGTTGTTCCGAGGTAGAAACAGAGACCCACCGCTCCCCCGAACTCTGGACCCAAAGATCTGGAGATCATGTAGTACGAGCCACCAGCTTGTGAGAAATAAATCCTGGTTAGACTTCTATGAAATGCATTAATTCTGTTTTTTAATTAAAGATAATTCTTCGTAAAAAAAAAAGACACAAACACTGGTCATCAGTTAGATAATGCAGTTTTTTTGTGAAAATAGAAACATAAAACATTAATTATTGAATTTAGAGGTTCGTCGTTGACATGAAATAGCATTTTACTTTTTTTGTCCACTGTTTCATATAAGGTGCCAACTTTATTTATCATGACCTAGAGGGTCTAAAAAAAAAAATCAAGGTTATCTCAGAGTTAAGAACCATTGCTTTACACAACAAAGTAACTACTATATCATTACATTTTCCAAATAATTACTTCAAAAAACATAGTATTTCCTGGAGCTTATCAAAAGAAATTTCAGCATTGTAAAGGCTTCACCAAATTTGATATCATTCTTGTTTACCAAAGAAATGCTGTTGAACAAATGGTCACGGCGTGTTTTTTGTGTGATGATGCAATCACTCCAACATATCTAGCTACGGTCTCAGATTCTGGCAAAATGGTAACTGTCTCATCAAAGTTGATGGTGCAGTTGTGAAGCCATAGCTTCATAATATCATATCATAATATAAAAAAAACAAGTTAAGAATGAATGCAAGGGTTAATAATTTACCTGGGACGACTCCATTGGTTGCTATGGCGCTCATTGATATAGCTGTGAGCAGGGTCTGTGTGGAGGGGAAAGGGGCAGATTTTAATGGAAATGCCACAAACAAAAGCTTCCTATCTTGCAATGTTAATGATGGTTAGAAAAAATGTCCTGGATCCGTCCCTTTGTCCAGATCCACACTTAAGGTTAATTGGGTCTTTTCTGGGTCGAGACCCATCCTCAGTTCAAGTTGCATGCAATCAGTTTTTGTGCAACCTTGCTGACAAACCAACTAACCAACAAACAGACACGGGTGAAAACTTAACCTAATTTGTGGATAAACACACACTGACAGAATAAGAACAAGTTGGTACAAAGAGGCATCAATAAAATGCATTTCAGAACAAACAGTATCAAAGAATAAGTTTATCTGACTATGAATCTCAGCTTATATTGGACGCCATTGGGTATTTGATGCTTAAACAGCGCAGCTAACATCTTTATTCTCTGTCATTTTCCCCTTCCTTTTGCTTCTTCTTTGATGGAAAACATCAGATTCTAACAGGGTTAATAACTCTTTATTGGAGGATAACGTTGTGTGCAGATTAGCACACATCACATCACATGAGTGCAGAGCCATTCAGTTCCAACTCTTCAAACAGTCAGCTCTCTGTTTTGCCACGTGGAGCTACTGACGTAAGATGCCGGTTGTAAATCTGATTAATTTTCTGCTTGTTTTGGCAACCGTCTTCCGAGTTCAGCAGGGCGATTTATACTATTGTTAAGCACCATAAATTCTGACAGTAATTGTTTGCTATGCCGTGAATGTCAGACTCAATCCCAGACATATCATTGTTAAATCTAGTTATTTTCAAAACAATAAAGAAGAGGGAAGATATGAAACTTGATAGGACAAAAGTAGGTCACATTTTGATAACACATCATGAAATGATGAAAAAACTGTACTACCTACTTATTGTCAGCAGGAAGTCAGTATGTTTTGTAGTTGGATATGAAAAAAGACTCACACAAATACAGCACATGGAGACGATTGCGAAGGACCCGAGGATTCCTGCTGTACCAACGATCCAGGTGAGACGCAGAAAGAGAATCACGCCCAGGATGTTCTGCATGCAGGGCAGGTAAACTCCAATGAAGGTTCCCATCTGTGGGACCTGTGGATGAGTAAACACACACACATGCACGCAGATTAGAATAAACCTTTTCAATAGATGAGAGAAGAGGGGAGGGGACTATTACAGTAATGTCAATAATTCAACTACCTGGTGCATCATATCCTTTAATTTTGTTGTGATCTGCTGGAAGTGTGCTTAAGCCAAACCTGAACCGTGACATGTGTTTTAATAGTGACACAAAGTATGGGCAGAGGAAAGACAGCATGCAAGAAACACTCCCTGATTTGAACCGTTTTTCATTCAAACCACAAAGTACACACCAGAACAATAGACACCAGGACAAAAGATACTGACTTCTCTTCTGAATTCTTTCATTTTTCCTTTTATTTAAGGCAGTTGTAATGCAAACCAGCATGGTTGCTGGTTTGTTTTTGTCTTTTGACGTGTTATGAGGCAGTAAAGCTATTGTTCGTTTATCACGTGTGCATCAAATGTAATATTTTAACATTATTAAATAATACCCGACTTCGTTGGGCATGCAACAATTAAGGCTGTTGTAAAGTCTGGCTGGATTACCATTTCTCCTTAAAGGCGATATGCAACGGGGGGTTGTATTAAACAAAGTGGTTTGAATGGGAGAATGAAGCAATTCATTTATATAAACTGATACGTTTGAACCTTTTCAAAATGTCAAAGATCTCCTCCCTACATGCTAGAAGACATAGGAAATGTGCTCAGTTTTGAATAGTAATGCGGGATTCGTTGGTTGCTGTTTCATAAACGCATCATTTAAGGTGAAAGACCGTTGATTGATGAGTCTCATTCCCAGGTTGTCAGAAAGCCTGAAACGCTTTGGGTCAAAATCATTGGTTAACCACCATTGATGGGAAGGGAACATTTCTGATCTCAATATATCCGGCCAATCTACAGAATATATAAACACATACATAATCTTTCAAACTCTTGTGAGAAAGGTACGTTAGTCACATATTTTTCAGTGTGACAAGGAACTTTATTGTATGAAAATTACATTACTGACATAGTAAACTCCAGTTAAAATCGAATAATTATCAATCACACAAAGACCATCATGTTCTGTAGAAAAAAGTTATCATGTCGGCACATATCGGACAACATACAGTATTCTGATAGCTGTGATAGGCCAACATCTTCTGGTAATATTGGCTGACTAATATCAAGGCAGGAAAATACAGGTAGAGGGCAGGTTCTCTGCAGATACAGACATGGCCACACATTTCTGGTGGGTCACAAATGATGATTTAGAGGGATTACTTCTCTATAAGTCTATGCATAAATCATACTGGACCACACATCTTGTCCACCTCACTCATTCACAAATTCTATGTTAATGCAAATGTTGCTCATTTTACAATGCAAGATGTGTAAAGCATCAGTGAAGAATCCTTTTTCTGTGTGTGTGTGTGTGTTTGTGTGTGTGTTTGTGTGTGTGTGTGTGTGTGTGTGTGTGTGTGTGTGTGTGTGTGCCTGCGTGTGCGCAGGAGGTGTCAAAACTAACATACTGTACACATACTGTATCAGTTGCATTCTGAACCACGATTGGCTCCAAAGGTGTCAAGCATCAGCATGAATGTATTTTCACATGGTAAACTGAGATTTAAGGTTTTTTTCTCTTTAGCCGATCGATACAAAAACAAACTCTGCACATATGTCATTCTGAACAAACTTCCATGTGAAAGAACAATATGCAAAACACATTTTCTAGTGGAGGGTGACTTTTTTCAAATACTGTGGCACAGCATGGCTGTGGTCTTGCTGTTAATGGCCCTACTGTACCCTACAAGACGGTTTTAGGCAACTGTTTTTTTTTGGTGAAATAAGTTTGATTACACAAAACAGGCCAAATAGGAAGAAAAATTAATTTAAAAAAATGTCTAGAGAAAGGTAAAACAAATTCAATGGGCAGTGAAATCGTCAGACAGATACACACCAAGAACTTTGATAAGGGTTATTATAATTGCTGTCCTGTCAAGGTAGATTTTTATTTTACTCCTGGTGTGGTTAGAATTCATTTTATGTTCAACCGCACATTTAGTATCTGTGTAAAGAAAAAAAACGTTCCTCGAAAATTATCTAATATTTCATCACAATTTCTAAGCTTTCTGAATAAAATACACCAACCAAAAAAAACAACCTTCTATCATTCTTAGTCTTAATGCATCGCAGGATTTTTGGCTAAAATATTGACCATGACAACAGCTTTTAAACAAAATGATCCATCTTTTGCTCCGACAGTCACACTAACATGATCTCAGTATGCATCACACCGTACATGTACATCATACTTCTACTACCTCTCCCCCCAAAACAGAATCTACATACCACTTTTGGAGTTACAAACACTTTGTCCTGTGCCTTCTCCATTGCACTTAGTTGTCTGTCGAAATGCTGTGAAATGCCTGATGGTGATTTCCAGAGCTCCCACATCTTCTCTCTTGTGTTATTTTTTTCTTCCTCTCACCCACTCTGCATAATCTGTTATGTTTTCTTTGCTCTCAGGCTGCTGATCTCTTTTAGTGCTCTCTTAAAGAAAAAACAGAGCCATCATTCAGGGGGCGGGTTTCAGGGGAACATCATCAATGCCTCTACTCAAAACTACAGTCCAAGGTTCAGCTGCGTTCACCCGAAGACTCTGTGTGATGTTGTGTGTGAGTAACACTACCAAGGAGGATAGTATTGTTGTGATGGTAGCATGTTTCTTAATGATATCATGATTCATTTGACTCAGTCAAACCCTTTTCTGTCAGCAGTGCATTGTTATTGAGAGCAATGAGGTTTTGACCTCAGACTGAGAATTATTACATGAGCACCCTATAAGTACAATGGAGCGACAAATGCAGGGATTGTCTTACAATTTTTTACACACAGCAGATTTTGCAGACCAGATGATATCCAAATTATACACACCTTACTCAGTATCCTCGTATACATACTGTATAGAGTGATAACATCATCCCAGATTGGAATAAGGAAAAGGTAAAAAAGACAGTCACCAGTGGCTTTAAGTGCATATTAACATGCAGCTCTACTCTGTTTCAGTTTGACCACAATCAGCGACAAGTGAGCCAGCTGGCACAAGAGGGAGGAAACACCTCCACTTCCAACCTCCATTTGGCACTCAAACACAACCTCCCACACCACAGACGCTGTTCTCCTCTCTCTGAGGGTGCTGAACTGCTGTTGGCCAACAAGCAACAACAAGGTGAATGACATAAACGAAGGTCTGCCACACACTCTTTTGAGCTCACAGTTTGGTTTGTATTTGACTGGGGGAATATACAAACACCTTTTTTTTCCAATCAAAACCTTAACATGAATGTTACTAGTCAAGGGTTTGTGATACCAGGTCTTTTTCCCACGCCGAGCAGGTTATTTCCACCTCACAGCAGGATAAGTATAGAGATATGATTGATCTTGTGACTTTAATCAAAAGTTGATAACAACTAGTTATCAAGGTCCTATCACAGAAACAGTGTTAGGTTAGCTGATGTCTGAGTGGGCCCACTACAGGTGTTTCGTTATTAATCAGCTGTGTTTGGGTCACCAAGCATTGTAAATAACATATCTGACATTGTGTACCCTTTATTTGCAGCTTATTGAAAATCAGTATTTGTTCCCCTTAGGACAAATATCGTATCTTACATCTCGTCTAAATGTATTTCACATTTACTGATTTCAAGGTCAGATTGTGTTGTCTCGCACCATCTGTTTTAAAATACCCCTGTCCTCCCCTCGCTTGCTATCTGACCCACTTCCTCTTCTTCTTAACTTTGTTTTTGTTCTATTAAGTAAACCTTTCACATGGCTTCATGCAGCAGCCCAAGTGTGTCACCAAAGCTCAGCACTTCTGCCAAGCAGGGCAGGGATTCATGAGAACAGGTCTAACTGCATAAAGGTGTGTCTTTAACGGATGATGCGCTTGTCTTTATGAGTGGTCAACGGAGCGGCTATAAGTACTTCATGTAGTGTCATTGAAGTATTTATTCATATTGAATTAGACGCTACAACAGTGACTACAATTACAATTACTGAGAACTGAAAGCACAGAGACTCTTATGAACATCTTTCTCTCGTGTCTGTCTCTGCAAAAACACGTGTTGAGTATTGCAACACAGTCTTGTTTGAGAGGTGACAGGGTATCATCATTGGTTGGCCACAGCCTGTCTGGCTCTACAGAGAGGAAGGTTCATTTCAGACCCGGCTAGGCTCAACTCAGTCTGGTGAGACTGGTAATGGAGATGCATATCAGAACGACTTGGTTTGACTGACCGTGGCCAGTAGAAAAGCTACATTTGTCAGTAAGTCACCATGACAATCGTTATAGCATGTAGCTACTGGACCCTCAGGCCATATAAGATGTATCCAATGTTAATAGCAGGACTTTCCAGTGAAGGTGCTACTGGTCACATAGGACTGAACTGAGCGCCTCAGGTCTCCGACACAAAGTAATGTAGCTTTTTATTAGCAGACGTGCAGACGTCATTGTTTGAGAGAGATTTTGTACCAGGTCAAATGACTGAACTATAATAGTTGAATTGGGTTGATCTGTAACAATTTTTATAATTAGTGTAGCTGTAATTGTTGAAGCAAATCTGCAAATAAAAAATGTGATTCCAGCCTAATGTGAATATTTGGTAGTGTTTTTGAGCCTGTATATCATCAAAACAATGGCTAAAATGACCATAGAGGAGCAAATCTGCAAAGAAAAAGTAAATAATGAAAAAAAGATAATGATTACAAAAAATGTGAAAGATAACACCGGCCCTGCAATACATCAGAACAATGATTATAATGTTTTCCACTAGATTCTAAGAGTGTTCTTAGTGGTAATTTCCACGTCATTACATATAATTTTTTCATTACCATACAACGACCACAGCAGTCTCTTAAACTCCAATCTGAACATCAAATAATGCCCAGTCTCTATTGATGCTCTTGAGCAGCTTGGAGAACAGTTTGTATAGTTTGTCCTACAGGCAAATTATGAATTAGTTCTCAATAGTTTCTTATAAGATAGGACTTCTTAAGAAATGACACATCTCAACAATAGATTCCATTCTTTCAGTATGTTTATGGGCTGCTTTACCCCTCATGATCCAAAAGCTCAAAGCCGCCTGTGAACAAAGCTTGACAGACTGAAAACTGAAAAGCAGAAAGGATATTTGCTGAAACTCATTCTACAGCCTAATCCTACAATAAGAACGTTATACATATATGTCTTTTTTCAAGTGTAGCTAAATTCAAAAGATTCCACTGCCAGTGCAGGTCTTCTGTGTTTTCTATGCTGCGGTGCACTTTAAATGAGAAGAAAACAACCATAATGGGTTTTCTACTGTATGTACCCCTGAACTGAAACTGACATTGCCCACTCAAAAATAAGAGGTCCATACCATGACAGCGACCCTCCGAACTCCATCCTCATTCTCTGCCTCCTCGTGCTCACGAACACCCTGGGTCAGATTGGTGTAGTTGGCCAGCTTGTTGAGAAGGGATGCCACCATAGGGGTGCTGTCCATTTCCTCCTGCAGGGGAGAGAGAGAGAGAGAGAATGAGAAGAGAAATGCATTAACGAAAGCAAGTACATTCTGATCCATCGACAGCAGTACAGTACAACAATGCGAGCAGGTGCACGGACACTTTCACAGGAATAGGAAAGATGACATCACCAAGCCATCTGTACACCATTACCAACCATTTAGATAGTAGTAGGCAGTCTCAACTTTCATCCACCTGGCGTAATTTGGTTAAACTTCAGCAGCTTCAGCAACAATATGGTCTTTAAACACACAAAACGCTGAACTAACAGAAAACACTGCACAAGATTCAAAAGACAACAATTAACAGTATACATTCATACATAAAGGTAGACTAGCTCTAGTGTTTCATTTTGCTAGATAACAGGAGATAAATTAAACTGTGGTCAGACATGCAATTGCCGGTGAAGTTGTAGATTTGCTTCGGATCCAAGTATTTTTTTTCTTTTTTTTGCTCCTTTGCTGCCATAGCATGGAAGTAATTGGGAGGCGAATGTTGATTTTGCATAATCGACCGCAGCTATACACATGAATAATCAACATTTTGTTAGCATGACATTAGCTAACCTTTATCCTATCTATCCCTCCCCACTATTTTCTAACTATCATCTACATTTTGTAATTTTGTATTGCTCCTTGGCCTTTGTTGAGAGCTTCTCTTTAGATGGGCATTTGTCTTTTTCGCGCCTTCAGATTCTTGTGCCACAGATCATAAGCAACATGAATTAGATTTAAACATTCAAGCCTAATTGACAGTACAGTTTTTTTATACGTGCCTAAATTGCTTTCTCAGTCTACATTTGGAGATAATACCATTGTTGTCTTACCTCGAACAGGGCCATGTTCTTGCCCTCATAATAGTTTTCTTCGTCATCATCTGAGTTGATGAATGAAGTGGAGTCTCTGTGGTTGTCTTCTCCTGGTGGAATATAGAGGAAATACAAACATGTTGTAAGATGCACATACGATAGAGCAGCAAGAGAACAGGGGCAGCAGGATCATCAGGTATTGTGTAGTATGTAACGGTACTGTTTTACTGTATAATTTGATGCACTGTAGTAGTATTCCTAGTGTGTTTACAGTAGTGGCAGTGAACAAGACATGTAAGAGTGATTGTGGAGTGATCCCCCAGTGTGTCATTCAAACTGGACTTTTAGTAGCATCTCATTTGTGTCATTGTTAGTCAAATAGGATGGCTGAAAATGCTGAATCTCCCACATGGACCATATATATATATTTTACACATAGACTAGTCAAATTGAAAGTCAAGTTGTCTGATTAGAACCAAAGATTAGCACACTGACACCACAAATTAAAACAAGAAGTTCCGGGAGATCAACAGCGTCTTGTAGGCTATTAACGTTAGCTGATCGGGCCATTTTCCAGTTAACAGGGCAGGTGTTTTCTTAAATTTTGAAAGAAAATAACAGGCAGCAGATCAAACCCTCAGAAACAAAAGCTGTGAGGCAGCACACCCTGTAAAGCTCTTGTTGACGTTAGCTAAAACCGCTACAGTGCTCATGTCATTTAGCTTTTGACATGGGCAATGATTTCAGTGTTATCAAGCTATATATATTATGTAAATATTATATAATATGATACTTTACTATGAATAAAAATGTCAAGGTCTGTTTTCGGTTGACTTCTATTTTGAGGAATGTTAGATCAAACTATCTGCTGGTGTCATCATTGTCATTATTGTTCTTTATCAGCCATTTTTTGAAATTTTGTTGTGTGGATACATAATTATGAACTCCACTTGAACTTTAGCTTAAAATGTAGACATTTAATAAAAAGGAACCTGGATAGGTTGATAGTCCAATATTGTTTATCGAGAATTGGGTGTCAAAGGTTTGAGTTTGTAGTAGAGAAATTAAGGCTTTGCCCGCAGTTTAGCCTTTTGATACAATCTGGTTTGGATCGCCCCTGAAAAGACAAAGCAGCATGAGAGTAACATTAATATATGCCTTTCAAGCTGCTTCTATATTTGGTTTCCATTGCGCTTGGCTGTCATGCAGCGTTCTCAATTCATACGTTTCGGTGTGTCATCAAACTAGATTACAATGTTGTCTTTATTGCCTTGAATAACCCAAGGCCTAGCAGTTGTTCAGGGATCAATGAAGAGCAGTCAATGAGAAGAACAGTACACTGTGGATGCACATGATTATAACAAAATCTAGCATGCAAAAAAGGAGCTGGGTGGATTAGGCTCCAAGCCAGAGCTTTAGTCTTTTCAACAAACTAAAGGGTCTTCATGAGCAAATCTAAAGGTCAATGTCAGGGTTAGATCTGTAATCTAACCAGTGTTCATTTTGCCGCCACTTTGAATCCATCCTCGGCTTTTTAATTGGTTGCCATTGGGATGTGAATGACGTAAAGGAATACTGCACACTGTACAAAAGGAAGGACGATGACTTTAGGATGATAGTTTGTGAGTACACAAAATAACAAGATAGGGTCTATGTGATCACTGTGTTAGGAATATGTCAGTCTAACTCTTGTGAACTCTTGTAATCCCACCTGTAATATCAATAGAAATAAACCAGCAAGAAACACCTGGGCAACAGGTGTAATAAAAAAAATGTCACACTAATTCATATTTCATGACTCATATGGTAACGGATGCAGTTTTAGACAAGAGGAAGCAGGAAACATATTTACAGATGTATTTAGGAAGAAATTACCAGAATTCAATGGTAGCTCCTAAACTAAGGGGGCTACATAACCTATAACTGCTGTTCTCCAGGCCACTCTTTGAAGTAGCTATCTTTGGCTGTAGCGACCAGCTGCTGTAAGCAAGTAGCTCAGTTAGCTGTGGAACTAAGGGGCCCTATTAGTGGCCACCCTGTACTCCAACCTTGGATGACTAGGAGAGTCATGTCATATGAAGTGGCAGAGGAGCAAGAGACAGTTGGGGATAAGCATCAGGCAAAGACAGTGTGTAGAGCCGGTCAACATGTTATGAGACAGAATGGGCCACTAGCTGCTGGTTAGCATGCAAACATCTGTTAATATTCATTTTTTTTAATGTTTTAAACTTAAATTCTGTCCATATCCAACATATTGCTCCTTTAAGATGTACACTCGCTGGCCACTTTTTTAGATACGCCTTGCTAGTACCAGGTTGGACCCCTTTTTACCTTCAGAGCTGCCTTAATTCTTCAAGGCATACTTTCAAAAAGGTGTTGGAAACATTCCTCAGAGATTTTGGTCCATATTGACATGACAGGATTATGCAGTTGCTATAGATTTGTCGGCTGCACATCCATGATGCGAATCTCCCGTTCCACCACATCCCAAAGGTCAGGGGCGCCGCCAGGGTGGGAAAGGTTAGGACGATTCCAAGGGCCCGGCACTGACAGGGGGCCCTTTAAGACATGGGCAACCTATACAAGGGCCCAACAACATTTTTTTTCATGGGGCCCAAAATCCCTGGCGGCGCCCCTGCCAAAGGTGCTCTATTGCATGGAGATCTGGTGACTGTGGAGGCCATTGGAGTACAGTGGACACAACGTCATGTTCAAGAAACCAGTTTGAGATGATTTGAGCTTTGCGACATGGTGCGTCATCCTGCTGGAAGTAGCCATTAGAAGATGGGTAGACTGTGGTCATAAAGGGATAGAGATGGTCAGCAACAATACTCAGGTAGACTGTGGTATTTAAACAATGCTCAGTTGGTACTAAGGGGCCCAACAACCATGCCACGTTCAAAGTCACCTTTCTTCCCCATTCAAATGCTCGGTTTGAACATCAGCAAGTTGTCTTGAGCACGTCCACATGCCTAAATGCATTGAGTTGCTGCTGTGTGATTGGCTGATTAGCTATTTGCAATTGACGCAATTGAACAAGTGCACACAATAAAGTGGCCAGTGAGTGTATATGAAAGCATTTTGACAAATAATGTATTTTTGATATGGTTTTTCAATAAGGAAAGTTCTGTTATCTTGTCAAAATCCTTAACATGGCACCTACTCCTTTTCACATATGTTAATCTATAATTTTTCCAAATATGGGTCAATTTTATGAGTTCAACTACATGGCAGGAGATGTCTCCTAGAACAATTTTTGATCTTACAAATCATGTTTTTGTCCCACATTCTTGAAATTGGTATTCTTTGAGCAGAGAGTAGACTTTCAGCAAACGATTTCACCGAAGTTACGATTTGTCTACAGTAGCATAGGCGTAACCACGCATCGTGTCCCCCCCCAATATTGAGAAAATGGCAATCTGACCCCCCCAATATACAGTAGAAAATATGTTAATTATGCACTCCTTTATAACCCTGTCAACAGATCTGCCTCGTTATTTCTTATTTATTTTTCAATTTATTTCCGTTTTTAAGAAAAACATAAGTGTGTGAACCCCCCCTCCTAATTATAAACTTGGTTGCTCCCATCCTAAGGAATTAAACCGTTTGCCCGCCCTCGCGGTGTAACAGCATACTGAAATGGAGCGCACCTCAGTACGCTGAGTATCTCCCCCATACATGAAAACCCATTGGTCAAGTTAGAGTGATTGACAGCCATCAAGCCAATGACAGCCATTTGACCAAAGCCACTAGTCCCGCCGCCCGGAACGTAAACAATTACATGCTGGCGGAGCTGCAGTCACTCGCTGCTGCAGACAGCGAACAGAGTCGAGGTATGAAACAGTTGTTTAACTAGTTAATAATGTAGAATTTTGTCTGTAAATAACTCTGTCTTGCTTTGTGGCATGTTAGCTAATATTAAGCAAGCCAGGTGGCAAAACAATTAGGCCAAGCCAGGTAAGCCAGGTAAAGTTCATGGTAACTGACAGAGAGTTTTCTAGAAACATCCACTGATTTTGATATTATTCAACATGATCATTATTCTTTTTGTTAGGAATGCCAAAAAGAAAGAGGCAGCAGAAGATTGACTTCTTTTTCAAGTCAAGTTGTCATGTAAGTGGAGTTATGTGACAGGAGTACATTCATATTCTTGCATTAATGCCATGTAGGTGTTAATTTACGTAATTTAAAGCTATTTGTTGGAGCTTAAAACCTTGTTTTCAATGAAGAAAATCTCCTACATCAACTCATCCCTGTTACTGCTCTCATTTGTTACACATACAGCTCCTCCAGGTAATGTCCAGATAAGTTCAGAATAGCAGTGCATGTGTGAAAGGGCCTACACTACTGTACATTGTACACTGTTATTTATGCACTTACTATATAGCTAAAGCAAATAAACTAGTAACACAAGCAGAACAATCAATGTATCAAATTAAAATGATCATCAAGGTCAGCCATTGTTCTTCTGGTAAAATAATGGTATCTGGTCACAATGTAGGCAGCACAGAGACACCGGGAGAGGGAGAGGCACAGTGAAAGCAGTGACCAGGCAGGGACATACTCTGGGGAGACAGATGATCAGGTGAGAAATTTGAATGAGAATTTAAACACTATGATAACATTAGTTTTAATCTATGTTAGCAGTAAATAAAACTAGTAACATTGGGCCTGATACTGGCATATAGGTGAGCTATAAAGCAAAACCTTTGAGATAAAAACATTGATTTTCACTTAATGGGAATTTAAAGAGAAGTTTTATCTTAATTCTGTAGGAATCCATGCAATTTCACAGAATATTCCTTTACATGTGAATTCAAATGGTCAATGTTGTCCTCAAAACTTCTAAATGTGCGAATTTTTATATATAAAATATCATAGAATTGTGGGAACTTTAAAAAAAAATTAGGGAAAGGGCTCTCAGTTGGACCCCCCAATATCTGTGCCATGGTTACGCCCTTGTGCAGTAGCATACAGTAAATATGTTGTTATATGTTAATTATTTAGTCTGTTGAACTGTTGAGGCATATACAGTGCAGTATGTTCCTGTACTTGCGTGGACCCTCATCCAACTCCAACAAACTTCAGCTAACCTTAGCCTTGACCTTCAAAACAAACTACTTCTACTTATGTTAACAAAATCTATCCTAAACATGTGTTTAATATTGCTGCAGCAAAAGAGATTGAACATGACAGAGGAGTGTTATGAGTTATGAAGTGTGACATCCAGATACATACATACATACATACAAGAACACAGCTTCCACTTCAGGTGTGCACATAATCTCTCACAAGCAGTTGCTTCATTTCAAAAACTTAACAAATGGAAAAGCTTCCCATGCAGTAATCACATTAACCAGCAGATGTCCTTGTTTCAATATATACAACAGCAGGGTGTCAAGAGGTTCAGTGAACCATGTACACCATACTATGTAGAAGACAGAATCATACAACAATCAAACAGCCAAATTATTAACATAAAACAAAAAACGATACTAAGATGAATTTGATGGATCTCTATGTTAACACTGAATGTCCATTCTGCAGATTGATCTCCCCAGTTGAAGTGATGTGATAAATTTACCTTAACAGCAACAGGACTTTTACTTCCAGAGAAAAGCTGAGTCATAAAAGTTTGTGCATAGCCAGACAGATCTCCACAGTGATAGCCAGCGCTTGAGAAATGTCTGCCTGCAGGCATCACCATTATGGTATTGGGGAGAATTGCTCGAGCTTGTTTGCATTACCCTGCGAAATAGTGTTGAAGGAAACTTGTTTGGTGCTGAGGATGTGCAGGTCTCGCCATTAAATGGCTAAATCCCTATTAAAAAAAACCCTATTGTTGTTGGTTAGCTAGACTACGTCTTAAAGTTAAGCTAAAATGTCAGTTATTGCTGCAATTGTGAATTATCAGAGAGGTGGAATGACAAAGCTATGTTGTGGCAACTAGTCAAAGTCTAAGTCATATAATTAGTCCAACAGAAGTAAGAAAAATAAGCCAAGCGTTAGGCCATTAGGGCGTTAGTGCGTCCATAATCATGCACACCCTGTACAGTTTAGAGAGTGTCAAACAGGCTTGTTGAGGCATCACACAAGACAGTCCAGCTAACAAAAGTTACAGGGGACTTACCTAAAAATACACTTCCTTTATAATCACTGCACAGGAGGTGCTTTGAAGCAGGATGGCAGCTTCTGTTGGCAGTTGGCCCACCCCACCAGGCCAACACTTAAGAAACCATGCTACATGATTAATATCCTCTTCCTCTACACAGTAGAAGTGCTCAGTAGATGTCCAGTGGAGAGGACATAATGATCAGGGAATGGTACTGAGAGTCCCTTAACAATCACGGTTCAAACTGTTTACATTGACTAATGGAAGTTACTCCAGGGGATGTTTATGGCTACATATTTAATACTCCTATTTACTCTCAATCACTACAGTAAATGAACATGTATTAACTTTCTTGTTTGATTGGTTTTGAGTTATGAAAAAAAGGCTTCTGCAAAACCTTCTAAACAGCAAAAAATGGACCAATATGAAATATGGTCATGGTGGTAGTGAGATGTTATCATTTGTACAGGTGGCATGTTGTCTAATCAGCACTGTGTGCATACTGGTGTGTGTCCTCTTGCACACTGTTCTGTGACTTTAAAGTGAAAACTAGGTAAAGGTAAAAGCACCCACTGAACTGACACTAATAAAGGAATTTATGATACCTACAGTGCTCTCTGGCTTTGAGACCTTTACCACCTGTGATAAAAAGAAGGCTCTTAATGTATTTTTCTGAAGGGGCAGACTAAAGTCGCCATTCCTTTTAATCTTTTATTGGGAAAAACCATGTACAAAGGCTAAGTATGCCTGGCGCTGTAGTCTCACCTGAGGGAAAAAAACTTGGAAATTTGGACTGAGGTGTCCTACAAAGAATGTGCAATTGTTTTTGAGTAACTGTTTTATTAAAAGAAGTATAAGGACAAATAAGATAATTTGGTTCCTGCTTAATGATGGACAAACTTGTACTGAAATACATTAATAAAGACAACTATAATATGGTTAAATGTCGTGTAATTTGGAAAAGAGGAAACAGCATGGCTGTTGCCTTTAAAAAAAAAAAGAACCATTTCTTCTTCTACTGAATTTTTTACACCCATGCATAACATGCATACTTCGCATAGCTTGGAACATTCGCTCCAAACTAGTTTATGAAAACACACCTTATTCAAATTTTGATGTAGTATTTAAAGATTTTAGCTTCAAATTCGCTTGACAGTTAAATGGAAACAGCTATCAATGTCACAATATTCTAGAAAAAACTTCTTGAGTGTTTGAACAACTCAGTGTAAAATCAAATGATGTAAATTTACAGTAAAGACAAGACAAGATAAGATTAGACAAGACAATACAAGACAAGATAAGATAAGGCAAGACAAGACAAACCCTTTACCAGGGAAATTAAATTTTTACAGAAGCTCAAATGTCAGAGGCAGGGAGGAGAAAGGGTTCATCCAGGTTGGCTTTTGCAACTCCATATACATACAATTCACAACCAAGCACGTTGTATAAATGGGGGCCATACACTTGGCAACACTGCACCTCTAACCCCCTTTCCCTCAGTGTTTTCACTTCCCTACAGTTTTACTTCTCTCCTTTTATGCCAAGAGATGTCTCTTGCGACAGCTGGATCCTGACCCAATAAAAAACTAACATATCAATTTAACATTTTATGGATAATGCTGTGGAAATAAAGGGGCAAAATGCAGCACACAATATATTCAAAACTGTCAGAATTGTAATATCTTTGAAAAAATATTTTTGAATCTGTAGTCACTACAAAACAGAGCATAAAATCATGGCAAACTGTTGTTCCAGCTGCCTACCTTAGCAGTATAGATGGTATATGGTAATCTACCATCACACTCACTGCACTGTCTTAAATACTGGACAGCTAATGCAAGAAAGCTATATCATGTTAACGGATGCTGATGAAATGACCACAACTTAGCAATGGCAATAGGCATGGGGCCCAAAGTGTGGCCAGGGTTGCTGCTACCTAAGTCACAAGTAGTAGTGGTATACCTGCTAGTATAATAATGGATTACTGAACAGGCCTTCCATGTACAGGCCCATGGCCCCTCAACTAGAGCCTCTCTATGAAGTGACTTCTTACATTTCTTGTTCTCTTGACCGGACACAAAGACACACAACACAACAACAAAAAAGATACAAAACCAAACGATGCCAAATGACTAAAACGCTGCAAAATTATGCAAAATAACCTTTCTGTGTGTCAAGGTATGGCTTAAGGTTATCTGGAGTTACAAATAGCAGCTATTTATAGAAGATTAAGGATATTTTAGTAATTTCATACTGTCAACAGGCAACACACTACTTTGACCACCAGATTGTGAAAACAATAGTTGTGGACCCAGGCAAAACAGCGGACCAACGAGTCCCAGAATGAGCAAAACCTGGAAAGTACAGCTAAGTGAGCTGCTGCTTCAATGAGCAGATCACCATCAGCAACAACCTGAGGCAGAGGCTTAAGTTAGAAAAGGTCCTACAGGGAGGATCAGGAGCTGATCCAGACGCTGAGGAAAGAGCAGGATGGCCTCTGTGACGAGTTGCAGACTCTAGGGAATAACCCCAACCAACTTCAATTTTCATACTGAGCTTAAGGCTAAGAAAGAGGTCAGCCAGGCCCACTGTCCACTGCAGCACTACAGCCTCAGGGACATGCCTCAGCCGAACAAGAAATGGGTTCTGCCTGTAAAGCTGTATTTTGCTATAGTTGTTAAGTTAAGTTGTTAAGTGGTAGTGCACACAACACTGTGTCATCAGTGTTAAAGGGCAGCAAGATAGCTGGTGCTAAAATATTCAACTTGTGTTTGGTCTTTAGTGGGTCTTACATGTTTTAATGCAGACAGTAGTCTGCCAATAATGCACAGAATGTTTCATATTTTATATTATGTATACAAAGAAATATAGTGGTTTGAATCTTGTTCTTCACCTAGCAGTGACAAGGCAAAATAATGATAATCCCTAGGATTCAAGGGAAGGGATTTTTTACACATCCTATTTTTCCCGTAGCGCAAAAAGACTATAACTAACCAATCACCACAATAAACGTTGGCAGTGTATGTGTCCTCGAACCACAGATTAAAAAGGTACCAATCTCTTTATGTTGTTATGCTGTTATGCTTATGGTCTGTTTAGGGTTAAGCGCAACACTTTAAAAAAAAAATGTCCAATCATCTCTTAAAAGTATCCGGTAGTTTCACCTTTACACATGTTAAACATTCTAAAACAATGGTCTCTGAATTGGCAGATGTCTTTGTTACTATCCCCCTTCCCCTCCACCTCCTGACATTTAAGTCAGCTCATATACAGTACATGTAATGTCAACATGAAATTACACGTATTATACAATGATATATATATGATGTATATGATAGGTTTGACACATGCAGTGTCCGGCCGACTGGGCTGCCATGACACATCTCAGATGGGGTTCAATAGAAGTTTGATTAAACATAGTGTTATATGATGAACTTTAAGTAGCACATATTTTGAATGTATTTGATACATTGTATCTTTTTAGATATAATGTACTGCAGGTTCCTCTGGCACTGCTTTTTGGGAAGTAAAACACCAAATGTTCATAGAAGATAGAAGATCATAATGTGTACCCTTCTATCTGTTTCATGGTTTCAAAACTTTTAACCTATTTTTTCTTCTACTTTTTGCTGTTCAAGCTCTTGGTTCTCTCTCTGTTTTTGTAGTTTGTGTTCTTTTATCATAGACATAGAGCCCCACATTATAGCCAAGCAGCACAAACCATCAATCAGAGTGAACCGTACTTGACTACACAGTCCCATCTTCCTACCACAGAAACTTCTAGCTGGTTGAACAACGTCACACAGAATGTGCCTGCTATAACACGTATCTGATTGTGTGTGTGCGTGCGTCTGTTTCTCAATTCTACAGTGACGCATGCATTTGATCAATCTTACACATTTTTACTGCTATCCTTCACCCGGTGCATGCTGGGATAGGATTCAGCTTCATCGTGACCCCGGACAGAAATAAGAAGGTATTGAACACTGACCTTCCTGAGTGTGTGAGCATGTCTACAAGCCAAAGAGGAGGTTTGGTCTTTCACCGTATCCCTACCTTTGTTGGATTCTTGTAAGTTGTCTTCATCCTTTTTCTCCCCAAACAGTTTGTCCAGACTGACTGGTTTGTTGCCTCCAGCTTCGGTCGCGCTGTTGCTGTCACCCTCCGCATCCTCCACCGGCACTACAGTGAAGTTGATAGGCATTTTGGCTCTTCGTTGTCCAGAGCAAAGTATAGAGATTCCAGTGTCCAGTGACAACAAGCAGGAAACAAAAAGAAGATATCCAAAGAATGTCAAGTGGGAGACATGGGGCCTCAGGAAAGCTGATAATTCATGTTGACCACAACATGACAATCACTTCTGTTTCCTTTCTCTTTCTTGTTTGATCCAGTGTCCTCTAAACTCAGGGTGAAAGTGCTGCCTCCAGCACATGAGGCAGGCCAAAGTCCAACAGTGTGTATGTCTTCACTCTCTCTCTCTCCTTGTTTCTTTCCCTCCCTTTTCCCCCCACTGCTCTAAGACTATTGCCCCATGTGACCCTCTATTTACCATTTGAACAGAGTCCATACATGGAGAGTCCTGCAGCTCCTCCCACTACTGACTGTCCCACTTCTCTCACTCATACCTTTGTCATGCCAACAGGTCCCTACCAACTAAACTCTGAAGTATCTGTAAAAGGAAGTATCCAAACACATTCCAGTCCCCTTTTGCTAATGTGTGGCTAATACATAATGAGTACAATTTAAACACAAACTCTTTTCTCCTCTCTTCTTCTGTCCTTGGTTATGTTTCCTCTTTTCTCTTCAGGGTATCAGCTTCCGCTTCTGGTTTCCTCCAGGTAAACAAAATGGGTGTTACCTTTCCCACAGTGCATTATGGGTAGCGGTGAAGTGCTGATGTTGAGCAAAGGGCGACACCAAATGCTCACATGCGTACACACATTGTGTCAGCAGAGGAAGCACCTTGAAAGCCTTGGACAGAAACTTTCCTCTGTGTCCTCCACAGGGGGAAAGGACAGAGCTAATAACAATGGACACGAGTAAACAACAATTGTTTTCTGTTTGTGGGAAAGGTTTTATTGCAACTCTTGCGCAAGATTTAAACAAGTACTGTGTCTTAATCAGTTGCTGTTTTTTTTCCTGCAGCACTTCTGTTTAACATTTGCATATAGTGGTATAGTAAATATGAGCAGACTCCTTTTAAGAATGACATTTTTGTTATCGGGGTTGGAAATTACTGTATAATACAATAGAATAGCAGATAATCATTAGAACCATTCACTAAGGACATCTTATTTTGTCATGACATTTTATACTTTGTTTTAACTGATTCATAGAAAAGTAACAACTCACCAATTTTTTTTATATTTGACTTTTTATAGAATGGTCACAATCCTGCGCTTATCTTAATGACTGGGTTGTAAGTTTTTCATAAAACTATTGCAATGAACAATCAACAGGCAACTTTGCTGCTATGTTCTTCTTTAAGAGGCTATCCTTAGCCTGAAGCAATATATTACCTCTCATTCTCTGTTTTATTAATAGCAATTTATAATGATGTTATTTAATCCACAGTAGTGACATTATTCTTTGTGTAATGGATATTTTTCCCCTAAAAATTTAGATACATTGACACAGAGGTCACACACAGGACACACAGTGTTTTAGACAGTGATGGAATGTTATCAAGTACATTTTTATAAGTACTGTATTGAAGTACAATTCTGTGGTATTTGTGCTTGAGAATTTCTGTACATTTTGTACCTTTTAGCTGTACTGCATTTACTGAAGAACATTAGTTACTAGTACTATTAAAATAGCACACAGGAGAGCGCAGACCTCCATAGTCCCAACAATCTCCTTTATTTCAATCAAGCTTAATCCAATATCAAACTCCACAGCTTTGTATCACATTCAATTTTAAACCCCCCATAAGTGCTTAGCCATAAATTGAATTCACCAGATCCTCATAACCCTAACACTCATATATACCAACCACCTGAATACATGTGATTTGTTTCGTCAAGATCCCTGCATTATTCCCTGAGAAATTAACAATTTAATGTCCAAATTTCCGTCCCTTTATCCAGAGCTGCACTAAAAACCTTTCCTCCATCCCAGTTTTGTGGAAATCCGTACTGTGGTTTTTGCTGATAAACCAACCTACAAATGTACACAGGTGTGAACAAAACTTCCTGGTCAAAGTAATACTTTAGTTTATCGGCAACTGTCATACAATAAACACTGCTTCTCAAAGCTGAATATTGGATCAGATATTCTGGCCACCAGTATAAAGTACACGCAGTATACACGCTACATGTAAGTTTGTGTATAATTTACTTTCACTTGCAGTTTTATTAACAGAAAATGACTTTTGGTAGTTAACTACATTTGATATCTGATATCTGACTTTATGACTTTAACCCCAGTGTTATTTGTACGGGTGACCAAAATAATATTTTAACACAATAACTTTACTTTTACTCAAGTATGACTTAAGCCATTTTTACAACACTGTTCTGATATTGTATTGCTTTCTGCTCATTTGATGATGACAAATATGTGAAAGCAGACAGAGACAGTCATATTATGGTACGTTAAATTGAAATACCGGATCATTAATTGAGTCCACCAGTCTTCACTCCAAGACATATACAGACATAACTTGTGTCACCCAGTCGTCGCATTAACTGTGGCTGATGTGTGTGTGCTTTACTTAAGGGTTGAACGTTGAAACCTTCTTTTGTCCATGCCACTTACATTACGTTGGACCCGCTTTACTTTACATATGTCCTTATTTGTTTGATATAGGAAATAAGACACAGTTAAAACATCCAAAAATCCCGTCCCCAAGTGTCAGTGTAACAGACCATCTTCATCTTTAAATGGGCTGCCCAGATGTTTGACCAGATGTCTGTCTTTTATAGCTATTCGTTCCCAGGGCTATTTCAAAACTGCTGAACAATGTAATAGTTAATATGAAATATAATGCAAATATAGCCATGAAATGCAGACATTAATAAACAGAAGTGGACTGGAACAGTAGTTAAAGCAAACATGGCTCATGTTTAACCTGTAGACACCCATTGTACAGCTGGCCTGATATCAGATAATCTCCCTGCCACAAAAGCCACACTGCATACCACATAAGAAAACTGCTATTTGTTCAGCTACGCTTAGACAGCGGTGTATAACAGAGCAGCACATATTGTTTTTTCTTCTCTTTCTCCTAAATAAAAAGAAAGTCAAGAAAGAGCTGAGTTTTGGAAAATTTTAAGAGCTTATTTTTATTTTTGTCGACCTTCTGACCTTCACCTTAACTGTTAATGTAAGGAGCCGTCTCTTGTTGTTATGATTCTTATTCTAATCAAGATCTCTAGTTTGTCTTAAAGAAATGATAAATCTTCTTTATCACATACTGACAGCATCGAGGGAAAGTTATAAACCATCAGGTCTGCCTGTGTAACGCCAGCAGAGAGTGCTGTAGGTTCATGGGGACTACATGTTGAAGTTGACAATGAATAGAAGAGAGTGAGAGATGTTGGGTCAGTCTCCAACTCACAGGGAAGGATATTTATAGTTCGTAACCGGACAGCAAATAGGTTAGAGCAATGGTTCACAGCAGGATGTAATAATAAGCAGAGATACATATTTCACTGGCTTGAGGACATTTAACAAGAAGTATCTGCACCGTTGAACTAACTTCAACAAAACCATCAATGCTCTGTGTTAGTCCTGACCTCGGACCTTTTTGTGAAATATATATATGTGAATGCATGTTTATTGACAAGTATGCATGCTTGCTTATAGGTTTGTTTGGCAGGATGCAGAATCACAAACAGTTTTAAAGCATTTCTTTAGCTGGAATTAGCTTATTGTTGGTGAGCTATCTCTTTGACCACATCTGAACTACCCCAGCTTCTGCTTCATGGACAAAACTGCCATTTTATAACCCTCAGATGGCTTAAGTGTGAATGTTGAAAAAAAAAAAAAAAAAAGGGAAAGCAAGAGAGTTCGAGGTGAAATCAAATCCCTTTAGCAAACAGCAAAAAGGTCAGTGCTGACGCAGACACGGGAACAGGACTGCCCTCCCTCAAGACTATATTCTTAAGTGGCTAGATTCTATTTGTAGCATTTTACCTGTTTACTGACTCCCCCACTCCAAAAACCAGGTAGCTGTGCAAACATACTGGAGGGTTTGGACGACCTCTTGTGTCATCACACGGGGGATAAATTTCAACTGCCTGCACTGTGCTGTTGGCCCGCAAAACCCAATATCAGGGCAAAAGGACTTATGTATATCAGGGCTGGGGGGTTAATTCACTCAGAAGATTGGTTTCAGAATAAAAATGTATGTAACTACTGAATATTGATTGCAAATGTAGCAGTTTTCTTTGAAAGCAACAATGCAGTGTTTGGTTTGTGAGACATTGAACATTACACATTTAAGCTAACATATACATATTAAAATAAGTGGACTGTAACGAACCTTTTTAGTCAGACTCCTTTTGGGTTGTTGATCCTTAGGGTACATTTTAAGCAAAGGTTCTACACAAGATCATGGAAAGTTTGCAGTTGATAACATATTTATATTAATGTTGTTAATGTCTTGTTTTTTTGTTTCCAAGTAACCAAAATTCACTTGAAAGATATATTTAAGATATCCACATTAAAATGTCGAGAAACAACTCGACCTTTGTCATATGTTTTGTTGAGTCGTGCACATACATTATATTATTCCACTTTTGCAACAATGTTCAAAAACAACAAATCTGTCATTTTACTCAAGTAACGGGGTGTCACATTTGGTCACTTGCACTTGCAGGGCTGAGAGAAGGAAGTGCAACCACATACTCAAACACCAGCTCACACACACAAACACACACACACACACACACACACACACACACACACACACAGATAAACACACAAAGGAATCTTAATAATAACATCACCAATAAATGTAGATTGAGCATAAGATATTATTTTAATTAGTGCAACATTCATATGATCCAGCTCCCATATGAGGATATGCTGCTTGATGGATTTCTTTAGACTGCAGTAAAAATATAAAACACATTTTTAGTCAAATGGTTCAATATGGCGAGAAGTACAGACAATACTGGAGCTTCATCCTCTCTTAAATTTAAGAGTCACCAGCGCAATGAGGATTTTCCTTCTTCAGGAAAGTCAGCCAATTTCTCACTCAACCCTATGAGGATTACTTACTTACTTACTTGCTACAGTAACTATTGGTTACCTAGCAGTTTAGATGATAGGTTGCTAGGTTGCTAACAGTTAGCCATAACTGACTGTTAAAGTAACATTATGTAACTATTTTACCTTAAAATAACTTCAAAAACAGTGTGATGGCACAGTGACTTGTAATAGGGTGAATGGACTCTCTGTGTCAGCCCCTCCGCCCCTTCAATGCTTGTTTCTGCGCTATTTAACTTCAGTGAGAGGGTAGCATCACAGTGCATAATGCTTTATGGCAGTACATCACACACAGCACCAAATATCAGTGATTCTGGTGAAACATGATCAAATTCTATGGAGAACATGTCCACTGGTTTTCCCTCTGATGTCTTCCGGCTGCTCTGCCTCAACTCTCTGTGATTTACAAAGTATCCTGTAACTCCTGCTTACTGTAGCAACATTTTAGCTCTGAGAATGGACTCTGCCCTGAGCACTGCCAGAGCATATTGGGTTTTTACAGCATCATCACAGCAACTTTGGACCGCCGGGAGGAGGAGGTTTTCAGGGCCACCAGAACCAGAGCCAGGCTCAGCGGCCTCGTCAGACAACTTGACAGCGGTGATGAGACCGAAGAGGACGCTGATGGAAGAAGCTAAGAAGAGAAATTGGTCATTTTAAGATTGGTCAGACACAGCCATGTGGCTCTACATCAGCGGTTAACAAGTCAGAAAGCACCTTGAACATAAAATGCTCAGTTTTCTCTACAAATCTAATTTTGAACCTATTTGTGGCGAAAGATTCTTGGGAAACAGAGCCCTGGGGATCCTCATTGAACCTTTTTACGACAGCATTTTAGAGAGTGTAGCACTTGTGAACAGTGATTTAAACACGCCATGTGGGCATATAATCCTTAAACCATATTATTTTACAATTTTAGCCTTTCATTAAATTAGACATTTGGTATTCTGGCCAAGTAGTATACTGTATAGTAGCATTGATGATCATATACAGTGCCTACCTTGTCCCCATCCCTCGTCTTATTTTAGGGACGTGCCCACTCTACATACAGCAATGCCCAGAACACCCAGTAGTATTTTCATTTATTTCATCTCCCACTTCTCAATCCTTTTTCGCACACACACATACAGTCTCACACAAACTGGATGTTCTTTCGTCACAGGGAAAAAACAAAAACAACAAATGAATGAATTTCACAACTATTAGGGTGAACATAGTCTTGTTGTCAGCGTGTGTACTCAGACTGCCGTAAGCGACAGGAGGGCACCAGGCGAGCGTGGCCAGCAGTCAGACAACTATTTTTGGTTCAAGCGGAAAATTTTGATGGGGATTCTATGGCGGTGGGGACCAACAGCAGAGGATCAGGGGCTAAGAAGAAAGTCTGTGAATCTTGTGGGACTGTGGGAAACAGTGACCCTCTGCCACACTCTGCTGGCACTGAAGGTCTGCATGTGGGCTACCAACAAAACAGGAGGAGAGGGAGAGCCAAGCCCATAATTTGAGTTTGGGATCAGTGTGTGTGTGTGAGTGTGTTTGGTGGGTAGGAGGTGTGGAGCCCTGGTGAGGCCAAAAATCACCGGCCTCAAAATGCTCTCAAGCTGCAAAAAATAGGTCTTCAAATTTTGCTTTTGTTTGCTCTTTTCGTACAATATCTGCAAAAAGGCCGAAGTCATGATCTTTATGTGTGCTTCATACGACAGACCACTCGTCTTGTATTAAACCCTACAGAGGTGTAGATAGACGGATAGGGGCATACTGGAATAGGAAGGCAGAGGAAGTCTGTAGCCAGAAAATGAGAAATGAGGAGAGTAGAGTATAAAGTGTCTCCATCAAAAAGCTCTGTATAAAATAAACAAGCACCAGTATGACTTAAAATTAAAAAAAAAAAAATGGGATCACACTTCAGAAATGAAAATCCTTCACAGCTCCATCTGTCTAAAGCTCATTCCATCTGTATTTGGTCAGCGCAGTTGGACACTATTACGTAAGTGTCAAAGGAAATTACAACAAAATTGAATCACAGCCTGGTGGGTAAATAAATGTAGTTTTGCGGAGAAGGGCAGATTTAGAGACCAAGGCGGATGTAGTTTTTAGCAGGACAGAGAGATGCCGAGCAGAAGGCAAATTTTAAGATGTACTGATTAACTGCGTTAAACTCCGAGCGGTTACTGTACGCAGTCCAACGGCACTGTTTGTTAAGGGAGTTTAGAAACAGTACGGCTGAGTGAGATTTGTGTCTCGGATATATTTCTGTCACCTGTCATCACCCACTCACTTTCCAGCAGAGTGGGCAGAACTCTGGCAGTGATCCTGTTTCCTTCAAGTGCAACCTGTAGGCGCAAAAATGAAAACCCTCAGTAAGTAGGCGCCTCAGTCCTCTTAAACAAATGAGAACATCGAAAATATCTAAAAACAACCTTATTCCAAAATCATGCAAGCTATTAATCAAGAATAAAACCAGATACCTTTAAGTAACGTAAGGTTTTTTTTAGGCAGGATACATCTTATGCGTGCCTCTCTCATGGACTGCAGTGATTTAATGATTTTTATATTAGAATGTTCTGCCATCAATACATTTCTTACACACCTCTGAGAAAAGGAAATCCTTCATCTTGCTCTCCTGCAACCTGATTGGAGGAGATGCGAATCAATCAAAAGTTTCAAAATCAGTTAGTCCAAATTTGTCATGTTTGTTCAAATTTAGTGCTTCTGGTAAGAATTTGGTCTGCTGCATCTTTAATGCTACAAATTGGAAGGCCAGAGAACTGGACAAATAAATGGATGGATTGTAACATGATTGTAAAAAACAAAAAACAAACTGATTGTTATTAACGCTTAGGCAGCACATGTAAAATGTAGAGACAATAAAGCCTATTGAATTCAACTGATGACTATTCATAGTCCCTGGAGGATGAATCTTAATGACTTTGGTGATTCTTTGCATTTTTCTGTAGTGCTATCAGCACATTCAATATATCTGGCTTACACTAATATCAATAATATGGCTTAATATTTACAGGCTGGATTGACATGACATTTTCGACTGACATTCTTGGTTTCCAAATGGTGTACCCTACTGACTGTGCTGACACCCTGACTTTTTACTCTAGCCCCACCAGCAAGTTGACATCTTTGGTTTTAAGTAAAGCACCACAGGAACGTGCCATGAAATGTGGTGCAGACTGTTAAATAACCACAATCAAGTAAAGTTTAAAATCAAAATAAGCTGGTTAGCATGCTAAGGTTAGCGTGTAGCAGAGCCACTGGCAGGTCTGACTTGCTGAAATCGTAATTGTAAGATACAAATGACATTTTACAGTCACATTTCGTAATGACAAAATCCTCATACACAGAATACTGAATAGATTGATCGCTTGTTACTCACAAAACGACATATATCACTGTTCCCAAAACACTTTGACCGTTGCAGGCTACCAGCAACAGGCGTACTGTAACTTCATTATACTGCTGCAGTTTGGTTAGGTTTTTGGCAAGAGAGCAACTTGGCTAGGTGTTTAGAAAATGTGTTTAGGTTTGGGATAAAATAAGCAAGCTTCTGTAGCATGTAACTTAAGTTACAAACATAACTTCAAGGTACGTTATGTGCTGAATGCATCCTAACATAATGACATCAATAAGTTACTGTCGACACTTTTCACATAGGACAGGAACAGCAGTCTCCTACATAAAAGTCATGACTTTATTTTACCCAACCATTGACCCCAATCTACCGCCTACTGCCTGTCACACCTGATACTTGTTCACTTGACTTCCTCCTTTGCTGCCATAACAATTACTACAGCCTACTAGAGGTCCCTGCATATATATCAACAGATGTAAATACAGGTTGTAATAAGCTACTTGCAGAGTTATCCTACACATATGACTAGAAGAACAGGCTTATGATTTGGTTTGTGAATTGCTGGCATAAACAGTTGTAAAATGTCTTTATTTCAGAGTAAACCAGCTATTTGTTGTTTATAAAGCTCATCCCTTTATTGATTTATTCACCCAAACAGAACAAGTTACTGTTAACCAGATGATCCCATGTGGGCAAATGCGCTGACACAAAAATAAGATTTTGTGACTTTGACGAGCATCCAGACCTGTGTTGTGTCATGAGAAAGTGGAGTGAAACAGCCCACGGTTATAAATACACCTCAACCATCAGAAAACCCAGCAATGGGGAGGTAATTGCCGTGTTTCGCCCCCAAAACGCAGCTGCTAACTATGTTAAAATAATAACAATGTCTAAATCTATGAGTAGTGCAGGGCTGAGAGAAGGAAGTGCGACCACACACTCAAACACCAGCTCACACACGCAAACACACACACACTCACACACACACAGTGTACTTCTCATCCTGTCCGCAGTGATTGTTAGCCCACATGCACGGTGTGTGTCCGCCCAGGAGTTAACCGCCTGAGGAGCCGGCTATAAAGCATGAGAGTGATTGCATGAGTCATATTTAGAAAGTGTCTCACTGCTACGAATTCAGGACACACGCAGAACTACACATTCATCCACGGAGGTGTATTCATACATAAACACACACACACACACACACACACACACACACATATGTATGCGCACTGATGTGTGTCAGGCATAGCCAGCTGTGTGTAAATTTCAAACATATCTCAAAAAGCCTCATAATTGCTATGTCCATTTGACGTTTCTGTATTTGACTAACCAACATACACAATCAAAAAGGTTTTATTGCTAAAACCGGCAGCACAGGAGTGTGTTGTTAGACTTACACAAATACCAGCCATGACTATTTATTCATTTGCTATGAAAAGACTCATACTTTCCCTTACAGCTAAATGTTATGGATTAAGTGTTCAAGGCCTGTAACTAGCATTATTTAAAGAATCACGGGATGACAGTCATGACTTTACGTGCAAAATATAGAACCAGAAAGTAGGGTGATTCAGTTTAGTTTCGTCTGAGAGAGTACACTTCGAAGACTTTGGCGCTCATGTTGAGGTGCTGAAGCATTCGATGTATGCAGTGGCTTGCTGAGAAGTGTGGCTCACAGAAGGGAGAGTATGTCCTCGAACGCTGAGAGGGCGCACTCAAAGACGCCAGGTTACACTGTGCTACGTTCAACACATCAAGGTCAAAGGGCCAAGTTTTCTTTCTTCTCAGGGGGCCCAGAATTCCTAGCAGTGCACCTGGGCCCCTTTGACTACTACCTACTCTTCTGTGTTTCTACATTGTTTGAGGCTGCTTTTCAATGTGTGTGTTGTATTAGCTTTTATTATTCACTTCACCATCGTTCATTGCATTACATATTTTCCAAAGATTAAGAATGAACTTTCATGCTTAAAGCTAGTGCAAAGTTGTCAATAATAAAGATTTTCCAGTGATTACATAAGAAGGAGCGTGCAGCAGTAGAGAAGTGATGGAGAGTCAGGTGAAAATGGCATTCAGAGCTAGAATATTTTCACATCTTAATCGGTAAACTGAGGATATGTTTCATCAAACCAGAGGTGATTGTGGAAAGACAAATTAAAACTGCGTTGTTGGTCTGCATGCTAACTTACTTTTTACTTTTTTTTAACAAAAAATCTGTCCATATTTTACATATTGCTCCTTTAACGGGATTGACCAAAAGTAAAAACAGTGTGGACCCGAGTTTGACTCTTGGAATTTTTGCTTATTCACATGGAAGGCAGCTTTTTTCTTTTTTCTAACTTTGGACAAGGCCAGGCTAGAAGTGAAAAATGCTAAGCTAAGCTGACTGTCTCCTGACACCAGCTTCATATTTAAAGATATATGTAACATTTCTGCATTCAAAAGCCTAGAAACCGTTTGTTCTTACATTTTGTTGTGTACTTGATTATCCCAAATGTTTCCAACAATGTTCAAACCCAATGATATCTGTCATTTTAGTCATGGTCAACAGTATCATTTGGTTGCCTTTTTCTATAACTTCCAGGAAAGGGTATTGATTGAGGAAGGAAGTCCCTGAACATGACTAAACATTAAGTGAATAACATTTGAAATGTTTTTGCCTAGATAGATTTTTATCAGCAGTGATGGTTGTTTTACACTGAAAACAGCAACTCAATTCAGAAATTACATACTGTCTGTCTAACAGACACAACACTCAGAGTGGTATTGATCCTCTCTTTTAACTCTCAGAAAGGAAACAAACAGATGTATTTCCTACAATGTCAAACTGCTGTTAGAAGAACACTATTGTAAAAACTTCGCCTGATTGTCAGCCTGGTTGATTTACTAACTGAAAAATCTGCTTGTCTGCTGCGATATACTGTTTAGCTAAGTGGGTGGCTATTTGTCCGACTGACAGAGTTACGTGTACTGAGTTTTATGCTAGTGAAGTGCTGCATGCATATAATGAACGCTTGGATAAGCCTCTAATTAACTGTCATGATGGCTGAATGGCTGTTTTCTGACTGACAGGCTGGCTAACTGACCAGAACAGTTCACAGGTATCCTGTGCCAGTGGCCGCCTCTGCAACATGCTCCTGTGAATTTTTACAGCACTGCGATGCTTGCTTTCTCCCTCCAGGAGACGTGGTCCAAACCCAGTTACCATATTTAATCTTGGTTCATATTCTCATTATGTGATACACATTTAGGGAGAAGGGTCATGTTCACTTCAGAGCCATATGACAAGTTTCTCGGCTTTTCTGACCATTATTGACCTTTCTCAGTTTTTATTTCATGACATTTTAGCGACCTGTGGCTTTAATGCTGTTTCAGATAACGTTCCACCACACCAAAAACCCAACTCTCTGTAACATGGTTACAATTTAGTAACTTGTAGTACATGGTCATGGGTAAAGTTGGTAGAATATTAAGATAAAAAAACAGCCTTACTTTGGTTATATGAACTGCTTTTCAGGATCTGTCAAACTTTGTAAACTTTATTTAAAAGTTTTGCAAATGAACAGCCAGCATGTTGTTGTCCTCTATTAGTGTGTGTGATTCTTCATGGGGTTTAACGGTTGACTGACTTTTCAGCTGACGCCTGACCACATCTGTGCTCCATCCAGATGAAGAAACGGAAATGCATCCTGGGAAGTTGAGAGATTGAGATCAACAGAACACAATGTTGGTCTCTGTGTGGGAGCTGGCACAGCCAGTGGCCCTGAGCACTTTAGCATCAGTTAACTCTCTTCACCGAGACTGAACTGAAAAATGAGAGCACTGCAGGAATACATACAAGTGTGGTAATGTGTCTTGAAGTACCGTATTGATTGATCCGAAATGAGGTGAAAAATTAAAGACGAGACCTTCTTCTTCTTCTTTTCTTCAGACTTTTTTATTCCTAAAAATTCTAAAATGATTCCAAAATCAGCACTTCGGAACTGAGAGATATTATTTGAGGCATTTGGGTATAGCGTTATTATAAATTTGATCTCATGTTGGATTGACAGGATGTGAGTGGCTTATGTGTTCAGTTTAGTTGCTAAACTGTAATGATATCTACTGTTTTGCCTATTTTGCCCCTGACTTGAAACATGTGCTGCCAACTGGTGGATAAGATCTCCTGCCTGGACCTGAAACAAGCAGTTTTCTCTTCCTCTGCGTTCCCCACAGTTCCTGGAAACACCCACAGCTTTCTAGAAAGAGTTCGATCCACAGGTGGCTGTGAGATGTGTTGAAATGTTAATGCAAACATTTCTCGGGCTATCTGGATGCTTGTAGGGACCAATATTAAAATAGTGTGGGTACTCAACCATATGTCAACAACTGTGATGAACCAAGGAGCAGATTCAAGCCTGGAACTTCAGTTTAGTATCTCATCAGAGCATAATCCTGAACAAGAGAATATGATTTATTGATTTTATAACAGTGACTCGTTGATAATTGTTTCTATTTTTACTGTTGTTTCTATTTTGTCTTTTTTACTTTTTCATCGATGGTGATATGAGGTGGCTTCTTTCCTGTGACAAATGTACTTATTGTGAGTTACTTTGGACAAAAGCATCTGCTAAATGCCCTTAATGTAAATGTAATGTTAAATGTTATACACGGAGATAAAACGTAAAACTGTTTGTGTCATTTCTCAAAGGATTTTAATTATAAGTTTGCCATGCACATTCCTGGCCAGCCAGGGTCCATTTATATAAATCTATAAACAAAAGCTGGGAAATGCAGCATAAAATAATACAATATGTTACATACAGGATATTTACAAACATATGAATATACTAATATTGCAAAATTTGTCCTTTTATAAAAAAATTAAGCTTGAATGACAATTATAAGTTTTGCACACAGAATCTGTTAAGCATCTACTGCTTATTGCTTGTTTGACTTCATATGGCTGGCAAGGTGTTAGAAATGTAAATGAAAAAGGCAACAGTAGCAAGCATTTCTTAGCATAGTGTTCAGTATTATTTACAAAATTATGTACAAAAATATACAGTCTGTATTGGCTACCTGCATCGTTGCTATACTGCCATTGAGAAATATCTTATGGAGGGCCAAATCAGATGTAGGAGTAAGTAAAGATGTAAAAAAAAAATAAAATGGCAAGCATAATATGGAATACCAGAAATAATACTACTAAATTCTTCATTTAACTAATTTGTAGGTTAGTTAGCCTTTTCAAAACTAAAATCATCAGGACCAGAATCTAAGGCCACAGGCACATTTATCAAAAGATCATGCAAAAGGGGTTTAAGGTCACTAAAACAGAGAATTTTTAAAAACACCTTAGATTCCTGAACTGTGGTTTATGAGTATCCACATGGACATGTAAAACAAAGCATTTGGGAAACTTTGAAGTGTTCTCTGTTAGCACTCCTGTATCTAATTCCAAAAATGTATTTTCAAGGTTTTGGATCATTTTATTTAAATAGAATAAGCTTAGAAGGCATCATGGATGTAATGTTTAGAACTGGATACTGGACCCAAAGGTAGCACCCATTCAGTCCAAAAAGAATTTGAGTTTGTAGTGTCTAAATCAGTTTAGAAAAGTGACTTTATCAATAACTCTTACTATTTTTTTTTATTTTATTCTGTCTTTTCAATAAATGTTATCAAGGATTTTGTAACCTCACTTTATAATTTTGACATCTAGTTTGGTCCTCCACAGAATATCCAAGGTAGCGCATTGGCAAGTGTGATGGGCAACAAATGCCCAGGGAATGTATTTCAGCACAAATGGTTGGACTAACATTCAAGGTCTGAAATTGTGGGAGGCATTTCGAGTGCTGCTTAATCTTGTGGTGTATATTCAACTTTAAGTACTGAAAAACATGATGTCATGTCAGCAAACGATGCATTGCAGCCCAATGTGATTATTACGGTCAGCTCTAGAAATTCAGAGAAGACGTAAGGCAAAAGAAATCCACTATCTTTATCGACCAAACATAGTTCCCTCAGCTATTAATGGACACTGATTTACTCATGACCACACTTTGAGGGGATGCCAGCAGTTAAGTCATGTTGCACTTTTAGTGCAAGAGGCTGTAAAGTTGAAATATGTACTGTAGGAATGAATGTAATTACAGGTTGTAAGATGACAGTGAGTGGGTTTTCTGGATGTGAGGTGGCCATGTTTGATGGTCCTTTGAGAGGGGTTTTTCAGATGACTGCAAACACTCTGAAGGCTTTTCCACCTGTTGGGCTCAGTAGGCTGGAGGAGAAAGAGTAGGGAGAGAACAGAAATGTGATGCTGCACTGTATGTGCTGTTTCTTACAGCAAGTGCACACATGTATTTTAATACTGACTAGTCACAGAACTTTGTTCATCACACCGAGGTAATAGATAAGATTAGAATTTGAACTGAAACCAACTTGATATCAAAGAAAAATGAATATTAATAAATAAATGTTTATTTGTTCACTTAATAGTTCCAGTATCTGTCATTCATGAAATTAGTCTAGTGTGTGTGTGTGTGTGTGTGTGTGTGTGTGTGTTTATATAAAATATAAGCACTTCTTGTTCTTTTAACTATACCTCTCTGAGGTGATACCATTCTGGTAGCTGCCACTGTACTGGTTCCTTTTGTCCACAGGCATCACATCGAGGTATCCTCCCGACTCATTCTGGATCACTCCAGCATGAATAGCTGCTCGGCAGATACTAGATTTCTGGAAGAAAAACAAAACAGGCCAATTTTGTGTTAACAGAGGGTTACATAAAATGAAATCCTAGGAACAATCCTACTGTGTTCAAGTCACACACTTGTCTTGATGATGCAAAATGCTGATCAGGGCAACATCTAAAAGCGGTTTGATAGCATGGAAGCCAGTTACCCTGCAGCAGTAGCAGCCAACGTTAGCGTACCTGCATCGAAGAAGCTGAATCCTCCACTGACAAAGCAACATGAAGTGAGGGATCCACAACTTCATCAGCATCTTCAGGCAATTAATTAGGTCAAAAGGACATTAAAAGGACATAACTTGTCTTTTTTGGCCACTGGCTACATTTGAAACCCTCGTCAACATATCAATTAGTATGATAATACAGTATGTGAGATTTTTTTAGTATGGTATAGTCTAAACTATTAGTATGAGGCCCAGTTTATGAAGGACAGTGATGTAAGTTACTGTTTTGTAAATACAAGGTACCAGTATGGGTTCAAATGTGAACGGTATCTAACCCTAGCCGTGACATAATAAACAGATGAAGATGATGTCTTTTTTGAAAATGGGTTGTTATATCATATGTGTTTAAGTATAATGGTGTAAATACAAGTTGAATCCCCGAACAATTTTTGTTTAAGAAGTAGTAAGAACCTTTTAACAGCAGAAATTTTGAAATGTTGCAGCTGAAAAGGCAAAGGTCTTTATAACAATCTTAATAAAGGCTAAAATCTATTTTTCTATACTTGGTCCTGGCATAATGCATGCTGGCTCACTGGTATGAACAGAGACATAATTAACGTTAGTAGTTATAGCGCCATAAAGTCAAAATTTCTGCTCTGAAAATGGTCCATGTGGGCCAATGATATTGTTTAAAATCTCAGTTATTTTGCATGCAGCAGTGATGGCATGGTCTACTTGAGCACTTAAATGTAAGTAGGCCTGTATTTTACTAGCTATACTGGTTAAGTCAAAGTGTCTGACATGAAATAGGTCTATATTTTCCAATGGAATCAACGACAGATGTTAATGGTGCACAAACTTACATCAGCGTAGTATTTTGTCCCAATGACTCGGGTTTGACTGTCATGTAGACAATTCCTGGGACAGAATAACCTAAAGAAAAAGCCAGAGAAAGATTTAGGTCATTGGATATTTAACTTTATATACTAGAACTCCAGAGTGTTCTTGGTGTCTCAAAAGCCAGGAGACTGAAATAATTTCGTTGTTTGACTTAAAACTATTTAAGCAGAATTAAAGAGCCAACAGTTGTAAGATTGTAAAAACAAGAAAAAGTACACAGACAAAAAATAATTATCTAAATATTATTTTTCCTTCATTGACAGTGTGGAAAGGTGAGGAGGGTATCTAATGGTATTTTGGCTTACTCTGGCTGTAGGCTAGTGTTGTTACATTACTTTGAATTTGGAAGGTCACATGCCAAATCTTCTATGACTTAGAATGACGGTGGTTCAGATCGTTGAGGTTTAACTCAAACAGTCAGATGATTTTACTCTACACTAAAGCTCCAGCTGTCCATCATGACTCGATTCAAAGCAAGTGTTACCTGGGACAGTGTCGAACAGGTTTCTTGAAAGGGCAGAAAAGTGCAACTGTGGTATCACATCTTACTGCTTTAACTGGGAGAGAGAAAAAACACAAAGAAAAAATGTGTTCCTCTACACAAACAGCATGTTACTGTATAAGTATCTTAAAAGTAAAAAAACAGACAAACTGTATGTTCCTTACCAGGCACTGACTCTACTTTGTAAGAATTTGCACTCCTGTTTTTCCTGTGAATTTAAAGAAAATTGAACAAAGTTATGTTTTTTGTGGTCTGCATAGCCATGCACCATTAGCTGAACAGCCCCTATACATAGAGACAAAATATATATACAATAGATTATTTACAATAACATATATGTAAACACACAGGAACAACAGACCTTTTATGATGTTGGCCATTGTTTTGCTTTATATATACTTATTTCTTCACCTATTTTGTGCAGCTTTGGTGTAACTTTGGTGTTACTTGTATTCCTTCTATGTGTACATACCAGGCCAATCAGGCTGAGTCTGATTCTGTATCAAACTCAACACTCGAAACTAAACAAAACTAAATAACACAGACTGATTCATACCCAAGTGACTGAATACCATTCTTGTATGACTTAGTGAACTGTTGTTTTCTGCCCAGTCTGGTCACATCCAGCCATCCTCCATCATTGTCGATAACACCAGAGTGTAATGCGGCTCCACACACACTGGATTGCTGTAGTACAATACAGACACAAGAACGTTAAAGTAGCTGCGAGCAACATTGTCTTTTGGTTGATTCTGGCAGCCCCTGTGGACAAAAGCGGTATGAGCACCAGCGCCTTGTGTCTAAAAGTCATGATCTGGCTAGTGCAGTGGTGTCAAACTGATCCAGTAAAGGGCCACTGTGGCTGCAGGTTTTCATTCCAACCTGATCCAAATCAGGTGTGCTCTTGTTTGGTTGGAATGAAAACCTGCAGCCACAGTGGCCCTTTACTGGATCAGTTTGACACCACTGGGCTAGTGCATGCATTTGTTTTGTAAGCAAGTGAATAAAAAAAAAAATAATACTGACGTAAGTGGAACATAAGGTGCAAGAGAAAACGGTGCAGGTTTATGTACATTAATAATATAAAGCACAATAGTTGTGCTTTGTTATGTGAGCGTTGTACATTCTGATGGCACCAGGTAGGAAGGATTTCCTCTGCTGCTGAAGCTGCTCTTTAGCTTGTCCAGAGTTTTGTATCTGCATCTGTTTAAATTGAAACGGTTTCAAGCCAGATAAAAGTTTCTTGTACAATTATGTTTTCTCTGGTGGTAGCTAGAGTCTACGCTCTATGCTCTTATTACTTCAGATTTTTATAATAAAGTATACCATACAATACAATAAATAAATAAATAATGATTATTGGTGATCAATTACCATGTCATAATATCCAGTCCCAACTACTTTTCCAGGACTTTCAAGGCAGCCAGGTGGACACTCATATCTGTGGACAGAAACAGCAGTAAAGTGAACAACATCATGGAACCGGTGCCTTTAAAATGAAACATAATATATATGCAAAAACAATATATAATGTTTTAACTTCAAATTAATAGTCTACTGTACTTTTCAAGTAAAGTCTCTTGGTCACATTTTACAGTGCACCTTAAGTGTGACATCAGAGGAAAATGCTTGCCATGTGAATATGTCTACATTGTCCTGACATAGGTATAATACAATGTTTTTTCATCAAATTGTCCCAAAACGTTTTGTATATATGACGTGAATCTGTTGTGGCCCCATTCTTTAGCATTTACCTGTTACAGGTCGTTCCCTTGCACCGGTCTCTCAGCTTAGTCTCACAGTCGACCTGTTGGCCTAAAAACACAAACAAACACAAGCTTTTCATAACCTGATTTTAATAATAGCACTAAAGTATACTCTAGAAATTGGAGCAGTCCTTACACATCTGCTCTGTGCTGACATCCCGGTTCCTCTCCAGATTGTCATTGGGCGAGGGATTTGGTGTCTGGGCCCTGGGTTGTGGCTCCCTGTCCCTTACTGGTTCTGGTTCAGGTTCGATGTAGTTAGTCTCCTCAAGTTCAGGAGCTGGACGCCTGTCAACACCCCCATCTGAAAACATGGATATCAAACTGTCACTGTATTGTTTCACTATATGTCATAATCTTCCAACAACAATAAAAGTCATACTTATGTAGCAACATTGTATGCCAATAATATTTTAGAATACCTCAGTGGGCATAAAAAACAATAGTGCAATGACATAATCATGGCAGGAGAGAGAGGGAATATACAATATGCTATGGTGTGGAGGAATGTTGGGAACTATTTTCTTTCAACAGATTTAACCACTTTGTGTAGTGACAAATATATGAAAGGAGATAAAACATGACAGAAATCCCCAACTCTGTCCCAAACCCACCTTTGTAGCAGAGATTGTCCCTGCAGCCTCCACCGTAGCTAGCTGGACAGGCAGAACAGGGAGCTCCATATTTGTATGGAGCGTGACCCCACCAGTTACCCCTGAACAAAAACACATTTATGACATGGACATTGTGTCAGGTTTAAAAAAACAAAAAAAAAACTCTAGCTTATTTCAGTGTTGAGTGTTGTTACAGTACTTCTATGTTCATGTTTGTGTCACTGCATTCATTGTTGGCAGGTCTCTGCACCAGCATCACTAAGACAAAACCCTAACCCGGATTTATTTGATTTTCAAACTTTCTCCTCAGCCCCAACTGTGGTTGACTCATCACTTGAGGACATTAACACCGTTCCCCCCGGACCAACATAAGGCTTTATACAATTTCTTTCACACAGGCTGTAGTACACCTGTAAACAGACTCTGGTGTGTGAAATGTATGGTTTCCCCTATAAGTTATGATCATGTTTTGTATTTTGTCTAGTTTGCCTCTTTTCAAATACACATAGTTGTTAACATATAAAAAATAACTGGTTCTGAGAGTTTACTTTCGAGTTGTATTATATGAAATGTCACATGGAAACAAGTTTAAACATACGGTGGAGAGTAGTTGCAGACCAGATAGACAGCTTTAGCCCAGATCATTCCCCACACGTTCATGTTGTAGCACACGTTGATGGCACAGCCGATACGATTGCTGGTCGCCCAAACCAGCTGAAAATGACACAGACACACACACACACACACACACGGTACATTTGTTGGCGTTTGAAGCATGCCTTTCAAAAGGCAGCATAA
This sequence comes from Diplodus puntazzo, assembly GCA_963678695.2. Classification (NCBI taxonomy): domain Eukaryota; kingdom Metazoa; phylum Chordata; class Actinopteri; order Spariformes; family Sparidae; genus Diplodus; species Diplodus puntazzo. Next base: position 25,510,318 of record OZ023166.1, on the reverse strand, counting down.
TTTGACATTCTTTTAGTACATCGGCTCTCAGAGTGACAATGATTTGAGACTGTTATTACCTGGGTGATGGGCTTTGTTTTTATCAAACTGATCTGATAGAGGAAAGAACTCATATATCCTCAAAGCCGATTAATATCGTCAGTACATACACACAGGTGTTTTTACTCATTCTAGTGGATTGGGTCCCTTTATACAGGTCTAATCAGCCAGAGTGACTATAAACACCTGTGAGAGTACCATTCTATAACATTTCAAATGTTCCATTTAAAAAAAAGCTATAAGAAAAAAAAAACCTTAAATGATCCAATGCTGACTTTAACCCTTTAAGACATGGACAAGGAAAAGGCCTTACCTGAGTGTAATGAGTACAAACAGGTCCTGAACATCTGAATGGGCAGTGAGGGTTACACTCCTGGGAGTATGGATAGCTGTAGTACCTCACCTCATCATACCAGGCTTGGACATGGTAGGTAGGGGGGCGGTCCCTTAAGTCAGAGCAGAGATATTATACTTTATCCTTTAAGATGATCACCAATAAAAAATAAAAAAAAAACATTGAGAATAAATATATTGAATACATGTATATCTCTAAATGAACCTAATTTGTTTCTAATGTCTATACACTGTATATGTACAACTCTAATTTGGGACGCTGTGTAAAACATAAATAAAACCAGAATGCCGACTGTTCTGTGAAGTGTTCCCGAGCCCATGTAGTAAAATACTTTAGACAAACTTGTTTCAAAAAATGGTGAGAATTCCACAACTTTCCCATAAGAACAGCACAGAAACACTTCACTTCACATACACACCTGCCCCAGTGCGCTCCAAGGTTTTGGCCTATCTGCGTCAACATGTGGCTCGGTCCGTGTTCCCATCGGCAGGAATATGCCCAGTGCTCTGCGCTCCTCTCTAACTCGTAATCCCATACCTGGGGAGCACACACAGTCAGACAAACACACACACCAGTTCTTGGTTAAAAAGTTATTTGCCTCTGGAAAGATCAACTCAGAAGGTCACCTGTGGTGGTCAGCCACAGTAAGTAGCTAATACTTTTTTCAGCTGGCAGCTAAAGCATTAGGTTAGGTAATAGGAGTTTTCTCTTGGGCTCCAGGTTAAACTCAATGAGTCCAGAGCAGCTTTGCCACCAACAGATGTTTGCAGACCTGGAACTCTACTCTGGATCCCCCTCATGCATGAAGGGGGCTAAGTGGCCACTTACTGTAGTTGCGGCTTTAATTGCTAAACATTACATTTTTTATGCATCCCATCATGCTCTTGGAGGTAACTAAACTACCATAGATTCCAAACTACTTAGAAAGAAGACTTACATACTTGAGGCAAGGTGAGCCTGAAAGATGAACCTGCTCTCTACTTTAAAGGACAGTGGCTGCCTGTACGCATGCCTCTCGTAAATTTAGCACAGTATAGTCAAAACTAGGCCTCTCCTATTAAACACACACATTCCCACTCTTACACACAGACACATACATGAGAGAGAGGGGAAACAGAGAAGTATCACCACCACCACACCGACTTGCAGCTTTGTGCTACTATTCAATGTGGTTGTTTCATAGCTTGTTTCCAGTAAGTTTTGGTCTCATAAAACAAGCTGAGAGAGAAAAAGCTGATAAAAAATAAAAGAAAAAGAAATAGGGAGCCTCTGTCTGGAGGCTCGATGCCATCTTTACTGTAAAACCTCGATAAACTCAATTTAACTCAAAATACCTGAAAACCACTCACACACTTGTTGTGGACGAAGCAGGGAATAATACCAAAGATCAACTGAAATGTTGTGGCAAAGTTAATGTACTGATTAATAATTGACGACGTTGGGAAGGGAGAAGAATAGGTGCAGTGTGCTGTGCCGTTGGCCCACAGTTACAACGTCATAACTAAAGGGATAATGCTTAAGTGTGGAGTTGTAACTGCTCTGATTGACCGCCATAATGTGTTCCATATGTCTGCTAAGGCTAACACACTGTGCACACTGTTGCCAATTCACTGTGTTGCTGGTTTCTGTTTAGGCCTGATTGGAGAGGTGATATTTTGACTCTTTGCTTCTTTGGCCACAATCCAGCTGTGGCTGAGATACCAACACTGAGGAGGTTTTTCTCACATGGTTCCCGAGTGATACTGTATTTCTTTGTTAGGTAGTCTTCTTATTATTCAAGTGTTGGTGATTTTATCTTTTTTGAACTTTAGTTAAAGCTCAACTATATGAGATTTCAAAACATTTACATAGCAGCAAACAAGTGTTTGCAATGTAAAGTTACAGTGGAGTTATGGCATCCTGAGCAAATAAATAATGTCACACTCCTGCGGGGTGTTTTGTAATCCCAGCTGATTGTTAAGTCTCTTTTCCAGGTTGTTAAAATACGAAGCCAGCCACCAAAGCTACCTTTGAGGGCCCTGACATGCCGGGCCGCCAACATCAGGGCTGTCATTTTGCCTCTGTGGCCCTGATTGCTTCAGTGCGTCCCAGTCGGCATGAGTCGGCCCTTGTGTGAGGCTTTTTGGCCGATTGAGCTAGTAGAATCGTGGCATCGCCTCTCTGATTCTGCATAAAAGTGAACCAGTGCAGAGGAAGAGAAATGGAAAAAGAAAGTGAAAGCCCCATAATTGATCCAAAACGAATGTGTGCATTGTTCGCTCAGGAAAGTTGTCGAAAAACAGTATAGCCGTAACAGTATCTATGGCTTAAAAGGTTTTCCGAACCATATTTAGTGTACTGTTCTGATGTAATATGATATAATCATATGGTAGGTATAATCCTACCAGGCTGAAAAAGCAATTTGGGGATACAGGTTGTGATTCACACGCACTAACATGCATGCTCACATGCACTAAGATGCATGCCCAGTTGGCCTGACGACCAAAAAAAAAAAAAAAGTTGATAGAAGATCAGATTACAACATACAGAAAGTAAGTGTGACATCATTCTCTGTTCAGGATATATCACAAATTGTTGTTTGGTGCTATGTTCAACATCTCATACGTTTTACCCTGAACGATCATAATAATCATAATCTCAAACAACAGAGACTATTTCTAACGGATTATTAGTATGTTTCTGTTGCTTGTCTTGTATCAGTTTTGCATGTCTCTTTAACTGTCAGTTCATTATTCTCTCCATGCACTTGTTATTCTTCACCCTCAATTATCCAGCAGAGAGGAACATGGACTGCCCGCCAGTCTTTGGAGAAAGGTCACGGTCACAACTACCAATCTCATTTTGCATTCCAAAGAGCATTAAGTTCCCAAAATACAGGGCTGTTTCCAGCCATCTGCCAGGACCACCTCTGCTACAGAGCTAAGTGCAAGATGTGCAGTCTTACAGCAGTAGATTTAGGGTCAATGCTCGAGGTAGCTCAAAAAAATATTGAGGAAGAAAACAAGAAGCCATCCTTCGCTTTTGGAATTCAAAGTATCCAAAATTCTCCACGTCAATGGTTGTAATTCAACCTACTGTATAGAAAAGTGTTGTGATTATGGGAACCTGTACAGAGGTTTCTATTTCCCAGAAAAGTCTGCTGGGCAGGAATTGACGTGCTTTAGATTAACGGACGCAACAGTGCTTTAAAGGCATTTGCTGAATGGCTTTTGCATGGAATTAAGAAGGCAGACTGCAATGCAAGTGCAACCCCTTTGGACTCCAAATCCTGCAATCCGAAAACCAAATACTACCTTCATCAGCCCCCAGCCTTACCACATCATTATCATCAGTAATAGTATCCTTTGCTAAAGAAACACTGGATTAGTATACATAACATACATTAACATTACCGTGGCCCGCACTTCAAACGGCAAGGCTCGAAATGTTTGAAATAGATTCACTGCTGCGGCACCCAAAATGAGATGCGTGGAGGATCAAATAAAAGATAACATCGTCCCTCGGCCAGGGTTGAAGTGAGCTGCGATGGATGGGGAGAGTGCAGGCCAAGGGAGAGAGTGGAGAAGGGTGAAGAAAAGCCTGAGGGGAAGTTTGTGAGGCTGAAGATCAAGAAAGCAAAAGAGCAAGGCAGGGAGAAAGAGAGTCAGCAGGAGGAGAAATGGACTGATAGAGTAATGAGACGCAGGGAAGGAAGGGGACGAGGGGGGGGGGCAGAATGGTTGAGGTAGAGTGGAGGACAACACTGCGGGGGTAAAGTTGGATATGAGCCAGGGTCAGTGAAGGCGGGCAAGCAGGAGGCAGGAGCTAGACCTAAACAGATGGTGGCTTTGGCTTGCAGATTTCAATGTCTCTGTCTTGAGTTACCTACTAAGACTGTCTCTATCTGACAGAACTACACTGAAAGAGGCGGGAAAGTCATGTCACCTGAGAAAACTTACTATATACTATAATGTCAAACCTGATTCGGCATATTGGAGACCATGTCAAACTTTCCATTCTACCATGGGATTAATGCAAGTTAACTGACACACCTGATGGTTTGTTACACAGAACCATCTGGAAAGTTATCCTAAGACACTTTAAAAAAAAAAAATACTTGATAGGTGATTGGACGAATCATCGGTCTATAACAGGCTAACTTTAACCAATAGATCAGTATGAGAGCGCTACCGGCAGGGCATTTGGTAACGCAAACTCTTGCCAAAGTCAGTCAGGAATAAAGCAAATCCAACATCTTTTCCAGGGTTTGGCCAACAGTGTCAATCGTCTACCCAGACAGCTGACAGTCACTGACTTCTGGGCCCTGTAACATCATTACATCATAATTTAAAAGTTCCCCACCAGAGAGCACAAAAAAGTACTGTGCCCCTTCAGAGCTGCCGTAAGGCAGTAGATGTTGACGTTTGTGGGGTGTGGGAGAGAAATGAAAAGAAGTTTGTTGCGACTCACTGCACTAACATAACGTTCTCCATGTCCTCTTTATTATTCTTTTTTATTAAACCTGCCCCATGCGGCTAACCCAAGATGCTCGGTTAAATCGGCGCTGAGAGGTTATCTTTTCTGCGGGCTACTGTTAGCGTGTTTCCTTTAACCCTGCTGTTGTTATTTGTCATTTCTTAGCTTACGTGTCTTCGTATAGCTAGCTGGTTAACTTTTTTTCAAGCTTCTGTGGCTGAGCAAAGGTCAGTTACATTCATCGCCAGTAAGAGTGATCTGACCCCCTTCTCTGATGACATTTTTCTCTGCTTGGTGACACAGTTGGAGGTTACCTTCAGAGTGACTGTAGTAGACTACAGTGATGTTCCAGTGAATACCTTAAATTCAGAAACTCATAGTCATACACAAGCCCCCAAAACAAAGATACATACATACTGAATATTACAGTAGTTCTTATAGGACCCTGATTGGTCCGAACCACTATGGTAAGAAGTGCATAGCTTGAAGCCTGGCAAGATTGTTTTACAAGACTCAATTTAAAACCAGTATCTTGGATAATGATTTGAAATATGCCCTTGATGGCTACGTACTGTATAAAGTACAATATTATGCTGAAAGATGAAGCTAAAGCAGCATGCCTGGGCCATGATGATCTATGTAGAAAACATGTAAATAAAGAAACTGAACCTCTTTAAAATTCTTCTAATCCTGTATGGATGCTGTATATTTTCAAACAGTATTTTTTCGGTTATACATAACACAAAAATTAGCTTTTAGGATGTAGACTAACTGGTGTGTTCAGCAAATGCCATATTGGGTAACACTGTTCTGTTAACGTCATTAAAAAGAGTTGATGAAGGTTCTCAATCATCCAGATGATGGTAATTCTAAGGGCTGTATAGTAGGCGATTTCACTTGTTTCAGTGTCTTGAAGACGTTTCAAGAATCAGATGGCTAGGACATAGCACTTACACTTAATAGGAAGCACTTAAACTTCATAGGAAGAGCAGAAACTTGTTGGCTGGACCTGCTAGGCTTTTTTCTTACATGTAATCCAACAAACAAATGTAACCACCTTAGTTAATGATGCACCCTTTGGCCTTGGAAGTAGCACTAGCTGGCCAGACATGCTAACGCTCGCAGCTCACACAAAAGAAAACACCTTGTTAGGTCTATGTTGTTGGCTTACTTACTGTTTCGAGAAAGACACCACTCTAACAACAATTTAAATGCACTGTTGCTTTAAATGCATTACTTTTCTTGAAGCCCAATGCACAAAGCATCAGTATGTTAAATAATCTAGAGCTTTACGGGCCTGTCAAAATATGGTGACTGTAAAATATGATTGGACAGGGTTGCAAACTGTTTTTTGCATTAGTTTAGCTCTCCTTGGATTTACATTAGGATTCTTTATCCATGTAACTAATACAAATACTGTTTTTAATTTAGAAAAATGTTTTCAGGTTGAATGACAAGATGTATACAAGTGTTAGGTGACTGATAGCTGTGTCCTCAGCACTCACCATGTACTCCATGTTGGATGCAGGAGGGTGGACCTGACCCCGCAGCTTGTTGTGCAAGTCCAGGATGAGGTGCATGTCTCCCTCGCTGATGGCCCTCTTCCCTCTAGACCTGGCCCTCCACCACTCATCATCCTTGTCTGAGTACTTGTCCAGGATGGACTCGAGTTTAGTGGAGTTGGTGAGGACCATGGCCAGGACCGTCTGGGTCAAACACAGGAACAAGCTTGCTGCTCTAACCCAGCCCAGGAACGGAAGGGACCTCTCCATGACGGGGTGATACTGCTGCTGAATGTAGAAGAATGTGTCTTGTCTGCAAAAGGGAGTGTGCACGTTTGAGCAGAACAGGAAGAGTTTCAGTCGATCAGATTGTAAACTCGCTCTACATGTGAACCATCTGTCTAAAGAACCACAAAGACACCCTGAATCTATCTTCCGCCTCTGCTTAATAATACTGTAATTATAGTGGGACTTCACTTCCAGCAGTAAGGCTGAGCAGTCAGAGTGCATCTGCAGGTCACTGCATCACTCCACACAGTGAGACCAGTGTAAACTGACTTCTCACTGACTTCTTATGCTACAGAGCAGGAGATTTAGTGCACATGTGTGAGTCGCTGTACTGTATGTGCTGACATGCACTGCAGGGAGACTTGCAAAACAGCAATTAAGGTTATAAAGATGAAATTCTATCGTGCTTGACGCTTTCATTTAATGATCCCTTCAAGAACTACATTACTCCTGTGAGATAATTGAACACAAATACTACTACAACATGCTCAACAAGTTCCATAATAAAGATCAGAATCATTTACATGTTAAAGACATAGGCACACAGATTCTAAAGACACTACATTTTTAATAGTAATATACAGTGAGTTTACCTTTAAATGCCGTCAAACTGATCAAAATATCTCCAAGGTGTAATATTCCAGTTGCCAGTGCGCCTTGGGACTACTGGAGAGTGACGATTATCCAATCCAATGAGCCTTTAATTCCATCCATCACACTGAATGAGCGCAGACAGTCGGTTCTCTCTCAGACAGCCACGGGGAGACAGGCAGACACACACACAGAAGGGAGGGAGAGATCAGAAATGTCTATAGGTACCTGCTGAATTCCTCAGGTCTCTCAGTGCGCTGCTGTCTGCATGGGAGCGCGGCTCATTTTGCGCTTATATGCCAAATTTGCGCTTAGCAACGCGCAACGCAGAGGACCACGCCCACACGAACCCCCCTGATCCCCCCACCCGGCACACACGCACACACACGCGCGCGCGCTCCAAGGTTGATCTGTTTGAGGAGGCAGCTGATCGGACAAGAAGTGACGTGAGAGCAAACTTGTGGATGTTGTGACAGCAGCCCACTCGTGTTACAAATATTGCACGCTTTTTTTCCTCAAATATTTTGTTTGACAGGATGACAGGATCACACCAGTCACTGGCATCCGAAAATAGACTGAACGCTCATGATCCAGTGTATAAATCTGAGGAATTACAAGGCCATTTAAGCCCCCCTAATGAAAATACCTAAGCATTTCTGTGAAGTATAGATTTTGTGTCAAATGTATCACCAGCCATGACTAGGTTTACAAAGTAATCTTAAATTTTACTTGAGTAAAAGTAAACATATCCTGTTCAAATACTATTTGGTACAAGTGAAACTCATCTATGTGAATAGAACTTGAGTAAAAGTCTTCAAGTATCTGATACTAAATGTACTTATGTATCAAAAGTAATTTTCTGGCTGGTAATGCACTTAAGTAGGCTTAAGTAATATTATAGTTACATATATGTATACAGTATATTATGGTTTGACTGATTATCAGCCTCATCAATAATGGAATCAGATATTAAGTATTATGCAGAAATCAGCAGGATTTAGTGTTTTTTTAAAAAAAAATCTTATTGTGGTTAAATAGATTAATTTATACACACACATACAGACAGACAATGCACTGCTTTGGCCACAGGATGCAATCTGTGAAGTAACTAGTAAGTAAAGTTAACAAGTCAATGTAGTGGAGTACAAAGTAGAATATTTACCTTAAAATGTAGTTGAGCAAAAACTGGCAAGAAAGAAATACAGTGAAAACAACCTCAACATTGTTCTTAAGTACAGTATTTGAGTAAATGTATTACAGTATCACTTTACAGTATGTAATCTCCATGAACACAGTTTGCAGTCATATCTGTATTGGTAGAAAATAGTTACCATATTTTATCAGCGTATAATATCGTAATAATTATTGCTTGTATCCACTGCTGGTTTCTATGTTGGGGGCTCAGCCTGTCTGAGATCACATCAGGTCTTTTGCTGTGTGTGAGAATGGCAGCGGCAGGAGCAGCAGGGTGGCCAATATTTCCCTGCAACACAACCACAAAGCAGTGATTCATCTGCCTTTCATACACCCAACATTTGTCAAGGTTTGTGGGCTAAGTGTGTGGTGTGTGTGTGTGTGTGTGTGCTCTCTCCCCTTTCTCTCCCTCTGTGCTTCCTCCACTCTGACATGCTTTTTGTGAAACCCCATCGGCACAAAGAAGACTGTTACCTGCATTACAATTTGACAGAAACAAAGACAAAGCAAGATAAGTGCAAAAGTGGGAAAAACTGCAAATACATGCTAAAATGTTTATAATGACACTGAGATCCCAGTTCGCGGTATGACATTTCAACCACTGATTTACCAAAAGGATCAGTAGCTCTTGCTTTAATTTAGGTACTTTAATTTAGGTAAATATACAGTAACTGCTCAACCAGTAACTCTATCTATTAGTGCTTAATATGACAAGATGAATGTTCTTCTCCTTCCTCTATTAGTTTTTCTTCTTCTCCTTTTTCTCCCTGTCCATCTTCTACTTTTTTCCTTCTTCTTCTGTGTTTCCTTCTCCAGCTTCTCCTGCTCCCTCTCCTTCTTGTCCTCCTTTTTTCATCTTCACATAATAATAATAATAATAATAATAATAATAATAATAATAATAATCATAATAATAATCATAATAATAATAATAATCATAATCATCATAATAATCATAATGGCCAGGAAAGTATTAGAAGCAGTCACCTGTTTGAAACCTTATTTAATTTAGTTAAACATCAGGTGATTTTAAATGATTATTAAAGAAGACCTAAAAGCCAGGTAGCATTTATATGCTTTGGTGATAACATGGACTGATTCATGGATCTTTCAACATTCGGGACAGTGGCTCCACAATACTTTCCTTGTGTCTTTCGAAAGCATCTGCTGCCCCCTCATGGATAAAGAAGAGATTTCAGTCAAAAACAAACTTCAGCAAGCCATCCGTGCATCAGTCGTGCAAGCCACTAGTTGTGTCAGTCACCTCATAATGTTAAATGAGTGAAACACAAGGCAAAATACTTTTCTAAAGTCTGATACATGGAGTACTACCTAGCTGTTGCTCTGCCATCCCTCATGTGGCTGCTGTACTGTTTGTCATGTTAAAGCTCTATCCAGCTATCCAAAGATTCATAAAAAGGCCACACACCCACATCATTCATACAGGGATAAACATGCACCAATGAGAAAAACACACACAGAAATGTACACATTTTTTCAAAACTACTCAAACTACCCTGACACCCTGACTTTTTCAGTATTGCCCCCATCAGGTCAAGGTTTTACTTTACTTTACCTGCATCCTGTGAAGTATCTCAACATCTACTGAAAGGCTTCGCACCAAATTTTGCCCAGACACAATTTCCAAGCGATGCATCCTGATAACTTGATCATCATCTCCTGACATTGCTCAGGCACCATCATAAGGTTGATTTTGGGACAGATTTCCATGACTTCCATTTGCTTCAGATATTCAGGGACGATACCTTTGTGGATCCCTCATGTAGTGCCATCTTGCATCCGCCTAGTATACCAGCCTTCATTCTGCCTGCCCGACCAGCTGCCTGATCCATGGTTAGATGACTCCTGACCTTGACCTCTTATTAGATAGAGTACCGTCAAACGTTTGGACACTCCTTCTCATTCAGTGTTTTTTCTTTATTTTCTACATTGTAAATTAATACTGAAGACAACAACACTATGAAGGAACACATTAAGTAGCCACCTTTGATGACAGCTTTGGACACTCTTGGCATTCTCTCAATCAGCTTCATGAGGTAGTCACCATGAATGGTGTTGAAGGAGTTTCCAGAGGTGCTGAGCACTTGTTGGCTGTTTTTCCGTCACTCTGCAGTCCAAATCACCCCAAACCATCTCAATTTGGTTTAAGTTGGGTGATTTTGGAGGCAAGGTCATCTGATGCAGCACTCCATCACTCTCCTTCTTGGTCAGATATCCCTTCCATAGAATGGAGGTGTTCCGTATCATTGTCCTGTTGAAAAACAAATGATGGTCCCACTAAGCGCAGACCAGATGGGATGACATGTCGCTTCAGAATGCTGTGGTAGCCATGCTGGTTGAATTTACATATGGCAGTTGGAACCAAAAATCTGAAATTTGGACTCATCAGACCAACGTTTAGATTTCCACTGATCTAATGTCCATCCCTTGTGTTTCTTGACCCAAGCACTTCTTGCTCTTATTCCTCAGTAGTGTCTTCTTTATTTGATTTATTGATTTACGCAGTCTCATGTGAACAGCTGATGTTGAAATGTGTCTGCTACTTGAACTCTGAAGCATTTATGTGGGCTCTACTCTAATGCACTTATCCTCTGCAGCAGAGGTAAGTCTTGGTCAATAATGATGGACTGTCATTTCTCTTTACGCAGCTGAGTCGTTCTTGCCATAATATGGATTAAAACCGTATGGAATAGGGCCATTCACTGTATAGAACTGTGTACCAACCCTACCATTGCACAACACAACTGATGGTCTCAAACACATAAAGAAGGCAAGAAATTCCACAAATTAACTCTAGACAAGGCACACCTGTTCATTGAAGACCATTCCAAGACCATGTGTGTATAGGTATGTGTAATGTGTTTATATGCATATAGACATAGGAGGTGAAATTAGAGACACACACAGCTAATTTTAAATTGTTTGATATAATGATTGCGGGATCAGCTGTTTACTTTTGCCATCAAGCCTCACCTGTGAGTAGAGAAAGCCAGTGATCAGCGTGGCATTTTTGCAGTATGTAGAAAGGTATAAGATATCTTAGGCGAACTGATTGTGTATAACTGCTGAATCGTGCTCTTACAAAAACCAAGATGTCATCACCAGGAGAAGATCAGATATGTTAAATCATCTTTGTGAATCACCTAAAGACATTTCACTGGAACTATATAATAAAGTTTGGAAGAAGGGAAAATCACCACAAATGTCGAAGGAAGCTGTTGTAATTCCGATACGTAAGCCAGGAAAAGATTGTAAAAACCCAGGGAGTTATAGGCCTATTGCTTTAACATCTAATGTATGCAAAAAAAATGGAAAGAATGATAAATGAAAGATTAACATATTACGTAGAAAACAAAGGTCATGTATCAAAATATCAAAGTTGATTCAGAAGAGGTAGAAATACCATGGACCCTTCCCATCTTTTTTGATGTAGAGAAGGCTTATGATATGATGTGGAAAGAAGGATTATTGATTAAACTAAACAAATTAGGGATTAAAGGACCGATGTATAGATGGATCAAGGATTTTTTATTGGGATGATCTATTCAAGTTAAAATAGGGAAGCGTTATTCAGGGAATGTTATTAAAATTTGAACGCCTAAAGGGAGTATAGTGAGTCCTTTGTTTTTTTCTAGTGTGATAAATGATGTTTTTCTGAGTTTAGAAAATGGGATGGGATTTTCTCTTTTTGCAGATTATGGGGCAATTTGGAAGAGGGGTAGGAATTTGGAATTTACTGTGAAGAAACTACAAGAGGCTATTATTAAAATAGAAGAATGGTCGTTTAAGTGGGAAAGTAAATGTTCAGTAGATAAAAGACAATGGGCCTCATTCACCAAGATCTTCTTAAGAATCTTCTTAGATTCTTTCTTAAGTTGTTCTTAAGAGGTTCCTTAAGAAAACCCTACGTCAGATTCATCAACGTGTTCGTAAGCCTCAGAATTGTTCGCAGCTGTGTTCCTAATTAACATAGGATTAGCCCATTAATGGCTATAAACCCGACACATTCGTTAACTTCGTAGGGCATGATCAGCAATCTCTTGCAGCAGCAATATATGCCATTGTTTTGCGGGCCTTAGATGGAGAAATGCCATGTATAAATGGGGTTGGGGGGTTACTAATCGATGGCATGGTTTCCAATTTACTTAATTAATGCTGAATCATTGGCACATTTAATTTATTTTAAAATGTAAAATTCTCTGTAAATTACCAAAAAATGATCATTGAATAAGTAAATAAATGTGACAGAATTATCACTGTAATATTGTATTTTATTGAACTGCACAAGAGAAGAAAACAACCATGTCGGCACTGAAATGTGCGTAAGACTACTCCTGAGTGTTCGTAGGATTTGTTCTTACCTAAGAATAAATCCTTGATAAGAAAAATTCATGAATGCCACAATCTTCGTAAAATCTGCACAAGTGGGACTTAAGAACAAATTTGTTCGTAAGAACGGTTCTTGAATGAGGGCCATTTTTCTAAGGCTACGTTTACACGATGACAGTCTGAACAGAAGATGCAAAAGTATTGTCGCGTCCTCACTTTTTATTCCGCGTTTAGACGAGCGTTTTTGGGAGGAAATCTGCGTGCAAACGGTGACGCAAAAGTGTGTGGAATTCGATTGGGTATGCATGCCATGCGGCTAGGTGGTGATAGAGGTAATTACAGATCCTTCTCTGTTCAGTAATACTATCTGTACATATCCTGTACATTTCATGGAAGACTCCTGTACCTTTATTAGAGCTGCCAGAGCAGCTTGAAGGTCCGATGCGTGGAAATAATCCGACATGTTTATTTCCCTGTACTGGCGCATGTATGTGACGTGAACGCGTACGCGACGTGAGCAGATCTGAGCAGAGTTTTGCGTTTTGCCAGTGTACATGGAAACGCTGCGGCGGAGTGTATTCAACTTTTCCACTCTGAAGGGTGGTTTCAGATTTTTGCGTTTTTAAGGCCCATAAACGCCGTCACTGTGTAAACGAAAGGCACTTTCCATTAAATATTTTGTCGTTTTTACCCGCAAGCGTCCTCGTGTAAATGGGGTCTAAAAGGAAACAAATTGTCGGATTAAATTGTATATTCAAGAACTGGAGAGAGTGAAACAATTCAAATGTTAAGGTTTGTGGTTTCATGAAAGAATTACATGGAATGTACATATTCAGGAAAAAAATGACAACTGTAAGACATTTTTAAATGTAATGAGATGTCAGGTAGGAAATGAATGGGGAGCTGAAAGAACATCACTAAAAACCATTTGTATAAGATTAATCAGATCAGTATTAGATTATGGTTGTGTAGCATGTGTGGGAGAACACAGCTATCGTTAAATTACTGGGTTCATTTAAAAAGGTCATAATGAAGATCATCCACCACAAGGTATATTCAATGCTGGGAAAAGAAGAAAAAACAAAGAGAAAACAAAGAGAAACAAAAACATTGGATGGATAATTGAGCAAAAAGCAAAAGAACTAGAAGTAAATGACATAAATATTTGTCCAACGGTACCACTCTCTGTATACATCCATGGATACCATCTGATCCTATCGTAGATCTCACATCTCACAGTTCCAGATTTCGGCATTAAAATTTGCAGACGAATCAGTGATGGATTGCCAGTGTATACTGGAGAGATGATGGCAATTTTGTTAGCATTACAATGGGCTGAAGAGGTGAGACATTTGAGAGCAGTGATATGCTCTGATTCCAGTTCTTCATTGATCAGCTTCAAGAATAACAAGTCAGACAGCAGACTAGATGTTTTGATAGAGATGCAGCAAACATTCTGTAGAATTCAAATGATAGGACTAAATGTAATACTTGTATGGATACCAGCACATATAGGCAGGGCCGTTTCTTGCTACATGCGGACTATGTGGGTGCATAGGGCACCCACTAAGGGTCTCAATATCTGAGAAGTGACCTGACGGAAAAGGTGTGAAAAGTACCTGGCCCCCGGCCCCCTGATTGGTCAGATCTGCTCTCTACCGATTGGTCAAGTCTTGTGTCTATTGCGCCCTGTTGCTATGACGACCAGTACAACTAAGTGAGGCCAGGCGAGACGAGTTGCGCTGAGCTGCCGGTACAGGTGTTTCGGATTAACACGCCTCCATGTTAACTGGCGACCGTGAGTCTAATGCGTCTGTGGTCGCCGTAGCTACAACAGATGTTAAAAACGGGAAGAGACGACGTAGCTGTCCTCGGATATGCCTCTTTGTTCAGGTTTTCTCTGTCCAAAATATACCTGATACGTGTTTGGTCTTCTGTTTGAGTAAGTGTGTTTCTAACCCTCAGTCACTGTGTTGTTGCTGGTTGTTACGGAAGACGTTGTAAACAGGAAAACGGAGAGTTGCTCTTCCTGTGAATGTGTGTCTCTAATAAACCTTCATTAAATACACGTACCCGTCTTTGCTGTCTGTTTGAGTAAACATGCATCACGAACTATAGAACTCTACGGAGCTAGCTCAAGATGACTACAAAGAGAAGAGGATATAAAATATTTTTTTGTAAAAAAAAAGTTTGAAAATGTAAAGTTTGAAAATGACTGATGCATCAGTCCAAGCCTGTTCCAATCATCTCATCAGCAAACAATTGGGAAGAAAACATATAAGGCTATGCAGATATGGTATCTGTGTAGGAAGTAAGGAGAGAAAAAATAGGTCAGGGATAATGAGATGTTTCAAGAACTCATGGATTATAAAGTCCATGGTTCTTTACCAGAGGGCCACATCAGCGGTACTCAAACGAAGAGCATCGACATATGTACTCAAGGGTAAATACTGAATGGATCTACCATCAATTACAATTACAAGTACATTTGTTGTGTTGTATTAAGACTAAAATGTTGTAATGATGTTTTTGTCCAGATGGCTGTCTTTATTATATACAGTATGTCGAAGAAGAAAAGATAAGAAAGAGCACCTGGCCAAAGTAGTAACTTCAGCCAAAGAGGCTGACTTAATCTTTCAAGAGTTCCACTGCAGTCCGCTGGGCTCCCACTGCGGAGTGGAAAAAACGAACCACGCAGTGATCAGCCGATAATACTGGCCTGGAATGGAGGCTGATCTTCGCAAATGGGGTCAACCAAATTTGCCAGTGAGTTTTTTGCTTTAAGGCCTACTTAACAAAAAAATCTTTAAAGTTAAAGCAATAAGACATTGGATTGAATTAAACAGGCAGTTTCTTTTTTAAACCGAAAGCCGTATGATTGACATTTATTTGGCTTTAGGTTGCCCAGTGTCCAGATTGTCAGGCCAAGCGGGCCAGTCTCAAAGAAAAAAAGCAGTACAACCCAATAGAAGTGACGTTAATTGCAAAAGAAGCTACAAAAAGGAACCATATTGACATCACAGTTCCCTTTAGTAAAACAGACATGAAAGCTATAATCAAGTATAAATTGAAAGAAAGGTGGCAAAAGCAGTGGGAAGAAGAGAGAACAGGAAGGTTGCTCTACAGAATTCAAAGAAAAGTAAGCATGATGAGAACCCGGAGAGAGGAGACAATAATATCCAGGTTACGCTGTGGTGATACAAGATTAAACAGTGCGAGATAGATAGACATCACAGGTAAGTTTCACAGTCAGAGAAGGGTGTTCTATCACTCACAGGTGTACAGAGTATTTCACAGGTGTAGAGACTCAAATCAACGCAGGGGTTGGGTGGTAGCCTTTAAAACTCACACTTGCATCACATCTTTGTGGGTTTATAAGTTGGTTGGACAGAGACACAGAGGTTAGCATTTAGTTCATCTAAGATGGATCCCAAACTTGCACAGGAGGTGTTAGACCTGAAGTTAAGGTATCCTGATGGTTTGACCTCAAAGGAGTGTTATATGATCAGAAGGAGAGCGGAAACCTTCAAAATAAAGGGTAAGGATGCATGTTCTATCCACCCTTGAACACAACGATAATCTGCTATGGTTCAACTCTCAACAAAACTAACACTATACCAGTCAAACATCAGATGGGGACCTGCACTATATTTGCAGAAGGAAAAAGGATGACTCCGAGCTGTAATGATTGCAGTGGAGGCCAACTCCATCTTCGAGGAGTTCCACTGCAGTCATTTTGGTGGGCACTGTGGAGTGGAAAAGACCCACAGTGCCATCATCTGCAGATACTATTGGCCAGGAATGGTGCATGACATCCACAAATGGGTGAGTCGGTATCCTCAGACTCTTGTGCTGTTCACACACAGTTCGTTTTTATAACCTGTGATACATCTACCTGCCACAGTCCTGTCCTGGTGCACTGGGGTGTGTAATGTGTATTCTTGCAAATGTAGTAGGGGCTGTCTGTAGATGTAACACTGAACTAATGTGTCCGTTCATGACAAATTTGACTTTTTGGTCTCTTCCAGGTTGCTCAGTGTCCCCAATGCCAGACTAAGAGGGCAACCCTAAAAAATGAAGCAATGCAACCCAATAGAGGTAGAAACAGTCATGACAGACACTCGGCTCTCAAACACATCACTGATTACATTCTCACATCCCATTGTCTTTTCCCTCAGGTGACTGAGCCTCACAGGTGGTGGCAACCAGAACGTATACTTCATGGTTGATTATTTCACCAAAATGGGCAGAGGCCTACCCACTAAAGAGCAAAACAGCAGTCGAGGTGACAAATTGTATACTTGATTTCTTTTACAAATTTGGTGCACCTCAAAGACTGCTAACAGACCAGGGCAAAGAGTTTTGCAATAAGGTATAGTAATGATGCCTCATTTGTCCCCAGTAAGCAACTACTGCTGTACTGACTTATGTCATGTTTATCCAACTAATCACTTGAAGGTCAACTATGAACTTTGTGAAAGGCTGGGCATTGAAAGAAGCCTTTGTTCACCCTATCATCCACAGACCAATGGCCTTGTGGAGAAACTGAATGGAACAATACAGAGGTATAATTTGTTTTCAATACTGGAATGAGTTGTAGCTCTCTCGATATGACATTAAGTTGCTGTAGCAAGCAGAGCAGCTTTATTATGCACATGAATGTGATATCTGCATTTCTAGGTCTCTGAACAAAATGGTGGCTGATCGTCATACAAAGTGGGACCAGTACCTATAATCGACAATGTTCACGCTGCGAACCAAGAAACAGCTAACTACAAGTACAGCCCATACTTCTTGATGTTTGGGAGGGAGGCGAGGTACCCCTCAGAGGTGCCACAGCACTTTGACGTAAGATTGTTTAAAGTTCTCAACTGTGTGTGTGTGTGTGTGTGTGACTACACATGATTTGTCAGAGGCAGGACGATGTTCACAAAAACGTTCTTACAAACATCAGGAAGAGTCAGGACAAGATCCGGAAACGCTTGTCCTCCAAAAGAACATCAGACAGGAGCAACGGAAGGGGGGCAAGCTAGAGGCAGATTTGCTTGGCCCACTTAAAATTGTCAAGCTGGAGGGGAAAAGTGCAGACCTGGTGTCCCAGAAGGGAAAGAAAAAAATCAAGGTGAACATAGACCACCTCATACATTATGTCTAGCCAGACTTAGAAAGGTGTTGGTTTCCCTATCCTCTGGCTGGTCCATCACAGACACAACAGACAGACACACACAGCACACACATCCTCTGGGACACCAGCCTGCCAAGACATGCAAAGGATACAGAACGTTGTGAGTAAAGATTAAATCATACATTCATGAACCATGCATTTCACAAATAACTGTCACTGATCTTCATCCTTGCAGTAATCAGGGACATATGGGCAGGTGGCCATCGAGAGATACTTTGGTCCAAGGTTGGGCCATACAAGGTGTTTTCTGAAACACTGCGGCACCTGGCCCCAGGAAAGGAGTTGGAGACGGAGGTAATCACTTGTTTTTAAGTGCTCATTGTTGTTTGAATATTTTTCTCACAGCCAAGTGTAACATCGTCACTCTTGTAGACAGTTTGTCAATGCATACTTACATGCATGATGATCTGTAACAAGACGGGCACAAAAATGGTGGACTCTTTTGCCATGTCTGACATCTGGCAGGGATCCCAGAGACAATATAAAAGAGTGAGTACCATGTCTGCCAATTCCTATGTAGTGACATTTTATACATTGAGATGTCTCTGTGGAAAACATGTTTTTTTTTTTTAGCTGGATCTTGTCAAAAACGATGTGGCAGCTGGAGCTGTGTGTCATCAGGGTCACTGGACACTTGTTGTGAGTAATTGTTAACTGAGTGGATATAAATCATGTGACTATCCGGTGTACAAGTGGATGGCTGTAATCATCATTTGCATTTCCATAGATAATGTATCTGACTGAAAACAGAGCCCTGTATGTGGACCCATTTGGGGCCACAAAAGAACAAGTGGACCACTGCAGGGATGTGACAAGGTGAGTGAAATGTCAACTCTTATGATGCATTCCTTGCCCTTGGATGATATTGTGGCAGCAACACAACACTTTACATCATTATCTGTGTCTTGTTGTCCTTGTGAAGTTGTTTTAACACCAGTTAATTGACATTTAATTGGTTAAGATCTTAAATGGGCTGAGGTTAGAAATAATGAGCTGTGATCAATGTTTTGTCTGTGTAGAGCACTTGTTCGCAGACATTGTCTGGCCATCGGACGAAGGGCCTGCTCGACATTAGACCACCCGAGGCAGCTGGACTCCACATCATGTGGTGTGTTTGTGTGCAAGGTAACAATTTGACTATGTCTTTGCCAATCCATCATCAGGATAAGTCCATTTTCTGATACTGAGCAGTCACTTTTCAGCTTGCAGAGCAGATCCTGCAGGGTGATGAGATAAATTACGCAGTGGACCAGCAGGGTGTGAACCACATCAGGATGGACATGGCAATGGCCCTGAAGACTAACACTGGCATTGTTATGATTTGTACTGGATCTGGACGCAAATGCACGACTCTACTTAGGTTAACAGTGAAACAAGTCTTTAATGTTCAAAAAATGCAAACAGGTGCAAGGAGGAGGGGTGGTGCGAAGTCCCGGAATCCAGACGTGGCTCATGAAGTCACCGGTTAGTGCGAGGGTGAAGGTGTCGTGACGTGGCGTCTGCTTCGGTGCTGCGAAGTTGACCGCAGCCAAGTTAGATGAGTTATGGGAGATGAGCAGGGAGACAGGTTAACTCCTCTTTTAGTCTATTGGATAATTTACCAAAGTGACCAATTGGGAGATGTAGGTGTGTACTGGAGAAGGGACTCTAAAAAAGGGGTGGTGGCATTTGGTAGATCTCCTAAGATCGAATGCTCGATAGAATATCTGATAGGGCAGAGGGCAAAGCATTTTGGCATTGCTTTTGCCATAGATTTGAGAACATCAGAATGCGACTGCTTCGGATTTGGACGCGGGCTTGAGATCTGTTTCAATAAAGATTGCTCTATCATTCCACCCAGCCTTGCCTCCGCAGAATTCTTTTATCATCAAACCACACGCCGACACCTTTTGATGAAGAGAGCCCAGAAACCACAGAAGCAAACATGAGACTGCTAGGCAAACACGGCAATCTGAGGCAAAGTGGAACAAACCAGGTTTGTGATTCTTCCGGATAAATCCGGAAATCCGGCTTTTCCGACCTGAAAATGAGGCCCTCATAAATCATGCAAATCCGTTTTTTTGTGTGTGTGTGTGTGTGTGGGGGGGGGGTGTGCAAGGCAGGGGTCAGGTATTGGTTCGGCAATTCTCCGCCGATGGTGATTCACACAGAGCGAAGCATCTTCGCCTTCACGTGTGTAACTCACACAGAAAGCCACCGCTGCGGCTTCTAAAGAGGCGTGACGGTACACGTCATGTTAATGACGTTGGTGTTTCCCCAGGGGTTCCCCTTGTCAAACCAAACCCGCGGACAGTTTATAATCATATGGATGCTGTTATAATGTTTAGTGATTGAGATCCTGAGCCACCAAACATCCTGCAAAGTGACGGAGTCAAGTTTTTCACGCTAAATTACATAATTATACATAATCACCATCAGTAAACAGGACGCTGTCTGACTCTGTCACTCGCGGGGACGGAGGCTGTTTTCTGGGGGAAAGTTCCCTGAAGTCTCGGTCCGGAGGGCTGACAGTCGCGGTGATTTATTTTCGTCACAAACACTCAGAGAGTTAAAGTGTTTTTGCCGGTGACAGACGCTGTTTTTTGAGCAGAAATGTGAGGAAGAGTCCAGAGGACGGACAGGAGGACAGACGCTTCTCCATGAACAGCTGTGGTATTTTTTCCTCATATGAGTTGCCAAAGACAGTTACAACGTTACTTTTGTTTGGTCCTGTAACATTGCTTTGTGGGACATTTCTCTGTATTTAGCTGAGTGAAGGAACTGTACAGTTATCAGACTGCACGACCGACAGGCCCTCGCTCCGCGCCTCCGTATTATCCGTTCACACTGGGACGGCTCACCAATAATGCGGCCCTGATACTACCTCCAGAGGTGGATCAGAGCCGCAGCGAAATTTCCCCCCTCTCCGCATCCGAAACTTTCACACAGGAGGGTGCAGAGAATTGGCGCAGGATCCCCGCATGCAAACGGCAATGTGAAAGAGGCTAGTGTTTCCCCTATATGCATTCTGCTGCGGGGTTTTCAGCGCCGCTGCAAAAAAAAAAAAAAAATAGACATGATTTTTGTAGGTTTAATATTGTATTAGTAAACTGGATGAATGAGACACACCAATTATTGTATTTTAGTGCTTCCTCTATTTTATATGGATATTAATATGCAGAATTTTTTTTTTTTTCCTCAATAGCTTCCATGTCATGTGGCCCACTGACTTCTGAAACAGATGTTTCCATAAAAAATATAATAAAGAAAATAATGGTGAAAAAGTTCTCTAATGCTCAAGAGGTTAACATTTTCCAGCAGCAATGTCAACTTCTACACTATTTTGTCTCATGTCTTAAATTCTGAAATTCTGAAAATGAATTTCTTTTCAAAAATCTCACCAGTAGTCACCATTTAAAGGGTTATTTTGTAAAATGTTCTTCGGGGGGGGGGGGCCATGCTAGGTTACCAACTCAGAGCACCACTGCTACAAAAAAAAATCTAGGGGAAATACTGTGTTCTAAGAATTTTGGACGTGTGGGGCAAACTATTTCTTTCTTAGCTGAAGCCAACAACAGGACAAAAATAAATGTAAAGAGAGACATAGTGGAGCCGTATATTTTCCTGCTTTTTTGTCCTCTGCAAATCACACATATGCAAAACACAGATGTATAAGCTACACAAGCTAGTCAACAGGACAAAAAGGCAAAATATACAAGGGAGCTAGAATGCAAACAACCACGTAGACTGATGAAAGGATCTGGCGACGAGCAGGAGGGAATCCAGTGGCTTTATAGGAGGTTGATTACTGGAGTGGAATCACCTGGTGCTGCCTGTGGAAGAAAACCACTCCCACATGCCCACACACAGAACAGACAGGGGGAGAGACACAGGAGGAAGAATACAGACAGGGAAAAACTAAAACACACACACACATGAGGGAGAAGGCAGGGCTGCCATGATGAGATCATGACAGGTATTAACTTCTCCACCAGATATACTGAAACATTTGTGTCTGTATTGACATTACATACAAAAATACCTGTAATTTTTTTTTTTTTTTTTTGGTCTGTGTTTACAGGTGACCTGTCAGAGCTGTGTCGGGCTTGTGGGGAGGAGAGCTCAGGGGCTGATGTGGATGAGTGGGTAAGACAGTGGATTTTCATGTTGACTGACAACAAAATGGAAGATGGGGATCCACCCTGGATAGGTTACCTCCACAACACTGGGTGAACTCGCACTATCTATGACACGGCTACTGAAAATGCATAGTTTCATTATACTCACTTGCATGTCTTTGCACTTCCTGAGGACACTGATGCCGCTGAAGGAACACTGACTCCACACTGACAGGACTGACCCAAGCTAGGATTTTAAACCCAGAATCTACCACACATTGTCACAATATCTTGAATAATGATACACAGTATTGATGTGTACTCAGTGTTAGACGACTTCATTCATTGTACACACCCTTCTCTGACTGTGATGCTTACCTGTTTTTTAAAAATCTGTTTTTCTGTTTCCCTTTCAGATTGAGTGCACCACATGCAGTATGTGGTTTCATACGACATGCGTTGGTCGTCCCTCAACAGAGGGGGACTACTTTTGTAAAGGCTGCCAATAAACATGTGCAGCATGCACACAATTGTATCTGTTCAATCAAGTTGTGATTTGAGTGATGCTGAGTTAATATCATTGTGATTATTGTTCAAGCCTGAGGGTGAGTTGTTGTATGTGGCTGAGGACAAAAAAGAAACATTAACTCACACTGAAATAGACTGAAATATGTAATTTGTACTTTGGTTAATTTTTGTTTTTTGGTAATTTTTAAATCCAGCCTGCTGCTTTGTGTTTAATGCAGCTACCTTTTATACATTTTCAAACACAGGGAGGACTTAAGGAGGTCTGCATGTATAGTTCTGTATTGTTACTGTTTCTATCTATTGTAGGCTAGTCCTTTATTTCATAAATGCAACAAAACATGGCATCATGGAAATGCACGATTAAGAACCCTATACTGCGAGCCTAAGTAGGCCACTGCAGAGTTGCCACATCATGTGAAAATTCAAATGCTCATTAACACTCCTGATAGGCTAAGTTAGACTCCTGGGCTGCGTTACCTTATGAGACACAAATGTGTTTTGCGGCTCCAGACATATTTTTTTGGCAAGGGATGGGAGACAAAATGGCTCTTTTGAGGTAAAGATTGCTGACATCTGTCCTAACTTCTGGGGAGGAGTCGGCTTCTCCCTTCTGATATCAATCGTTATACCTTGAGAAGAGTGAGATACATGTCTGGGCTTTCCTATGAACTATGGTCGATGGTTGATACTGGTGTTTGTATCACAGGTTGATCTGGGTGTCTCAGGCTTTGCCACAGCTGACTGACGTCACACTGAGTTCGGGCTGGATGTCAACATACTCTGCAGACTGTTTGACGAGCAGGCTGTATGACTGTACACAGACATTCACGACAAAGATATAAGACCGACAACATGCTCTTTTGGAGGATTTATTGACAGTTGCGTTTTTTTGGACAGGCATCGACACAGTCACCTACACTGTCACTGTGTGCTCTGCAGTGCTCGTCTAACAGTGGTTTGCAGGTCGCAGCCCCGGCATCTCCGTGTGGAATAGTAGTGTTCAAGCCACGTCACAATGAATATACATATACATGACTTGGATCGATAAGCAGGGTGATCAGAATGTTTTTCCTGGTTAGCGGACATGGCCGAGGACCCCTCTCCAGACGGGATTCTCAAACCACACCTCCAGCACATCTGGGGCCGTCACCAGTTGAAATGAACGCCAGTTAAACTGTCACACCGCCACCTGCCAGGCTTGCACGCAGCGCGTCATACAGTGGCAGAGGGCAAAGTATCAAAAATGAAACTAACGTCTCAATATGCGCCAAAAGAAAAAAAGAGAGAAAAGCTTTCAAGTCATCTGTGTCAAGTCTAAGTCAAATCTCAAGTTATGAATGCCAAGTCAAAGTCAAGTCGAGTCTTTCATCAGTGTTAGTCAAGTAAGTGTCAAGTCCTCAACTTTGCGAGTCGAGTCAAGTCATGTGACTTGAGTCCCCCAGCTCTGCTGGTCTGTATAACTGTGGCGTCCAACCGATGCAGCTTCTACATGTGCAGCTTCTCCTTTAGTTGCCTCCTCAGACTCTCAGCCACTGCTGTGCCCTCAGGAGTTTAGCCAATTCCCACGTCCTTCTCCTCCAGTGCGTGGTGTAGCATTGCTAACAGGGGAATGATTTTTGATCATGACACCCTCTTCTCCTCTGACAGCTCCACTGTGGCATCGTTGAAGGTGGACAGCACTTTCAGAGATTCTGCTAAGTATGTCTGGGGGCTCTGTTGTGAGAGGGACAATGTCCGTATGTAGACCTGCCAAAGCTGCTCCTACAGGTTCCCTTAGTTCATGAACACGTTGGACCATATGATATGTGCTGTTCCAGCATGTTTCCACCTCTTGAATGAGCTTTAGAGAAGGCCAGCCCATTTGCTCCTCCACCTGTGTCAGCCTCTCCTGTAAAATTAGCCAACTGCAGCAGCAACTTAAACAAAACAGTCGAATTTAGAATATTACAATGAAATAAAGGAACTCAACTTTGCAGTGGTGCTGCTCTTGAAATAGCCCACTATCTTTCTTGCTTTTGCCTGGATGTCAGACAGAGTTTTGTCCAAGAGCTTTTTTGATCAGTAGATTTAATGTG
The DNA here is from genome assembly GCA_963678695.2 of Diplodus puntazzo. NCBI lineage: Eukaryota > Metazoa > Chordata > Actinopteri > Spariformes > Sparidae > Diplodus > Diplodus puntazzo. The sequence goes on along the minus strand of OZ023166.1, from coordinate 25,485,659 downwards.
TGTGCCACACAAATTGTGTGACGCAAACAAAGCTCCTTGTCACAAGCACCCATATTTGCTGCACCATCAGTCACCAGGCAAGTGACTTTGTGAGTGATTCCCCACTCTGACTAAAGTGCTGCTTTCACCAAATTCTCAGCAGTATGGGCCTCAGGGAAATGCAGCACCCCTAAAACAGATTGCAAAGAGGTGCTTCAGATTCAGATTCAGATTCAGAATACTTTATTAATCCCCGTGGGGAAATTGTTTAAGGTATGCACATATTAATTACTAATGTGATTGTTGTTCTTGTTCTAATTTCTTTCTTCTTGCATCTATGAAATGGCATGTCACAGCCAGATACGCATCAGTATTGATTGAGGTCCACATAACTGAAGTCAAGCTAACTGCAGATGCCTTTGACACAAGGACTTTGGCTTTCTCCTTGAACTCCTTGTATCTGTCCTCCACCATAGCTTCCAAAGCCTAAATGGTGAAAGGCTGGGGGTCCTCAATAACCATACTGACCAAGGCCTCATCCACATCAGTCTTCTCTCCTGATGACAAAAAATGCAGCATTCGATTACAGATGTCATTTGTCACGTTTAGAATATAAATTACTGTTGTCATTTTATGTTTGTATGCTCATTGCATCCTAAAATGGCTCATCTGAGCTTGGTCCACCTTGGTTGGTCTCCTTGTTCTCATGCAGGGCTCTATAATGCCTCAGCATAGATGAGGTGTTGTTGTTGTATCCAAGGTCTTTGGAACACAACCGACACTTCACCTTTTAAAATACCAGAAATTAGAAGAAAGAAATTAGAACAAGAACAACAATCACATTAGTAATTAATATGTGCATACCTTATTATGAGAGATCAGCTCAAAATGTTTCCAGACAGGGGAAAAGCTCCTATTTCTTGCTGGTTCCACCGGAATGTCGAATGCCGCTCAAATACATCGCAAACAAACTCCACAAAATGTGAGGTGATCATATTCTGGTTTGTTTAACACTTTCTGATATTCTGTAGCAATCCAATTGTATGACTTGCTATTTTTCTTTGTTTGGGCTGATTTTCCTCATGAGTGACTGCAGAGGATTCAGAGCACCTGTGCACAGGTGGGGAGACTGACTCCTGATAAAGAGGTGGAAGCAGCTTGGGGCATTTCCCTCCCAGCCAATCAGAGTGTGACGACACCCTGATTGTTTATATTCTTATTCTGTCTACCTGTGTTTGACCAAAGTAAACTTGCACTTTTACCTCAGCCTGCTTGTCTGTGTCTGTTGTTATATCTGTTGAATGGGTTTTGCACTTATTATCTATGCAGTCCCTCTCTCTAATGGACTTCAATAAAACATCAGTGTGCTTTGGCAAGATCACCACCAAATCAAACAGTATTGCAAGACACAGACTGCGACACAGTCATGTACAAGATTAAGCGAGTGAATAATTGACTACGGATTTTATGTAATGATGCTGCTGTAACTTTATTTAGACAGACTTTAGAGAGATCCTGTCAGAAACACGCAAGCAGTGCTGTGTCGTTTTTTTTTTTTGTGCACAGATTCTTTATAGTGAAATCTGACAAGTTTACAAGATGGGGAATATGCAGTGTCCTGCTGAAGATGCAGCCCTCCTGGCTTCTGTTGCTCGAGACGTCTGCCCTTTCCCAAACTACAACCCCAGTCCTCATTTTGCCAACATGCTGTCCATCAACTCTTCTCTTCACCTGAAGAACCACTACACGGCTGTGCAGTCCTCCCTCACTCCCAAGCAGCTGGAAGACTTCACTCAGGGCCTGAGGACCACTTTTGGCAGGGAGGGAAAGGTCACTCTTGGTGGGGTCGGGGTAGTGGCTCTGTCCCTGGCTGTGCTGTTTGACACCCTAGCCAGACAGGTCAGGGGAGAGTGTGTTTTGGAGTCAGAGCCCATTCCAGGTTTATTTGTCAAAGATCTGAGAGGGTACTACCCACCACAGGTCTACACGGCCAGCAAGTACCTGAGGCTGGTACCCCACATTGCAAACAACCCAACCAGGATGAAAGAGGAGACAGAGAGGTAGGTGCTGCAGTGTGTGTGTTTGTATATGTGTGACGTAAAATCCATTTGCCACTATTGAATGTGTGTATTTGATGTTAACTTGTGTGACTATATTGTCTGTTTGCCACTCCAAGGTACCACAAGCAGTTCATGAGTGATCAGCAATCTTTGGACAAGATGGAAGAAAACATCAAGATACAGATAAACGAAGACACCACAGCAGTCAATGTGTTGCTGGGACAATTTTTAGCTGTCAGTCTGAGTCTTCACCTTCTCCGTATCAGAAACGGTACAACTGATGAGTTGGTTGCCATTGAGGGAAGACCATATGGTGATTTGATCTTAAATCTCAACTGTGACCCACAGATAGCTGACAAAGCCTTTTTGGCCAAAGTACAGAAATCTGACAACCGCACTCAAGAAGCTTTTGAAAGTTGCAAACCAGGGAGTGATGATTTAAGGAAGTCATTGCTGCACCGCATTGCCAAGATGGAATTGGATGATGTTCTGTTCTTTCCCTTATATGTAGCTGGACTTAATAATGTTGACTCAATGATTGCTCAAAGGGAAGACTTTGACCTGAAGGCCGGTGCACTCAGAACATGGACAGAATAGTTCAGCAGACAATTTTCCACACAGAGAAAAAAAAAGATAAAAATATGCAATGTCAACATCAGATATATAAGTGGAAGATGAAACTAATAGAATACATACAGCCTGATCAGTTATAGAAAGCATGTGTACAGACATAGACAACCAGGCATCATGTGACAAAGGAGTCGGAATGTGATCAGTTTCGTAATTTCTTTTTACCTTTGAGACCATTTTGTGTTCTCTTGGTCTCCAGCTGCTACTTACTATTTGGGTGTTTTTTGTTCTCCAGTGGATTGAAAATCGGTGAATTAAGATTTTTATGTATGTGATATACACAGTAAATTCATTGTATTACGTTGTATGCACAATGGATTTTCAGTGTGCCAATACATTTAGATTTGACCCTATATTCTGGATTAAGAAATTGAAAAAAAATAACAGATGCCATTACAAGATCTTTTAAGAATACCAAATGAGTTTGTCATCCAGAGGAGGGTGTTGTAGCTAATATTACTTATAGTACAGATCAACAGCAGTAAGTCCAGCTCGGATCTGCAGTGTTTTATTTAAAAAAGCTGTCACCAACAACTGAAATCCTGTTTGAGATGTACTCTTGTCTCTTGCTCTTTGACTGTCTCTTTTTCTCTTTCTTTTCCTCTGTCTGTTCCTATGTCCTCTTCAGTTTCTAAACCTTTGTCATGATGTCCGTAACGGTTGCTAGGCTTGTCTCCAATGTTTAGGTTCTGGTGCTTTTTCTTGCTCTGGACATGGAAACCTCGGCCCAGGAGGAGCATATGGAAATAAGAATACAACCAAGAATGGTTCCTCGAGGAACAACATTCTACAACACTGAAAAATCTTGTTGCAAAGTCATTTCATTACAGTTGAAAATCTAAAGGTGTTATGTTTTAGGCAAATTATACAGCTATATCATTTTGATTCTGGTCCTCTCTCTCACAGTGCCATAAAATCAGTGTGCTTTGGCAAGATGACCACCAGATCAAACACTACTGCAAGACACAGACTGCGACACAGTCATGTTCAAGACTAAGCAGGTGAATAATTGACTACAGATTTTACGTAATGATGCTGCTGTAACTTTATTTGTGATCTCCAGAGATAACATGTCAGACACACGCGGAGCGGTGCTGCTAGGTTTAAACTTTTCTGCAGCGATCATTTATAGTCAGATCTCAGAATAACAAATTGCCGTCACGATGGGAAACATTCTCTGCCCTGATATGGAGGTAGCTGTGCTGGCTTCTGTTGCTCGAGACGTCTGCCCTTTCCCAAATTACAACCCCAGTCCTCATTTTGTCAACATGCTGTCCATCAACTCTTCTCTTCACCTGAAGAACCACTACACGGCCGTGCAGTCCTCCCTGACTCCCAAGCAGCTGGAAGACTTCACTCAGGGCATGAGGACCACTTTTGGCAGGGAGGGAAATGTCACTCTTGGTGGGGTCGGGGTAGTGGCTCTGTCCCTGGCTGTGCTGTTTGACACCCTAGCCAGACAGGTCAGGGGAGAGTGTGTGTCGGAGTCAGAGCCCATTCCAGGTTTATTTGTCAAAGATCTGAGAGGGTACTACCCACCGCAGGTCTACACGGCCAGCAAGTACCTGAGGCTGGTACCCCACATTGCAAACAACCCGACCAGGATGAAAGAGGAGACAGAGAGGTAGGTGCTGCAGTGTGTGTGTGTTTGTATACGTGTGACCTGTAAAATCAGTTTGACACTACTGAATGTGTGTATTCTATGTTAGCTTGTGTGACTTTATTGTCTCTTTATCTCATTAAGATACCAGAAACAGTTCATGAGTGATGAGCAATCTTTGGACGAACTGGGAGAACACCACACATTACCATTGAAGGAAGACATCACATCAGTCAATTTGCTTCTGAGTCGCATATTTGCCTCCAGTGTGAAGATTCACCACCTCCGCATAAACAACAGTTCGGCTGATAAGTTTGTTGCGCATGATAGAAAATCAACAGAAGATGTAATATTCAATTTCAACTGTGACCCAGAAGCAGCTCACAAAGACATTTTGAATGTAGTGCAAAAGTCTGACAACCGCACCCAAAACATTTTCAAAAAGTTTCTTGACTCAGCGGAACCAGAGACATGGATGCATAATATTGCTGGGGCAGAACTGCTCAATTTGATATTCCACTTCACCCCATGTTCACTTGGTGGTGTTAGTTCAATGATTGCTCAAAGACAAGATTTTGACCTGAAGGCTAATGCACTTGGAAAATGGGCAGAGTAGTTTGCTGACCCTTTGAGACCGTCGTTTTGCACATCTCACACTTTCCAGTTTCATGAATTTATATTTTGTAACCAACAGTTTTGCAAATCCAGCTACGAGCTACTATCTGGATGTCATTGTTGGTTTTTAGTAGGGCTGTCAAACGATCAATTGTTTTAATCGCGATTAATCTCATTTTGTCCATAGTTAACTCGCGATTAATCGCAAATTAATCGCAATTTTTTGGCACATTTCTTTCTGTTCTAAATTTACCTTAATGTATTTTTTCATGTTCTTAATACTTTTAACAACATAAGAAAGGGCAAATATGCTTGCGCTTTCAGCGTTTATTCAACACTTCAAATCATGCAGGAAAATAAATCCAGGGTTGTCTGCTTTTGGCGAGGGGGGGCGATGGGCTCTCTGCATCTGCCGTCTGTTTGGCTTGCAAGTGGTGTCCACTGACACTGCACGTTTTTCTTCTTCGCCTTTTTCACGCAGTGTGCTGCTTTCTGTCAGTCAGTATCACACTGATGATCGCCATGGCTCCGGTGCAGCAAAACAATAAAAAGTACGACTTGAAATTCAGACTTTCTGTCGTGATATATTTAGAGGAAAACTCGGGAGAAGCAGCTGCTAGACGTTTCTCTGCCTGCTGGAGGGAGGAAGAAGGCTAGCGAGGAGCCTGAGATAAACATGCGGGGATGAGTTATCAGCAAACGGCCACAACACGAGAGAGTGTCCCGCAAAATGATCAGGGCGATGGAGAAACAAATGTCCGCCACCGTGAGTGACAGCAGAGATGAGGAGTTTGCAGCGAGTGCTGCTTTTCAGTCTGCCGTGTTTTTAACGAACCGCCAACCCTGCTTCTTCTTCTTCTGATTCCCTTTCTTCTTCTTCTGCCACCCTCTGTATCAAGACTACGGGTGCCGCCGACGGCCGTAATCATACAATGCGCGTTTTGCTTTTTTTTTTTTTTAAAAAATATACTGAGCGTTAATCGCGCGTTAAAAAAATTAACGGCGTTAAGAGGACGTTGCATTAACGCGTTATTAACGCGTTAACTTTGACAGCCCTAGTTTTTAGTCATTTGAAAATAAGGGGAATGACTAGTTTAGTCAAGTGATGTGTATAGGTATACACTGTATGCTCAGTAGGATTTTGACTATGTCAATAAATGCTCATTCTGTGTTGAGAAAGAGTAGAAAAAAGACACGTAATGACGACAAATAATGGGATTCTAAGTTTTGGTTCCACTCTTATTTCCAAAAAAACGTTTGTTTGGACATTAAGTAATTAATTGATTAAACATATTTTGTTAAGATTACTTTGAATGCAACCCATGTAACTTAAAGACATCATATTGATCTTCTGTTAATGGCAGTGATTGGTTTTTCTGTTGATCCACCACTTTGGTCTATATTGTAATATCTCAACAACTATTTGATGGATTGATCTGGAATTCTGTACATATATTCATTGTCCCCACCGGATGAATAAAAAGGGGGAAAATGTTGCAGACTTTTTATGTGGCTCCCTATGCAGTTTCTTTGATCAGTGTTTCCCCATTGGATGAATTATAATAGTGTTGGTGATACCTTAACATTTCATATAGCACCATCATCAGGTCAAATTAGATTTTTTTGTTTTCACTACTTTAGTTTATGAACAAATGCTGGCTTAACTTCTATAAAAAAAAAAGGCAGTGGAGGACCTGGAGGTTTTTGTTGGAACACAAAATGAGAGGCAGTCGCAAATTTAAGGGTGCTAGATCAGTAAAGGTTTTGTAGACTAGTAAAATGACTTCGAAATATAGTGAAAGAAATTTGAGTGGCCAGAACTGTGAAGTCAGCAGAGGGGTAATGTGATGGTAATGTTTTGCATTGATTTAGTCTGGTCTAAATTGTCCGTACTTTTCTATGAGACATTAAAATGGAGACTAGTGAAAGCTTTTTTTTAAAGACTTTTACCCATCCAGATGTTAAAACAAAATTTTGTGGAAATTGAAACACTACTGACGCAAATACAAATCCCAGGTCATGTAATGCTGTGATCCTACACTCTCACTGTAGTTACATGGTACAGAAACAAGTGACAGGGAGCCAGAGTGACAGAGACACCATTCACCTTATTACAAGACACTGTACCATCAAAATGACTGTGAAGTTGTTATTTTAAGGTTAGAGGGTTGCATAATGTTGCTTTTAAGCAGAGCTGTTTTTTTAGAGAGATTGTTATTGATGGAAGGAAGAGCAATTTCATAACGATGATACCACAAACAGCAACTAAAAGGATGAAAACTTCTCACTGTGCTCTTGTTTGAACACATGTCAGTAATGTGTCTATGAAATGAGAAATTGTACAAAGGACAACCCATTCCAGGTTTATTTATCAAAGATCTGAGAGGGTACTACCCACCGCAGGTCTACACGGCCAGCAAGTACCTGAGGTAGGTACTGCAGTGTGAACTTGAGTACATGTGCCATAATAATACTGCTTGCCACTATTGAATGTGTGTATTCTCTGTCAGTTTTTGTGATTTTATTGTATATCTCACCAAGGTACCTGAGGAAACCTGAATCGGGAGAAAACCACACTTTACCAATAAAGTAAGACACCACAGGGTTCAATTTGCTTCTGAGTCACGTGTTTGTGGTCAACTTTAAGATTCACCACCTCCGCATTAAAAATGCTGCAGAGAATTAACTGTTAACCCCCGATGGAAAAGCGACCAAGGATGTTATCTTTAGTCTCAACTGTGACTCATAGTTAGATAGCAGATATAGACCTTCTGGCTGAAGTGCAAAAATCTGACAACCACACCTGAGAGGCTTTTAAGATACACATGTCAAAAGTATCAAAGACAAGGCTGCACAAGGTTTCCATGTTAGAGTTTTTAATGCCATGATCCACCTTGTATGTCCATTTGGTAATGTTGATTAGTTCAAAGAGAAGATTTTGACCTTAAGGCCAGTGCACTCAAAAAATGGGCAGAGGGGAATTTTCCAAATTCAGCTCAAAAGAAAAGGACTTAGGCCCCGTCCAGACGACAACGCTCTTTTTCAAAAACGCACATGTATTGCATCATTTTGGCCGACCGTCCATACAGATCCTGAAAACGCAGCGCCTGAAAACACATTTTTTTGCAAACGGGTCTCAGGGCGGAGTAGAGTTCTCAACGGGCCTGAAAATTACAGCCCGACCCGACCCGGCCCGCCGGTTTTAAGCCCGAACCCGACCCAGCCCGACACATCAGCATGAATTGTCGGCCCGAACCCGGCCCGAACCCGACCCTCCGCGTGCCTGAATTGTTTTCCTCATACACTTGTTATGATCCGACAGACAGCTGGCGGAAAGGTGACGCGAGCCAGGTGACAGGTGCTGCGTCAACGTCAGCAGCAGCACCCGCTCCCGCTGCAGAGAAGACACCGCGCTTCGACCAGTGGGAAAATATATTCGGAGAGACAGAAACAGACTGTTTCCCCATTCCTCGAAAAGCAAGGGTGAATTCACCTGTGGCAAGTTTACTTTTAGCCAATTCCATCTTCTCCAGCCAGTCTACAGGCGCGAGTACGTCACGCAGCGGCGTCAGTTCTGCGTCTGCCCGTCCCCATGAAGCAGCAGCCAGACTCACTCTTCACCACACCTGAACAGCGATGATTCACAACAGGCTATGTAATTTACAACCAGCAAGAAATGTGTTTTATGAAATGTGTTTTATAAAAAAGGAAGCCCGAGGCCCGACCCGACCCGGCTCACTTGCGCATCTTTTCGGCCCGAACCTGCGGGTCCGGTCGGGTTTGTCGGGCCGGCCCGACCCGTTGAGAACTCTAGGGTGGAGAAATCCAAAAATGCAGCCCTCCTGTTTTCATGTGGACGACGAATCCGCATACTTTCCAAAAAGATGACGCCATCGGCCCACCCCGCGATGTCTCATAACAACAACAACAACAATGGCGGACTACATGCTCGTGTTCGTGCCGCAGAAGATATTGAGCCTTTCTTGCAACTTACATGCCTTGTAGTTGAGTGTGAGTCGCAGCAGCAGTTCGACCTCATTAACGGTCCACACAAACGATACTGGTTTCCTTGCACTAGCCATTTTCATCTTCTTCTTGTTGTGTTCAGTTTCTCGGCTACTGTCCGTTTGTTTACAGCGCGCAAGCTTTATGCGCATGCTCCGTGTCTTCTTCTCCGTTTTTGGTGATTGTCAAGCGCCACCTATAGGCCTGGAATATGAACTACAGTGTTTTCGGTCTTTTTTAGCGGATCCGTGTGGACGCAAATATTCTTAAAACAATGCCGAGGAAGACGGAGAAAAAAAAAAAAAGTTTTTGCCCGTCTGGACGGCCCCTTAATGTTCATGTTCAGAAGAAAAGAGCATGAAAGTCTTTGTCGTTCAATAGCTGAAATGCTGTGCGACAAATAAAATCTGATTTTTGAGACCATGTGGGTAATGTTCCCTTTATAAATCGCAGCCTGTCTTAAAACCATATCCCGTTCGCTACATGCCAAGATTCAACCACAGATGGTGTATATGAAGCACCTCGTGAATGTTACTGCATACAATTGAGCCTGTTAAACTTTTTGATTCCTCACAGTGAATGATGGCAACATCTGAGAAAAATATTTTTTCTGACGCATGGAGATAAAAGCTTATATTGTTAATTCCTGCACTCTCGCAATGCCAGTAAATTCATCAGAGAAGCGTGATAAGTGAACACTATTTATTTCTTTAAGAAGTTTTTCTTTTGGCCTGTATCATAATCAGGACTAATAATGAGCATATGGAGTGTGCAGATTGTGAAAAAGCTTTTTCACTGATGTGTTTTACACTTGAAAGGTGAAAATATGAAATAGTCATGAAAAAGTTATAGTTCAGCATGAGTAACAAGACTGTTTTGATTATGAGGAAGTGGATCTATAAGTTGGCAGTGATATGAAGTGTCTTACATTTCGCACCTTTAAAAGGAAGTGACTGACAATCAATGTATGTGATACATATTGATATACACAGCAGGCTGAGTATGATTTTTAATGTTTTAATAAATGTACTTTAATCAATTTGTTCGCAGATAAATAATTTTGGCCCAAAATGCTTAAAAAAGATCTCTTTGCAATGTTGGTATGGGGGATAAACATAATTGGACTTAGCCAACCTCTCCGGGAACCATCACCTTATTGCGGTGGAGAGGTTTGTGTGTCCCAATGAACCTGGGAGCTAGGTTGTCAGGAGCCATGTGCTCCCGGTAGGGTCTCCCAAGGCAAATTGGTCTCAGGTGAGGGGCCAGACTAAGTATGGTTCAAAATACCTCATGAAAATTAGAGGTGTGAAGCGAGAGTCCCTGCCCGGAGGAAGCCCGGGGCCCACGTCCGGAGCCAGGCCTGGACGGAGGGCCCGTGAGCGAGCGCCTGGTGGCCGGGTCTGCCACGGGGCCCGACCGGGCACAGTCCGAAAGAGCAACATGGACCCACCATCCGCAGGAGAAACCACTGGGGTCGGTTGGCTGCCACATGGGTGGCAGTGGTGGTGACGGGCCTCGGCGACCCAGACCTGGGCGGCAGAGGCTGACTCTGGGGACGTGGAATGTCACCTCTCTTAGGGGGAAGGAGCCGGAGCTGGTGCGGGAGGTTGAGCGTTACAGGTTGGATCTGGTGGGGCTTACCTCCATGTACAACATTGGCTCTGGATCCAAACTCCTGGATAGGGGCTGGACACTATTCTTCTCCGCAGTTGCCAAAGGTGTGAGGTGCCGGGCGGGTGTGAGGATACTCACAAGTCCCCAGCTGAGCGCCGCCGTGTTGAACAGCAGTTCGGAGTATGCGGCCTTCTTAGAGGTCCTGGCTGGGGCCCTGCAAGGGGCCCCAGTAGGGGACTCCCAGTGGGCATGTAAGTTACTGGGGGACTTCAACGCGCATGTCGGCAATGAAGGAGATACCTGGAGGGGCGTGATTGGGAGGAACGGCCTCCCTAATCTGAACCCGAGTGGTGTTCTATTATTAGACTTCTGTGCTAGTCACGGTTTGTCTATAATGAACACCGTATTCGAACACAAGGATGCTCATAAGTGTACGTGGTACCAGAGCACCCTAGGTCGAAGGTCAATGATCGATTTTGTGATCGTATCATCTGATCTTCGGCCGTGTCTTCGGGTGAAGAGAGGGGCAGAACTGTCAACTGATCACCACCTGGTGGTGAGCTAGGTTCGGTCGCAAGGGAAATCCCTGGACAGACCTGGTAAGCCCAAACGAGTAGTGCGGGTAAGCTGGGAACGTCTGGGGGAGGCCCCTGTCCGAGAAGCCTTCAACTCCCACCTCCGAAGGAGCTTCTCTAGCATCCCTGTGGAGGCCGGGGATATCGAACCTGAATGGATGATGTTCAAAGCTTCCGTTGTTGAAGCTGCAGCTGTGTCCTGTGGCCATAGGGTCTTAGGTGCCTCAAGGGGCGACAAACCTTGGACACCATGGTGGACACCGATGGTCAGGGAAGCCGTCCGACTGAAGGAGTCCTCTAGGGACATGTTGTCCCGGGGGACTCCTGAGGCAGTTTTGGGGTACCGGCGGGCCCGAAGGGCAGCAGCCGCAGCTGTGGGAGAGGCAAAGCAGCGGGTGTGGGAGGAGTGGAGAGGCCATGGAGAAGGACTTTCGGGCGGCGCCAAAGCGCTTTTGGAAAACCGTCCGCCACCTCAGGAGGGGGAAACAGGGAACCATCCGGATGGGACCTTGTTGACTTCAACTGAGGAGGTCATAGGGCAGTGGAAGGAGTAATTTGGTGACCTCCTGAATCCCACTCAGCCACCCTCTGTAATGGAGACAGAGCTGGAGGATGATGGGGTATCATCGATTTCCCTGGGTGAAGTCACTGTGGTAGTCAAACAACTCCACAGTGGCAATCCCTCAGGGATCGATGAGATACCACCAGAAATGCTGAAGGCTTTGGGTGTTTAGGGGCTGTCTTGGTTGACACGCCTCTTCAACATTGTGTGGGGGTCAGGGTCGGTGCCGAAGAAGTGGCAAACAGGTGTGGTGGTTCCTCTCTTTAAGAAAGGGGACCAGAGGGTGTGTGCCAAATACAGGGGTATCACACTACTCAGCCTGCCTGGGAAAGTCTACTCCAAGGTGCTGGAAAGGAGGGTCCGGCCGATTGTCGAACCTCAGATTGAAGAGGAACAATGCGGATTCCTTCCTGGCCATGGAACAACGGACCAGCTCTTTACTTTGACAGGGGTCTTGGAGGGGGCCTGGGAGTACAATCTCCAAGTCCATATGTGTTTTGTAGATCTGGAGAAGGCGTACGACCGGGTCCCCGGGATGTTCTGTGGAAGGTGCTGTGGGAGTATGGGGTGAGGGGGTCCCTTCTTAGGGCCATCCAATCCCTATATTGTCAAAGCGAGAGCTGCGTGCGTGTACTCGTAAGTAAGTCGGACTTGTTCAAAGTGGGTGTTGGCCTCCGCCAGGGCTGTGCCTTGTCCCCAATCCTGTTTGTGATATACATCGACAGGAAAACCCATCTGATGAGGATGCCACCAGGGCACCTTCCTCGGGGGGTGTTCCTGGCACGTCCAACTAGGAGGACGCCTAGGGGTAGACCCAGGACCAGGTGGAGGGATTATATCTCTTCTCTGGCCTGGGAGCTCCTGGGGATTCCCCAGGCAGAGTTAGCCGATGTGGCTGGGGAAAGAGAAGTCTGGGGCTCGCTACTGAAGCTGCTGCCCCCATAACCCGATTTTGGATAAGTGGTTGACAATGGATGGATGGATGGATGGACTTAGCCAATGTATTAAACGAATAAGAAATGGCTTTTTTCTCCTCTCCTCTCAAGACAGTTTCAAAACTTTGATGATAAATTTTGTGAACAAATGTGCTCTCTGAAGAGGGAACAAGTGAACTACACTCAGAGATTTATTTTTAGTTAGAGTTTTAGTTACAAAAAGCAGTTGAAACCGCTCAAGTTCGAAAAAGCATTTGACATAGATGAGTTGTCCAATCAATATATATGCTTGTTTTATTGATTTTCAAAAAAAGCGTTTGAGTTTGTTGATTGTAGTCTACTTCAATTTAAGCTCTACCAATGTCAATGGAAGATAAAAAAAAAAAAGTATTCACTGTTTATACACGGTACCTGCATGTGTTCAAATAAATTAAGATCTTACATAATGATTTTCCATGCCCTCTGCTTTTAAACAAGGCAGTGTATTATTTATATTGACATTATTTCCTATTTTGATTAATGATTTGGCAAGAGGCAAGAAAAGCAGCTGGGGACAGGGGTGATGTGTGGCGCTGTACCTGTGAATATTTTTCTTTATGCTGATCATATTATTTTGCTGTTAGAAAATGAGGAAGTGATGATAAATGGTGTACAAAATGGACGGACTTTGCATCAATTCAAAAAAACCCCATAAATTATGCATTTCTGCAAGCCAAGTAGAGAAAGGAGCAGTTTTCAGTTTTGCATTGTTAACAAAGACTTGAGTTTACAGATAAGTATCTTGGGTTTTTTTGAAAGCATGTCCTTTTTATATGGTGCGTCAGTTTTAGCAGACTCTGCAAGTGGAGCGCTATCACATGTACATTTAGCAGACGCTTTTGTCCAAAGTGACATACAGTAATTCACACATACATTTATACACTAATGGCTGTGGCTGCCATGCAACTGGCATTATATTTGTTAAGCTCAAATCACTGTTGGGCAAGTGTTATTGACAGTGTTGTGTATACAAAGATATTCGAGCTGCAGCACAGTAGCTCTTTTTCAGCAAACATTGGTCAGATGTTTCTTCACTGGGCAGATAGGGCTGCTGTTCAAAGAGCAAAGATTGCGACATGTACAGAAAATGAAAATGATGAAAGTTATAAAAATGGATAGTGATACAGCGATTTTAAAACAGCTAAGGGGCGTTCACAATGCTCCTTAGCTGTTCATAAATCAATGTGAACCACGGCCTTGTGTTGCTAATTGTTTCTTTAAAAACACAATTTACTTTGAGTTACCCGTGAAAAGATATGAATATGTAAGGGTCAATATCTCACAAGAAATGGCTGTGACAGACAGTTTCTTTCCATTTTTCCTGGCCCCGACTTCATACCCCCCCTAAAATACTTCTCAGAATTGTGACTTGTAGCAAATGAATGTGATCATCTTCCCAAAGTGTGAGCCTGCGCCCCCTTGAGGGCCATGAAGGTACTTACTTGTATCACCTGCACTGCCGGGTGGCATTCCACAAAATACAATTCTAACAGGATGATAGCAACATTACTTGACTGAGGAACAGACATTGACACACTATCAAAGAAAAGTATCTTATATCGTGTCATTGACAGTAATTGTGACTGCATGTGTTGCTCTGTATGACCTCAGCACAGCTTTTTCACAGAATTGTTCTGTTTACGAGATAAAAATAAATGAATAAATGAGAAATACTTCACATAAGTCTAAGTATGTGTTGATCAGAGTTGAGATTAAATATTTGGGTGGGCTCCCTAAAATTTTTCAATTACAATTATGGCTGCATCATTCTTAAGTTGGGGAATGGCTGGTGTCTCTATGCTAACATTTGCAAATTAGCACTAGATCAGCTGAAGCTGATTAAAAATGTCACTTTTATACCTAAGTGTTCAGTCTAAATCCAAAGAATTTGTCAAATATACATTATCCCGCCTATATCATGATCACTTGCCAAAGAAATGCCTATGCATCTCATTTTACAGTACAAATACAAGCCATAGTGAATTATTTTAGGAAAGTGTTTAAAGTGAAACTCTCGCCAAAAAGCAACAGAGGCTTTATTTGTGATTGAATATGAGCCAAACCTTTGTGTAAATGCATAATTACGACGAAAGAGGCACTTTTACGATTTACAGTAGTTTCGTTTTCGGGCAAGGTAATTTTCAGTGGAGTGGAGGGGCACTCTTATGCTAGCATCAAAATCGCTATTTTTAAAACACTAAGAAGGCTCAACACAAAACTTTGCTCGTAGTGTCACCAGGGTCTCTATACATGAACACGAGCATTGAGAACATTGTGTACACAGAGTTTACGAAAAAGGTTTTTGAACTACTCACAGTAGGAGCTGGATCTCCAGCGCATCGCCGTCATGGCAGACAAAAAGAGTCGATCCCAGAGTGTGACCTCATCAGACATGTCACCCATTGAGCATGTTTAGGATGCTCTGGATACGACACGTATACGACAGCGTGTTCCAGTTCCTGCCAATATCCAGCAACTTCGCACAGCCATTGAAGAGGAGTGGACCAACATTCCACAGGCCACAATCAACAACCTGATCAACTCTATGCGAAGGAGATGTGAGGCGGTCACACCAGATACTGACTGGTTTTCTGACCCCACAAATAAAGCAAAACTGCACATTTCAGAGTGGCCTTTTATTGTGGCCAGCCTAAGGCACATTCGTGCAATATTCATGCCGTCTAATCAGCATCTTGATATGCCACACCTGTTAGATTATCTCGGCAAAGGAGAAGAGCTCATTATCACAGATTTAGACAGATTTGTGAACAATATTTGAGAGAAATGGATCTTTTGTGTATGTAGAAAAAGTTTTAGATCTTTGAATTTCGCTAATGAAAAATGGGAGCAAAAACAAAAGTGTTGCGTTTATATTTTTGTTCAGTGTAATAACAAAATTGATTTATAAATTTAACCCTCCGGTCAACGGGGTGGATCAGCCGCCTTAACAGAAGCTGCAGTTGGGCTGGAGGGTTTCTGTGTACCAGCACGCACAAGTCTCCTCGTTGCTGGTTCTATTTGAGTCCAGAAAGCAAGCAGGTGACGATAGCTGGCAAACCTGAAACATCAATAGAGATTTGGCCTTTTACTTTGTAATTTATCAAAGAATAACCCAGTAGCCTGTACTTGACTTCAGTACAATTGATTAAAAAGAACAATCCAAAATTTGTTGTGTTTTGAATTACTCTTGCTTCTTGATATTATGTTTCTGTGTTTGCCTGTTATGTTTACTGCTGTGGTCTCATGTTGTGTTTTAATGTTACTGAGGTGAGATTTCCTCTATAAAACTATATCTCACCTGCACATCATGTTCAATGTATTTGAATTACTTTGCTAGCTTGGTTATAATATTGTGCAAAATAATAATACATAAAATAAATAAATAAATAAATAAATGTACATGATTGCTTCTGTCTTAATGGGTCTTATGCCCCACTCCCTTGCAGTGTATACACAACACTCAGGCTCATAGAAAGAATCTTTTATCAGATTTATTGTTGGACACATACCTGGTATAAAATCGTATGTTGTCATCTGAAGCCTTATATCTCTCTAAACCGAATGACTGCTTCAGTGACACCTCCTCCAGTCACCTCCTAGCACTCAACAAAATCTCAGCTAAATCACTTTCAAATTCGCCGCCAACTCCGCAGCCGGAGTACATAATAACAAGTGTAAGTGATGAATCCAGTCCTTGTGGATATTTGGATGCATTTCATGGATGGTATTAACTGTACTCACTTCAGACATACAGTGAACATAAACAGATGAATACTAATGTGATTAAATACGCTGTGTGAACTGCTGGCCGTAGACTACAGTAGATTTTATCGTGTGAACAAGTGCACAGGTCTTCTTTTCTGTGTATCCAATGTCAACACAAGACTTTATGACTGACGTGTGTGTTTCTGTCTTTCAGCCATTGCAAATGCAGTTTGTTGCTGCCGCTAACGGCCCGAACATGCCGGCCGCAGTACAGCTGAGGACCCATGAGCAGCCCCCTCACCCAGGACTCAGAGAGTCCCTGTACTCAATCAGGTCTTTTATGTTAAGTAAAATAAAAATACTGTATCAAATACAACATCAAACTACAAGAGCAGGAGCAGGGGTCGACCAGCAGGCAGGTGGAGGTGAGCCGTCTCCAAGACGAGCTTCAGGAAAAAACTGGCCTCCTCGACAGGGAAATCCAAAAACGTCGGGCAAGAACCAAAGCCCACGTAGAGACCCTGCAGCAGCTTTCTCTCAAAGAAACTCAGCTCAACAGGATTGAAGGACAATGGAAGAGCCGGTGTGGCGCTCTGGAAGAGAGTCATGTCTCCAACTCCAACCAGCTGCAGGTAAGCTGCCTCATATCATCAATTTACTTCACAATTATCTCCTGTTGGATTCTAACAGCTTGTGTTGGACTGCTTCAGAATCAGCTTTTTTTGTGTAAAGTAAAAAAATATACTTTTCTTTTCTCTTTCCACAGGAAGTCACTAAACTTGCGGCCCAGGAGGAGGAGAAAAAGAAAGAGGAGGAGGAGACTGAGAAGAAAAGGGAGGAAGAGAGCACAAAGATGGACAATGACGTTGAGAGAGGAGACTAATGGGGAGGGTGAAAGTGGAGCGAGAGAAAGGGAACATACAAAGAGTTGGAGCAAAAGGAGAGCGAGAAGAAGGAATCACTGAAATGTTCAGTAGCGAGGAGGAATAGCTGGACTCCCCCCAAAACTCCAACCTGCCTCCTACCGCCTTCCTACCTGACCCTCTCCTGTGGAGGAGCTCAGAGTAGAGCTGCTGCTCCTCCACATCGAGAGGAGCCAGCTGAGGTGGCTCGGGCATCTGTTTCGGAGGTGTTCCCGGCATGTCCCACCGGGAGGAGACCCCGAGGAAGACCCAGGACACGCTGGTGTGACTATGTCGCCCAGCTGGCCTGGGAATGCCTTGGGGTTCTCCCGGAAGAGCTGGAGGAAGTGTCCGGGGAGAGGGAAGTCTGGGTGTCCCTGCTCAGGCAGCTGCCCCCGCGACCCGGCCCCGGATAAGCGGACGAAAATGGATGGATGGATGGATCTATCACTATTTGTTAACTATTCTTATCAATATATATGGGCTTGTGTTAAATGCTTTGAACTCTGTTAACTTTACTAAACTTGTACAGTCATTGACGGCAATAAAATTGTAAAATGTTATTCTTTTTTTTAATCTCTCTGTGTGCGTAAATTGTTTCCTGTCACGCGTGCAGAGAGATCTGCGCTCCTGAAGATGTATTGTCGCTCGCGCGACTTTTGACACAAATATAACGCCAGAGAACACAAGCGATTCCTGTATGGTCTCTGCAGCCCACCCACTGGTAAAACGGCGCTCCTACAGGCTGTTCAGATTCAGCTCCTTTCATTACGTAACGGAAGGAGTCATTTTCAGGTAAGTGTCGCCACGTCACGATAGTATTTACAGTTGCCTATGAGTATGGTGAAGTCAGCTGGAAATTGGCTAACTAGTTAGCTCCGCTTCGGTCCGCTATGCAGTAGCGTTTGAAACGAGTTTAATGTTAATAATATTACGAGGGAGCTTGGTTGTCACAGTAAAAAGTCTGGAAACGTGCAGACTGTAGACAGAGACGATGCGAACAGTGTCCAAGAGTTTGGAGACTGTGTTGGAGACAAACACAGCTTTCGCTAGCTGTTAGCCATTAGCTACATGGTAGTACTGTAACAACACATAGAACAAACTAACATTATTCAGAAACACTAACCATTCTGAAACGTCCTGCTGCAGCCGCAGAGTCTGTACTTCTTCAGGAGTCTCTCCGTCTGGGTCTGATTCTGGGCCAAACTGGTATGGTTTAGCGAAAGCATCTCAGCGAGCCATAACGATACATCCACCGTAAACATTAGCGCATGCTACCGCTAGCGTAAGAGGCATTGTCTCCCTGAGAGGGGCGTGTAGCAGGCAAGTAGGCGTTGCCAGACGGAGCTCATTAGCATTTAAAGGTGCAGGCACAGAAACAGCCTGCTCTCAGTAGAGCTCACTTGAGCGACTTTTAGACAGCTGAAATTCAGGACCATGGATGGGTTTGGGGCAATACATATCGAATACAGCGTTGTTGGACCTCTTATCTGACAGCTGTGTGAAATTGATGAAAAACAGTATAATCAGGGTTCTAAATTAACACCCGCCATAGAAATCATTTTGGCAGGTGTTAATAAAAACTTACTAGCCAGTTTGGCCGGTGATGCATGAGGCAATCATGTCAGTCAGAGCCGCTCTACTGTTCTCGCTCCCTGCGCAGTACTGACTACATTTCCCATGAACACTGTCGTGATGCTACGTGATGAAGTATAAGACGCCCATTGGCTGCGTGCAGGCAGTGCAACCAACCAGCGCGAGAAACCATGGAAACAGAAAACACAAAGAAGAAGAAGAAGAAAAAGAATGAATGAACGGAGCAGAAACTATCAAAAGAAGGGAGGGAGCTAGCTAAAGTAAATTAAAAAGTAGCCTAAACTTAAACTAAATGTGGCGGTGGTTGGTTGGACAGATGTCTGGGGGCGAGAAGAGGAAGGAGGCGATTGAGAATATCAACAACAATGCGTGTGAAACGAAAAAAAGAAAGTTCAATGCCAGATGGCTGATGGGTCGTGAATGGCTTGTGCTTGATCACGAAAAGTCGTCATGTTTTGTAAGGACTGCCGCATGTATGCAAAAGAATAAAACAAAATAAAAAATTTTGTGGTGGGAACTAATAATTTTAAAGTCGTGGCTGTAAAGGACCATGAGAGTGCCCGGAGTCATCAGGAGAGCCTAAGGATTAAATCCGCCATAAGAGGTCGTATTGAAGAGAGCCTTGCTGGGAGAAGCCTTTCTTTATTAAAAACGTCAGAGCTGGAGAAGATGCAGCTACTTTTTCGAAATGCCCACGCCATCGGAAAAAAGGGCAGGCCTTTCACTGACTTCGCATGGATGTGTGAGTAGGTGAACTAACGTTAACGTTACTATTTACATGTTTCAGAATCAGTGCATTTAATACGATACAGAGTGACATACATGCTTCCACAGACACAGACGGAACTTTACAAAAAGATCATACTATGATATGATTATTATTTCAGGGTGGACAGGAAGAAGGGCTTAAAGAGTGACTTCAAAGACTTCGATCCAACCAAAGCCATTGACATTCGGCATGCTGACAGTTTGCGCTCACGCAGGCCTGAGTTTGTCCGCAAACATTGAACAAAAGGAACTGAGGATGGCTCAGATTCAGATGAACAAATGAGTTCAGAGAGTGCTGAAGAAATTTGATGCGGTAGAGCTCTGAAATTGTCAAAATGAAAAATAAATGAATTTTTTGTTGTTTGCATGAACTGTATGTGTATGTGTATATATTGTACTTGGATTGTGTTAATAAAATCCAAAATGTAAAAATAATTCATTCAGCGGCACTCATCTCTCTTATCTAATCTCTCTTATTTTCACTGGAAAAAATTTGGCTAGTGGAAATTCTGATTGGCTGGTAACTTTCTAAAGTTACCAGCCAAATTGGCTTGTAATCAAAAAAGTTAATTTAGAACCCTGAGTATAATATGGGACCTTTAAAGGGACTTAGGATTTGTGAAAAAATTAACATTCATTATAAGTATTGTAATGCTAATAGGTGATGAAGCGTTCCAAACCAAAAAGAATGAGCCCACCCACGTATCTCTCTGTTGCCTTGAACAGGCTGTGTGCTGCATAATGTACTGCAATTCGGGGCCCGAATTTCCCGCGCAGTCCTGCGGACGTGACGTCAAATGACGCTGAATGCGCGTCCTCGACGCCTTGGAGACCGGAAGAAGACAAACGCGGTGGATCCAAACTAGTGTTTGGGTAGAAATGGATTCTGCTACGGCCAGAAAACGACCCAGCACCACAAAAAGTCCAATAAATAGTTATACTAAGAGGAACACGAAGGTCTTATAAGCGGCAAGTCGTGAGTCGAAACGAAATTACTACCAAAGCCGGGCTGGCACTGGAATAAACATCGGATACGCGTTCGGCTCATGGAGGCAGCTTCAACCTGAAGTGGGACTGAAAACAGACGCTGATATGGCTCATATCCTAGTAACCAGGTAAGAAAACATTACAGGTCATGTTTAGAGCTTGATTTGAAAATCTTATGAGATTACCGAGGACTCGGAGTGTGCTAACGTGCAAAGTAGCGTTAGCTGCTAACATGTATCTCAGTCCAGTCCTGTGTAGTTACTGACAGCGCATTTTCCACGGTCCTTCAGTCTGAAAACGAATAGTTAGAAATATGTCCCTTTTTATATATAGGACCGAAAGCCCAACTGTTATCCGGGAGGTGATGTTAGCAGCTGGTTGTAGCAACAGGCTAACGGTTTCTGTGTCTGTGTAGTCAGATTAGCCGCTAGCTGCACACAGCAAGCCGGCTTCCTAGCTGTTTCATGCATATAACGTTAGGGGATAAGGCTATATCATACACACAGCGAGATGGCTTCCTGGCTGCTTCATGCATGTAACGTTAGGGAATAAGGCTATATCATACACACAGCGAGCCGGCTTCCTGGCTGCTTCATGCATATAACGTTAGGGAATACGGCTATATCATACACACAGCGAGACGGCTCCTGTCTCGTTCCCGTCCCCGTGAAATACGCTATTTAGGGAGTACAGTAACGGTATTTACAGGCTACGTGTTAGGGGCTATTGTGTTGACTCGTTGATGATACTGTTGTGATGTAGCTGAATAAAAGGCAGTTTAGAGCTCACCGTGAAGTGCACAATCGCATGTAAACAAGCTCAGGTGGTGCTTTATAAATTGATATTGAACTGGTCCAGACACACATTCACAGAGGACAGGTATGTCATTCACCTACATCCCACATCCATGTCTGATCAGTTTCAAAGTCAAAACATACCTCTTTGAAATAAAAATCAATTTGGAAGTTAGTCACAAGTCATTCTATGTAAGTGCCAGCTGTACTGAGGTCCAATACTGCAGCAAAATGTAGATCTTCTGCTCGCTATCACCAAGTTTAATACACTGCTAATTCATTTGAAAGTCTGGCACTTCTATTTGTAATGCTCAAACAATCAGCACCAAGCCATTAGTTATATCTGTTCTGCCAGGGTAGAGTTGAAAATAATAATTACTAGATTTGATTATGGAGCTTTGTGAGCATGTTTTCTAATGCTACTTTTCTCTTCTCTCCATAAAGGCCTCAGCTACATGATCCAGAGTTGTGAGCAAGAAAAGAGAGAAGACAAGACCGTCTTGTCTACCACACACTGATTTTATTATAGACATGTAAAAAAAAATACAAAATAAAAATGTGTACATAATGCAAATTTGAAAAATACTTTCTTTTCACTGTAAACTTTGAAAATAAAATACATATTGTACATAAATTGCATTTATTTTTGGATGAAAGTGGAATCTTTGGCTAAAAATATACACAAAACAGTTGAAAGTTTAGTCTGGCATCCTAAATGAAGCTTCTTTGTAACCTGTGTAGTTCACAAAGGGGTTAGGAAGTTTTGGCTCGGATGTGAAGAACACAGCAGCTCCAGGCAGCACATCTCCAGGTGGACACTCCTGCTCAGACGCTGGTCCGGAGCCTGCCGAAACATTCTCCTCCTCTGAAGACTCCTCCATGTGTGCCACTCCTTCCATAGTCAATTCCAAATCCTGAAACAAAAACAATGAGAATAAGAATAACTTTATTAATCCTCAAAGGGATGTTATGATTTTACTTGATGTTATTTTTATTCTGATTCAACTTAGTATTGTTACGACCCAGGCTAGGGGACCAGGGGCACAACATAAATGAGGCAGAGAACGACGTTGTTATCAGAAAAGTTGTGATGTATTTTTCACGAAATGTGCAACAAAGAGCACTGTACAATATATAGGACACAGTCAAAACAAAATAACCAGAAAACAAAATGAAGCGTTTCTTCAGGGTGAAACCAAAGGCCAAAATAATAAACAAAAGAAACTATCTTCTCGACCAGACTAACTTGCCCTAGGAGGGAAAAACAAAAGAACAAAATAAAAATACAGGGGCTAAACCTAACTCCCTAACTTACAAAAAAACAGGAGAAAAAGGATCAAAATAAATGGCAGTTGCACCCTTACTGCTTCCTAAGAAATAACTATTATATACAAAAAGTGCTATATACAAAGTGAATATCAAGACTAGTGTCAAAACACAGCGGAAAAGGTTAGCACAGTTCAGTACTAACACACACACAGAATAACACCAAAACTACGACTAGCAACGATCAGATCAACAGTTGTCACGAGGAGGAAAGTCACACCACACAGTGACAGCCCTCCTGTGCCGTCTGAAGAGCACTGCTATTTCAAACTGGACCCTCCTTGGCAGCTCGTCAGGCTCATCGGCTGCAGCTGCGGAGGACCAATGGCTGGCGGCAGGAGGCGGGACCTGTAGATCAAGCAAAGATCGTATAGTGGAAAACAGGAGCGCTCACTGGAGCCCAAACAACAAAGACTGTCGGCTGGGGGCCGTAACAGTATAATACCAGCTATGATTTCTGTTTTTCTTGTATTTACTGTTTTGGCGCAGTGCTATTCATATGATCTTATAATGGGAATGGTTTCACACATTATCTCAGTGGCAAAGGTACATGACACTTGGCTTGAGACATTGAATCATACTATTGCTGTTATATGATAATGACTGCACACTTATGTAAGCGTGTTAGCAAGCTTTATCCAATGTTATAAATATTAGCTATGTTGGTAAGTACCACAGTCAGAAATTAGCTGCAGCTACAAGCCAAATGCTCGTCAAACACCATAACGTTGGTGGCAGTAGCATTAGCTTCACAAAACAATGGCTATCGCTAGCTCGTTATTCACCGTGGCTGGTGAAATTTGAACTTTAGTAACCATTTGGCCAGTGTAAAGTAAGCGTATTTACATTACAACTAGCATTTTGCTGAATTAATGCACAAATGTTGTCAAAGAAATATACTAAAGTTGCACTAAAATAAACACTGGGTTTACTTACTTCATCGCTTGAGATGATGCTGTCCGCAGTTGTAGGCTACCAACGAAGTTCCGGGGAGGCATGTGCGGAGGTCTTGCAGTAAACAGCGACGTGAACAGCGAGTAAATAAATAACTGTGCGACAGCATCAGCGCACTGCTGAGAAGAGTTCATGCGCGCTCCCGCGCCGGTGGCTTGGCTGATGGCTGCAGTTACCCTAACGGCCGTCGTGTCGCTATTGAGTCTTATTCCTAGATCCTGCCCTATGTCCCTTTAATCCTTTAATGAAGATTCTTCACAGAACTACACAGTGCACCTTTAAATGGGCCAACTCAGCATATCACATTCAGACAACCAAAATAAATCAGGGTTCTTTAACTTTTTTTTTTTTTTCGTTTAAATATCTTCTCAATGCATTGTGAAAAAAAAGACCACTGGAACAGAAAGTGAGATTCATCCAAGATCCCACAAAACACATATACACTGTTCACCAGGAATAATGCAGTGTTGGCTTACTCCAGATATCCTTTCTCCATTGGTGTGTAGTAATTGTGTTTGACGGTTGTTTATATTACACTGCAAATCATTCCTGAAAAAAAAAGGTAAATCAGAAAGAGAAAAATGTGACAGAAATCTCTGTAGACCAAGGATAATTGTGTGCTTGATCCCACTTAAAGATCTCTTTGACCAGCCTTTCCTCAGGCTGAGCAAGCCAGCTGCACAGCCAAACTTCAACTGCTCTACAAGACAAGGGATGCTTGGCTGAAAGTGTAGCGAAGCACCATGGTTGACATCTTATCGAAGATTTTGTTTCGATTTTTGGTGTCCAACAGCAGGTTTTCCTAATTGTCTTCCTACCCCAAGTCTCTCTAATACCAGCTTATATGGTCATCATGTTTTAATATACATAATGATATACAATGTCCTGCACGCAGAGCGTAAAGAGACATATGGGTTTGCCTCTTGGATTTATTTGTTTCGTCTTTCACGTCATTCCCTGCTGCTTGATTTTTGTTTGGATAAGGAGCATTTTGTGAAATAATCCAGCTTTACAACACTAAGCAGAGTCAGCTGCACGCAACAGTATGCTGACCTGTGTTCGTCTTTCAGATCAGCTGATTCAGATTTGACTTCTGTGTCACAACAGCAGTTTTGAGCTGAGGATATGTTGTATGTATGTTTACATAAAATAATCAGCAACTAGCTTTTGCTTATAGTGGTTTGCATGTAGGTCGTCAAACAATCAAATTCCGATGGCCAGCAATAGTTAATAAACACCGGACAATATTCCCACATTTCTATAAATGTACCATTTATCTATGATGGTGTTACATATTCTTCAGTTATTTAAAATGTTTACAGTAACTGGAATTTTTTTTATTTTTTTTATTTTAATAAGTACATTTAATAGCGTTCTGACATTTTAGTCAATTGCAGCTGTGATAATGGTGCTGATTGTGTTAGTGCCTGGAGAGTGAATAGGCATTAATTCATTGAATGATGCACGCGCACGCACACACAACACACACACTGACTCACACACACACACACACACACACACACACACACACACACACACACACACAGGACAGTGCTCAGTTGCGTTGGCCCACTTTAAACGGCCGCAGCTTTGTCAATGAGCGTACATCTTCTGAGAGGATTAATGCAGCCTAAAGGTGGAGCAAAAAACTGTGAAGGTTTGTGGCGGACGGGAATGTAATCCTTTGAGCTCTCGGGGAGACGGAGAGACAGGGATGGAAACGTCGAAGTCTCTGCTCTGGGATTTTTGAGAGGAACTGATGGGCTGAAGAACATTTTTCCCCAATATTGGGACATTTAGTCAGGACTGTTTAATGGCAATATCTGAGACAGAGCTACCCATCCTCAGGGAACAGATATGGTGCACAAACTTCTGCTGCCCATTGGTGAGTTTACAGCTGTAAACATGTTTCATAATGTTGCCTGTCTGTAGATGCGGTAATGGCGTGCTTACTGGGTGCTTCTCCCATCTGGTATATTCCAACAATATCTTTTATTGTATTGTTTTTTTGTTTTTTTTACTTATTTACTATCACCAGTTTATGGTTTCAAAAGTTTGTATTTTCAAAGTTTAATCACAACTCTAAAAATGAAAAAGGACATCACAGTCTTGGATCTTTTCTCCTCACTCAGCTTTAGCAGCAAGCCTCATCCCACCTGGGCTGTCAGGGGCCTCGACTACCAAAACAAAAACTCAAGGTATCATTATCACTTCATGAGTCACTGTTCAGTCTTCAGTCGCCGTTCTTCGGCTCTGTGTGTATTCTGTCATAGCCCATCAATAGAGTACCGCACTAAAAAGTGATATAAATAACTCTAATCATTGTGTGTGTCTGTGTGACTGTGTTGCGGTGCTTCCCCTTAAAACTGAGATGACAGAGAAGTGGTTCAGACTAGAGCTGAAACACCTATTGACTAATGATCAGCTGTCAATTCATGAGCAGCTGTCTTGAGAATCGAACAACTGGATAATTTATTAAGCAAAATGCCATATCACTTTTAATTGAATATGTCTTCTTTGTGTATTTTCGGTTATATATCATTAAAAATGTGACCTAGAACTTTTAATTTCCATTATTCTCTGACATTTCATAGACTAAATGACAACTAAAAATTGTGAAAATACTCTATAACTGTAACTATAATAAGCAGCGTGATAATAGCACTTCATCTAATACAACAAACAATCCGTGATATGTCAAATTAGGTCAAACCCTAAACTAATCCTCTAATATACGTATTATATTTTCACGAATCCATGAAATGGGATTAGGTAAACTGATGGATCAGTGTGTTGACTGATGACAGGAAGGATGTCACTAGACAATAAACTCTCACCCGTCCTGTTTTTCTACTAATGTGACAAAATGTGTGCACTCTCCCACAGTTAAAAATGGGAAACTCACTATTCTCCTTTCACCGTATAGTATTGAATCTACACTTTAAATGACAGCACGAGAGTTTTGAAGGGAAGAGATGACAGTTACAAACAGCTGTCCGATCACCATCTGTCCGTCTGTCTGCACACTTGTGTTTCCAGTGCAGAACAACTCAGGTGTGACACCAGCTGGCGAGTGTGGGACCTGGGTAAAGGAACCTGATGGAGGGTACTTCACCTCACCCAACTACCCTGAGAAATACCCTCCTGAGAGGGAGTGTGTCTACATTATAGAAGGTGAGGCTTCCATCCTTCTGTCTTTAGTTTCTCGCTCAGTTTTCACCACTTCTGTTCCTCTCTCACCTTGTCTCGACCTCTCTCCCTCCTCCAGCCTCTCCCCGACAGTGCATCGACTTATTCTTTGATGACAAGTACTCAATAGAGCCATCCTGGGAGTGCAAGTTCGACCACATCGAGGTCCGCGACGGGCCCTTTGGTTTCTCGCCTCTCATCGGTCGGTACTGTGGGCAGGAAAGCCCCGCATACGTCCGCTCCAGTGGGAGGTACCTGTACATCAAGTTTGTGGCTGATGGTGAACTGGAGGCCATTGGTTTCTCCGCCCGGTATAACTTCACGCAAGGTGAGCGATCACATAGCAATCTGAATGAGGAGGGTCACATTTTGGAACTGGCCTTGTTTGTTAAAATGGATCAAATGACTTGCCATAAATGAATCCTTGTCATATCTGAAGCAAATGTACTAAAAAGCAAGAGAAAGGAACATGTGGGTCCATTTTGTTTTACTGTCACATAATCTACTTTACAAAAGTCAATCTGACCAGTATTTTTCAAAATCATCATCTGTAATCCAAGAGTCTGTTCTCATTTGACAAACTTTGCATCGAAATTCCATTAGTAAAGATCCCAATACTCACACTGGCTGGCCATTTAATTTCCATGCAAATAATCTATGTATTTTGGACAGGAATACGTGAATATGAATATGTTGTAATAATTCGCATTGATTTTAGAAATTTGAAACGCTATAAAATTATCAAATGTGTCCGTATTTCAATTTGTTTTGTTTTGTTTTGTTGTTGCATTTTTCAATTATTATTGCGCTTTTTAGCATTTTCTGCTTCCCCCCGAACTTTTTGGTGCATTTTTCAAGTTTTTAGCAACCACCATGAAAGAGGGTGAGATGAGGCGCGTTGCCTTCGTTGCGATCTGCACCCTCACCATTAGATGCCACTAAATCCCACACACAGGCCCTTGAAGCTCCTCTCCTGCATGTACACTGCAAAGAAGTCCAAATTAATTGACAATGATGTTGTTTGTGAATGCCCTCTCAAACATCACATAGAAGTGTGTTCCGTTCTTTCCCCCCCAAGATCAGTAGGATTGAAAAATAAATCTGGCTCATGATGTTGAATGTGACGATGGTTTGGTTAGGATTAGACTCAGAACCAACTCGTTAGAGTTTAGATGATGAAGATGGTTTGCATTAAAAGAAGTCACTAACATTAGGGAAATGCTGTGTAAACTTTGTCATTTGGTAATAGCATCACATAAATGTGGTGGACAGTCTCCCAGTCAGTTCCTTTTATGGAGTGTGGCAAAAAAGTGGAAAATACGGACAATAACTGCTTGTATCATAGCAGCTGCAGCTCCGTCTGTCTGGGAGACTGATGTTTAGAGTATTACTAAGACTCTAAGCCTTGGACTGCTTTCCTTGGGACTCTTTCCCAATCCACCGCTCTGCTGTGAGTTTGACATACCTTCGTGCCAAAACTGGCTACTTCTTTTGCACAGTTCCTCCGTTTCTGTCTGCCACATCTGGCTGTTCATACAGCCCGATTAAAAACCACATTAACACCTTTATCACCCGTGTCACAGTGTAACACCCTCAAATGAGGATCATTTCAGAGAGAAACCTCAAATTGCATTAAAGGATGTGGGGAAGTGCACAAAATCTGTGAGAAAAAAAAAATCTATGTGTGTATGTGACGGCAAAAAGTTGCACATTACAACTTGTTTAGTAGACAGGTGGCATGCTGCTGGGAATGTTCTATCTTTTCCATTTGCAGTGCAGGCACACCAGCTGCAGCTGGCAAGGGAAGAGGAGGGGTGCATTTATTCAAGCACACACATATTCACACACACACACACACACACACACACACACACACACACACACACACACACACACACACACACACACACACACACACACACACACACACCAGTTAATGAAAGCTTGTCTTCAGGGGAATACAGCTTGTCAGCGATGAGCCGCAGTAGCAGCTTAAGGGAGTCTGAGGCAGAGGCTTTATTAACAGCAGATTTTATAGGCCACCTACACAGACGAGGGGCAAAGATTAATCTGCATCCCTCTGTCCATCCAGCCATGTCGCTTTTACTTTTTCTTGCTTTCTTTGTCGCTTTCTTTCGTTCCTTCGTTCATTTGTTCGTTGGTTCGCTCTTTCTTGCTTTCTTTAACATGATTGAGCCTCTGTACATTATCTTCACACTCCGCGAGGGATGTTCCATTTTAGACTACAGTCCATGTGAATCCGTCCCACGCACCCTAGTTTTTAAGTTGCTTTGGGGCTGAAGTTGTTTGCCTGTGCATGTTGGGGCTCAGTGCTGTTCTTTGTGGAAACATCAGACACGATTCCTTTACCATCCGAGTGTTAAGGACTTACGAGGCACACTTCAGCATTTGTATTTTTAGAAACTGAAACACTTGAGCAAGCACTTTTTACCTTAAAAAATCAAAACAGACTCCTAAAATGATGAACTATCCCTTTAAAACCTGACTGGAAGATCCTAAGAAGTTGTTTTTCATCTGTTTACATCTCATGTAATGAGTCTCCCAGGCCAACTGCTAATCTCCTGTCTAATTCCACTCATTACTAGCGGCAGGAAATAATTAATTGACCCATGTGCATACAAGTAAAATGTAATGGTTAGATTATTTGTGTCCTTCTGAAGAATGTGAATGTGCGAGTGCTGTGAGGTGGTGAGACCAAGTGAAAAAAGGTTGCAATGTATTTTATAAGCGCTATTTTATAGTCTTGTTATTGGTTCAATGGTTTCCTCTGTGGCGAGGGACCAAATTGGAGGACTGGAGGAGATTGTTAGAATTCCTTCAGAGACAGAATGGGTGAGAGTTGGTCTATCTAGCTCCAGTTGACCTTCCTTCTTAAATCATGAATGTGGTTTTGATAAGTGAGATGTATAAGTAGCTCATATTTTAGCTCATATTTTAAGCTTTTGAAGTTGACATCATTATTAAACTTCTAATATTTAAATATCCTGCCCATAATGTTTTGGGTTTTTTTTTTTACGTTTTTTTTTTATTCCATATTAATTAAAGCTTTTGGTTGAATCCCCTTTGGACAAAATATGATGATGGTGAAACAAAGTCAACTTTTAGTGCTATTATCTGTCTGAACACAAACAGAGTTGCAGAGAGTAGTAACTGGGCCGGACCTGAACTCCACAGGTGTTTTCTGCAACCGGATAAGTTTAAAAATGCAAATATTTGCATGTTTTGCACCATTCTAAAAACCCTGCCAGTTCACACCAATGCAAGACGCATGTCTGTATAATCCCAATTGCAATGAATCTGTAATTCTGTGCGGATTGGGTATACAGGAATTTTTGTTGTAAGGGCAGACCAATTATTGGCACTGGCAGTTTATCAGAGCCGATATTCAGCATTTACCGATTATTGGTATCAGTGTTTTTCTGTCAGATTGCTAACAAAATAAGTACAATTTTAAATGTGCTACTTTGCCTCTGAGGCAACATCCTCTCACACATTGTTCCACATGTAACTCGTCGCAAATTAATAGCATATAAACAGTGTATTAACTGATTCTGCTGCTAGTAGCTAAAGGTATCAAATGTTGTGGAGAGGAAGCGTAAAATTACTTATCCGACCCGAACAAGTCAGAATCTGACGTGGTGAGCAGTAAAAAAAAATATTTTAATCATCACAAAAGAGCCTGATCGTCTTTTATGCTTATGTAGAGGGCATCAGTATTAAACTAAGACAGTTTCATAACTAGTTACAGGCCCCTTGCAGTACATTTAAGTATGTGTTGTATTAATCTTCAATATTCTTCCATGTCCCACACATTTTGAATAATATTAGGAGAGGATTTACGTAAACCATCCTATATCTTGCTTTTATCCTGTCTTTACATTTTTTTCTATAAGGTACAAAGCCTGTGAGAATGCATTGTTCCAACACACACACACAAACACAGAGAGAGAGAGAGAGAGAGAGAGAGGGAGAGAGAGAGAGAGAGAGAGAGAGAGAGAGAGAGAGAGAGAGAGAGAGAAACAGAGACAGAGAGAGAGGAATGAATGTGAATAATCTGGAAAAGCCTGGTGCAGAGGCAGGGGTAAGAAACATGAGAGGATTAATGAGTCCTTGTTGATTTGAGCCTCCGTGGAGTCCATCACCTGCACTTCTTACATCACAGCGACTGACCGATGTGCTGCATTGCTAATGATAATATTATTTCAAGATGTGAGAAATGCTGCCTCAATTAAAAAAATCCTCACTCCAGACTTCATACTGCTTCATTGAATACACAATTCCCTGTAGTTTGGTGTCATTAGCGCAAATTCTATTATTCAGCATTTCATTGAATTTCACTGAAGCCTAGATTTCCCCCTCACATAACATAAAAAAATTGTGTAAGTACTTGGAGGACAAGTTTGAAAACAAAAAAGGAAAAATGACATTTTACCAGGTCGTCAGTGCTGGTGGGGCCTAATCTGTCCCCAACTAAGCTGGTATATCAGGATTTATAATCCACCTAGCAAGTAAATTCATCAGCACAAAGGTTTAGAGCACAATTTCTCTTCCCTTTCAGATGCTAAATGTGTGTTTTTTTTCTCCTTCGACAAAGGTCATCAGGGTTCAGGGGAGTTTAAATGAGCGCAGAGGAAATGTGCTGGCCCAACGATTATATAAACCTTGGCCAAG
This sequence comes from Diplodus puntazzo, assembly GCA_963678695.2. Taxonomy (NCBI): domain Eukaryota; kingdom Metazoa; phylum Chordata; class Actinopteri; order Spariformes; family Sparidae; genus Diplodus; species Diplodus puntazzo. Next base: position 25,454,132 of record OZ023166.1, on the reverse strand, counting down.
CTTCTTTTTGTTTTTCAATACCGTATGTCTTACATGTTGTCATTTTCATTATCACTGCAGTATTTTTTGTTTCTTTGTATTGGATTTTGTTTTTATATACTTTAGAAATCATTTGTTTCAGTGAATATTGCATGCACTCATGTCTTATAGTACAGATAAATCTTTGCAAAACTGTGAAACCTGAGCACAGACAACTGACAAATGGAAATGCAAATGGAACAGATGGATTAAGTTAAGTTACTGTCAGCTACAGCACTAATAAGGGCTTTGTGAAAGATTTTCAGGAAAAACACAAATTGTGATTTGATAGAAAAATATGTCCACACAAATAAGTTCAGTATGTTTAAAATTGTGTGAGGCTGATCTTTAGTATATTTAGCATCACTAGGACTAATCACAATCACAATTAAGATGGTGATCATAGTTAATGAAAAAGGTAATTATTAATAGTGTAACTTTTTTTGTACCTTAAAATAAGAGCTTAACATTCATTTTCATGGTAATGTGTCTTGCAACTCTGCCCTCCTATTAATTGCTTCTGCACTATATTCTTAAGTTTTAAATTTTTTTGTGTCTTTCAATTAGAAGTTTTCAAGACTTCAAATTGTTAAGATGTAATGAGTTTTGTTTAAAATAACATCTACATTACGTCAATTGTTGACAGACTGTTACAGACCTGGGATTTGTATTTACAACACTGGTGTTGCACTCAGAAACCGTTGGCGGGCGCTCAATCACACAAAATGGCAATTCCTACATAATGTTGCTTTAACCTAAAAAAATTGTCATTGGCAAATGAGCAGAGAAGGAAAAAGTTATTGCTAATAGCAGATTATTTTACTGAAGTAAAAACTAATATCACACACTTCATTAGAAGGTAAAGTACTGCATTTAAAACCTTACCTTAGTGAAAGTATTCAAGTATTATCAACAAAATGTAGTTATCAAAAGTAAAGGTATTCATTGTGCAATATAATGTTCCCTGTCAATGTGTTTCTATTATATGTGTATTAATGTGTATTAATCTATTATAGATGTTTTATGAATAATATTACTGCAGCGTTAACATGCATGTTGCATTTCACTGTTAAAAGTGTTAAAGGATGAGATCATTTTAATTACTTTATATATTGTTAAGGCATTTAGGTAGTTTAAATGCATTTTAGATCATCATATATTTGCAGTGTGGCTGTGCTGTGACAACCATCTATCTGTCTATCCATCCATCCATCCATCCATCCATCATCCATCCATCCATCCATCCATCCATCCATCCATCCATCCATCCATCCATCCATCCATCCACTGCTATCTACTTAGTTACACTCAACTATTCAAAAGTGGTATTACAGAAAAAATAATAAAACCTAAACATCAATAATTCTAGAATGATATTGTCTCTATAAAAAAACATATTTTAACAACATCCTCTTTTATACAGTTCACAGTCGTAGATAACATCAAGGTTCAAATACATTTGAAAAGGAACACAGAAGTAATTTGTATTACACTTGTGAAATGCATTTTGTAGTTCCATGTATCTAGAATTATTTGGCTCTTGGAGCCACACATTGCCCTGCATGACATTTTGAACCTCGGCTCATAATTGTGGAAAACTTTGATTAAATGTTGGGAAGATGGATTTGTTTCCAACAATAGTGTGTTTTGCTTTCAGATCCTGAGTTCATAGACCTTGGTGAACTGCCAGCTCTGCCCTGTGAGTATTCAACCTATGTTACTTTGTTACAGTATATCAGACCTGCTGCAGGTCAGTAGGTACTGTTTACTGAGTAGTGTATTTCTTCATTCAAGTGATGATGATACATGTATTAAATGTGTTTTGAGTCCTCCTATTTGCACAAGGGATAACATTACCCAAACTAATTTTACAATCTCAAAACTAGCATTACTTTAACACAAAAATATTGTTATCCCCAGTTTGTGACTTTGAGCTGAGCGGCCCAGAGGGCTTTGTAGAATCGGCCCAGATTGCTGGAGAGGGCCGGGCACTGCAGACTGAGGCTGTAGACTGCAGGTGGTACATCAAGGCTCCACCAAGAGCTACGGTCTGTATATGTCAAACTTTTTAATCAGTGTTACATGTAGGTGTTTGTCACTTGTGCTTTTACAATTTGTGCATAAAACATATATGCCTTTCAGTGTTTGGACCAAGGGAAATTGACCATGATATCCAAGGACTTCCAAGATTGAATCCAAACTCACTGTTACGTTCATTTTTTATACAAAAGTTGCATTTTTTACAAATCACTTTTAAACATACAACAAGGAACTGTCTATGAAATGGTCTGCATTTAATACTGATCTATCTATGTGACCTACATAAGCAAAACTAACAAAAAGATTCTCTATCTCAACTGTCTCAAACTCAAATGAGCTGGGGGCCACTGCTGGTATTGTTATCTCGTAGTCTTCAGCGTTCCAATACTAGAAGAAAGTGCAATATTTCTGAAATTGTACTGTTATTTCTGTCATTAACAGAAAAATACTGAAGAGTAAACACCATCTTGTATTATTTTATTATTTTCCTTACACTGAACTAACTAATGAAATCCCACATTTGCCCTGATTTACATTTACGGCAAATGTAAAACACACTGCTGTCCAAAGTGACTTACAGTAATTCATACATGCATTCATGCACTGAAGGTGGTGGCTACCATGCAAGGTGCCGACCAGCACATTAGGAGCAGTTTCAGGTTCAGTATCTTGCCCAAGGACAACTTCGACAGGCAGACGAGGGGAACTGAGCCAGCGACCTTCTGATAACAAGACGCTGGCTCTACCCCTGAGCCACAGCAGCCCCAGGTGACCTTGATGGAGGTCACAGTTGAAACCCTAATTACCCAGCTTCAAGATGGGCATCAGTAAACCTGGACCTGTACTTGCATGTATTAAAGTTCACAGATGCGAATAGTTTCTCACACAGATATATGCTCCAGAAAGGCACATTACCCGACTCAACAATTTGCCGAGCTCTGGGAAGGATAGAAGGAGTTCTCTCAGAAATTGTCCAGTCATGTCAGCTTTTCCTTGTGCCTCTCTGAATGTAGTTTTTAGCTCACAGACTTAGCAACTGTTCTGTCACATCAGATTTGTCATTAATACCCCTGATGAAAGTCGGTCCGGTCTGTGACCTTGTTGAGACCACAGTCCTCCATGCGACAGCGTGTCTCATTTTTTCCTCTCGTCTCCCTGATACTTCTCATATAGCTCTCCATGTTTGGTCAGGTAATGAGGCTTGAGATCATATTCTTTTTGAAAAAGTTTTTTCTTGTATATCAAGCAGATGAACTCCATGAAAAAATATTGTAATATCCACCTGCCTTGAGACTGTCTGTGCTCACCATCCAGTTTTCAAAAACTGCACAGACATGGGCGTTACCTACATAATGGCAATATATCACCTACAATGCTGAAGTGTTAGCATACGCCGTGAAGCTAGTGGTTTAACCAGGATAATTTTGGATTCTATGTCAACATTACACAATGAGGATGGGCCAGTCGGCTACTGTCACTAAAATGTAATATATGCTTTAAAAAGCATTAGAAGACAAATTTCCCTAGAAAGATAGGAAAAACAAGTTGAACGACGAGCCAGGAGGAGTAAATGTAGCTAAAGCCTGGTCCACTACACCTCTGATTGATGCCACTCAACCCTCTACCCACAGATCTACATGCGTTTTCTGGAGTATGAGATGCACAACTCGAATGAGTGCAAGCGGAACTTTGTTGCCATCTACGATGGCAGCAGTTCGGTTGAGCACCTGAAGAACAAGTTCTGCTCCACGGTGGCCAACGACGTCATGCTGACCTCCTCGGTGGGCGTGGTGAGACTGTGGGCTGATGAGGGAAGCAGGAAGAGCAAATTCAAGATTCTCTTTACAACGTTCCATGCACGTGAGTCACTCTCTCTCAATTCTGTTTACCTGTATCACCACAGGCTCTCTCTATAGGCGTGCTCTGTCTCCATGTGAGCATGGTGGTCCAGTCTGTTTTCAGTCCACTGTGCTACTACATCTGCATGACTCGCCTTTTGCTTTTTCAGCTCCATGTGAAGGAGATACTTTCTTTTGCCACAGCAACATGTGCATCAACAACACCTTGGTCTGCAACGGTATCCAGAACTGTGTTTACCCATGGGATGAGAATCACTGCAAAGGTACCGAGAGACACAGGATGAGAAACTCGCCACCAGGCATATATTGACCATGGCTAATACCGAGTCTTTCTTCTCCATGTTATCTCCCTGATTAGAGAAGAGGAAAGCCAGCATCCTGGACACGCTGGATCACACCAACCTCACCATCATTGGAGTGACCTGCGGCCTGGTTGTCCTCTTGCTCGTCATCTCCGTCATCATCCAGGTCAAACAGCCTCGCAAGAAATACATCATTCGCAGGTGAAATCTTTGAACATCGGGTGTGATGACTGAAGTGTGATGTGAAAGGGCTCACTTTTAGTAACAAGCCAACTCTGCATTTTCCATTAGTTCTTGGAGCTTTTTAGCCTCTCACTGCATTCACAGCAGAGCTACAGTATGTAGGCATTTTTTGATGGGGGGTGCGCTGAAAAAGTTACATAGTCTAAAATTGATGAGCTACCCTTTAAGGGACTTGAGAGCATTCCCATTTGACAAACATATTTTTTCTGCTGGATTCAATGAAATGCTGTTGAACTCCAGTCCTAAGGGGGACACCCATAACAAAATGGGTTGTACGATAAGACATTTGGACATTTTTGAGTGCAGAAGGAAAATTTGCTTCATGTAAAAGTATGTGGATCACAGGCCTGCAGGCTGAAACTGCAGTTTTATAATAACACACAATGAAAACTTGAATATTTAGTTGTTTTTGTAATTTATATACTAGTCTAGATATCTACAATCTAAACGGGTTTAAAAAATAAAACTAGTTTGAGAAACATTATTAGCTTTTTTGTACTGTCCTGAACATTTACAGTGTCTGTATCATCCATGTTGGTGTGTCCGTGCATGTTCTTTCCTCTACTTGTCCACAGAGATGACTTTGACCCTGCCCTCCTCCACCCTGGTTTTGAGCCTCCACACTATGAGCTCTGCACTCTGCGCCGCGCCCCATCAGGCGACCTGACTGATGCCGCCCTTGCCGAGGACTTTGAGAAGTTCCACAAGCTCCGTCGCTCCTCCTCCAAATGCATCCGGGACCACCACTGTGGCTCCCACCATGGGAGCGTGCACGGTAGTGTGCACGGCAGCCGCAGCAACCTGAGCATGCGGGATGCTACCATTGCAGCCGACGGGGGGGCTCTCGTGCCACCGGTGATGGTGAGCCAGCAGTCACCGCGCCTCTCACACCACACCACACCAGCAGGTCGAAGGAGCATCCTGGTGATGAAGCATAGCTATTCTCAGGATGGGGCAGAGGGGTACAGAGGAGAGGAGGACGATGACCTGATGATGGATGATGGTCCCACTACCAGCCATCACCACATGCACCACCATCAGATGCACCATGGCCCATCAGGGCTGGACCACACTGTTCACCGTACACTGTCTAATGATTTCTAATGTAAGGCAACATGGAAATGAGAAAATGAAAAAACACATAATCACCGTCTTGGCAGTTCTTTCTGTTGTGGGTAAAAATATCTGAAACTCCTTTTAAACCTGGATTTCTGTTTAATTAATACCAATTAATTTAAGTTTCTTGGTGTCATATTCAAAATCAGATGGAGGTTTAGCTTTGACGATTATGAAAAAACATACTAGTGATTATAATATAATATACCCGTCCACCAAAGAGTTGAGCAGCAACTGTTGTACATGTTGAATATTACACTGCTGTGGTAATATATGGGAGACACAGGTAAATAACCCATCAGGATTTGACAGGAATTGTATCAAGGAAGATTTTATACTGCATCCACAGATGCGGAGATAATTGAGTTTGAACCTATTCTCATGCATCGCAATTGTTTTTTTCCTTTTTGTTCCTTGTTTTGCTTCAGTTTCAACTCTGGGGTAGAATGTATTTGTGACTGCATTATATCTGAGATTCTATAATGACTGAATGGTGCACTGTAGGGTTCCTACGACAATACTGCACCATCAAAGCAAGAACATTGTCACAGCATTTAGGTCATTCCTTTTCTTACATAAGACCAGATGTTTTTGTGTTGGTCCAGAATCAAATAAGTATGAGCTTTTTACCAGTTACTGACAAGAGCAGCGTATGAAGGAAACGCGAATCATTGCAGTGAAGTCGGCACACATGCAAGTATGGCAAACCAGTTGGCTTTGAACTTATATTTTCAATGCTGTGTAAATGGATACAATATTTAATTAATTGTTTTTGTTTGTTTTGGAGTATTTATTAATGTTGATTCAAGTGTATCAGTTTCAGTTTGTCCTGCCTTTTGCCTGGCTGATTAATTTATTATATGACTGTGTCTATTTATTTATTTCATTAAATATCATTTTCCTCTATTCTGCATGGCAACGTGACATTGTCATTTATGTGTGTGTGCGTGTAACATTTATCTGTTTAATAACTTATGCCGGCACTGAACGGGGAACGAGGGCAGGTCGGAACTTTTGTTAGCTTATCATTGTCATCCTCACGGAAGAGGAACAGCGCTGCACAGGTCACTTTTCGAGTGCATGGATGGTAAATAGCAGGACACCACTTCGATGCCAGCAACTTCTTTAACTTATGATAATTTATTTTAAAAATTTGACGTGGCGGGTAGCATAATGAGCTGGTGGTGTTCGATTTACATGGTAGTTTATTCATGACGTTTACCTTGTGTTGTTAGCATGCACAGCTAACCTTTAGCAGAGTCCCAGCTGTCATTCAGCTTCAAGTTCAGCTAATGTCAGCTAACGTTGAAACGCTTAACGTAAGTTAGCAGCATGTCACAACCACAGGAGTTTTTCCTCGACTCGGCACCGGCAGGACACTTACAGAGCGATATAAAAGAGGCAAAGAGCAGAAGCCGGCTGGGTGTCATCGTCACGGGGGTGCTGGGAGGGTCGCTGGTCGCCCTGTACGCAGTCGCTGCTCCGTTCGTAACCCCTGCCCTGAGGAAAGTCTGCCTCCCGTTTGTCCCTGCGACCACAGCGCAGGTGGAGAATGTCCTCAGGGTGCTGCGAGCCAGGTCAGGCACCCTGGTGGACATTGGGAGCGGAGATGGAAGAATAGTAAGTGATGTGTTTTCTAACCCTGTGAGGCAGAATGCTCTGCTATAGATGTAAACATTGATGTTGGTGACATACTGACAACATGTTAATTTGCCTGTGGGATGTGACATTTCCTCTCTATCTGCCCTGTAGCACACGTCATCAACACTTAACACTTTGTATGTATTGTATTATACTGTAATATCAGTCCCACGTCCTTTTTTGTGGTGGAGGAGTGGTTGAGCTAACGGGCGTCTCTATCTGGAGGTGCATGGTTCAAACCCATCCTGTAAACAGTGTCTGAATCCCCTTCAGCTGTGCTGTTGCTGTCCAGACCTTTGACATAAGGGACAATAAAGTCATTACACTGTTGGTACAGTTACTCAGCATATGGTTGTGACGCCATGATGGTTGTGAGTCTTTCACTGTACAGTAACTATCTCAGAAAACTTCACAATTTCACTGTACATGGTATTACACAATTATGATGATGATGATTAGCTTCAGTAACTTGTAAAGGAATAAACACCGGTTGATCTAACTATTATAATTGCACCATATTCTATGTCCTGGCAGACATAAAACTTGATGCAAACTTTGAATAAGTCAGGTATATTTAGTATTTCAGTTGATTGTTCATTCTGTGACATATTTTAATTTTGTGTTTTGTGAATATTTTTGGACCCCCAAAAAATAACGTCATGCATTTAATTTACCTTTATTTTATACCCATGCACATTTCTTTCATCTTTATCTTCTTTATCATACAAGACTGATATACTTCAGTGTTGACACTGTATTTGAATCTAGAACAAATAAACTTGTCTCCCCATCTTTTTGACCTCGTCTCTATCAGAAGGTTTTTACCAAGCCTACACTTTTGGTTTGTGTTTTATCGTTGTCACATAATAATCAATAGCATCTTCATATGTCAAGAGCATGTTGACATTTCAGCAATTGGTAAACTAAGGAAGGAAAAATGTCAGTGATGTCAGAAGCTCTCAAAGGTATTAACATGCTTGTTGCTGGTACATTGAATCAACACGCATCCTCCTCGCTCCTGCAGGTAATAGCAGCAGCCAAGCACGGCTTTCAGTCATCAGGCTTTGAACTGAACCCCTGGCTGGTGTGGTATTCTCGCCTCAAAGCCTGGAGAGAGGGAGTCCACCGCTCCACATCATTCCACATCTCTGACTTGTGGAAGGTCAGTCATACATGATTAGTACAGTAAAGTATGTAGTGAAGAGTGACTTAATTCAAGGGAAATACAGCTATTTTACCATAGCAGGTGATGTCTTCTTTTTGTCCCAGGCTGTTATTTGTCTTTCATTCCCAGTATTTCTGATTCTTTTGCTAGGTCAGTTTTGCTCAGTACTCAAATGTTGTCATCTTTGGAGTTCCCCAAATGGTGAGTTTTTCTGTTTGTCTTTCAGCTATTTTATCAACATGTTAGTTATTTCATTGTCTTAGAATATCAAGTATGTCACTTTAAGTTATTAAAACGGCAAAGAAACATGTATTGCTCCTTGTCACTTTATTTCTACTGTAAAGCACTCAGAGTTACAGTCACCAGTCAGGCACACTGGTTGGTTAGCTACCTCAGCAACTGATAGTGTCGAATTGTACAATAGATAGCCGTATCAATGATGAAATGATCCATTCTTGGTAATAAATGGCACAATTCACTTCATGGGAGACAGTGATTAAAAAATATAATCAGCTGTTCATAGCCTCTGCTAGGGAAGGAACTGAAGACTTCTATATTGGAGATCTTCATTTTTATATAAGCTCTATATTTTCAGAATCCCAGAGTTTTACTCTTGACATCCTGGTTTTTGCTTTCTGTACCTGCAGATGGAGCAGCTGGAGCTGAAGCTGGCCACCGAGTTACCGAGTACAGCCAAGGTGGTGGCCTGCCGCTTTCCCTTCCCCACTTGGGTTCCTGAACATACCGATGGGGAGGGCATAGACACTGTGTGGGTGTACGATGCCCAGACTTTTAAATCACACCTGCAGCATGGAACGACACAGAAGACAACCCCAGAGGACAAGGACAAACCAGACTCACACACATAAATGCCAAATACTCAGATCTTGTGAAGTTCTCCTCATTTGTTGCTATCCTGGAATGGTGTATTTCTATTTTTGGACCTGATGTGCTACAAATGTAAATTATTGTTACATTAATATCCAATTTTAAGATTGAGCCCGAAAAAATTAGGAAAAATAAAAGGCTTGACACTGGCACTGACCTTGATGAGTGGATTCAATTAAAGTCAGTTGTGTTGAAATACTTCTTCGATATTTTCGAACTGGAGGAAGGAGATCGGAGCCAGCTCAAGGTTAACAAAGTTTAATCTTGTACAAGAAGAGCAATCACAGAGCAACAACACAGGTTTGTAAAAGAGGAAAGCTTGGTATTTATTTGTCTCTGTGGATGTGTCTTAACACTCTATTTCTGCGACAGTTACTGGGTCTGCATGCAAAGAGGAGGTCATGTAAATAGTAAGTTCAGAGAGGGGTGAATACTCATTTCCTTAAACTAGGGTAGAAAAACAATGCCATATCAAGGACTTCAATTCACATGTCTACATGTGAGTAAAAAAATTGGTCGGTTCCATATAACACAGGATTGTTAGCAGAGTAGTGAGTCTCCATGTCTGCATACCTGCAAACTCGTGCTGGGCTTTAGTGATCAAACAGGTTTTTCATATATGATATATGTTGTAATGGGCAAGGCAAGTTTATTTGGATAGCACAATCCCGAACAGAAAGGTCTTTAGCTTTGAGTTCAAAGAGGTGAGAGTTTGAGCAGACCTGCAGTTTTCAGGGAGTTTGTTCCAGATATGTGGCACATAATAACTGAACACTGCTTCTCTGTGTTTAGTTTTGCCATTGTAAATGGCGATGACTTGAGTAAATAAAATTCCTGCTGGGAAAAACTGCTACTCATCATTAATGATTGCATAAGGATTTACTCCACGACATTATCTGACAGTTTTTAGCTGGAGAACACATCTGAACGAAGAGAACAGGCTGTTTTAATGCATGAAAAGTTGACTTCTTTGAGTTGCATGGTTTTCATAGGAAAAACGAGTTCAGCTTTAAATATCCACAGCTGTAAAATCCAACATAAATATTAATGAGACCGTAAAATTAATCCAAAAACGAACACAGATCATCCACATTTATCCTGGGTTCGGGTTCTGGGCTAACTTGTCTGGGTCCTCAGTGTCTCTGTGTCCTCTGTGAAAAGGAAAAGTCCCCCCCCTGTTCAAGGAACTTTATCAGTGCGGACCGGATAGTTCAGTCTGTACAGGATCACACACAACTGATGTTGGTTAGTAACAATGTGATACGTTTACTGCAATGGAGGAGGAAGAGGAGGCTGAGAGGGATGCATGATCATTGGCTGAAGGACGAGAAGTTGCAAAGGATGCTGGGATTAAGGAATGCATGTTTGAGGCTAATGTGCAGCCTGCAGATGTCGAGATGAAGAGAATGAAGGAAATGTGCAAGACATATCAGACAAATTGTAAATGCCGTTTAATTTTCATGTCTTTGAAAGTACAAAATGAATATTAAAAACAACAACAACAAAATAAAAGGTTCAGGGTTCATGTATTTGCCATAACAGGGTTGTATAACTTTACTTCTCTCTTGTTTCTTCACTACAAGAGGGATTAAGCAGCCCACATTGAATAACAATAATAATATATACTCGAGTTGAGCTTGTTGTCTCTTATTTGTATGTCTCATTATGTACCTGACCTTCAAACAAATTGAGTATTCAGAGTCTCTTTTTTCATACAATAAGCAAGCGCACACAAACATTTTTTCTCACATCTGGAGAGCAGGATTTGAAGGCTAGGGCATCTCTGCAGCACTACAGCACTTCATTATATTGCTGTTTTGCAGCTCATACGATTTCGATAGTGCACATTTTGTGAATTCGATCATTTTCCTGTAAATCCTAACCCTAATTTAAATGTAATTTTACTTCTGAGGTTTTTTGGACTGTTGGTTGAAGAAAACATTGGAATGTGAATTGTTGGCTGTGGGTAATTGTGATGACATTTCTCAGTATTTTCCAAATCTTTATGAACTAATTAATCAATTAATGAAAAAAAAAAACAACAGCAATTGATCAATGCAAATAAAAATAAAAATCATTATTTTAGTCCAATAGAAAATATTTCAAAATGAACTCCACTTGAATCAACTACAACAGTAAAATCCTGCTTTTAATGCAAGAGTAGTACACTATATAATCACTGGGACATTACATAAGTATTAGGAATCTATGTAACATTTTGCAGTGCAGGACTTGTGAAAGACTTAAAGGGGCACAATCTAGTTTTAGAGAAAATACTCTGGCACAGAATTTGAATATTCAAGATACTGATATGCTAACAATACAAACTCAGATATATCTATTTTTGTTCTCAGAGAAAAATAGGTTACCCAGAAATACAGTTTGAAGCTAGAAAGGTGGCAGGGTTTTAAATTCTGTCCTCCTTCATGGTCAGTTTGTTCAATGAGTTTATTCAGTCATGAAAACGAAGACAGTTTGTTCATTCAGTTTATTTAGGCGTAAAATATCACTTTATGAAGATCTTTCTCTTCTGATTTTCTGAATGCTTCCTCCACCAGTGCAGACACAGAGCCAGTACATGTAAAGCGAGCCAGTCTGGCCGACAGACCGTCCACATTGTTTTGCATCCCAACACAAACTCTGCACTGTGTCCTATTTTCGGTCCTGCACTAGAGGCTGTTGTCAGGCTGGCTGGTTGCGCTTGGGTGCCATCTAGTGGTGAAACTACCGCACAATCACATGTTGCTATAAGTATGTCCTGACCGCCCGTAGACGAACCATGAACTGAAAAAGCTGTATTTTAATATTTAAAACGTATGGTCTTATCAAAGACAATTGGAGCTTGGACTTAAGACTAGCTCGAAATGTTTGCACGTAGATAGCTCGCTGTCACACCAACTCCTGTGACTACTGTGGAGCAGGGCTGCCACAGCGGCCAGTCAAGATGGACACCGCCGAGGAAGGTAGCTCGCTAACTTACGTTAAAACTTGATCGCCCCAAATGTTTGCGCTTATTTCAACAATGCCTGTATCGCATCCTAACCCCTTCTTCATTACCGCCACTTGCAATTACCGACTCAACACTTTCTTACGCAGACGAAGTTTCGCCAGAATTTAAAAAAACCGCTAGCCAATTAGCGGTAGCTGGCTAGCTAACTAGCAGTAGCCTGCTCCCGTTAGCTTGTAAATAAAACCAGCAATGTTCGGTTTCTGTTGTCTGCTTTCACAAACACTACGTCCACCAGAGGAGGGCTGCGGTTATAGGCATCCTAGAACACGACTCCACGTTAAAGTCACACATAACATGGCTAATTATTTAATTACAGACTAATATTAATTAAGTTTAACGCAACTGTTATCATAACAATACGTGCAGGAAGTTATGATAACAGCTATGGTCACGTTATACCACCGGTCACCCGTGGTAACTGACGTTGCTCTTATTCATAGCAAAGACAAACATTCATAACACCAATAACTCCAACATACTTTAATCGTGCAGTTGTCATTATTCTTAGACCAAATGAATGTACCGGTGGACACCTAGCGTTGAGTTACCTAAAGTAACACACACTCTCTCAGCACTAACGTTATTTATGCTACAGGGAACTGAATGATCATACATCTGTGATCGTCGTTGATTATGGATATACCACCATTTTTATTTATGAAGCTAGTCAGGCGACATCACTCTGGCTGTCCTTAACTAGTGTTATTCTCTTGCATCCGGGAGTAGTTATAGGTAATTTATTCTTGGCATCCAGTGACTCAGGTAATCCAAGGATTACAGTTTGCCCTACTGACTCTAAAAGTTCTGCAGAAAGCTTGCATATACTTTTTTACTCACTTTAACAATTTAAAGAGAGGTGTGCTGTGAGTTTGACGCAATGCAAAGTACCAAAGTTGATTTAAATGAAATTTTGCAGGATCTCATTGCATGCCAAGTGGTGTAATTATATGCCTTCTGTGCAGCGGACATCTGTCGGGTATGTCGTTCGGAGGGGACCCAGGATAAGCCGCTCTACCACCCGTGTGTCTGCACCGGCAGCATCAAGTTTATTCATCAGGAGTGGTGCGTTCAGTGACCGAGCTGCTGAAATTGAGGAGTCTATGTGATTCCATTGTTTTCTCTTACCTTTCCTCTCATTATTGTTTTTTTTTTTTAAATCTCATTTGTCCACATTTTCAGTCAGTTTCATTGACTTTGTTTGCAGTTTGTAGTTGAAATGTATTCCAGCACAGGGATCTGGGGAAATTGAAGAGTGTCTTCAGGTCCTTATTAAGTCTTAATAAAATGTTGAAAATATTAGGCTTTAAATGTCTTAAGTAATTTTAAATTTGAATTTGTGAGGTCCTAATTGCCACAAAAATCTGATCTTATTTATGCATTGTTTAATCTATTTTTGTCTGAATGAGTCAAGCTCTTCCAATGTAACAAATATTTAAACCTACCACTGAATCTAAATAGGTCTTTTTAAAAGTCTTGAAAACATCTTTATCAGTATAGAAATTAAGTGTCTGATGCACTGAGGTACCTGAAAATAGTTAATAAATGAATAATTACACACCTGAAAAACAACAATGAGAACCAGATTATCAAAATCATGGAAAAGATAAGTGAGTTTACAGCAGGGCCAGAGAGCAGGATTGTTGGACATCAAGTGCAAATGTTGTAAATGTCCCATAGGATGAACAAACTAAACTCACTGGCTGTCCTTTGTTCTTACAGCTTACTGCAGTGGCTGAAACACAGCAGAAAAGAATACTGTGAATTATGCAAACACAGGTTTGCATTTACACCAAGTAAGTTGTTTGCTTTTCATTAAGTTGGATCATTACATTAGTATCCCATTCACTTGTTGTTAGCTCCTCTAATTGTCCTATTATAACCATTATCTTTTCCTTACTTCCACTATCCTCATTCTCTCTTTCCTTAGTCTACTCTCCAGACATGCCATCTCGCTTGCCGGTACAGGACATCTTTGCGGGGCTGGTCACCAGCATTGGAACAGCCATCAGATACTGGTTCCACTACACACTGGTGGCCTTTGCCTGGCTAGGCGTGGTGCCTCTCACAGCATGTAAGTCACATCATGTCATTGTTCAAACAAAATTTGCGCATGTTATATCAGCAGGTGTCATACTGGTGCAGCATAGTTTGTAATGTTGACTTCCAACAAAGTTTTGGGAAAAGCTGAATAGAAAACGAACGTTGGGCGTTTGTTTACATTTTAGAAGAACTAAAACTAGATGTTACAGACAAATGCAGATTCTACCATTCCTCTCAGATTGAAGAAATAATGAACTTGAATGTATTGTTTTCTTTTTTTCTGACAGGTCGAATCTACAAGTGTTTATTTACCGGCTCTGTGAGCTCTCTCCTTACCCTGCCATTAGATATGCTTTCAACGTAAGATCAAATTACTCTTTGCACTTGGTTTTGGCCGTTTGCTCTCACACTGTCATGTTCTTTCTGTTTCACATACTACTTCAAAGGGAAAGAATAGATGACATGATGGATGGAAGAAGCTTTTTTTTTATATAAGCACATTTCTTAAAGGCTAACTGTACCAGTTTTACACATTAAAGTGTGTTTGCAGGTCTTGGGGAGTACTACTGCAAGTGTAATAAAAGTAGTTTAAAGACCTTTGTGTCTCCAGAGGAAGCTGCATGTAATCTGATAAATTGCCTCCATTGGTGTCACTTAGTGGCTAAATTGCCTTGTGGGCAGTGTTGGCCAGCTTTTGAAAGGCAGCCCACCAGTCTAGCACTGCACTTCTAGAACACTGGACTTAACACTGAACACTTGGACTTATTATGAACAGTTTAAAAACAAATGGTAGAAATTGTTACAGCGGAACCAGAGGTATTGTCTTTTTTGCTCCATGCGTTCTTCCTTTTCAAAACCTGTTGCCTACGTTTTGTGCAATGCAAATTTGCCACTGGGTGGGTGACATCATTGGGGGCAGACTTACCTGGAGCCGAAAGTAGTATAAGGCTTTATCCTACTTTTCACAATAGTAGTAGTATGCAAGTCCTGTAAACACACTCTAATGTGTAAAATTTACAACATTTAAAAGTAACCATTCAGGAAGTGTGCTTATTGGTAGTAGCTCCTCTCATCCATTATGACATCTCCTCTTTCCCTTTGTTCAGCTCTCTGTGAAGTCACTTTTAATCATTCTAAAACCATAATGATCTGTCTCTTCCTCGAAGGCAAAACCTGCTTGCAGACTGCCTCCAGGGCTGTTTTGTGGTCACTTGCACGCTGTGCGCCTTCATCAGCCTGGTGTGGCTCAGAGAGCAGATAGTCCATGGTGGTGCCCCTCAGTGGTTAGAGCAGAATCAACCCCCTCTTGTTCCTAATCAGCCTAACGGTCCTGTACCAGCTAATGAGGTAAGATCAATTTATGTTGCATTACATTGCATTTAACTTGCATTGGTTTTGTACCTGCAGACAAGGCTGAGCATGGCCTAATGAAGTGTATTGGCTTCCCCATGCATTCTACCACTGATGCACTCTGACATAGTTGGCACCATGACAGGTTAATTTCTGTAAATGGTAAGGCAGTGGAGTTAATGATAACCTAAGGCATGTATTCTTATTTTGTTTTGTTTTTTACTCAAATGAGACAACTTGGCTGTTACTGGTAATGAGCAATCCAACTCAGGTCTTAAACATCATGCTGTCTTTTTATAATTGCCAAATCCAAAACTATGAGTATGATTAATGAACGTATAAGAACTCAAAAATTGCCTTATTTACCTGTGTGCAGGCTATGCTGTAGGTACGCTACTGTAAGTGTTATTTAATGATTCTACAGGCTCCAGGTGGCAACAATGCCCAGGCTGCTGCAGATGGAGCACCAGCACAGCACCCTGCAGACCCTGCTGCAGACGGGGCAGCACCTGCCAACCCACATGAAGCTGGCAACCACGGAGATGAGGCTGATCTTGATGACGAGGAGGAAGACGAGGATCGGGAGGACGACGAAGAGGAGGAGGAGGACGACGAAGACAGGGAAGAGGATGCTGCTGATGCCAATAATGGAGGACAAGGTCAGTATGAGCAAGAAAGGAAGCGTGATGCACTTTAAAGGACAGGCTTTCAGCCTTTTTACTTTGCAGTGTTGAACAGTACTACTGTGCATTGGCACTTTTCTGGTAAATAAAGTTAGTAAATTATGCTATGAAAGTTGTAAAATGAGAATATGTGGTCAGTTTAGTAAAACAACATAAACATAAATGCTTCAAATGTAGCTTTAAGATCAAGTTGCGAACTGGTGTTAAGGTTAATTTCTGTACAAAGGATTAAATAGATCTAAACCATGGCAAGGAAAAGAAACGTAGATGGTAACAAAGCCATAGAAACATATTTTCATGGTTTTCCGTATTGTTTCAGTTATTTCTGATTGTCCTTTGCAGAGGATCTGAACTGGAACGCCCTGGAGTGGGACCGTGCAGCAGAGGAGCTGACCTGGGAACGGGTGGGGAATCAGTGTTTCATCCCTCTGTCTCCTGCTCTATAGAGTGTTTTGATACAGCTCGTACATGGTGCTAAAAAAGTAAAGTGCAAGCAGGGTAGCAGTTAGTGGGCAGATGAATGTGGGCTAAAAGCTCCAGTGACCAGAAATGTCCATCTTGCTGTAGTTTCCTTTAGCAGCACTCTGAATTGCTGCCACTTTGAAGGATGCTGTTTGTAGCTGGCCTGGGGTCAGTTAATGTCTTCGTATTAGTAGGAGTTATAGCTGTGTTATTAGCAGCAGCAGAACTACTGTTATTGCCATGTTGATTCATATGTGATACAATGACATTTATTTCTGTTTGTGTCCCAGATGCTGGGTCTTGATGGTTCCCTAGTTTTCTTGGTAAGTGCACACACTTTCTTTACTCTTACACAATGTTGTGATCTACGCTTTATAGTGGTCTATGCAGGAGTCTCAACCACAATCACATGACCAACCAACCAGCTATGACCAGTACTGTAGATCTACTTCATTTTTCGTCTGGCGAATGTAATTATTGTGTCATTAAATAAAGACAAAAAAATGCTCACAACCTCTGCCTTTTTGAAGATGAACTACAATGTAACTCTATATGCTGTAATTTGTCAGGGTGCTGCAGTCACGTTCCGAATTTTCCATTCCATCTTCACCAATCAATTCTGAACTGACTAGTAGAACAATATCTTTTATTTCACCTATTCTGTATACTGAAATTTCCCTTTAACATCCTCCATGGAATTATATGTTTGCTTGTTGATACGATGCATAGCCAGTCACCATTGTGACAACACTAGAAATACCATGTCAGTGACCCTTGTTGCGCATCTCTTCTCCAGGAGCATGTGTTCTGGGTGGTCTCTCTCAACACACTCTTCATCCTGGTCTTTGGTAAGTTAAACCTGCAATTACAGTAGAATTAGCTCTTATCTAAATAGGCTTTCTACCATAATTCATGAATATAACACAGTCATGTGTACGTTCTCATAGACTACAGATTCTAACCTAACCTCTGTATTTCTGTCTAGCGTTTTGCCCGTATCACATTGGCCATTTCTCAGTGGTTGGACTGGGCTTTGAAGATCATGTAAGTGCGGAGCAATGCATAAGGGGACACTTGAAGTTTGAATTCTAACATTTGGGTTTGGCATGCAGTGATGAAATCTATTTAATGATGATTAGTTTTATGTGGTTGCAGGTCAAAGCGTCACACTTTGATGGCCTCATCACCACCATACTAGGGTACATCCTCCTGGCTGGGGCACTCATAGTTTGCCACGTATCCTTTATATGCATGAAATTACTGTATGTGTATGAAATTACCTACAGTATGTCTCACATTTCTAGTTGCCTATTACAGTTGTGTATAACTGTTTAAAGTTGTGTCAGTTATTTTTGGTGTGTTTTGTTTACGGTTTTCATTTACTTTAGAATGTATATCCCAAATTAAGGTCATCACTTTTTGCAAAGAACCATAAGTTCCTCCATTTTATGTGCATGTCTGAAAAAAAATGTTAGGGAATGCTAGATTGTTTTGACTTCAAGAGTTTATATGAATGTCTCTAAAAGAAATACTCAATTTTGCTGCTTGAAATACAGACTGAATGTTCTTTATTCCACACTTTGGTTTCAGTCCTTAACTCGTCCTCCTTCAGGCACTGGCTTCATTAGTGAAGTTCCAGCGGTCCAGGCGCCTCCTGGGTGTCTGCTACATTGTTGTCAAGGTAAATTAGAGATGAAAGATTGAAATGTTTCCACAAAGGTTCTTTACTTTTTATCAAACCAGCAAAGCTTTCAAATGAAGAAAAATGATGATCACAGAAACGGAAACTAAATTGAGTTTATGTTCTAATATTTCACAGGTATCCCTACTGGTTGTCATGGAGATAGGCTTGTTCCCACTGATTTGCGGTTGGTGGCTTGACATTTGCTCACTGGTAAGTCAATCATGCAGAGTAAACTTGATGGATCACAGTCACTTACTGGCCGTTAATGACTAACTAAACAGATTAGGTGCAATCATGATTATACAGGGTGCACTGATTTCAACAAGAAACTTGATGAATACGCAATTTGGGGAAAAATGTCTCTAAACATCAAAATTCTTGAACCAATTCCCTCAAAAATCAATGTTTTTTGCCATGGTGTTGAAAATCCATACAATATGGCATGTCCTTTGCTCATTGCAGGAGATGTTTGATGCAACTCTGAAAGACAGGGAGCAGAGTTTTGACTCTGCCCCCGGTACCACCATGTTCCTCCACTGGCTGGTCGGCATGGTCTACGTCTTCTACTTCGCCTCTTTCATTCTTCTTTTAAGAGAGGTAAAGTGGAGGATTTCAGCCAGTCACAGTCATGCATTGTTACTGATGTAAAACCTCACGCACCATCTGTAGCTTCTAAAATCTCGTGCTATTGCACATTTGTTTGGTTGCAGGTGCTCCGGCCTGGTGTGCTGTGGTTCCTGAGGAACCTGAATGATCCAGACTTTAACCCAGTCCAAGAGATGATCCACCTGCCCATCTACAGACACCTGCGGAGGTTTATCCTCTCTGTGGTCAGTCAAGTATCCTCCTCTTCAATTCTTTCCCAAACTTAACCTTGAGTGGCATAACAGTGCTAAGGTTTGTGGTAGAACTGTTAGTCAGTCTCTGAGGACTGATTGGCTCAATGAATGCAGGCATGAATTGTATATTGTTAACAATGTTGTTTCCTATTGATATCCCAATTGAAAGAGTGAGAGGGATAAGATCTTCCTTTTGAACTTTTGCCAAAATGTTCATATAAACTGAATAGGCATAGGTTTATTAAACAGTAGTTTTATTTTCTAAGGTTTAGAGATACCACTGTCTGAAATGTCTGCCATCACCTCATGTCTGTTACAATAGCTACTTTATCAGTATAATATTTGTGGATGTGCTTGCAGTTACACAGTATAGGCACCATTTAAATAAAGCAGAACATGGGTTCAGTACTTGAGGCCAGTTGGAAGTAGCTTTAACGGCTTACATTAATGTCACTCACGTAACTGTCAGCACACATGTCAATTTGCTCAATTAGAAGCAAGGTATGTGGTGCTGTCAGATGATTTTAAAACCTCATTTAGACAGAGTCAGTTTGTGATGAGTTGTGCGGTAGTGTAGAAGCCTCATTCCATAGCCAAATTTTGTGACATAATGTTACACATACTGTCACACATAAGTTCAACATTTTATGTGGAGGCATTTAGCAGACGCTTTTTGTCCAAAGTGACTAACAGCATTTCATAGATGCACTGATGGCGGTGGCTGCTATGCAATGTGCCAACCAGCACATCAGGAGCAGTTTGGGGTTCAGTATCCTGCCCAAGGACACTTCGACATGCAGACCAGGAGAATCAAGATGCTGGCTTTACCCCTGAGCCATAGCCGCCCTCAGGAACAACAAGTCAACAACAACGAGTCACGCAACACAAATAACTATGATGCAAGACTTTTTGGAAAGATTTTATTTTTGATAGCCATATTGATTTCTTTCAGGACTTTACTTCTAAGTAAGTCTTAGAGTTAATTAAAATCAGTTTCCCACATTGGTTAAACTTGACTGCCTTAGTGAAAAAATGTTTTGTCTTTTATCTCTGTGTTTTTCCAGGTGGTATTTGGCTCCATAGTCCTGCTGATGCTTTGGCTTCCTATCAGAATCATTAAACTGCTCTTCCCAACCTTCCTGCCCTACAACGTCATGCTTTACAGGTGAACACAACTCAGTCTATTCTTTAGTCAGGCATAACCAAAATACGAAGCTGCTAGAGAAAATGGGCTTCCATTCCTAGTTTCATGTGTACTGTAAGGTGAATGTGGATAGAGTTTGGTGTGTGTCTTGTCTCTGCAGCGACGCTCCGGTCAGCGAGCTGTCATTGGAGCTGCTCTTGCTTCAGGTTGTTCTGCCGGCATTGCTGGAGCAGGGTCACACTCGTCAGTGGCTGAAACGGCTCGTCCACGCCTGGACATTCACCGCTGGATACATGCTGTAGGCTGGAGGCACAAACTCACACACAGACACACACATTAACACAGGTGTTGCAACATAGAATATAAAATGGTATAATGGCATAAATGTTAACATAGATAGTATACAGTGTCGTCTTCAAAAGTAATCAGATAAAATAATTACTCATCAACGGCTCCCCGGCAGTGACCTTCATTCCTACCTGCTGGGAGACCACGAAGATGATGACAACCAACCAAACAACAACCCTCCTGGTCGCCATAACAACAACAGGATCCCTGGCCTGGGGGAAGGGCTTCATGCTGCCCATCAGGCCATTCTGCAGCAGGGCGGTCCTGTGGGTTTCCAGTCGTACCATCGGCCTGTCAACTTCCCTCTCAAGGTGACACGCATCAATGCGATTATTCACATGAGAACACACTCATATCCTGTCACTGTTGAAGCGCTTGCCGCTGCTGCTACCTGCAAACTGATCTTTGGGTGTTTTTGGTTGTTCAGATAATTCTCCTGGTGGTCTTCATGTGTGTGACACTGTTACTGGCTAGTCTGATCTGCCTCACACTGCCCGGTAAGTTGTGGCCACAAGATCGTGTGTTCCTGTTATCAGTCGCTCTTTACACCTCCATTCTTACCGCCCTCTCCTCTTCCTTGCTCCCAGTGTGTGCAGGTCGCTGGCTGATGTCTTTCTGGATGGGCAGCGCCATGATTCACGAGCTTTACACAGCGGCCAGCGGTCTGTACGTCTGCTGGCTGTCTATTCGTGCTGCGACCGTGATGCTGTCCTGGATGCCACAGGGACGATCCGTCATCATGCTCAAAGTCCAAGAGTGGACACTCATGGTAATGCATATGTCTCTCTGGTCCTCCCAGCCTATGGCATATACAGTGCTGTTCTGTGTTACATTTCAAGTGATTTTAATGTGTATTTGGGTGGTTTGAATTTGATGTCTTGGTGAGAACAGATCCTAAAGACCCTAGTGGTGGCTGTGATGTTAGCAGGGGTGATTCCTCTGTTGTTGGGTCTGCTCTTTGAGCTGGTCATCGTAGCTCCTCTCCGAGTCCCACTGGACCAGACGCCTCTCTTCTACCCCTGGCAGGTAGGACTATCGAGTTTGTGAATATGTCAAATCATACACATCATTTAATTCATCCATCTGAGAAGTCATGGATTATTTATTCATGCCGGTCACTGCCCTTTTTAGTATAAAGTATAAAGATAGAAAGTACTGAAAATTACCTCAAACATCAAATCTCAGGTCAATCTTGATTTTGTGTTTAGACGACATTTAGCATTTGACAACTTTTGCTTATTTCATTAAATTACTTTTTTTTTTTCTCAAAGTAAGGTTATAAAAAATAACGATTTTGGCACTTATACTAATATTTCCATCTAATGGCAGTGTCAAACAATTTCAAATAATACCAGCAAGCATTCATTGTCAAAACAGGTTTTGCAGAAACAAATCTCTTATTGTTGTTGTTGTTGTTGTTTGTGTGTGGCAGGACTGGGCTCTTGGCGTGCTCCATGCCAAAATCATTGCTGCCATCACACTGATGGGCCCCCAGTGGCGGCTCAAAACTGTCATCGAGCAGGTCAGCCTCACCTCCTACCTAGCTTCATCAAAGTAAAATGGCATCACGTTTGTATAAACACAAACATACATGTCTTTGTTTGATCCTAAAATACATCTTAAAAAATAAAAGCTATTCCGTGAACTAATCTAAATTTTGTTGGGGTAATCTACTATTATAGACAAAAAGATTGGAACTTCCCTCTCTCTGCTATAGGTGTATGCTAACGGTATCCGAAACATTGACCTCCATTTCATTGTGCGAGGGCTGGCTTCCCCGGTCATCTGTGTCCTACTGCTGTCTCTGTGTGTGCCCTACACCATCTCTAAAGGCATTACACCACTGCTGGGTGAGTCTCTGTGTGTGTTTGTGTCTGGGTGAAGCATGACTTTTCTGGTACCTAGTACTCAGTTTCAAGGTAGTGGAGGAAAACAGAAGAGCTACCTTCATCTCTGCCCCTTTTTCTCTGTTGTCTCCCCCAC
This sequence comes from Diplodus puntazzo, assembly GCA_963678695.2. NCBI lineage: Eukaryota > Metazoa > Chordata > Actinopteri > Spariformes > Sparidae > Diplodus > Diplodus puntazzo. The sequence goes on along the minus strand of OZ023166.1, from coordinate 25,431,317 downwards.
TGCTCAACATCTCTCACCCATCACTAACTCCCTGGGAGAGAGGTCAAAAATGGCCTAATGAAGAATAATTAGTTTTCATTGTCCCCACTTTAGGATTTCAGTATAATTTACATTAATGTTGATACGCTTGATTAAGAGCTCAGAATGGAATTTGTTTGACGTTGCACATATGTCAGCATGCTATTTTAAGTCCCTATGTTATGTGAACTGCCTGCAAGCTGCAATAAGCATGCCTTTGTAGAAATATTGTTTTTCAACAAGACATTTATCTCATTTAACCTTGAACAATCAAGACCAAAATCATTCACATCCTATGTTGCTGTCATTATTGTTACCTATCATTATTTATTATTTTCCTTACCTTATTTTTTTCCCATCTTTTTGTTTTCATTACTTATTATCCGTCATTGTTACAAACATATTTCACCAAATCCTACATGTCACAAGATCTAGCCAAACTTCACTTCAGTGTAAACTGTTGCACTGTTCTCTACATGTCAGTCTATTCTAACACTGTCCCGTTGGGCACGTTTTTAGATAATGAATGATCTTGAAGGAGTCCATAATCTACTTTTCAGGTATCTCATAGAGATTGCAGTATTTAATGTCCTGTTACTTCTGATAGCAAACTTCACATAACCTCATTGACTAGTGGTTACACACTACATCAACAAACCAGCAGGCTGATGCAGCTGATTAGATGGCTGTTAGATGCTAATTGGATAAATGTGTGGCTCTGCCTTCGGTGATGTACTGTAAACAAGGCAATCTGAGCTATGGCAGATGAGACGCTTGTGTAAAAAAAAAAAGAAAATGAAAAATATTTTTTTCCTTTAATGGTACAAATGGAGAAATTCATGGGCTAATTAAAATATGGCATTAATAATAAACAAACAAACCAAAAACTCAAATATAACTCAAATAACCCTGCAAGTGGATGTGACAGTAAGCAGAATCAAAAGGACTCTTAACTTTGTATTTCTTTTGTTGGTTTTGGAAGTGACTAAATTAGAAATTGAGGCACAGAGGTAGCAGGCACGCTCATCAGGCCCACAGCACAGGCAGAGCCTTTCTCATTTGGACGCAGCACTCATTTGAGAAGGGCTTTTTATGCAAAGCCTTCCCAAAGCACCGATTTTTGTCCAGACAAAAACAAGTGTTTTTGATGTTGACTCAGACAGCAGTTGCATTTAAACAGCCAGTCAATTAAGAATTCCCAGTCCTTGTTGTAATGAGGGTTTTAGCTAAAGTACAATTGATTGTTTTGTCTGTCATTTACTCTGTCTACACACACACACTCTTTAAGAGCAGATTCTGTTGCAGTGTTTACTCTCTTCTCTCTCATCCTCCCACCTCTCCCTCTACCCCCCTGCTCCCCTCCCTCCCTCCCTCCCTTATAGGTGTGCAGCCGGAGATGCAGACGCTGGTGGAGAGGAGGATCTATCCGTTCCTGCTGATGGTGGTCATGCTGTTGGCCATCCTTACCTTCCAGATACGGCAGTTCAAACGTCTCTATGAACACATCAAGAATGACAAGTTAGTAGACCCCAAACACGTAGGGTGCGATCGAACACATTGGGGTAAATGAGCATAGTGTTTAATTGAATCATGCTGTTTTCTGATCCACAGAAAGTTAAGTCAGAGGTCAGAAGGGGGGAAGGGATATGGCAAAATTATGTTCTGATTGTTGTCATATAAGTCAATATTTTCTGTTCATCATAAAGATTCCATTAGGCTAAAAAATCTTCTGCAAGTCAAAATCAGATGTATTTTATAGAATTGCTTGAACATGCATGTAGCAATGTGGTTGTAGATTGCGACCAATTGAACACTCCTCATCTTATCTTACCGTATGATGTCCGAGAAATGTGAAAGGCCTTCTCTAGAGTTGGTGTTTTGTTTGTCTATCCTGGGCTACTGTAGAAATGTGGCAGTGCAACATGGTGGAACCATCAGAAGAGGATCCACTCGATCTGCAGATATATGAGGCTTACATTTTATAATTCAGCTGTAGTTACAAAATGATTCTGATAATACAGCAAAATTATATTTTATTTCTGATAGATCCTCCTAAATCCTCTACAGTGGACCTTAAAGGAAAGTTGAGCTGCTAACCTAGAAGCATTAGTGCGCTTTTTCTGAAGTGGGCGCATGAGCTCGACCACACAGCGAGGATATAAATAGTATATTGTATATTTTCAAGTCAATTTAGGATCTTTTAATGTTTTAAAACAAGTCCCCTTGTCCTTCAGTTGTTTAGGAGAACGCTGTTTTGCTGTGAAGCTTCAGAAAGGTTTTGTAGACTTAGAAACTTAATTTAATGAAAAGGCTGATGGCAATGTTCTGGTCATGATGAACAATATAACTGATCTGAGAATAAAAGACACAGCTGAAGAGTGATCCACCTTCCAACCGGCAGAGAGGTGCATGTGTCTTAGTGGAGTAATTGAATGGTATTTCCCGTTTTTCCTCCAGATACCTGGTTGGACAGCGGCTGGTGAACTACGAACGCAAGTCAGGCAGGAGCACGTCCAGCTCCTCATACAGCTCCTCTTCATAGACCTGACGCTGCTGTGGGATCAGTGGAGCTGACTCACTCTGCTCAGTGCTGAGAGCTATCATCAGCTCCTGTGGTGAAGCCTTTTTGTTTCCTCTGTGCTTGGCTGTCAACTTCAAACACAGCCTCTAAACTTCTGACTGCAGTCTAGTCCTCTTTTTCACAAACATCTACTGCTGTCACATGTTGGGAGACAAAGACGTTGAAGAGTGAAGACAGAATGGTCTCAAAACTCTTCATGGAAGATTTAAATTTCTGAACAAGGTTGAGGTGGAGTTGTTGACTGTTAAATGTGTCCGTTTTTGTCTTCAACGCAGCTGATACTTAAAGTTTTATTAATTTTAAAATGGTTTGAGTTGAAGTGGGCTCAGTTGAGCATAGCTTTTACCTCTGAATATGCTTCCCTTTGAATATTTGTTGTGAAATGTCTGTTGTCTAGGTCACACTGAGTGTCTCTTAATGAGACAATTATGACATTTCAGAGCTGTGGAGGAGATATTATAACAGGAAGGCCTCTGTGGTTCTCTGCCAAGTGTTGATTTGTCTCTAAAGACATCCTTCTTCAAATTGAGGTTGTCAGTGATGGAGGGACATACATAATGTAGCAATGTGATTGTATTCTTTTATTCTTTTTATTTTTTTTTTAGATGTTTTTATTAGATTTTTCATTGACTTTTAGTGTTCTGGAGTGAGCTGTTAGATTGTCCTCTGAGGATTGCTTTGAAGTAAAGATGTAGAAAAAGAGAGAAGAAAAAAGGGACATCTAAGACAATCTGGACCCAGCCCAGGACATGTTCCCTCTCAAGATGTTCCCTTGTGAATTTCAAAACAGTCTGGGTACCTCGCTGAGCAAATTCTCCTTCAGGAGAGGAGAGTCATTAACATGAAGTCACACAGCACAGAGAAAGTGCGGTTTCAACTCATCTGGCCTCAATGCATTTCAGAATGTGCTTGTGTTACAGCCTGAGACTGACACTGGTTTTAAAGAAATATTTATTTTGATAGAATTGAAAATAATGTCAGATGGTTTGCCCTTAATGACTTGTGGTGCTGCTAATCAGCTGTTCAGACGTTTACCTGTCTGGGTTCTGTTGACTGTAGGGTTGGGCAGTGTCTGCTAAATTGGCATATGACGATATCTGCAGTGACACATCGTGATGGCTGATGACATCGTTGTTTATGAATTCAAGGGCGGCGTGTCCCTTCAGTATTGTTGTAAGGCAGCAGTTTTTTAGCATATTTAGCTCACCACTTTAGCCTCCGCTGCTTCCCACCATTGACACGAGAAACTACAATATCTCCCACTCCCACTGACATACATCCCTGTGCCAGGTTTTAAAGCGTCCTCCTCTCTGCATCACGTTTCCGTAATTTAGCTTTGTTCAGCCTCATATGCATAAAACAATGTTGAAAAAATGTGCATACAAACAGCGTGACTGAGAGAAACAGTGGCTCGCAGGAAAGGAAACACTGCTGCCACACATTTAACTGAGTGTCTTGGCTTGGCCCAACTGAGCTGGTTAAATAAAAAAATTGGCTGTCGGCAATCGGCAGTGGACGATGGCATCATTCATCGGCCCAACCCTAGTACACAATTTGGAGCCAACAGCTAAAAACAACTGTATAAACTACAAAACACTGATTTTAATAGGGGAAAAAGTGACTTGTGAGCTATACTGGCAAACTGGCAAACTGGAGGTAACTCATCTCACTTAGGGCAAAGTAGTTTCAGTAATGAGCACAATCTACAAGGTTAAATGTAGGAAATTGAGGGGGTCGCAGGCTGCTGCAGTTATAGTTCTTGCTATGCACATTTCTGATTGTTTGAGCATTGCAGCATTTTATTTCAGCCAGCATTAAATTAATTATAAATCTGCTTTTGCACACCAGTTTTTGTTCATCGTGCTTCGACACATCAACATGGAGGTACAGAAGGAAGAATACCACAGACAGGCCGACAAAAAAGTCCAGACTGTATTGTTTAACGGTCAGGCTCGATGATGACCTGGGAAAATCATGTCATTGGATTAATTGGCCTAATCTCCACTTGTTGTTCAAGACTACCTTCCAAACACAGAAAGCAGGCTGTTTTCACCGTTTTGTTGTTGTTGAAAAAGGAGATCCTGGGAGTAATACTTCTGGGTTCTTTGGTTGGAAACACAGCTTTTGTGATATTAGCATATCTCTCGCTGGCTGGGGCTTTCCAGACATACACACTGGTGTACTGAAGCTGACTCTAACCAGCTGGCTGAATTGAACATTTAACTTTTGCGGACCACAGAGCGGTTACCAGGAAATGACTCTGGCTTGCTTCCACTTTGGAGTTTTTATCACCCTATTGGCATTTAACCAGCAGCTAGTTTACTGACCCATTTAACAAAAGGTTAAAGGTTTTAGAGCATTACTTGGTTCAGAAACTGAAAAAACAAAAGCTCATGTCTTCTTTTACCAAACTTGCACGCATATTTGCTCTGCAGGTGTAGTTTGTTGAAAGAAAACTACGTCGCTGCACATAGGCAGAGTGTAAGAGATCATCTTTGAGCTGGAACTGAAGTTCAGGGAGCCAATAATGTATAAAAAATCAACTCAAGTCAAATCAATCAAATCAAATCAAGGTCATACTAAACAAGAAAAAAAACATTTGTTAAATTAGTTTGTGTCGCTTAAGCTCGAAAACAATTTCTGTTGCATGATAACTGTATTCTGATTGAACTATTGTTCACATATTTACACTTAAAAGGAAAAGTTCAACATTTTGCAAATACGTTTTGTTGAAGTCTTGAATGAGAAGTCTTGAAATCACAGTCAAATCAGTAATAAATTAGAAGCTAGGAGGTAAACCATGGTTAGCTTAGCTAACGACTGGAAACTGGATAACAGCCTGGCTCTGTCCATATGTAACAAATTCCACCTACCAGCACCTTTTGAGGCTCACTAATTAACACAATATGTCTTGTCTGTTTTTATATGCACAAACACAGCAAATTGTAAAAAGGACATCATCTGGTTTCAAAGCATGTTGCATACTGGAACTATTTCTTGGCCGGAGAGAGTGATTACCTTGAGTCCCTGCTGGTTGTCTGGCAACACTCAGTGAGGTATACTGATCCAACTCTTGGCAAGAAACATAGTGTGACCAATGTTTCAAAGAAAGATTCAGAATTTTAAGTTAGATGTCTAATTCTTGCAGCCACAAAACCATAACAGTTAATTTAAAGATTTGGAAAAAAAATAAAAATAAAAAAAAAGCATGTTACAGCCTCTCAAAATAAAAAAAAGCTGTTTTATCTGCAATGTAAATCAGCTCAGTCAGTCTTTAAAAGTGGTTCTTGCTGCCAATGAAAACTAAATCCAATTCTTTTCGTTCTTTCTTTGTTTTTAAAATCTTGAGAGAGGTGTTTGAGATGTTTCACGTTCATTTTCCTTTACTTTCGGGGGGAGGGGCTATATAGGTTGAGTAGAATTTCTGATTTTGTTTTTCACGCAAATGTTTCAATGTATTGCACTTTATACCAGTCTCATCATTTCAGAGTCCATTGTAACACTGTCAAAATAGCAGGGCTTTTGTTTTTATTCCCCTCCCACTGAGACTGAAGGTTGTCAGTATTTCACAGTGGTGACTGCACAATTGGTTTGACTTAAGATTTAAGTTTTGCATCTGTTTTTGACACTGCATCTGTGTTAGAAGTGTTTCATTAGGAGTTTGGTAAATCTAAACAGCTTTTCTATTGGTATGGATCGTGAATTGCATTAACTCTAGTGCTGACAGCTGTAGTGCTGCTGTGTGGAATGCTCACATTATACGTATGATGCTGTAAAGTGACCTTTTATGTGTCTTCAACTGAGCTGGACACTTTCTAATTTTGGTCTTGAGTTTCAATTTCTAGAAGCAAATGATTTCTATTTTTATATGTGCCAGGAAGGCAGTGGCATGTACTGTAACATAAAGTTCTCTACCTTAAGGTCTATTAATTGTTGGTTCCGTAATATGAAACAATAATAAATAGTTGCAATGATTTCTCAGCGTGTGCAGTTTCTTCTTCCCACCGCAGACAGTGAGATTCCTGGAATACAAAATCATGTGTTTCTCACTCTGCACTAATCTTTTTTTCCTTCCAACTTGATAATTATCCCTCTTCAGGCCTCCAAAAATGATTCAAATACATGAATCTGAGATGAAAAATCTTTGAAACTATTTGACAAACACAGCCTGAGGTGAGGACTGTAAGTAGACATTTCTTGTGAGGTTAAAAGCCAAAACCTGGGAACCACTACCTCAAGAAAAGGCTGTTAATATTTCAAAGAATGTGTAAGCAGACGTTGTCTTAATCACCAGTGATTCCCACTGAATGGCTCCACAGGTTCAAACACCTCTAGTCTGAGGAAAACTGCCTAAAAATGTGTGCTCAACAACACAGAAACCAGAGGAAACCTGAAAAACTTTGTCTGCCCAAAGGGGCACTCAGCCGTTCAAACCCTTCAGCTTGTTGTGTTGACCTGGTAAGCGATGGATCACTTCATCAAAAATAACAATCTTTGCACATCAGTATTCATTTATCTTTCATTATAATTCAACATCAGCAATATATTAGAGCCCAGTTCTGATTGGGGATCATGTCTGGTACTTACTTCTGAAAAGTTCAGCTCTACGAAAAAGGATGTGGAGTTATTTCTGCTGAATCCAATTACCTTTCTGCTAATGCACAGTCTTAACACTTTTGGAAGCTGAGTGGAGATTAGGAGCATATGCAACTGAAACAACATTTCCTACTGTCAACCCAGATCAGATTTTTCCAACCTGTGCTTCAGCTTTCAGAAGCACAATGGGATCAGCCTCTTCATGGTTATCAAATCATGGACTAAGAGCCTGTGATTTGTGCCTCCTTAAGGAGCTCCAGAGAGATTAGTGCTGCGTTGTAAAGAGTTTGATTTCTTTTTCTTCTCTTATTGTACAACCAGACTTCAGGCAAAAAATCTGGCAGAGAGAACTACACTGCACAAAGAAATGTTCAGACCTTGTTCAAAGAGAACTTGCAAATAACTCTTTTATGGCGTAATGTGTTTCAGGAAAGGCAGGATTTAACCACTAGAGATTAGTGTTTCCGTCCCTGACAGCATGTTGGCTCAGTGTGAAGTGTGTCCAGTCGGCCTGAAACACACAGATACTGAGGTCAACAGTTCAGTTTGTGACCCCCTTGAACTAGATAGATTCACATGGAAACACGGTCACTGTTATCCAAGACTACCAAAGTAAATTATATTTCGATCTGTGCAAACCTGGCAGGTATGGACGCAGCCAGCGGTGGTATGTCATTCAGGCACGCCGGGACAAATCACGGTGGGCCGCCAAATTGTTGGGCCAGTCAGATCCATGGACCTATTACTGCTGGACACAGCCCTCAGTTAAAAGATCCAGATTAATCAACTTTTACAGAAAATGTAAAGCTAGCTGCTATATATATATATATATGTATATATATATATTTATATATATATATATATATATATATATACCACATTCCCTCACAAAATTGCTGACTGTGCGTCTTTACTGTGATCAAAGTCCAAGTTGCAAACTCAAGTTTTATTTCAAATAAAAAACATGTATAGGCTTAGGCTGTCCACCATTTATTTATTTTGGTTGTTTTCTTTCCAAAAGTTGCGAAGGAAGGCTTGCTGGGAAATTGTTTTGACCAATGGCCATGCTTGCCACGCGTTGCTTTAACAATCTAGAGATGTGCATCAACAACAGTGAGCTGAGATGAATGACATTAGGGCCTGAGCTCTGTCTCGCTTTAGGGCGATCCCAGTCCTTCCACTTAACCCTTTATGCAAATTAAGTCACATGGTTTAGAAATCCATTTTAAACTGTCAGTGTTGAGTACAGTGGACAATACCAGAGGGGGATGGGGTTGACTTGACCAGTTGAACTAATGACTTTAACTCTCTAAGTAGGATATCTCTCTCAGAACAAAGGGAGTATAGGAATGCTGGTCTGAAGATGGGCATGGATTTTCTAGGTTTTTCTCCACATTTGTTGTATTTATTTTACATATTCTATATTTAAGGCTTTTAATGTCTTGTGAAAAGGACTCACTTGCTTATTTTCTTGTCCTGCCCCAGTGTAAAACCTCTTCAGATAGTAAGAGAGACGATTTTCAAAAGTATAGACATTCCCTCTGCGCTTGTACCAGTTCAGTTTTACACTTTATTGTACTCCAACAGAATATATTCAAACTCTTGTCACTTGGGAGGGGAACACGACAGAACAGCTTGAGCTAGAGAGAGAGCGACTAAAGGGATTATCATGTGTCACTTCAAGAGAACGCTCATCCCATTGCTGGCCATCATCACAAGAAGCCCAGTGTTTCTCCACAGGGAAACACGGGATTAGTTGCTCAGCGCTGTTCCTGGTGACTGTTGCCGTTTCTAACCAAGACGCCTGCCTACTCTACTTTCCAGAGGACAACTTGACCTTTAACTTCTCACTGAGACTTTATGATTTCAAGCTGCCCGCCTTGAGTTCTGCTACCGTGATTTAACAGTGTGATGGATGAGGCTTTTGGTGCCTCTGCAAAGAATCACATGGACTGGACGGTTGCTGTTCCACAGCTCATGACTCATGGATACTCTTGAGCTTGTCAGAGTGCATTTATCTGGAACTGCAATGCAATGGACAAATACTGATAACTTTCCATTTTCATTTACCCTTTTTGGTCACTTCACCAGTCCAGAGTGACTACCTAAGATCATGCTTATGATCGAACTTTTTTACTCAATGATTTTGTCTTGTGGAGTTCTGGGGAATCCTGACCTTTATGGCATGCTGAGGAGATTTGCAAGCATGTCTAATGATCTCATGCCAACCCTGTGACCTCTGGTGACCCCTATCTCTTGGGAAAACCAGCAGAGACAGAAGCAGATAGATGTCAGTAGCCTGACAGGATTAGATCTTCCGTCGTCTAGGATGTCGCTGAATCTGCGTCGGGGGAATGAACAAACTCTAGGGTCTTCCTAGAGTATTCCTGGCACTCCACAAAATTTTAGAAGAGTTTGTGGGGGCAGGGGAAGAGTTAAATGGTGTCAATAACAGAGGAACAAGTTGAAGGTTCAAAGGTACAAGAGAATGGAGTTGCCGGACATGTGCGGCTGGGTGAGACTGAGTTCAGCACCAGTAAAATTGCTATGGATGCACCGGTCATGTCCATCACCAATGTCGACGAAAATGGGTATGAGTCCGAGGTGTCAGGAGAGGACGATAACCTGGACAGTGAAGTCGATTACACACGAAACTATTGGGAGGATGAGGACGATATCTACCAGGAGTTTGAGGAGCTGGACTTCGAAGCCCTGCCGGATCGCTCAGACACACGGAGCATTGCCTCCGACGATTCTTTCTATCCCCCAGACAATTCCATTATGTCCTTCATGGACCGCTCGGACAGCCCTGACAGCCCACAGCCCATTTCCTTCTTTAAAGCCTGCTCCAACAACAACGCAATCATCGTCAAGATTATGATCAGACAAGGAGTAACCGAAGAGGAAGTTAGAGAGACGGATAGGAACAGAAGAGTAGGTATCCCTGGGTTCAACCGATTGTAAAAAATATATGACTTTAAGGCACTTCGGGGTTTTTCACTGTGACGTGAAACCAGCTAAGTCTACATTTTTGTTGCCAAATTTCCTGGTGAGAATAAAAAGAATATGCATGTTTCTCCTTTGGAAACTTGGCTCACACAGAGCATTAGTCTGTACCCCTATTCCTGTTAAGTTTTAGCTATATAAATCACGTATACTTAAGATGACTCTGGACCATTTAGCAATTCATTCTAATAGTTTCAGGTTTAAAGACGTATTTTATATGCAGCCATTGGTTTACGTTCATTGCAAGTTGATTGCACAGTTGCAATCAAACACTTTGATCAGAGATTAATCAGACGTAACATTTGCTATGATAGATTGCACAACTCAAGCTTTGAGTCAACCAGTTGTTCTTCATGCTGTGTGGAAATGAATGGAAACCCATGGCTGCTTCAAAGGTTCACAAGTAGGAAAAATAGATTTAGATCAAAGTCCTTGCACACCAGAGAATCTTATTTTGTTTGGAATCAAAAATGATGACTGTGACAAAAACGAAATATAAACTGAAAAGTTATATACTGTCGATCACATGTACTCAGTTTATTAACTACATTTTGATTGTCAGTCAGGTAATGTCATTTACACAATGATCCTTTCATTGATTGTTATGGTATTTAACACAATGGTACAATGAAGCATGAAAAGCATGTTGACCCAGTTGACACTGAGTGAACTTGGCTGTTTTCTCTCGCTGGCAGTGACATCAGGTCTTGTGGTCACACCAGCTGAGCCTGGTACAGCTCCTGAACACCAGAGGAAAGCTGAAGGTCAAATCCTGACGGAGGGTTCAGAGCTGTTAGTTAAGCCTCCATTGGCAGATGAGTGGTGAACACAGAACAGTGACAGTGTCGAGAAGCAGCTTGCCATCAGGGCTCAGCTTTAAAAGGGTCTCTAAGACATTGACCTGAGCACTTGGTAAGATACACTGTATGCTTAGTGAGCTGCAGCAGACAGAGAAGGATTGTCCTTGAGCGCGGTGACAGCCATGTCTTTCAGGAGACTTGGCAGCATGTTAACATGGAATATGCAGCCATGGAAATAGGGCGAATCAATCAACTCAGTGCTTCCCAGCAAAAAAAAAAAACACAAAGGATACACAAACTGGATGTCCTCTTTAATTCTCGTTCCATTAGAACCAGACTGGCCTCCTGAATGTGTGGCACCAACCATATTTTCTGAATGAATGCTGTGTCATTCACAATTTTCAACCTCTTCAGCTTGTCCTGACTGAAGGGAAAATCTTCTTTCTTCAGCCTCACCGGTGGTTTGACTTCCTCTTTGTGTAGGGCAGCCACATTCACAGGACAAAACTGCAATCCTGTCTGTGTCGTTTCAAAGTTCACCTGATTCATATGAAGCTATCGTCAGGTCATTTATCCCCAATTATTTCAATTGTACACATTCCTCCTACTCATCAATCTAAAGACAAAGCCTGGAAGTTATTTCCCTGATTTCATGACGTTCGCATTGTCCCACAATCCCAATCATCCCTTTGATCTGCATTTAAAGGAAGCACACGCTGTGTCCAATAAAGATTTAATTGGTAAGCTTGCTCTATAGCTGTTCCTTTTTGAGGTGTTCCCTTTTGGGGAGGCATGATTTATTAATAGTAATACCTAATTTAGGAACTACAACAGAATGCAGCAAAATGGCTGGGATGGAATTTAAAAAAAGGATCATTAAACGTTTTGTATTGCAACTGCAGACAGAAAAAGATTATTTATCGGGAGTCGGATCTTACTGGCCAAGGGTTGGTTACTGAAACAAACCGGACCATAGAAACAGATCTGTACATTTAAATTTTGGCTGTTCACATCAGTAACCCAGTATTTCTCTGGTAAGAGCACAGGGCCTAAGTGTTCAATCCTTGAGCATTGAACATGTTTTCGATTTGGCTGAACAACTTTCTAATTGAACTTTGACCCACTGTTATTACCACAGGCCTCATTTGCACCTGGTATTAAAGCAGCATTATGTAGTTATTTGTATTTTGTGAGATGTAGCACCCCTTCACAATTTCTGATTGTGGTCATAAATTCAAATCCAAGGTTTTGTAACAGTTTATCAGACTTAATGTAGCGTTACATGCTAACTACAAACAAAATGGTGTCACAATGATATGCCTTGAAACTTGCGCTTTAAATTGAATATGAATGTTTGGCCGTTTTTTGCCATGCAGCAGTCAAAGGCTGCACAAGTGCGAACTACGAACAGTAAAGCTAGGCTAACGTGAACCAGAGACATCCCACTGGGCTACAACATGCTACCAGCTAAACCTCTGCACTGGTGCAACAACACAAAGCATATAACTTGGCAACACAGCTAATATCAGTGTCACTGCTAACAGCAACAAGTCCAGCTCAGCATCTGTCTGCAGCCGGACAAGAAAGTCTGAGACTCTTCTCTCGCTTGATCACTGTTTCTTCATCTTTTCTCATCTTCCTCCGTCAAAGTCCGCTGCGGTCTCTTCTCCTCTGTCATGAAGTCCGTAGAAGCTGCTTAACTCAAACGGCTCTGGTTCTGGTGCTCACTTCAACCTAAAAATCTTCTCCTACCCGCGTTCCGTAGCTGCTGTGACAGCGGTGTAAACACACGCAAGCAGCAGTTACAGGTTGCTTCAACTTCAGGCACAGCAGCCGTTGGACAGCAGAGGAAAAACTGGAAAACCTTTTCTACATATGATATGATCCAGTTTCACCAAAATCACTAATAATAGATTCTGCGTGTGATGAACTGTCCTAGAGTGTTACACATCCCTCACGCTCACCGAAGTTACATAGTGCAACAAGTGGCTGAAACAGAGACACCATTCACCCTAATACAACCACTGTAGCATTCAAATGTTCCTGAAGCTGTGATCTTTAGACAATCCACACATTTTTGGCGTGCATTTACGTCAGTTATTAAAATGTGTTTTTTTAGACTGCATGTTAAGGCCCGGTGTAAATTGGTTACAGTAAATGTAAATGTAGTTATACATATACACTGTTTTTCTTTGAAATGGAGGGATGTTACAAGAGTACTCAATTTAAGTTGTTTCGATAACTATGTAGTTTATGTGGAGGAAATTAAAACTTAGAAAACTATTAATGATAAACTCAGAAACATTTTTTTTCCCATAACTGAATAATCAAGCTGTTCTCAGAGGAAGATGAGCACCTATGAACACAGTTTGAAGCTAGAAAAAGGTGGCAGGGTCCGCCACATATAAGCAAGGTAAAACTGCATGAAACTGTTTTATGCGATTCATTCAGTCATGAAAATGAAGAGTTCATTCAGTTTGTGTGTGCAGTCAATGAGGAAAACTCCTCCCCTACCTTTAACATGGGGGTTTTCCTATTGTCTGCGTGATCGTCTGAACACCTTTTTTCATAAGACCGGATTTATTCTTTTCAAAAGTGCTCAACGGAAACCAGACCTCAGCAATTACGTCGGACAGAGCCTCTTGTCAGAACTGAAAGGAATTATGAGTAAAAGACCTCAGAGAACCCGACATCGTACTGTCACACTGCAGTGTGGTTGACTTTTTTGCTTGTCTGATGTCTTTCTTCACATTCTCACACAACGCCTGCTGGTTAAACTCTTGGAAAAGCAACCCCTGTCCCCTTTGTTAATGAGTTTTTGTCCTAAAAAAAAATGAACCCCCCCCAATCCAAACATTAACTCTGATTTAAGAGATATCACCCGTATATTAAGAATCAACCAGCCAGTAGCAGTCTATTACAGTCTGTTCGTCACAGGGAAACACAGTTGTACTTTGCTCGTAGGCAGCATGAGGGATAGGAGTTATTTCTTTTTATGAGATCAATGCAATGTTTTTCACCCCGCCAGGAGATGTGGTTATGAATCTATAAAAATAAAAAATAAAAAATGCTTCACCATAGCTTCAAGAAACAATTTCGGTGTTTCGAAGAGGCTAAATTAATCACAGGCGATGTCAGGCGAGGAAACTCAAGCGCTCTTGTTTTTGCGTTTCAGTCCGGCCTGATCATGGCGTGCTACCATGGCTACGTGGACGTGGTCATCGCCCTCTCTCAGTGCCCATATCTTGACATCAACTGGCAGGACAACGAGGGCAACACCGCTCTTATTACTGCAGCACAAGCAGGTGAGCACACCTCTGGCCTTTCAATCAAACCCCTATATTTTATTTTTACTGGGGTTTTTGTTTCTACTTCTTTGATTACTGGAAACACAGGGAACAATCACGGGGAGCCTTTATCTAAAACCAGCAGCACTGTTGGTGCTATTATGTATCCAAAAGGCTTCACATTAATGGTCCTCCAAGACAAGTGTTTGACCTATAACACTTGCTGTCCCAGCTGTGTGGGGGCGTACAGACTTTAATGGAGCTCTCCCCCTCTCACCTGTTGTTATGGATGCAGTTTGGCATTTTTGGGATCTACACATATGGTTTTTATTACTCTCAGTCATGTTATATAATTAATCAGTTATGTCATAAGGTTGCTCTAGGCTACAGTATAGTCTCTAGGGACTGACTGGTTCAACAAAACAATCATTTTTAAAACAAGTCAAGTTTAATGAGTTTAGTCGGTATGTTGTTTTCGCAAGATATGTCCATACTGTAAAAATAATAAGACAAAGTGTTGTTGGGAGTAAAAGGTAAAAGAAAATATGTCATAATGAAATAGTAAACCTGTTTTTACGACATCAACAAGAATCTGCTCAAGATAAATAACCTTTCTGGTTAAATAAGCACCTGAGCACATCTGTTTCTGTCTTGATGTCAGCAATATGGTGCTCTATATATGACAGTAACGTACCATTATTTGTTAATATGCTATACTTATGAGTATTGTATGCAGTTTCCCTCTAATAGGCTACAGAATTAAGACCAATAAATGAATCTGTCTGAGCTCCGGAGTGCACACTTGCACCAGCTGAACCATTCGTAAAATTTGGAACGCTGTTGCAAACTGTTGGGATATTCACTGCACTCTCAGAGCGGCAGAGTGCACTCTGTCTGAGGAGACGAAGCAGCAGAGGGATAAAAGCAGTCTGCGTTTCATGAACAGTTGAAATGGCAGTCTACATTAGCTGAATGCAGCAATTAGCAGAGCAGTGTGTATAACGCTAGCAAACTGCTAGATAATGGCCTGTGTTTCTAGATTTTATTCATGGGCATATTGGGGGAGAACAGGGTAGGATTTTTTTTTTACGTTTAATTATTTTTACTGCAAAATAGAAGTGTATCTGTTTCAAACAATGTGTGTGTATATATATATATATATATATATATATATATATATATATATATATATATATACATATATATATGTATATATATGTATATATGTATATATGTAATTATATATATATGTATATGTGTATATATATATACATATATATATATATATATACATATATATATATATATATATATATATATACATATATATGTATATATATACATATATATATATACATATATATATATATATATATATATATATATATATATACATATATATATATATATATATATATATATATATATATATATACCTCATGTTTTTGTCAATCAATGGAAGTTATTATTATCTAATATGTTATCTAATTACAATGGTTTCATAAAAATGACAAATCCTAAAAATCAGTTAGTCCTATAGCACAGCTTGCCCCAAGATGGGTGCAAAAGGACCATATGGTCAGGGTGTGCTAAGTTTATGACCCTGTTCTGTATCTTACACTGACTTAATTTAATATATGATATGATCTATTTTATTCATTACAGGACTGATAACTTTAGAAACATGTTGAATTTACTTGACATGACAATACTCATTTTTTGTGCTAGTTCGCTGAACACTCTCCATGTGCTTTAGTAAAACATGGCGTGAATGTGAACTGTACTTCTGTAATTTGTGGTCACATGACTGCCTTTGCTTATGGTTACCCATGGTGGCTCATGTTACCCACTTGCCCGACTTACTGTGTCTCATCATCTCCTACTTTGTCATCCTCCTCACTGTAGACAAGCTCTCACATAAAAGATGCTGCATTTTGTATTATAATACATATTAATTGGATTTTTGTTCTTTCACCCACTTTCTGACAGTTTACCGTTTGTTTAGTAAGTAAGAAAGCGCACACTGACCTACTTTGAGCGGCCCCTCTTATTAAGTGGAACGTGTCGGTGCCGCTTTATGAACACACCTCATGTAACTTTTGAAAAAGTAATAACATAGTCTTCCTCTATGAAAACAATATCAGAATTCATTAGCTACAACATTCACTCTTGCTTAAGTCATTACACCAAAGGGTAATACTGCTAAAGCCCTATTTGGACTGGTGTGACCATGTAGCTTGTAGTGGCTAATGTCAGCTAATGTTAGTTAGAGATGTAACTAGAGTACAACTGAGTCATTTTGCAGAGTACAAGACTCTTTGTCTACATGTGCTTCTGTTACATGATGTTTTAACATGTCACAGACGAACTCTTCAACGGTTTTATCTCAAACATGAAACAACAAGGTAACACACCTCACCAGGAGACGGGCTGTTCATCCTGCTTCTGGTCTCAGGTCACCAAAAGACGATGTCTAGAAAGAAATTTGATGAAAGCTATGGTTATAACAACTTTCACACGTTTTTTTCACGTTTTTCTTGGATCGTCATTGTACTCACCAAATCAAATGATGAAATCTTGGAATGGGACAATGATGAAATAGCTCCAACAGGACATCAAACTCAAGCTATCTGACAGCCAACAGTTGAGCCACTTTTTGTTATTTTTTGGAAGTAAAACCAAAAATGAGCAATTACAGTCCAAAGCTGAACCAGGAACTCTCACTTTGGGTAATACGCTTAATATTGACCTTATTTTCCTGTCTTCCAAATACATTTGTCTTAACTATCAGCTTTATTACGCCCTGTTTGATTTTCTGAATGCTTGTGTTCCGTGATTCATCCAATTTTTGTTGTTGTTATTTTGCTGCTCTCCAAGATTCCAGCCTTTACTTTGGTGAGTTATCAAAAGTGATAGAGGGAGTGCCCGGAGTGACAAAAATACAACCCAAGTTGTAACAAACCGTACAAATTCTCCTCCAATCAAAAACGATATTGAAGGCAAATTAAATGTTCCCTTATACTGCAATTGCCACTTGTGACTGCCGTTCGACAAAAGCAGGCCTACGATCTTGCTTTAAACTGTGATGCCATTTTTTCTGAGACAAATTTGAAAAAAGACCAGTACCACACAAGCTTAAACGAAGACCAGCTTCTGAAATAAAATCAAAGCTGTGTGAGCAGTAAGTGATTGAAAATTCTTGGTCTGAGTACCAAGGCTAGTCGTCAAGGCTGATGCAATCCTCTCTTTGAATCATGCTGACGGGAATTCACAAAGAGATTCTGAAGAGTTGGTTGAGAGCGTATTCAGCTCGAGTTCCCAATATTTACCCTCCATTTACCACAAAGTGGAACAGTGTCATTGTAGGCATTCCTCATTTATATCTCAGAATATAAACCTTTGGACACCACCCAAATTAAACTTATCACTTCAGATACACACACAAGTTCCTGGATGTCTAATTTCATCCGATGAAAAGAAAGAAGTTGTGTCACAACTTGCGAATTCATAAACCCATTTTCACCTCATGTAATATTCCTCAAAATCTAAAATTTAAATAGTCTCCCAGCGCGACACGTTTCCCTGCTCCTGATGCTTTTGATGCATAATTTACAGCGGTAGAAATTAGTTTCAAAATGTATCCAAATTACAGCACAGAGCATATTGTGAGGTCTGGTGCTTCCATTTGAAAATCACTGTTATTTGCTTGCTTTGGAAAAGTACCATGTTTAGCAATTTCATAGTAATGCAGCCACATGTATCAGACATGGCGCCCCGGCCTCTCATCTGCTAATGATGATGAATGGCTCTCTGCGGCCTGTGATGAATAGCTGCAGACTACTCTTCATTTTCTGCTTCATTAAAAGAAGTATTGATCCTGGTTGGTGACAAAGTAGTCTGCCACACCTCAGGGGAACAGGTGTGCAGAACTGTGAGTCCACACGACTGCAGCAGAGAGGTCAACAAAACATGAGAAGAAAAACTTTTCCTCAAAGCCTTCAGTTAAGGTAAAAAGTCTCTAGGTCTGCTAGGGAGTAAACCCAGGTCTCAAGCGGTGAACTCTCATTATTTACCATCTTCCTTACCCTTGTACTCAACCATGCATCTGCATCCAGTTGTATCTCTTTAATGGACTCCTGTTATGTGCTGAAAACCAGCAATGCGCTCACTTGAGGGAACTCCAGGTGATTGGACTGTTTCATTCAAATGGATTTGGACTGGATTTAGTCAATTAAGAACTAAGGTGGTGAACATGTAACATGACTGCAAATCCCATCAGCAACAGTGGGTGACTGACAAAACAAAAGCTTTAAATCATGTGTACACATTAACCGACCTCAAGGCTCAGAAATGTTCTCGACATTTCAACCTACCAAAATAATGCTGACAAGATAACACAATATTGCTTAACAGGCAAAAATATGGTGTATATTCACAAAACTGTGTGAAACGTTGGTGACTTGAATCAGATTGTCCATCCGGCTGATTATTTGGCTCTTAACATAGGCGACACAGCAGTGTGCCTGAACTGACTGTGAAAAAAGCTGTAAAGCCAGCCAAAAGAAAAATGTAATGTAACATCACAAATAAATAATATAGGAGTCTTGAGAGGAAATTATAATGGATAGGCTAACAATAGGAAAGAATTAGCCTAAGTGTCCATATATATACCAAAACACAGCTGCTTGTCTATCGCTAACCGTCTTGGTGCTTCTTCCAGACTGATTGAAGAAGCCACACCAAAGGGACACCGACTCATTAGTATGACTTAATAATGTGAGCATGGATTAGCAAGACTCATAGTCAGCAGTCATACTAGCAGGTAATATGTTAATGTTTATATGAGGTAATGTTTTGAATATTCCAAATCTTAGCTCAGGGGCTGTTGTCATTTTTGCTAGCGTCATTATCAAAAAAATATCAAGAACATTTTAATACAATATACACCAATGAGCTACAATGTTAAAGCCACTGACAGGTGATGTCAATAAATTGATAATGCTGTTACAATGCAATGTTCTGCTGAGAAACCTTGGGTCCTAGCATTCATGTAGATAGCACTTGACACACACCACCCACCCTAACACTGTATGCTCATGGCAACAACAGTCCTTGATTGCAGTGGCGTCCCCCCAGCAGGACAGTGTGCCCTGACACACCACATAAACTGCCCAGGAACAGCTCCAAGAAAACAACAAAGAGCTGTTTTGGCTGCATGAGGGGAACCTGCACAGTGTTAAGCAGGTGTTTCAATGTTCTGGCTGATTGGTGTGTGTAGCCTACAACATTTTTTGCCCACCCAAAGTTGTTAAGATATTTCAGTCTGAGCCCAAAGGGCGAACCAACCATTTTGGACATAGCCAGGCCGTGGTCGTTCCTGAAACTTGGCAACTCTTCTGTGTACAGGAGGGGTTAACTGTACTACAAAGGGTCAAGTTTTATAAATTGGATTTGTGTTGAAGGGGCTCTGTGGAACAACTTTGTTGCAAGGCTATTATCCATTTCTAAACTAGTGTTAGCTACTGTCGCTGTCTGTTAGATGGAAGGCACTGAGACAAGGCACTCAGGAACAAGCAAGTCACATCCTTTGGTTTGTGACGGAAAACCATTGTGGCATAGTCGGTTTTATAGCCTAACATTTTCTTTGTACTTCTGGTGATTGAATGAACATTTAAACTAAATCATAAAAGTGGTGTTCATAAGTATTATAAACTTGTGTTTGCCACATACCATGTTTTGCTACAGTAATCCAAAATGGAATGAAAAATTCACACAAAATTGGCTTTTTGTTGAGGGAAGCTTACTTTTGGGTTTGCCGACAAAGATACATTGTCCCTGCAGCGCTCTTTATGGGAGATATATCAGACAGATCATGAGATGCTTTGCCGTTGCTAAACTGGAGAAACCCTAACTTGCAAAACACATTTCTGTGTTTGTGTCTGGCCTGCAGGTCATATGATCATCTCTCACTACCTACTCAACTATTTCCCTGGACTGGACATCGAGAGGAGGAACTGTCACGGCTTCACAGCTTTGATGAAGGCCGCCATGCAGGGTCGGGCTGAGGTTGTCCGAGCTCTCATGCTGGCTGGTAAAACACATGCAGTACATCTGTGAAATAACTTAAATTGATCAATATCAATCAATCTGTTCTAGAAAGTTACATCTTGTATGATGTACAGTAATGATCTATGTGTTGGATGTAAATATCAGGGCAGAAATCTCCTTTGTTGTATGGATGAATGAAAAAGGTTTAAAAAACAACAACAAGGAAACGATCACAGTAAAGCTTCAGTGCTTCATTGACGACCTCAATTATGTTTCCAGGAAGTGATATTCAGGCACGGGACAACGGCCGCAATATGACACCCAGGGAGTGGGCTCTCTTCACTGGTCGATACGAGACTGCGTATCTGATGTATCGGCTGATGTCAAAGCCCTGTGCCGAGCAGTTCTGTGACGCCTTCTCCATGGAGTGGCCCATGCTGGAGGTAAAAAAAAAAAAAATCATAATGACCGCAGTCCTACTATTAAAATGTGTTTGGAAAACACACAAAAAAGGGTAACAAGGTCACATGTTAGGCTTTCGTATACATGCAGGCCTCTCTACTGGTAGGACCATGTGTGTTGAGGGTCCCAACAAATGCTTCACATAATGCCTTTCATCCCCCTGTCAGATTCGATACAGTGTGTGAAATATGTTCTTCGTAAAGCTGATTTCTTTAAACCACATTGTTTGATCTTGTTGTCCAGGAGCTGGTGGTCCAGGCCCAAGAGCCAAAGTCCTGCTGGAGGCGTTTGATCAACCTCCTGTCCTGCTGCCCTTATAGGTTTTATATCAAAAACAAGGTTAACCCTGTGGATGATGGTGTTCTTGACCACATGGTCCAGGTCACCACCAGTATCTCCAGTCCATTCATCGCCACGGCTTGCCGCACGGTGTGTCCGGCCAGCCCGCCGTGCATCGGAAAGCGTCGTCACGCTGTCCAGGAGATCCTGAGGCGGCAGCGGGTGGCTGAGCTCAAGCAAATGGGCCCCGACAGACTGAACAACTACAAGAGATTTTTCCAGAACTCGCGGATCCTCCTCATCCCCAAGGCAAGGGATCGGAGGTCCAGCCTCCAGCCTCAGCTGCTGAGAGAGGTAGCCGCGGTGTCCGTGGTGGCTATTAGACGGGCCAGCCTTCTGCCTCTGCATATGCTGAGGCGAAGCAGTGTGCGGCCAGGCCTTGTGGTGCCCAAAGTGATGCTCTGCAAAGCCCCGGCTCCAAGCTTTAAACCGGAAAAACTCAGAAGGAGCAGCAACCACAACCAGCTCCAGATCCCCAAATGGGACTACAAGATGAAGAGAATAGAGAGGAAGCAGCAGGAGGAGGAGAGGAGAAGACTGTTACCTCTGATAAAGAAGAGATGAGGGGAAGTGCAGCTGTATGTTCACATTAACTGAGAGAGCAGGACATGACACTCATTTTTGTTTGCTCTGATTGTCGACATTGTTGGAATTGTTGCCTTGTTTCTACCTGAGTTCATATGCTTCATTTGTGAGGCATAATATTTCAGTTTGAGGGGTTTGAGAGGAGAAAGACAAAGATCCGCAACAGGACATCACGCTTAACTGTACAGGACCCACATGGTAAAATGTTGAAAAAAGTTCAATTTGACTGCAAAATTAGCCAGAGTAGAACGTCAAGGTGACGGAAATAGGACTTGAAGGAGGTAGGGAGGTGGCAGCCTGTCTGGATTTCACAGGATGGAGAGAAGAGCTTCGACACAGCCAAATGACGATCGGTGGCTGGCTGCTGCAGCACATTTCCATAGTAAAGGATCGCTGAGCATGCAGGAGGAAGCAACTAAGCCAGTTTACACTGATACATGCTAGAACAGGTATTTGCTAGTAAGGGACGAGCTTATGAGCAGCGTATGACAGCTGAGCTGAGGAACCGGCTCACACAGGCTTTATACAAGCTTTGTTGAGAACCGGAGACGCAGAGCCAAAAATAAACAGCTTAGTACAAGACTGTGGCTTGTTGACTTCCAAAATAATCACTAGATAGGCCACTGCTGCTGTACGCTACTGTATCCATCACCTGGAATGGTATTAATGAAAAAAGCATTTACAAATACATTGCTATGAAAAGTCAGTGAGGAAAAAGTATAAAATATGGCAGGAGAATGACACAGGTTTATCTGTACTATACACCTTTACTACCCTCTAATGGCAAGCACTGGGGATTGCAACAACACTGCGAAAATGTAATTAATTCAGAGACGAGTTAAAAATGTAATTTAATATTTTTATATTTTTCGAGCGGAGGTGTGAGCCATAGAGCACACTTTTATTACGGTGATTTTGTGCTTTGAGGCGGGACAAATCTCACTAAATGCCCCTTTAAAGGCTATTTTATCCATCATGACAGACTTCTGTGTGACACCACTGAACTGTCTTAGCTTTTGTAGTCCAATAAATACAGTACGTATATATATAAGCAACACCCTGCTACCCAAGGTAGCCTTCATGAGCGTACCTTAGTATGAAAAGGCAGCAGTTACCTCCGACCGTTGTAGGCGTGTGCTTTGTGCTAACGTCAGTTAGCTGCCGAACAGGCCAGCTGCTGACTGGTTCTTGGGCTGAGGGTGTTTGTTGTTTGTGCTACTGCTGTCTGGACGTCTGTCATGGTAGAGGGTAGTTCTTCGGCTCAGGGCCTATGTACTGTGAGCGCGATGCGTCATGGCCATAGCTTGCCATATACTACCTCGTGTGTCACGTAAGAAAACACTGAACATTATGATCATGGATGTTAACAACAAAAGATGGCTATTGTCAAGCTACCTACATGTAGCATTTGCAAAAAAATAGTCTGTACCCTCTCTGCCATTCTAACACAATTAGCGTGCTAATATTAGCTTTAGCAACATATCCGCGGAGCCTTGTGGAAAGCACATGCACAGCAAGGGCACGAGCAGAGTGCCTGTATCTTCAGGTAGAAATGTGACCATTCAACACACATTTATTATGGCCATCCCACCGAATGTCCTTTTAATCCTTCCTGAAACTTGATGGATCTCACTGTTCTTACCTTACTTCTGGGACTCACCTGGTCTGGACTGGAACACGGTGAACTTGACTTAAGTGGACTGGAAATGGTTAAGTTCTCCTTCCATGGATCCTGTATGCATCTTCTGCCAAAAACTGGACCGTTTAGGTAACAAAACACTGAGCAGCAGCTCATATCTACCACGCGCTTAAGCATATTTGCACAGGGATGGAAGCTAATGGACAAACTGTCTCATGGACAGGATGGAGAAATAACACTAGAGTGGGGTTTAAAATCCTCAGCGGCTCAACTTGGAGTCACTTCAACAAGCTGAATGTAATGTACTTACTACATGGCTGATTAGAAGCAAAGAAGAATCAAATCCGCACGCCAAATTCACTGATGTGGAACTCGATGGACTGATGGATCCGTGTCTGCCCATCACTGGCTTCTGAGGAAATACTGTGGCTCATACTTGAATGTTAATAAATGGGTCTCTTTTGTACCTTTGTGTATCATTGATTGTATACACTATGATAACATACATCTTTCCTTTGAATTATCTAAAAATACAGATTTTTTTTGGGACCAGGGATATTGAAAGCTGAACTGCAATAAAAGGCTTATAGCTACATTTTCATGCACCTTTTGTCATTCACGAAGAAAGTGTAGGCAGGTAATTTTGGAAGGACTTTGTAATGAGGCCTCTGACTGTGTGATGACTGTCTCTGCGTTATCTCATTACAAACAAAGATCATCCAAATGGCTGCTCGCTGCAATAAACTTGTTTGTGACGCTCTGAGGCTGCCTTACTGAAAAACTGTTTAAACATTCCTTCAGCAATACATGATGGTCGCGCAATGTTCAAACTAAGTGGAAGCACTGCAGAACGATGTTAAAAAAATATAAAAATACCACATTCTGTTTAAACTTTGCTCATCCCTGATGTGGAGAGACTGTGGCTTGAATCTGTGGAAATCTAAAGGGAGTTTTGTGCACGGCAGACTCACTGTTTGAGCTGTTAGCGCTGAATCCCTGCAGGCGTCTCCGACATGAACACAACTTTGGTTTGTTTCAGACAGTATAATAGTAGAAATATCTGTCCTGGGAGCCATACAAGTGCTGCAAATGTTTCGGTGGACCCAGCTATTATACTGGGGAACTTGCTTTTGGAAATTTGGTTGATCAAATACCACATTAAGTATGCCGAGGTGGAACATTTGACAAGCCTCTTATTCCTCGTTACCCTCAGCAGCAAAGACATACTGAATGCTACAGGGAAGGACAGCCCGAGGTAGAATTGATGAAACCATTCCGCAGCGTCTTCAGCATGATGTTTTTAACTATGGTCGTTGTGCAGGAAATATTTGTGGTGTATCTGAGATAAGGACTAAGATGCGTTTGAGCATTCCTCCCGTGTCTGGAGCTGTGAGTGATGCCTCGCCTGTGCTTTGTTCCGTGCTCCAACAGTGCATTTGTAATGATGAAGATGTGATCGAACCCAAAGCTGTCGAAGCTAAAAAACCTGTGCCTGTGGTGATTTATCTGCAGAGACTAAAATGGCCGCCACCCTGACCTATGGTGCAGCGTCTCTGATGACCACTAGAGGGCAGTCGTGACCCTTCAGATGTCATGGAGAACGTAGCCCCTCAGAAACACATGTAGTCACAGCAGGAATGCACATGGCCCTGGAGTTTCACCTGCGCATATCAGTGTCTGTGCATGCATACACACACAGAAAGCCCAGAAATTTTAGACTGTGTCACGACTGGCCTTGTAGAAAAGGGTTCAATCATTTGTTGCTTCCACTCTCTTAAGTGCTGGATGTCATTCTGCAGCCTCTGCATCTTTCAGAATTTCCGATGTGGGCCATTTTCATACAGTGATAGCGAGTGTCTGAGACGTCTCTGACAGTAACAGCAATGTATTATACAAAGCACTGACTTCTGTGTTGAAACCCAGATTTGAATGGTAAAATGGACGGGACTTATACTCAAAGCACTTTACATCTCCAGCCAGCATTCACACAGGCAATCATACAGTGATGGCTGAGGCTAACATGCAAGGCACCAGCTGCTCATCAGGAGCAATAACCATTGACACCCACACACACGCTGATAGAACAGCATCAGGATCAATTTGGGGTTCAGTATCTTGCCCAAGAACACTTCATCATGGAGACTGTAGGGGGGCACAGGCCTTCTCAGTATTGGATGACCACTTTACCTCAAGTGCCCCTATTTAAAAATGACATTTATATTGTCTTGAACTCGGTCTCATTGGGGGTTTTTTTTGGTCGCAGTCTTTGTTTGTACTTCTCCTTAATTATGATAACAATACAACTCAGTGTCTTCATGATGTTTCTGCTATTCTGCTTCCTTATGCCTCACGCTTTCCAGCAACACACTGTTTTCTGGCGACCGTGATCGATTTCCAGTGCGAGAGTTTGAGTGTCCTTGAATGCACCAGCCAGGGGAGGTTTTGAAAAATGCTCCCTCTTAGGAACTGGAGGACCACGCAACAATAACTGGCTGGCTGAAAAATTAAAGCAACACCATGTTTACTGTGATGGATGCGTCGTCTCGAGCAGGATTCAAGTATTTGTTATTTCATTTAAAGATTGTTCTGAAGGAAAGGAGGTAAGATTTCCAACTGAAAGCTTATGGCATGATGGATAAATGTTTAGTTTTTAAACACAGAACTTAGTAAAAACACAAAAGAGACACTTTTTTGGCATCAGAACAAAAAAAACAAAAGTCCGAGGTTCTTCGATGGTCCGTTTATATTTTTTGGAGCAGTTGCAATCTGTTTGAGGCAATAGAAAGATTCACAATTCTCTTTTTAAAACACGTTTGGTCTAGCAACAAAAAGGTTACTGACGTTATATCTCCATACAGGTCTTATAGTCAGGTTTTTTTCTGCCTAAGGATCACAAAGACATACATAACGTTGTCAGTTTCCAGATGCTCACTAACAAATACAGTACGTCTGTTTCTCGTCCAGTGTTTTCATGGGGACTGTTGCATTATGAGTCATTTTTCAAGCATAGGAAGATGACCTCTAGGACTTCTAAACAGCAGTGGGTAGGGAGAACCAGGGTCTGTTGTCACGTTTTTGCAATTTAGCCTTTCTCACATTAAAAGAAAATGAAAACAAATCATAAATCACTATTTAGTTTCTGATTAATGACAACAAATACTCATGCATTCATGGGTGCAATTTTGGCTAATGAGCATCATGAGACCAATTGATCAGAGTCGGGGGGTTTTTCATGCACGGTTGGTTGTTCTTTGTTCTGTGGCTTAAAACGGTCACCTGTGACATGATTAGAACTCACGGCTGATAATCAATAATTTGTTATCAATGCAGAGGGGAACAAACATTTTGTGCACAGTTATAATTCAGACATGTTTGGAATACTTGTCACGGATGTAGCACCTTTTTAGACTGCTTTAGTGACAACGTGGATCCCTGGGCCCTGGTCTATCTACTCCACATAGCAACAACATTACTACACAAAGTCGACAATTTAGTGTGTTGACCAGAAAATAAAATGTGAACAAAATTCCTACATGTAGCTGTTTTTTTTTCTTTTTTTTTTTTACAAGTCTTTTTCCATAATGTTGCTGCTATAAGTGACATCCACATCTGCACATAAAAAGTATATATTTATATTTATATAATATATATCCGTACTCTATTAACAGTTTTGTCTACCATGAAGTTAGAATTGCCACCCATCTCTCAGAAAAAAGTTTTTTGTTTTTTTTTGGAACTTCAAACATTGATTATTTTACAACACAGAAATCAACTAAATTTGTACAACTTTGGAGGAAGCGATGCTCCGCTTGGTCACAGTCCCCTCCATGGTTTTCTTCAGTTTTTTTTTAGTTTTTAGCTTTTTTGTTTTCTTGTATGTTTTTCTCCCCGGTCCCGGTGCAGTTAGACAGTTTTCATCCCAGTAAAACACAGTTTAGAAAAACCAAAGCATTTACAAACTGGCATCGTTAGAACCGCAAGGATGTTCGGCTGAGAGCCTCAGCTGAACTTGGACCCTTTAACACGCCCTCAACTTACCCCCCTGCCTTCTTCAGCTGAGGGGATGTAACCCTTGTTTGGCACGGTTATATACACAATGAGCACAGTTCACTCAAAGGAGGGGCTCATGGGAACCAAAGGGGATTAATGTGGAGAGATATCCGCAAAAAACAAAAACAAATCTAGCCTTGAAAAGATGAAAAGATTGTGGTGGAAAAACTTTTTGAGCTTCTCTTCAGCTATTTTGGCAGCTGTACTGTCAGCTATCCTGTGAAAACTGTAGGGCAGTAAAGGGAGCACCGTGACCTACCAGAATTGATGCTTCAATACCCAATTCATATCCAGTGTCTCGCATTAGCGACGCGTTGACAACCGTTGGAGCTTTGATATGAATTTTGAAAGTCTGAGTGCAGATACTGTGAGTATTTGTGTGTGTTTTGGGGAAACAGGGGGACGCCAGCGGAGTGGTGAGGTTGACCCAACGGCGAAAGGCCTGACATGACACAGAAAATAGTGCAATGTACAGTACACAATGCATCTCGGTAAATGTACAGTGTACATCAAATACTATACAACCAGAATCAAGAATTAAAAAAGTAGAAACACAACGAAAGAAAAAGAAAGAAAAAACTGTTACAAATGACAAAAGTCCAGAAGCGCTCTTCGCTCGGAGGAGGAAACATCACGCTGAAGCCATAGAGAGAAACAAAAGTTTGTGTGACAGACGTCCTACATGTCCTACAGCTCTGCCTCTTGTGCTTCACATTACTAAAAGCCATGTTGCTATAACCACATATTTACATGTTTCTCCAGGGTATCTCTCACACATTCCATTCGCAATTCCGAAAACCTTCCGTCCTCCCGTCCACTGAGCCACTTATCCCTTTCACTGTCCTCTGTATATTTCCTGCTTTTTCCATCTTTTCGCTTCATGTTCCTTCATCGTGTCCTTCTCTCCCACGTTCTGCATCCAGAGGCGTTCAGGTGCAGGAGGTCTTTCTGTCTGCTGGACCTTCTAGCAGTGGTGGATCACAAACTAAACACAGAAAGAAAATGTGTCTGTCGGTTTTGTTGGTGGTGTGCATGCACATGCATGGCCGCTCCTTCGTTCTCTTCTGCTCCACGTTTGTCCCCTCTCCCTCCGTCCTCAGGTGTATCTGAGAGGAGAGCAATGTCTTAGATTTTCTCCCCATGTCTCTTTTCCTGCACTCCATCCTCCCCCTCTGTTGTCCTGCTACCTATGATGCTACTCAGGAACTACAGGGGAGGATGGGGAGGGAGGGAGACTGTCCTCAACTTCTCTCCTCCACTTTTTAAAACTACCCCCCTACTGTCCTGTTTTCCTTATATCCATCCTCTCCTCCTCCTCTTCCTCCCTCAAATCCTCCATCCTCATCTCCCCTCAGACCCAGGAGTCTGGTGAGGCTGGATAGTGGCTGGTCTCATAGTTGAGCTCGCTGTAGGGCCGCGAGGCTGAGTAGAAGTCTACATAGTTGCCGGTGGACTTGAGACCCGTCAAGTGCATGTTAAGGTCGCCCTGCGGGGGGCGTCCTCCGGCGTGAACCTGGTTCTCATAGAAGGCCTGGTCCTCGTAGTTGACGCTGTCGGGCGGAGGAGGGTTTTGGAAAGGAGGGTAGGGCTCTGACGGCAAGCCTTGAGACGACACCTGTGAAAAAAACAAAAATGATTATTAAGATGAAAGTAAGATTGTGATGACTACTTTGAAAACAGCAGGTAAAATAGGTGTGAAAGATTCAGATGGACACACAGTGGCTGTGGGCCAGTAAGCACTCAGCCACAAAGCACTGAGAGCTTTGACAATTTGAGCATTTAGAACCATATTCATAAACTTTAAATTGGTCTTTTTAGAGGTCAATTTGACTGGGACTCCTCATATTTCCATATTTCCCATAAATTCATATCTTTTTATTTTGAAGCCCCAAATTTTAAATGACACGTGAAATTCCATTGACTGATGGAAGCTAGAGGCAGTAAAAATGCTAACCCAGACTATAAATCATGCTTTGGCCAAAAAGAAAAAAACAAAAACAAAACTGTGTCTTTTGGATGTGACTGGACTGAACCAGAGTGGTGCTGCCAAATTTGATTAAAACTGATCCCAATCCCATATTTCATCCAATCCAAAGTTAGCTCATAATACTATTTAAAGGGGGTTGGCTACCTTTCCTGTTTTCCATGGCGCACCTACTTGCAACACATAACAGACATGGATGCAGATGATTGGCACATTCAGAGAAGAGAGACATTTCTTACTAAATTACATTTAAAAATAAGTAAATCCAGATCCAAATCGAGCCTGAAGTTCTGAGCAACAGAAAAGTTACTACAACAAGGTGGTAGGAAATGACTTGTGTGTGTCTGACACCATTAAGGCATGTTAGATCTGTGTATTGGTAATGCTAGGGATGATGCTGTTGGCAGAAAAATACACCAGATCAAGTGATCATAAGCTTGCTAATACATCTTGAATCCATTTTGAAGTGTCTTGTTTCCTCCCTTTGTCTGTTTCCCCACTCTTTTCTGTGTTCACCTGTATCCCATCACTTAATCACTCACTCTTCTCTTCTCTCTCCGTAATTCTTCTGTTCTGTTTTGCCCTTGTGTTCCTGCATATCTGCGCGTCATGTGTTTACTGCTTTTGGTTCCTGGTTCCTCATGTTTTTTTCTGGTTTGTTCTTTGTTTTGCATTTGTTTCTTATGTTTCTCTTGTTTTGTTATCTGCCTCTTCTTGCTAAAGTTTTGGATTTTGGATTTGGATTTTCAGCTTCATGTTAACAGAGCTCGCTTTACGTTCTAGCCACCTGTAAATGCAGCTACGGGCGTGGTTTAGATGCGACCACCTTTTGGAGAAGCACTGTTCGTTTGAAAACAACAATGGCCGCTCCTCAAGATGTAAGCAAAGTTGCTGCTAGCACTTATTATATCAGAATTGGGGAGATGATTTCATTGAAAGAAGAGCAAAGAAAACGAAACGTTTCTCATACGAAAAGATGTTTTCGCTCTTCTCCCAACTGCCTCACTGGTGGTTCGCGCTCTTTCTGTTGATTGGATTGGTTGAAGTTAGCCCCTGATAGACTGTGACAGACAGATGGCCCGTCTGATCACCTGCCAAGTATTTTTTGAAAGTGCTTGCCCTTTTCCAAACAGTTTCCAGCATCTCCTTTCCAGATGGTTTTATGAAACAAAACATTTTGCAAAATAAACCATCTGCCATGAGATTACAGTCTTTTGTCTAACGTAAAATAAAAACACATAAAATGACATACAAAAGCTCGTTTTAAATGACACTTTGTCATTAGAGGTGAAATAAAGGTTTGCTATTGTAATATTAGCTCGTTTTTGCCTGTGAGATAGAATTGAATACCTAGAGGGTTTTGGACCGATGGTCAGAAAAAAAAGCAGTTTCAATACGTCAACTTGTCAATATGTCAAGAGACTATCTATCAGTACTATTAAGCATTCACAGTGGCTCAAGAAAACGGACTCTGCCACCTGTTGGTGAACTGTTGTTTCTGAATGTGATGCATTTCCCATCAGAAGACATCGGTCTTCCTCCTCCAGCAAGCATGAATTATTTCAGTGAAGGTAAGGTCGCACTTTCATACAGTAAAAGAGTATTGGCTATAATACAAATGTGTTTTTAGTGTCTTTAGTTCAATGAGTTTTGGTTTACAACAATAAAGCTGCCAAAGGGCAAGATGGGTAATATGATAGAGATTTACTGGCAACAAGGCAGAAGGAATTGCCAGACCCGGAGAGCAATTCACTATTCCTATAAAGCATGAATGAGACTCTGCAGTTTATAGTTTAAAGTTTATAGTGACCTATTTGGACTTTGTTGTATTATATCCCCTTTGGCGTCACTATCAAATTCGCATTCGATAAAGGCTGACACTTTTTCTCCATCCAGATCTTTATATAGGGCTGCTACAGAGCAGTTCCTTCTCTTTGAGGTAATGTGAGTCATAAAGTGGTAAGAGGAGCTTGCAGAGTGGAACACGCCAACATCAAGAGAGAGAGAGATGCAAAGAGGGCAGGGGACTGAATGAAAGCTCCTCCGGTCTATCAGCTGCTGGTTGTTGTAGGCTGAAACCTAAACGTGCACATGTAATATTAAAACGGCTCTCTGTTTTCATTGTGTCCACTCTGTTAACATCTCTCATGGGATTGTTCCAAATCAAATGCCTTCTTTTACCAAATGGTATCTTGCTGAGATGAAAGCTCGTTGTAGGAATTCATTACATAAAGGAAGCAAATACTTTGGGATCAAAGCTCTGGTATTTATGCTCGCAGTACCCTTTGTCGAAAAGTTCTTTACGATCACATTTTAGTAGTCAAATACAGAATGCACATTTAATCAAATTATGAACATTTTTACAGAACAGGGAGCTGTCGTACCTGATTGTACTTCAGGTCATCAGTGGGTGACACGTATGCTCCTCTGTGTAGCGTGGAAGAGCCACCAGAGATCTGACCTGCAGAGACAGAATGGATTAGTGCTTCAGATGAACGCTTGCTCTCAACTATATGTTCAGATGTTACTGTAAAGGTAGAAGAGTGTGGGTAGGCTGTCAAGTGTTACCAGGTGACACATTTTTCATTATGAATGAAAATGATGAAGGAAAGGGTTGAACTGCTGCCAGCGAGCAAAAATATCAGCAAACATGAACATGCTTAAAATAGAGACTGAATGAAAGCCATGAATAAAACATCGTTATGTCACTGTATTGTTAAAAATAGCACATGATAGTCTTTACTTACATAAAAGTTTCATCATTTGCTTTCTTGCTGATGGTTAGATGAAAAGATTGATACCACTCTCATGTCTGTATGATAAACGTGAAGCTAAAGCTAGCAGGTAATTAGCTTAACTGAGCACAAAGGTCGGAAAAGAGCAAACAGCTAGCATGGTTCTGTCCAAAGGCAACAAAATCCACCTACAACCCACTGGAATTAATACTTTACATCTTGTGATGGCTGAATTTCCTCTCAAAAACTGTTTAAACAAAATGCTTTTGAACCAGCAAAGTCAATTCACCTGCAAAGTAACACAAACATCGCTCCCCTGAGATACAATTTGTTGAGTTAACGCTTTAATTTCACTAAGTATTAAACAAACAAGATATAAAGTGTGAAATTAGCTTGTTTTTGTTATCTCTGTACACAGCCAGGCTAGCTGTCTCCACCTATTTACAGTCTTTGGGTTATGCTAAGCTAGGCTAACCATCTCCACTCTCTGACTTCATATTTACTGTACAGTTACTGCATGAGAGTGGTATCAATGATCTCATCTAACGCCTAGTTTACACATAGTTCTGTGGGACCCTCTGTGATCTCTGATGTGTTTGATAAACTCCCCATCTATCTTTTCTTCTTTTTCTTTTTTTTCAGCCCATAATATGCCTCCAGTATGTTAAATAAATGATCATTCTTGGATAGCATGCCATGGGAAATGCTTGACATTGATGGTTCATATGTTGTTTAGCTTCTTTCTCCTGTTAATGGTGGCATTTCAGTCCATATGTACAGAACTTTCCCTTTGTTGGGCCGTATATCCGTAAATTACAGGCAAAAAAACAAAACAAAACAAGGCTTAAGTCTGCATTTTCCCAAAAATCGAACTATTCCTTTAATATTTGTAAAACCTACATATGGGGTTATGTGTTTTGTGTGCATGTGTGCAGAGTGGACCCCCTACCTGTCATGGTGTCCTTCCGGGATTGGTGTTCGCCCTTGCTGCCATGGTAACTGGCATTGCCAGTCGACTCGTAGTCTGCCTTCCTCTCCTTCAATGCCATCATCTCCCTGGGAGAAGCAGGGGCGCTCGCTACACACACACATACACACACACACACACATACAGACAAATGGGATATGTTTATACGTTTAACCCATAATTCATCATTGACACATTATCAAAACACTTTCACAAAGAGGACACAACAACAGGAGTATTTAGGCTATTTTAAAGTCATCCCATAGAACGAAGGCTGGAGTGATTTTGAAACAGGTACTTTCCTGAGCGTCTGAGGTTTTGTATTTACCTGTCTAAACAAAGGCACAGCGCTGAGGCTTCACTGTGTGTATTTCTTCTAACCATCACCCTGAAAACGAGTGAAAAACGGGGGCACTGGCTGCTGTTTGTTTTATGACTCTGTGGGTATTGTGCAATTCTTAACAAATGTAGCTTTGTGACCGGGGTGTAATTTCAAAGAGGTAAACACTGAGTCATCCCTCCTCCCTGCGTCTGCTTGCCTCCGTCTTGTCTTTTCTCTCCGTCTGGCTGCGGGCCACTTTCTCTCCACCTGATTTTACTACATCTACATATATTCACTAACTTAAATTCTCACTGACATATTAATCTCTGTCTGTCTTAGCATTGGTCACCCAACAACAGACTTGAACCAAAAAGGGTCAAATCATAAAATAAGCACCATAGAAAATAAATAAGACAATAATAAATGCCGAACTCTGAGGTGGGATCAGTGGCAGAGATATTGAGTTAGATCTGGTTAGCCATGTTGGAGCAAACCCAGCTATTGACTCGGTGCCATATGGTTGTGTAGCGTTCCCTCTAACATTTAAATCATCATCAGCTGTCTTTCACCTAGAAGCTGCTGGCTGCATCTTCCTCTTTTTCTCTCTCGTGTGCGTTATAACACAGTTAGCACGGATCCATACGCTCATTAATGCTCTGCTAATATCACCAGTCTATTGTATTATCAGCACCTTCTCAGGCAATTGTATCCCAGCTGCCGCTGTGGTAAACTACTTGTAGAGATGTAAATATTCCTGAGGCTTTATATAAACAATGAGATGCTTTCTTTTGCATGTGAAAAAAATTCCACTGACGTGAATTTAAACAAATGGCTTGACGGACCGTCTGCTGGCGCGATTATAAACTGAGAAGCGGAATAATAAAAAATTGACGACCAACGTGTTTATCATTTTGCCACTGTGAGTTGACAGCTTCATAAATCCAGTTCGAGGCTTGTCTTCAAAGTGTAGCTGCTTCTGTGAAACCTTTTCTAAATTTCAAATTGGTTTAACTCCCCTTAAAGTCATTCAGCGATATGAGGAAACGATGCCAATTGTCTGGTAATATATCTGACATTGCTTTCTTTTAATTAGTTTTCTATATCTGAGTTTGGTTCAACACCCTGTACATTGATTACAAGGGTAGAAACACTTCTTGTTGCATGTATTGCATTAAACCTGTATTGTTAAGCCTAAACGTTAGTGTCAGCTCATGGGATGGTAAAATACCCCCATTCTTAACATTCTGGGCCAATTGAGTTATTGGATGGAGCTGCTATTTTTCATTTAAAATGGTCTTTTCCCGAGCAGTCAGTGAAGGATGTGGCTGCAGTGGATGTGAGGGCAATCCTAATCCACTAATTGTGCATTTCTTGTGGACTGCTTTTGCAATGTCAAATGAAAAAGAAATAACGGGGGCTCTGACTCACTGCCATGTGTATGCAAGAAAAATAACAAGTATACATATCTGGTACCCTGAAAACACCCCTTTCTAGGCATAGTACATTCCTTTGATGAATTGTTGTATACAATATCAAAACCATAAAAAGTTCCTGCCCCCGGGCCCATCTGCTGAATAATCAGCTGCTGTTTATTGGCTGTTCTTTCCTCACATCTGATGTTGGTTTTAAAGTAACATTTCTGTAAAACTTCCAACGCGGCACAATTCTGATCTGAAGGCTGGCCCATTAAAGTAAATGCTACATTAACACAAAACGTGCCAGAGAGGTTAACTGTGCCCTCTGAAATTCAGTGTAATAAAAGTATCACTATCATCTGTCATTAAATTCCAAATACACTGAGGAGATTTCTCTAATGTCTTTTACAGTGGTGGAGAGCAGGCGGCATCTCCAGCAGCAGAGTACACAATGACAACATCATTTTTTATTCACCTTCTGCTGATAATGTCAGCTCATTCTCTCTCTTCAGTTTCTTACAACTTTCTCCGTCAACATAGGATCCAACAGCAGGTAAGTTATAAAATCCACTGATGCAGCCTGCGAGAGCATGTAAGAGGGCCCTGCTTCCTTTATCATATTTCAACTCATCACTGTTCTCCAGCACCAACGCCACCGCCTCTCGAACACCAGGAGCCAAATACTGCACAAGCATCGTGGCTCTGTTGTGTTTGTACGTTGTAAGGAACAAGCCCTCCGAACAGGTGAAAAGGCAGTTTAGTGGGGTTTATTGAACAGTGAAACATTTTGATCCCACAAATATAAGTCCCATGTATGCATGGAAATATTCTATAATACATAACAGTCTATTATGATTGTTATCTCTGGCTCAACTGGACATTGGTATTGTTCCACGTTCAGCCAAGAAATTAAGCTCATGGGGAAAAACAGGGATCACATTTTTTTTTGGCATATGTTTTTGTAAAATTCATAAAAGCCTAGAGATACAGAGTCCTTGGGAAGCCCATGGTCGTCCAACCCCAATTTCGACTGTGCAAGGGCGAGAACTTTCTTGGGTGTACGGCGCAATGATTGTACCTGTCAGCAGAATAATTTGTCGGTACTCACTGTAGTATGAAGGTTAAAACAGACTTCATCTGTATTGGACTTGCGTTTATTTGACTGGACCGTACTGACGGCAGCATGATGGGGGGGGAGGTTACACACTCACCTGATCGATTGTTGGGTGAGGTTCGTACGGGAGAGATGGACGGAGTACGAGAAGAAGAATAAGGTCGCTGTCTGTCCCGCTCTATCGTGGAGGAAGAGCCGACAAAATGATACTGGGAATAGCCATCCTACAGAAGAGAAGAGGAGAGGCAAATGGATAGGACAAGGAAGAAGAAAACAAGATGAAAAGAGGAGAGCAGAAGACATGAGAGCATGTTAGAAATAAGTCAAGTGAAACCTTAAACTCCTACATTACTGACATTTCCCAGTGTGAATACAGCCAGAGCACATGCAGCCATGCAGGCTTTACCTTTTTGTAGAGGCTGCGGAGGTCTCTGTACTGCCACATACTGTTCAGGACTTGAGATGCGGCCTTTACCACTTTAGGACTATGTCTGGGAATTCAGCAGAGAGAAAAAACACATACAGTATAAAGCTTGATTGTTTTTGTTATGTGCTATGGGGAACTTTAAAATATGGCAAGGCAAAATAATAAAGAAACAGACTAGTATGTAAAGCATCTCCTCACATCAGCCTCCCAAGAAGAAATGACCAAAGAGGCAGAATGAAAATGTCTTCATCTCCTCGAATATGGCACTTGAATTACCAGGTAGCATAATTGCTTGGGTGATTGATTGATTGGCCAATATTTCATTTTCGCTTCCTCTGGGGTTTGACTTGGTTGACTAATGGCTGTGGGTGTAATTGGCCCATATGGCCTTATCAGTGTCTCGGAAATTAAACTTTATTTCTTCAAGTCATTTGGGTAAATGTTATTGTTTTGGATTCTGGGATTGCATTTCACACACGCTCTCAGCGAGGCAAAGCAGGGGACTTGCAGGGAATGTGGTATGAGGTGAAAGCCATTTTAAAAAGAAATGATGTGTTTATCTACCGATCAATGCTCTCAGGATATCTACAAATTATTCTAATGGTTTATACTTTGAACTTAACAAACATTAGCTGTAGTCCTTAATTATTCACAGAACATTGACAAAAAAGATTTAAAGTTAGAAGCAAATTTGTCAGTGGCTGTACTGCCGTACAACGGAAATACAACAGATTGGGTCACGAACAGTCAAAACCTGACTCTGATATGTAATGTCCCTGAAAGCAGCTTTGCAAAAACTACAAAACCGCGCCAACAGGCAATTCAGAAGGTGAAACAAGAGAGCTAGGTCATGTGAACTCTAGCTAATGATGAAGCTAAGAATAGCCTTTGCCAAAGCTGAATTTAAATGTAGCCCACTTAATGTTTTTTCCTTGCTGTTATGTGTGAATGAACAATATCTTGGTGCACTTAGTTATTCCACATAATTAAGTGAAATAAATGCAATCATGACGAAGCTGCTATCTCAGCATTTTGAGTCTGCTGGTATGAATTTGCTAAGCTTAACCTACTTAGCACACTTAATTATATGAAATCTAAATTAATTGATTATATTCCATTTCATTAAAAATAATAATGGCAGACAAGTCGGACGGTCCTTATCTTCAGCTATGGACTGTCAATAATCAGAATAAAAATGATTTTATCATGACATGTATTGGTAATAATAAGCAGGCAGAGGAAATATCTTCCACATATAAATATAGATAGGTAAGGGACAACATTCAGGCATAGGCTTGGAAACATCCAATAATAGAAACTTTAAATTCTGGTGGTTGCAGTTTGAATAATTTACTAATTTTCGAAGTTTCTGATTCTGGAAACATTCAGAAGGAATTCAGCTGTGTTTCCATTGTAACTACAAGGCAGTGTCAGGATGCACCTGTGTTTCTTGTCTTCTCACGGATGCTGTAGTCTTTAGTTTTCTTTTAATATGATTTTATGATTGTTGGAAAGAAATCTCCTACGTTCTTTCTTATATCAGCTTAAACTCTTGGATGGGAGGTGAAATGTTTTCAAGAAACTGAAACACGTCCGGTTGCCTGCGATGCAGCACTTCAATCCACTTAAACCATCTATTATGCTGTTGTAGCGTCTATCAAGCTATAAAAGCTGTTAATGCATGCTGAAGACCCTGCTCTGTGACAACCTCATCATTTCACACTTCCTCCTTTCTTTCCACCCTCTTCTACCTGACAACGTCTTCTCATTCGGCTTACTTGTCTCCTTTGCTGCGAGCGATGCCGATGAGCTTCTCGATGCCGCCGGCGTCCCTCAGGGCCTTGGTGTTCTCCATGTTCTTGGTGATGACCTCATGCAGCGCGCAACAAATAGCTGTGATGGTGTCGTCCGACATGGTCTTCCCCACCAAGCTGCTGGTGTTGCCGCCTCCACCTCCCCCGCCGCTGCTGTTGTTGTTGTTGCTGCCGCCGGGCAAACGGTGCACCAGGTCCCTCATGGCGTATTTACCTGTGGGTAAGAGTGACAGGGGTGGTGGGGGTGAGGTGGAATGATGTAGGTTGAAGGTGGTGAGGAGGACACAAGGAGGAAATAGGGATGAAAGAAAGACAATTTGAACTTTTGTACTGGTGTGTTTTAAGCTTTTATCACAGATACAACATATTTTTCCTTTTTTTTTGTCTTGTGACTTTACCCATTAGGAGAAGAAATTGTCAGTGTGTGATATACTATTACATTACTGCTCCTTTAAGAATTGTATGTTTTCTGCTTTAATCCATCATTTTTGCACATCTCTAAGTCAACTGTGGTCTCTGCTCTTTTCCTTTTGTTACCTTATAAACCGTGTGAAAGCTAAAAAAAAAAATAAACGTTGCCACACCTGACAGCCTGCGTGGGTGGCTGTCAGACAATGATGCTGACTTGGCCACGTAATCTAACATCATCTGACTATATTTCCCATGACACTCCAGTGATGCTGTCAGGCAATCTTGTCCACTCTGCCCTCTGCCCCTCATTCTGATTGGGTCATCACCCAGGGGTGGTGGGGGCATGTCATGACTCACCGACAGGTCGCTCATTTTATGTGTTTTCCTGCTTTCAAAATCCCTCTGATGCATAAAGTATATATGCTCCGTATTCTTTTGAATAATATATAAGAACATGGCTCCAGGGCCTGATTATGTTGGTTGCACAATGCCCTGACATCTGTGTGACTAAATATTTCCGTTGGTCGCACCAGTGCGCCTGAAGTTTAGCAGCTTAAAACAATTGAGGTTAACGCAACTTCTTGCTGTCATGTGAATTAAATGAAGAAAAATATGTATTGCAACCATTCCTGTTAATAATCATTCAGATATTGTGTTGATTTAGTAAATCAAAATGCACTTAAATTATCTGCTGGTGCAGACCAGTGTAGCCAATGTGACAAGCTGGAGCCCTGAAATGTTTGTTAAAGATGATAATAATATCTAACATGTTAAAACACAACAAGCTGTAGAACATGGAGTGAAACTGTCTCAAAAGAGGAAGCATACAGGACATCCCGTTTTTATAAATACATACAGTGGTACACCTGGAAGTCAGAGTCAGAAAAAATGTCAACTATATGCCAAGTACATATAAGCAGACAAGGACTTTGCTTTTTTAGGAGTTCTCAATAGACCTATAGACAGTGCAAATAACAAAATGCAGGGGAAGAACCATAGATGTACAGCCATGCTAAAACTATAGAAGAACATAAAGAATTTAGCTATTATGTTTGTATGGATGGCCAAGACTGCCTGCTTGCTGAAAAACAGTTTCACACAACAAATCAAAGTAATTCACTAACTTTCTTATTACAAGTTATGATTGGACGTTTAAACTACTTTACTCTTGCCGTACATTTGCAGTATTGGCATATGAGCACAAACAGACTGAAGCTCTCAGTCAAGTCTGTAACATTGCTGCAATAAAACAACAGTTAGCTCACAAAGGACCTGTCAGACAGTATTGATATATCTGAGGACCCGACAGCACAACATGTCACGTCTCTCAAGCAGTTTCATCATGTTAACACGGCACAAGTGAGGACAGGACAATGTGTCAGATCAAAATATACATGGATGCCTCTTGGCGGGCTGATATAAGATTGATATGACAGCCCACATACACTGTACACACCAATGGTTCACATGCTAAAGTTAGCACACACATACACAGACACAGCTTAGCTCAGAGACTCGAGTATCTGACAAAGTGAGTGGAAGGGGCCAATGAGGTTGTTGCTATGGAGACCAGCAGAAAAGCAGAGTTTGTAGCAGACACCAGTCCGTCTCCGAAGGAAAATCAAGCATCAGACGATCAGTCACAACACTACTATCTGCTTAAAGAAGGATATCTGAATATTAACCGACAAATATCACAGAGACATGGATCTCTTTTTTTATTGGACGCATCCACAAACCCCCCTGCCAGTCAGTCGTCCCTGACAGCAACAACCTCCTACACAAATGGCATTTAAACAGCTCCTTTTTAAATAATTACTGCTAAACAGCTCTACTTAAACAAGCACCATATTCATTATTAAAGCAAGTGACTAATTCTGTATGTGGGTCAATACAACTGCACTTGTTTTCAGTGCCATTATCTTCAATTAAGGCAGAATGAACCACATTACTCCACTAGTATAAAAGAAAACAACACTCGAATGAAACTCTTGATTAAATGTAGCCCCACAAACTATTTTTGTGGCAATTTCTGTGTGTGTTTGTGTGTGTGTGGTCATTGTATGTATCTTTGTTTGTTTCAATGAACAACTCACCAATGAGCTCCTTGTTCCTGATGTCCAGAGCCATGTTCCTCAGCGCCGTGGCCACAGCACAAACCACCCTGTCGTTGTCTATCCTCAGCAACTCGACGAGGATAGGGAGGCCCTTCTCCTTACGCACTGCAGCCCGGATATATACTGACCACTGGGTGGGAGAGAGGGTTAGAGGTGGACTGAGAACCATATCATTGATGACTGTTTTGCAGTACAGGCTATGTGGGTGTTACGCGATTGTGTTATTCGGAAGATTTTAATTATGACCCGACGATTTGCGCTAGAAGAATCGAGTTGATGTTTCACAGTGAGAAAGCTGACTTGCTGGTGGAGCTTGAGAAACTGTTTTAGGATCACCTAATCATTGCGATGCATCCTCTGGGGAACATGAAAACACAACATTTCATGGCGATGCATCCAATATTGAGTTATCTCAGCCAAGACCCAGGTGTTGGACCGATTGATAGACAGATATGTACATTTAGAGGCATGATGCTCAAATGGCTAAAAAATATATTTAAAACATTTTTTGGATACTTTAATTTCACGACATAAGGTCCAATAGCTTTGTGTTTTCGAAGCTTTTGGACCAATTTTGCCGCCCTCCCAAGCAAATGGCGTAAATATATGTTATATATGATATTGATGATTGTGTATTCACTGTTGTATTTTCAATGCCATTCTGTCAAATGCAGGATTATTGTTTGCGTTTGCCAAAACGTACTGCCTGTCTAAACCAGAGCGCCATCTATCAAGTTAATGCCAGACAATTAAAAAAAAAACAAGGCTGGAAAAAAACAAATAAACCTCTAAAATATGATGCAGTGATCTAATGGTATACTTAACCATTATGTCACCTAAAAGATGTTAATACGATTTATTATCTTTTATTGCCTTCGTGATCTTTAAGATGCCATAACATAAAGTCTCCATTTCAGAGAGATGTGTACCAAATGGTCGAGTCATGCATGAGGACATTTTAAAGGGCCAGTGAATAACGTTTACTGTCCCACAGCACAAATAAAAAAACAACAACAGAATATTGGGGGTTGTGAGGGTTGTTATTTTGCCGTGCGCTGAGATCACTCCCTTTCAGAACACTTATTGACACCCACTGGAATTTCAATACACTTGTGCCGATGCCCTTTAGTATCACAGGCACAGCTCTTGGTCCTTACCTTCCAGCTGCCAGCAGCTAGGTTCTGCAGAGCCCCAGCTGCTCCCTCCAGGGTGTCTGGATTGGAGCACTCAGACAGCAGTGTGAGGTAGGGCTTGACGATAGTAGGGTGCCATAACATCTGGATGCCTTTCGGGGGCTCCGCCAAGTCTGGAAATGGGCCGACGCCGTCCCACTGCGGAGGATGAGACATAATTCAGAATAGAAAAGCATTTCGGATTCTGTGTGAGGCGAGGTTTGACAGTGGTAGAGTGCCAGCGTGGTCCCCTCAGGCGAGAACAGGGAGCGGAGCGAGAGAGATTCACTATTCATAAACAGTGT
Organism: Diplodus puntazzo; assembly: GCA_963678695.2. Taxonomy (NCBI): domain Eukaryota; kingdom Metazoa; phylum Chordata; class Actinopteri; order Spariformes; family Sparidae; genus Diplodus; species Diplodus puntazzo. Next base: position 25,389,123 of record OZ023166.1, on the reverse strand, counting down.
ATAAATAAGGTGGCATTCATTTATTTGTGCATTCTCTTTTTCTATCTCGTCTGTAATTGAAATCTGACATTTCCTCCTGCATTGATGATGCATTTAGAAAAATACACACACAAACGTGCATCAATGACTGTGAAAGCACTGGGTTGTGAATACAGGAGAATTGTCAGTGACATGGCAATATCATTTGAACATATTATGAGTAGTGACATTTGACTAGCGTGTGTTGATGAGTGGGTGCATTATGAATTTCTTTTTTTATTTGCACCAAAAATGAATCATGAGCTGAAGCCGTGGACTGGATATTAGACTTGTTGTTATATGCACACAGGTGGTACCTGCTGCTCATCCAGGACTGCAGACTAGGGCTGGTCAACAACAAAAAACAATATGATATTGTCTATCATTCTCATATCAGGGTTATATAACCATGAAATGTTATCATTTTCAAATAGGCTTTCGTCCAAAGTAATTATTCAGATTAAATTATGGAAATTGATTATTGAGGTTTTTGTTTTACACAGAAGGGTCTCATTGAAAGCATAATGATAACAGCATATAACATCTTTTTCACATGATTCAGCATACCTTTGCTATATTATGTTATACATACTGTACTGGCTACATATTGATACAAGACAGCTCGTCATAAAAGCTTCTTCCTGTAATGATAAAAAAGTAAAACCGTCTGTTTGCAAATACAAATAACCCTCTAATCTTATCTTCCTTGTTCAGGTACACAGGCTAAGCAGCTTAACAGGGTGATGTTCACTGAAATAAGTCTGACTGACATTCTGTTTTAGTATTCCTCTTTACATTACTAGGACCGACGCCACACTCTAATACAGCAATGATGCTGTTTCTTTATTTCAACATCTCCTGAACTTTCTGCATTAGTTGTCGGTAGTTGTTGTTAGGTGTCAGTCTTTTAGCATGATTTAGTGTATTCAGTTAATACATACTGAATAAACCTTGACAAGGTTCTTCTTCAGTGAATCATCACAAGTTAGGCAGAGGCTGCATTATCAATCAACTCATGGCGGTAATGTTAGCTTAATTAGCTAACTAGCTAGAACTGCTCAAATCTGCTAGCAACAGCTGTCATTTCAGTCATTTACGCTGCTTAGTAATAAGAAGCCCGCTTTCATTTACTGCTAACTGAAATCAATGACCCAAAAATCACTAAGAATTATGAGTGGTTAATATGCCATTGTAAGCTGCATCTTAATCACTAGGCACGTGTGCAGTGTGTCATCACAGCAAAATGTGTAGCAGACCAACGAGTCTACCATGTCACTCTCACGTCTGGCCTCACCTACCTGTGAAAGCGACACATTCCTATCCCGTGTTCAAGTTAGCTATAATGTGATAAATATGCAAGGACTGGTTACATCTTCAAAAAACAAAAAAGAAAGCCACCAGACCACTTGGTTAGGTTTAGGGAAAGATGATGGCTTGGCTTAAAATACCTACGTCCTGCCACAATCACCTTGGCTTTACACAGGATTCAAATCCAGGTCCAGGACTTGGGTTGCAACACTAACTAAGGAGTGATGTGTCTGCATGTCTGCTTGCATCTACAGTTGACTCTATATCTGATTCTTACCTCTAGGTGTACTACTGTATGTGTTTGTAAAATGGAATGTCCCGTATGCTTCCTGCTTTCATCTGCAATGATGTAATCTCACATGACATCTGTTAAGGCTCTGTAATATTACCAACACACTGCATTGAAAATACAATCGTGTTTTCTCCCTTCCCTGTTTGTCTTTGACCTTAATTTCTATGACTTCCTCTTTGCCTCTCTCCTCCCTCATCCTTTTGTAGTTTCCAGCCTCCTCCCTTTGCCCCAGCATCACTGACTCTCACTTCATATCTCCTCTCCACTCATATATCCTTTCCTCCTCTCCTCTCCTCATTCTCTCTTCTAATTACCCCGCAGTTGATAGAGTTTTGCCCTCTTCAACAAGCTCCCCAATCGCTACTTCATGGTAATCACCCACAGCTGCAGTGGAGTGGAGACAGACAGATAGAGGAGAGAGGGGGAGGGTTAGGCATTATCATTATGGAGAGGTTATGATTTTTCCCTTTACAATCTGATCCCAGAGTTAGTTTTAAGATCCCTCATCTCCCTGGTTCTGCTTGGATACGCAAAAAGTTCGTCGAGGGTTCGCTTGACAAATGGAAGTTAAAGCCCTGGCTCATCACTACCATTTTTTTTTTTAAATCTCCTTTTCAGTCTTTTCTACAAATGAATGAGGAAAAAAGCATGCCGGGCTAATGAGCAATTCACCCACTCTGATCCACCGGAAGTGTTGGGTTTTCAATCCCCTCAGTCTTCACTAGAAGTTGTAAAAGACGTCTTCCACTCCACCAGAATGTGATGCTGATTGCTTATTAGCATGACAAGAGGCTGAGGCCTACTCCAAGGCAGCCGTTTGGTTTCTGCCAATTCTACAACCACAAGAGCACTAATTTTTTAACTAAACGGAGGATGAAACTCTGCCTGTTGGCAGCAACAGATGGACAAACCCTGGAAATCCAGAGAGAAATACTAAATCGGCTTGGTATTTTTGATCCTGAGCAGAGGTAGTCAGTGTACAGGAAGTCAAACACGGCTTAATCTGTAGGTACAGCTATAATCTCCTGATCCTGTTGTGTGAAAACCTCGGAGCATGTGTTGATGATATAGCGTAGAGCAAAACAAATGATAACATTTGTATCACGCGATCACGCTCGTCCGATACATGTACCTTTTTCTGAAAAACGTGACCCTAATAATCCAGGTGGGAGGTAACTATCAGTAGTTGGCTTGAAAAACAACTCTGGCTCAAACATCATGAATATCAAAGAAAGCTGCAGTGCATTCATAAATATTCATTCGAGACTAGAGATAGTGTGAACCATGGATGAACCGAGCCAATGTTCCTGAACTAGAAACAGAGAGCTGCATTACAAAATGAAATACAGAACCCTCCATTTGGAGACAAAACAACAGTGACACCTGCTCTGACACAAGACGGATAACGAAACGATACAAATGAACACATTTAATGGTAGGGAGAGTGTGTTATGCGCGAGCTATCTGTACTACTCTTATTATGCCTCCATGTTTAATTTCATCAACCTGGTGGGGACATCTCGCACGGAATACCGACAAATCACAGCAATAAACACCCGATGGCAAAGTCCTCATGCATTATGTATTCAGTGTGTAAAATGTAGATTTTTATGTGGCTATGAAAACTCTATAAGATTCAACATTATATCATTGTGAAATAAGAGGAACAGTCAAAGAGGGAGAAACAAAGGAGAACGGAGGGACAACGCCTGTAAGATAAGTCAACAATCAGAGCATAAATTAGAAACGTCCCCTCGAGTAAATTGCTCATGTCATATTTGCTGCAGTAACTGATTACCACATTACGTTAGCTACAGCAGCATAATGAATGTAAACAAAGTCAAAATCAATCAAACCCCTGACACGGAAAACGCAGGACTCAACCACCCGTGTAACTGGTTAACATCAGTGGCAGCTGCAGAATTTTTGTTCACACTTGTGTAGATTGAATATTTGAAGAGGACTGAAAACAGCCTCAGGCCGCGGTGGCACGAATGCAGGTGAACATGGATATCGCATGCCTGGGCCGAATGTAGGCTATGCGGGATGTGGGACACACGGAACTCAGTTTGCGGGTTTGTAGTTTGTTTGTTTGGTTAAATTGACTAAAGGTTATTTCAAGATGCCAGTTTGCTTGGCCATGAATGCAATTTCTTTTCTATTCAGCATAGAATGGAAGTGAACAGGAGGTGAATGTTGATTTATTTGAATGTGTGACTGCAGCCTGTGACCGAGTCTTCCTCCATCATGATACCCAGCATATACAAGGTACAGGGTCATTTTTTCATCAGGATAAAATGGAGGATTTCCTGAGAGAACTGTTCACGTGCACCCGTTTTCTTATCCAGGTTGTGTGATAAAATCATATCATGAGAACTGGAGAGTCTGATTTGATGCAAACTAAACAGATGTTCACCGACATTCTTCTTCATTCTTTGCCTCTGTGTCTGTGAAAGGGTGTTAAAGTGCATTCAGGCTGGACAAATAGCTCGTTTTATTTTTTGATACACTAGAACGGACCACTGGAATGTTTTTTGCGGTCCAATTTTTTCCACTACCAATATCAATATCGTACGATTAGCAATTTCTGCCACTAGGGGTCTATCTGTGAAAACAAAAGACTTAAGAGGTGTGGGATCATCAGAGTTGTTGTCTTCATTGTTCAACAACCATCATTGCTAATGAAAGTAAACATGACGGAAATGTTTAATGACGAGGTCACTCTCTGAATGTTTTATTCGCGTTACGTTTGGTCATGTTCAACAACTTCCTTACTCACCCGTTTCCTGGACCTTGACCATCGGTCCGTTTCTTCTGAGTAAAGCTATGGATTTCTCCGAGTGTAATAATGTAAGTCCACAACTCAACACGTGAATAAAACAGGTCAAGTCATTGTTTAGACATTTCAATGCAGAAATGACACGTATTGTATCTTTAACACAGAGATAGGATGCTAGGTGTAGCTAACAACGTAAGCTGTCTCTAAGTGTTTTTGTGTGTGTGTGTATGTGTGTTCTACCTATAAGACTTGGGCCAATTTCAAAATTAGCACTGCTTCCTTTGTATGTCTGAGAAAACGGGCCCTGAACCTCTTTTTGTATAAACAAGTAGAAGGCAACAGCATTCAGCTGAGACCAAGCACAGTCCATTAGCTTCTCTGGGTATTCATCAGAAGACTGCTTAGAGGCATTAACTGCATGGATCCGCAGTGCTTTGTGAGCACCCTGGCCAAACAAGAAACTCGCTGAACCTTCAGCTGAGGCTGCCAACCACTTTTTATCTCACATCAAGCACCAGCAACAAGTATTCGACTTAATCAAGAAGGAACTTAAAAAAAGAGGAGATGACCGAGAGAGAAAAAAGACAACAAAAAAAAAACAGAAGAAGAAAGAAATGAAGAAACGTGAAAAGACTCCCTTCTTCCAACTTTCAGTTTTCCCACCTGGTCATGTCCCTTCTTTTTCTTCTTCTTCTTGCCCCAGCATCCAGAACTCTCTGCGTCCTTCCCGCCGGTGTCACATAGCAGACCGTCCAGCTCCTCCGACCCCCCCTGCTGGCTGTGAGACGTCTCTGCAGCCAGACGGTACGACAGGTTCCTCAGGATGCACACACAGTTCTCTACGGTCTGATAGTGGATCAGGAAAACAAGAAAGAAGACAACATAGTCAATTAGGTGACAGAGGAGAGAGGAGAGAGGAGAGAGACAGACAGGAAGGAGGGACAGATGGCAATCAGACCGAAAATCAGAGTGGGGAGACTTGCATGCAGACACACACACACACTCAAACACATATACATAAAAGTAATGTGCAGTGCTGACTGTAGATGTGCAATATATAAACATGGTCACACACATACTGTGTGCATAATGCAGACAGACACACACGCGCGCGCGCGCACTAATCCTATTGTTGTGAGTGGCTATGCAGTCAACAGTCTCAGACTTTGATCTTGTGAAGGATTTCTAAGGATTAAAACCCTACGCTGCACTACACACACACAAACACACGCACATACATACACTGACAACGCAGCTTGACACCCCTTACACATCAAACATACATCTATGCATGTAGCACATATGCAAGCTCACGGACAGATACACATGGCTGCTCACAGGCTCACAAAAATGAAGTCTCACACACACACACACACACACACACACACACACACACACACACACACACACACACACACGCTAGTGATTTTCCTGTGTCAACGGCTGTCGGGTTGGGTAATACAAGATGCACTGTAAAAAATGAGATGTTTGGCTCATAAATATTCAGTTTGCATAATTGTTGAAATTTCATATTTTTCCTGCAATTGCGTAACTTTTTTCAGAAGGCAGCATACTTAAAACCGTACTCTGTTGTCTCAAGATATTATTCGATAGTTAGTGATACTGGCAACACTTTATAGTAACAATCATAATAAATGGTAAATGTATAGTTAATTATAGTATAGTTACAGTTAAATAAACTCTAATCACAGTTAACAAACATTGAGATGCTTTATAAAACATATATCAAGTAATTTATTTGCTTTAAAGTTGCAAATGATGTTTATTAAACCTTACAAATGGTTAATAAATACTGTGCAGTTCATCTTTAAACATTATAATGGTGTGTTTATAGATCTTTATGGTTGCTTGATTCATGGTTTTAAGAGTGATTTTATTGTTTGGTAACAGTAGTAAAACAATGTTATTAATCAACAATAAACTGATGATGAAGGTTCTCAGTCATCCAGGTCATATTAATTCAAAGTGCTATATTGTAGGCGACTAAACGTGTTTCAGTGAAATTCGTTAAATTTAACGACGGTCTTGCAGTGGCATTCTCTTGAAATAAGGCTTAATATTACGTTGCTGGGAGCTCATTCTGATCTGTCTTTGCAGGAGGAATATTTGACGATAAATACCAAGAAAAAATCTCAGAGCTGTAGGTCTAAAAACAAGCGCAACTTACCAAGCCTTTTCATTTTTTTACAGGGCGTAGTTTGAGGCCTGCAAGCCTTGGGCATTAACATACAAACCACAGGCAAACAACTCATACAAATTGATCTACACAGTGCATACATACAGTCTGCAAAGACACAGATAAAACACATTTGCATATACTCATGTAAATATATGTAAATTATGAACAATAAAGGGATGGTAATCATCATGAGACCGGTTCACAAAGCAAAAGCATAATGACTTATATTTGAGTTTTTGGGCAGTGATATACACACGAACATGCTTGCACACACACATACACTGTGTCTGTGTTGATGCTTTTCTATTCAGGTGATTCTGTGTGCGTGCAGCCTTGGGCGTTTGCGTGTATGGCAGTAGGTTGCATGTGTGTGTGAGAGTTACCTTGCTGTCAATCTCACTGCTCCCCAGAGCCGTCTGGATGACGTAGAGCAAAGCATCTGTCAGGCCCTCACACTCCCTCATCCTCCTCCGGGCCTCCTCCCCTGCAGAACTCACATTCCTGTTACACACACACACACACACACACAACCTCATCAATGAACAGTCCACCTTAAGAAGTGTGTGTCAGCACATGAGGGGTATTGATATGTGCCACTGCATGTGTGTTCATATCTGTGTGACAGAGACGAGAGAGAGTCTGAGTGTAATGCCCTTTAAATGTCACACTATTAAAGATGGCTAGGAGATGCAGGCGCCCTCAGTGTCAGTGAGAAATGGCACCGAGCTGCCAAAGCTCCATTAGTCGCATTTGTTTTCCCGGGTCCTTAATAACAGTCTTCACCATTCAAGAATCAAATCTGTGATTTAAAGGTACAGGGTGTGGTGTTATACAGCTGTGAAATTACACACCTACTCAAACAAATAAACAACACAAAACATGATTATTATCACCATTATATATGTACCTACATGAACTGTGTTGACGCCAACGTAGTCATTCAGCCTGAAATTGTCTTATTGCTATTATTAGGACTGTAGAACACCAGTGATGTCAGTAAGCTTTGAGAAATTAGAGCACAGTGATGCTAAATACATCACAGACATACTGTAGATGCTGGATCAGGTCAGACAGCTTGAGGCAACCTCGCACTGAGCGTAGGTCAGATGTGTATTGGAAGCACTGTCGAGTCCAACATATTATTGCTTGGTTCCACGTGTGAAATTGAAGTTGACTTGAGACATAAAACTGTGTTGTGAAAGTGACATGTGGGCTGTGTAGATATAGAAATATGGAAGTTCCTGTTCCATCAGACTAGCGTGAGGTGGACGACTGAAAAACACAACTGTAATGCTTTCTGCATAGACATGACATAACACACTACATCTTGACAAATGTACTTATTAGGGCTGACTGTGGTTCCAGTGCAGCTGCCCACATCTCCAATTTGTTCAGCCATTTAAACGGTGCTCATTGTCTCTGATTGGACAAATAATCGACCAACTTTGTAGACAGGGTTTAACAATCCTCTTCCTGCACCGCTAGCTAGCTGAACTGAAAAATGGCCACAAGCGCGGATGGGATTGTACAATTAATTGTTCCTCGACTCAAATTATAAAACAGCATATTTAATAAAAACTTTATGAGTATAACTTCTAACTGTTAATAATAACAAAACAAACACACTTACTTTGCACACAGTCTTCCTAATCTTTTTCTGTGAATACTTTTGTCTTTTCTGTTATTTATATCTATTTCGTGTTTATGATATATATATACATATATATGCATATATATATACATATATACATATATATACATATATACATATATACATATATATATACATACATATATATGCATGCAATTTAATTTCACTGCTGCTGTTCTTGTATAATTGCATGTTGCACTGCACGTTAACTAAACTTTTGTGTTGTTTCTATAAGATCAATACATACTTTAGTGTGCACTTATTAGCAGTTAATCATGCACTCATTAAATCTAAGTGATGCTTTTTCGCAGCTACAAAATCTAAAGCGAAAACTATGCCTCGTTAGGGTTAAGGGACTTATTGCTTTTTTATTAAGGAAAGTGAGCAGTCCTTACTGCAGAGGCACCACAGGCATATTCATCCAAAGACAAATGACGCCAATTTGAGTGTCAGAAATCAGGTCAAACGTGTCTTTCTTTAATTAGTAATGCAACTGTTTGTTTGAATCTGACCCTCGGTGGAGGCTCAGTTTGATTAAATAACAACAGCCTCCTGTTTTAATAATGCAGTCGAATAATTGCTTGGATTTTTCAAGGTGTTGACAAGCTGCTGTGTTCTAGTCTGCGTCTCCGCTGGCTTTTTGTTTAACTTGAGCTGTGATGCAAGGTTACCTGAGCACACAAACACGCGCACGCACACGCACGCACGCACACACACACACACACACACACACACACATACAGTACATATACGGTACTGATTGCTGTCTCAACACTGCAACATAAGGACACACACAGATATAGATCAATTGAATGGTACATTTAAACGATCTTAGACACTCTTTTCTTGCTTCTTTTGGATACCACCTGTTAATGGATTCAAATCAATTAACCCCAGTCAATTTGGCGTAATTAATCCCACTGAAGCGTTTCCCTGTTGCAAGGCAACAGGGCTGCAGATTATCTCTCATTAAGATCTTTCAGTGTGAAGAATCTAAATAATGAGAAAAAAAAAATCACGCTTCTGGAAAAAAGGTTATGTGTCTACTGGGGGAGCTTTCAAACGGAACAAGAATCTGATTAATCCATAGTGTGCTGCTACTGTGAGCAAAACTGTACTGACAAAAATGTCACTCTTTTAGCAGCAGCAGGGCGAGATTGTTCCTTTGTCTCCAAGTCTATAATCAAAAGCACGATTCTGCTGGATGCCTCAGCATGAGCGTTTGAACTGAGTTTCCATCCAGCCATTTTCAATAAAAACACATTGTCACTTAGATGCTCTCAAGACCGATAAATGGAGTGACTCAACCAGCTCAAGTACACGTTTAAATAAACCGTTAAAGACATTCTGACTGTGTCTAAATTCTTCATACCATACAAAAGGAGCACAAACATTTCTCCTCTAAATAATGTAAGTACGCAGTGGTACATCATACAGACACTGTGTGTTACCAGCCAATCCCATAGTAATTTGTGCTAGGAAAGAGAACTGTACATATTGTAAAGAAAGTGGGTGGAACAGAAGGCATTGGCGTTTTTATGCCCCCTGGCCCTGTACAGGGTTCATCCTGCCTTGGTGCTCAACAATGGCCAAACATCTGTCTTGCTTGTACTCAATCTGTACAAGTCGGCAATGTGTTTCATAGATTTTAAATAAATAGTAAATGAGATGATGGCGCTCATTCAGTCAATTGAGGATAACTCACCTGTGGTATACGCTAGCTACCGGGTTTAATTCCTGTTTATATGGCCCACTGAGTATGCACAGTGGTGTTTCTCTCCAACCGATACCGGTATAGGAGTGGACTGCTATCAGATTTGTGATTCAGTTATCAGAGATAAACCAAAGTGTATAAAATTGTATCTTGATTTTATGGTGATTTCAGACACTTGAAGCTTTAATTGTAAATGCATGTAAATGCAGCGACTCCTCTTGATTTAAAATGACTGCTGGCAGCATCAGGTTGTTACTCTAAAGCTCTTTTACTCCACTGAAAAAACTTGGGCCTATTTCAACTTGAACGTTCCGGAGCAAGAACCCCAAAGATGCTCCTCCCTTGTTCTCCACAGACTTCAGACAATTTTGAACATGTAAGGCTCCATTATCCATGCCGACACCTACAGCATCACATGCTAAGTTTTAACATATGTGAACATTGAACATACTTATGCACGGGTGACCCGGGTGTCGCTGATCTTTCAATCACCTCCTCCTGTTTCAGACGGCAAGATACAGCAAACGAGCTCAACAGTCCCCAGATCAGAGCAGCCTCCGTCACTGGTCTCTTAAGATACTTGTTCAACACAGAGTTTGTTTTGTTGCTCTACTCTAGCCTGTCTGCAAACAGTTTCTCTACTGGCAAACACAGGCTGGTTAGGTTAAGCTTAACAAGCTAACGGCACTGGGAGCCTGCAGTCACCTCGCCCAGAGCTAGCTAGCCTGGCAATTATCACTCCAGACTATTCGACGCTCTCCTTGAGCACGCCAGCTAATGGACACAGCGGCGAGACATTCCAGGTGCCCGAGCACCTGGGGGAACAACAATTTCAGGCAAAGATACGCATGTCTCAGAGGGTGGCGTTTAGAATGTGAGCACGAAACTGAAATAACAAAGGTGGCCTCTGGATCAGTTAATAAAGCCACCAGAGACACGACATGTCACGTCGGGTGATATTCTGCTTTAGCAGTGTGTATTCTCAAACAAATGTTGGATTAAATGAGCACCAACTGGGTGATGAAAGGCTCGAGCTCACAGGCCATTGTGCTCTCATCCCCAACATGTACTGAGGATGGATCAGATAAACAACAACTGTCGCCTTGCTATGTATGACTGCAAGGGTTGATGTTGCAGGTGCATCTTTAAGCTGCCACTATCGCAGGGCAAGTCCCTGCAAGCAGATCGCAAACTGAACGCTTGTGGAGTGATGGATGCATTTAAATCTTTAAACTCTCTCTTGATGGTCTTAATGTTTTCTCCCGATCAGCGTGCGCAGTTAACACCAAACTGGGTAAACCTGCTCTGCATTAGTTGCTGCAGAAAATCTGCGCACATAATTCACATTGGGCTCTCTCGCAGCACAAAGTTTCAGCGCTTCCCGTTAGTCGGCATAACGACATACGCACACACGGGGAGCGAAACGAGCGGTGAGTAAGCAGAGGCAGAAAATGTGTGTGTGAAAGTGTGAGACAGCGAAGCAGAGGCAGGACGAGACAGAAGAAGAAGAAGAAGAAAGGGATGCGGGGGGGCTAATATGATGGAGAGAGAAGCAGTGGCGTAATATAACGAGATGGAGACGGAGTGAGGGAGGGAGGAGAGAGCGGCTAAAGGGAAAAAGAGGTGGAGGGAGAAAATGAGAAAGTGAGGAGGATAATGGGAGATGGAGAAAGAGAGAGAGAGAGAGAGAGAGATAGAGAGAGAGAGAGAGAGAGAGAGAGAGAGAGAGAGAGAGAGAGAGCAGGTGGCCGGCGATATACCAAAAACCCTCCATGAAATATTCAATCTTTAATCAGACTCCCAGCATTCCCTAACGAGGCGTGAGAAAGATGAATTAGCCCTCCGAGTTTAGGGAGCTGATCCACACAAAGCCATCTCCTGCAACACACACACACACACACACACACACACACACACAAACTCACGGTCACAGCAAGACACACGTACAGTATCAGCAGCGATTAAGGCCTTTGTTAGCACCTGAAATGTGTAGCTTATTTTCAGGGAGAGCAGGTGAGGAGACACATTGCAGCCGAGATTAATGCCTCACACATGTAGTTCGATTGAGAAACGAACGTCGGCATGTGCACACATACACACAAACACACACACGCCAACAGCAAGCCAGACAACCTTGCCGACAGAGATGCAAATGTAGTCATGGCAGCGGTCCCACTCTAGTCTCGCTCCACTCCTGCCGCGCTTTCCCCACATCCTCAAGAGGAAATATTCAGAAATGTCACACATAGCCTCGTCTCAGATGTTAAAGCGGACTGTCACATAATTAAAACCAAACTTTTTTTGTTGTTTTGCTTGTCCAACGTGTGCGTCTGCAGAGATAATAAGACAGCCCCGTGCAATAACAGATGGGTATTAAAAAGACAAATATACATACAGTTTGTGAATGTTGCAGGCTAAGTCGTCATTATTCTGTCTGCGAGAGGTGTCTTCTTTTCTTTCTTTTTTTTTCTCCTTTGATGCTGAAATGTTTGATGGACGGGAACCCGTAGCACATCAAAAAAAGTCTGCTACACAGCCGGCATGGCTCTGTTAGAAATATTTATGAGCACAAATTTCATCATGCGGTCCCTGGAATGCTTACAGAGTTTGGAAAGCAACTCACCAATACAAATTTCATGTCCAGAAATGTCCGACGCCATCTCGCTTTTGAAGGGCTTTCGAAAACGTATTCTAAACTAGCTTCTTGCTGTGGGTATTGGGTTATTGATTGAACTCATTTAGCCGGACCTATACATCATTTTTTGTTAATTGAGAGAGGTGTATTTTGTTTAAATCGAATAGTAGTTTAGTTCTACTTGTGCATGTGTATGGGACATGGGTTTTGGATGGTGATTCAGAGGTCTGCAACCAGTCTAATGAGGTCCTACATGAACCCATAATTTTCTGTTTGTTTATGTAGCCAGTCCACAATCAATCGAATCTGATCCGACCTGTCCTGATGAGGCAGATTAGTTGGCATGCTGAGTCATAAACTCTTAATGAATAACACATAAGAGAAGAGGAGTTTTAGAGACTTTAGAATTACATGCATTCCATAACCACATGTTCTGAAGACCGATTAGAGACACTAACAGGGTGATAATGGCCATACATAATGTAATGGTCCTTATATTTTAAACTGCGGAAGCATTGAGACTACAGTTATTGTTGTCATCTTGTTACTCGATGATAAAATGGACCTGAAATCATCTGAATACTGTGCAATTCTAAAGAGGTTATAAAAATAATAATCAGTATATGATAGTAGATAATTACCTGAATGGGATGCTTTTATTATGGAAGACAAAACCGTGTTAAACTGTATTCTCCCTGGACATAGAATACTAAAACATATTTAAGATGGATTTATGGGATTTAGGAGGTACACATACAAAGAGTTTACCTGCTTGATGGTTTTTACATTGCTTGCGGTGTTCTAACACAGGAAGAAGAACAAAGAACAAACACAGCGAAAGCTGAACAAATAAAGAACAGACGGGACTGTTTTGTGCGAAAGTAAGAACAAAAAAGTAGGAGTAAAAATTATATATAAAAAGCACCAAAGACCGATAGGAATTGTACAGGATAGAGAGCGCAGGAGCCGAGTCGAGCCTGTGCACCTTTAAGGCAGATGTCACGAGACAAAACACCATTACGATGGATTCCTGGGGGTGAAATACAAGGAAGCATTTAGAAAATAGAATTACACAAGCTGATAGTTCGGTACATCGCTATCAGAGCCGCAGAGAATTTTCTATTGAATTTTACAGAGTGGGGAGCTGAGAGGGACTGCTGTCTCAGCATCACACTCATACACACACACACATACACACCCACACACACGCACAAACACTATGTTTAATTATGGCGTTTAAAAGGCTGATGATGTATTCGTTTTTGATGCTGGTCTGACACCAACACTATCGAACAGGCCTTCATTATCCCTACTTCACATCCTGTTGTATTTTACACTGTATTCACCATTAGTCAGAATGAGCCAAGTCAATTAATATCCTCAGCGAGCACAAAAGCCAATAATAGGCACACTTAGACGTCTTAGAGAAGAAGGCATGAGGTACCTTAGTGCGTTTCTGTGTCTAGTCACACCGCACTGTATTGATGCAATTAATCAGACACCAGCAACGTTTTTGGCTGAGTGTGAAATTCAGTATAATACAGTTGATATATACTGTCACATCGTGTTCACTCAGTAGCACAGAGAATCTTCAGCGACTGTTTTGAGTTTATGGTCCACAACTTAATTGTCCCGAGCTGGTCTCACAGCACCCATCAGCACAATTTTATAGATGGAGCAAGCCGCAGCTTTAAGCGAGGAGGTTCTGACAAAACCCACTGTGTGCTACCTGCCCGGCACCAAACAGCAGATAAAGTGAAAGCCACTAGCCTGTGAATGGAGAATTTTTAGCTGCAGCCACATATTTTTTCTTCAGGGGCAAAATGTGAGTTTAATTCAATACCAGTGAATGTTACTCTCTATCAGCTCTGCAACTGTTTGCTGACATCAACTTCAGGACTTTATATCACTGACAATATGTCAACCTTTTGTTTGCAGCTAGTTGTGCCACCCTCAAGTGGCCTAAAAAAACAATTAATGCAGTAAATAGTAAGCAAATAATGTGGGTCAAACCACTGAAAATAGGCAATTAACTCCTTTCCCATTGTCAGCTGATGAGATTGCCTTCCTTGTTTCTTTTCCTGAAATGTGCTACAAAACAGGGAACAGTAGATAGCAGCATGGAAGCCAGTGACAATGTACAGTGGTTTCTTTTTGTGTCTTTTATCTCAGCCGCTCTCATTCAAAAGTCAACGAACGACTGAATGCTGCTTGAATGGAGGCTGAGAGAAAGAAGTATTTACACGGCAACGACCATGACTTCAATAAGCGTCACGGCATCGCGCTTAAAAAAAGGGGGCGCAAATCAGTGCGTTTAGAGGGGGACGTCTCCATCACAGCTGATCGGAGCTGATCAGGTAGTAGTGAGTGAGAAGAGTTTAGTGAGATGGAGGAACATCAATTGAAATAGTTTGAAGACAATATTTCAAATATTCCTCAAAAGCGGATAAGAAATTTCAGAGCATGGAATAAAAACATCTATATCCCAACCTAAAAAAAAGTTGAGGACATTGACCACAGGATCCTAGCCCTAATCTTGGGTAACATTTGAATATACAAAGTATATATGCAAGTATACAAGTATGCATGCCATTGATAATAAATAAAAAATTGAAAACTTAATACATTTTCTAGTCCCTTTTTTTTAAGTCGAGCCAAAACAGCAAAAATATGTGTCACGGTCCTACTACTTCCAGACTGCACCATATGACTCGCATCATGTCTCAAGTGAGAAAATGAAACGCCACAACAGCTCTAAAGCCAAATGGTGAGTCATCTTAAATGCAGCTAAGTCTGTCAGTTCTCTGTGTGTACCTCTTGACTACAGTGTTTCCCACACATTCATTTATTTGTGGCACTCAACGCCCAATGTTGATATGTGGCATATCAACATTGGGCGTCACATATTGATCTTCTAATTTTGGAACTGCTCATCCCATTCTCACTCACTCAAGACAGCACACCTGTCAGTGAATAACATGATGTTAGACACTGATACAGTGGATGGCGGTGTGGTTTTTCAGTCCGCCGTTAAAACCAATGAAGAAGAGGGGGAGGACTTTATAACACAGTTGGCTTGACCGTAACTTCCTCTGTGAAGATGAGGGTCGAGATCAAGCCCCCACACAAGAGCGCCAGGGCTTGAAGTCAG
Source organism: Diplodus puntazzo (assembly GCA_963678695.2). NCBI lineage: Eukaryota > Metazoa > Chordata > Actinopteri > Spariformes > Sparidae > Diplodus > Diplodus puntazzo. The sequence goes on along the minus strand of OZ023166.1, from coordinate 25,373,375 downwards.
TTTTTGTCGTGGGAAAGCCATGTAATTACATCGTCATGTAATGCACTGGGGACTTTTTCCTAAAAGCTAAGCTTGTGAAACGCATGTCTGCAAAACGGTAATAAAAGCCTCACAACCCCGCGAAATGACTCATTTTACAGTTCAGTCGGATAAAATTTGGAGAGTCTAGAAGAGCCACCCGATTACATTTTGTCTCCATCCAAGTTAGTTCGGCGCTAAACCGAAAGTTAGCCGACTCGGTCGGCAGAAGTCTCAAATGCGCATGCTCTGTGGCACCCCAGCTGGACAGCCGCCACCACAATTCCAGTCTGATTCTGTGGAAAACAATGGACTATCATTGGTAATAACAGACTTTGGACGGCAAAACATCTCAGCAAAGTGACTGGTTATGTAATTTATCTGCTGAAACAGTTGCAACTCAACAACACTAAATGTATATGAATGTTGAGCTCATACTTTAGTAACAAAGAAAAAACACAAATAAGAAGAAGAGGATAAACTTGCAGACACAGATGGTGACACTGACCGGAGGCAGCCGGTGGCGTTGCGGAGGACCTGGGAGGAGTGTAGGTGCAGCTTGCGGTCCTCCTGTGTGTGCGGGGAGGTGTCCCAGCCCGAGTGGGGGATGATCACAGCATTGGTCAGCACGGCCAGGGCATCCTGGATGATGGGCATCTTCAGGGCGTCGCATGACGAGAGGTTCCACAAAACACCTGAGGAGGACAGCGAGGGGGACAGGAGGTGAAAAACCAAAGCAGAGGAAGGAGCAAAACAAAGCAGGTAGACAGGAGGAGAGACAGACACAAAGAAAACTCCAGGGCAAAAAGTATTGAAATATTTAGTAGTTTTCAGTGAGCATCCTGATCAAACACACACAGCAGCACAGACAGCAGCTGCAGTCCTCATGTACTGGCTTTACAGCAGTCTGGAAAGCCAGACACACGTTCTCAAATCTAGTATACTGACCCTTTGTGGTGGAAGACATTTTGACATGTCACAGTAGGAAAAGAGCTACTCTGAAACACAAAAGAAATGAAGGCCGAATGACATCTGGCTACTTCAGTTTCACGGCCTTGGGATTATGCATGCTGGCTCGTTGACACACAGTCATTGCTGAATGAAAGAAACATGAATAGAATTCAGCAGCCGTTAATGTTATTAGTCATATCTACAGTTGCTTATCAACCAGGAAAAACAAGCAGCCGAACCAAGGCCCCGGTCCTCAGGGGATGTTAATAAAACAAATACATCGGAAAAACTGCTTACATTTCTTTTTCCAGATATAGATTTAGACATACTTAAGGTTTATAAAATTTGAGCTAACCCTGCTGCAGCAGAAAGATGTTTTATAAAATAATTAGCCCACTGTATACTACCTGCCTAGCACTGAAAATCTGGCAAAGTTAAGTAGCTGGTGCACAGTAGGCGGTGAGACATTTAGCAGCTAAAGGAGCCACAAAGTGAGCTAATTAGAGAATCAGTATTACAGCCGCCATTTCCAAATGAATGCTAATGTTAACTCTGGGTCTGCTGGATGTGTCAACAGGAAACTGTTTATCAGTGCTGGGTTCAGACTGCAGAATATCTGTGTGTCTGTCAGGACGGTTACAGTGTCAGAGTGGGCAATTATAGGTCAATAAATTCTTCACTTCTGGGAAGAATGGTAACATAGAACGGTGTGACACTGGTTGACTTGTGGCAAAGCCTTACAAGAGAAAGAACAAATGACCGTGACCTTTTCCTCCTTCCCGGAGCCAACAACATCAGTGACATGTCCTTTGCCATGTTTACAGTTAGAGAGCGCTACTTGCTCCTGTTGGTCAGTGTGACTGAACAAACACTGGGATTCATCGCGGAGGACGACTGATTCCGAAACGGCAGTCTTACTGCCGGGACGCTGCGAGGTGTCTCAGATGCCATGTCAGTCGGTGTCTTCGCTTATGCACAGCGAGGGACATAGTGATGGATTTTCGTCCACCTGCGTTTGCGTTCCAATGCCCTACAGATGTGTGTGGTGCAGGTACAGTGTAGTCTTAACCTGGCATAACACATTCACCTTATCCGTTTTATAAGGTGATAGCAATAATTCAAGCTGCCCCTAAGTGGCCATAATATCAATAAAGGCAGATACAAATGTAATGTCTACTTTAATAGAACGGAGGCTGTGAAAAAGGCAGTGAGTGGACACTTCAACTTCAAAACTGAAAAGTGTATTGTTGTCCAGCTTTGGATAACATGAAATGGCAGAGAATAGCACGTTGAGTAAATGTAATTCTTTTGCTGCTTTATCTTTACAAATCAAATCAAAACCCTATTTTATAGACACTATTTCACCTTGTGTATGTGTTATCTTCCGATTATCTATCTTTTTCTTTTCTTGTGTTAATATTCATGCCAGTAATGCTTTCTCAAATCTGAATCTAAATCCTTTAACGCACTCAAGCGATTTTCTGTAACTTACACATTAAAGGGTAATGCCTTTAAAGATGTGGCAATTTGTAAAGATACATTCAGGAACACAACACAAGCAGAAATCTTGAAGTAGAAATCAATGACAGTGTTGGCAGCGTGAATGCCTGCGCTCCTCACTCATGTTCATGCGCTGCTGTCCACTGTGTTCTGCTCTCTCGGACACATGTGACGAGGTTGTGCATATATTCTCTCTCTGTTCCTTTTCATACAGGCACCTCAGCTCTGCTTCAAGGCAACTGCTACAAAGTGGACAACTGCCTCAGTTAAATAGGAGCCATCCCATTTCTTCCTTTTGTCAACTGATTTCTTTTTTTATTTTGTGAAAGTCAGCTTGTTTTTGCTGATTTTAAAGTTCCTTCACTTGCTTCTCAGCATCGTCAGTTATACACATAAAAGCCTGCCTGTTTGAGTGATCAGCTTTTCCACCAGTTTTTGCCTTTTGTCTCGTTTTATTTACCGTAATTTCCGGACTATAAGGCGCACCTGAATATAAGCCGCACCAGCCAATTTTAGGGAAAAACACAAATGTGTACATATACAAGCCGCACCGATTATAAGCCAGTGTTTTAGCGTTTAATTACCATATGTAAGGCTCGTGCACAGAGGGATTGTCGGAAGAGACTGCTGTTTGGGAGCTTCCATTTATAACATTTCAACAACAAGTTGCATATTTGCATAACCTATGACCACGCAAACGTCAACACGCAAGAGTCAGAGACGCACAAACATACGCACAAAGCTGCGGACTGGTTCGCACGGACAGTTAAAGACAACATGAATGTCATTTAATTCAACTAACAGCGAAGTAAAGTGAGAAACTTCTCGGTCAGACTGACAGACAGCTGTTAGCTCCGTTAGCACCGCCACCTGTCTGACTATGTGTTGTTAGCATAACAAACCTGAATCACTGACGTTGATGACGTCCACCGACAGAACAACGCGTTCCCTCGACGCAGAACTCCGAATGCTCAATGACGGTGTAGGGTCGACGACGTAGCTACGCTGTCGCCGCGACGCAGAAGCATAATAATAAACCAGGCGTTAAAGGTGAGGGACGTAACCTGTACAATCCATAGATTGAGGAGGTCCCCTAGTGGCCGTTAGCTGTAAAAATCCATAAATTAGCCGCACCGTTGTACAGGCCGCAGGGTTCAAAGCATGGGGAAAATATTAAGTCAGTCTCAAACTCAAATCAGCTTAGGTGTTGACGACTGGTATTGTCATCCTGTAGGGGGACCACTGCAGCATTAAAGTACTACAAGAAAGTGCAATATTTCAGAAGATACTGCTTTTTATTTCCATTATTAACATAATAACACAAAAATGTAACCAGCAGTTTGTATCCATTAGTTTGTTCGAATCCCTACACTTAAATAACTTATTGAAAACGTGCAGTGGACCAACAAATGATATACATTTGTACTCTTCTTTTCTTGCCAGACATCTAACAGCACTTCTGCTCACATTTTCTTCACATTTAACAGAATTGTGTTTTTATTTCAATTTCAACATATACAAGTGTTGTTTCAATTACTGTGAAACAACTACAAAAAATAATTACATTAAAAGAAAGGCCCGATTTATATTGTATTTTTGACATCTGGTCGTGGGCCGGATGGAGGTGGAGGAGGGCAGTTTGAGACCTCTAAATTCAGTTTTTCCTTCTGTTGATCCTTTTATTTTTTTATTTTTTTATATGTGAAAAAGTTTTTTTTCTCTCGCTTGCCTCTCAGGGCCTCCGTACCATTACCACCATTTCTTATTTGCTTAAATTATAAGGGTTCATGTAAATTGTTGGTGGTGATTGTAAACAGATAATCTCCAATTAGCGTCCCATGTGTTTGATTGCTCAGGGGTGAGGCATTTCAAATGTTGTTCTGAGATTTCAAAACATAACCTTGAATTTAGCGGGTTGCCACTGTGCCGCCGTAATTAATAGAAAGCGGTGTAAAACAAAATAAAAGAAGTACCATGGCAGTAAATCACTTACACTGAATTCCACTGCAACTCTCCCCTGTTTTTAATCCTCACCTGAATTATACATGCGGTGACCAGCCAACCAAGAAAATGGAGTGAGCTTTTCTCCTGCCTACCAATTACTGTTCCCTCTTTTTGCCAGTAGCCACACAAAAACACACACATACTGGAAACTGAATAGACAAAAAGCTCCGCTTCTCTAGAGCCCCCCCCCCCAACACACACACACACACACACACACACACACACACACACACACACACACACATACATCAGATTGAGCCTTAAAAGGAAAGGACAGAGAGGAGAAGAGGGAAATCAACACAGTTTGCTGCAAAACACTTTGATTTCTTGCGTGGTTTTACACAGAAGCACACAGACACACACACACACACGCACACGGTCGTACACACATATTGAGATAACCTTGAGGGATCGACACGACGCGTCGTAATTCTTCTTGACTTTCGTCTTGCAAAGTGTCTACGGCCTAATCTATTCACTCACACAATTACATGTTTGTGCATCTGATCGTGTCCATCCCCTCGTCATATCTGTACTTAACTAGCCATCTCCTCTATGGTTGTAATTATAGCTGTAGCAGTGGTAAAACATCATATCCTTGGATCTGTGTGTGTGTGTGTGTGTTTGGAATAAGGCGTTGTCTCTTCAGCGCAGTGTTGTTCACCCTCGGCTGAACAGCGACTGTGTAATTACAGCTTCTGTTATCTGTCTTTGTGGGTTTGTATGAGTTTGTTCTTGTGTGTGTGCGTGTGCGTGCGCATGTAAGCCCCCCTCGACAAATCAGTCTTAACTCCATCAGCCGCTCGGACGCGGTGTGTTTATGTGGCACGTTGAGGCGGCAGTGTCCGCCGTCGGAAAGGAGTTTCTAAATGACTGGCTTCTGGCTTTATGACGGTAATTAGCTGGGACTATCGCGTTAGCAAAAGCGTCTTCTCTCTGTCTCATCTTATCTGCTGCTCAAGAGGGCAGCGGCGGCGTGCTGGGTTTTTGATAACCTTCACATTCAACGTGACACTCAACAATTCTAGCTGACCTTGATTTTCACATCTGTGAGTCAGCGTATGTTGCTGTGCTTTTTCTTTCTCATATTGTCTCTATTTTTCTTACTAAAGACTCCAATGTGAACAATACAAGCTTGTTCACTGTTTCACTTACAGTAAAAATAGAAGGGCAGTGTTTTACTGCATTAGCTTAGGTGCAAGATGTAGCAAAAAAAGGTTAGCGCTGTGACTGGAGGTAGGGGAAAGTGACAGTAAATACCTTCACACAGCTTCAAAATATATTGTATTTATATGCTGTATCAAGCAAACTAATCTTTAAATCCGAGAGTAATTGGTTAGAGTTGTGAACAAGGACAAGCTGCGACTTCATGAGAACATTATGCTAGTAGACAAATGCTAGCAGCTGCTCAGCTAGCTGTTGTTAGTCACAAACAGCTTCAACACCCAAGTTAACAGCTCATTCAACCACAATTAATTTTTTTAGCTTTATTTCTACAAACATATTTTATTTACACAAGATATATCAACTAAATAAATCAGGCCTCCTGGGTTATAGCTGACGTTAGCCAGGCAGAATGTGACAACATTTACGGAGAAAGAACCGCTAATCGTCTCCTAAGTTGTTTTTTCCTTTTGCAAAACTAAATGTTTCTCTTGTCTGCATTGTGAAAACATATCATATCATGTTAAAAAAAGGGTTTGTTCGAGATTCTAAAAAAATATTATATATTTTACCCTTTGCATTTCATGATGATAATTTTGTTGCTTATAATATTGAGCTATTCGTCTACTTTTTTCCAATGTAACAGTCCAAGGGGAACCACACACGATGTCCTTGGATGTGCTGTTTTGTACTTTGGCTGAACCTACCCTACGTAATGATTGCATGGATATGCACGTCTGAATCATTGCAAGTGTTTTAGTTTGGTGCTGGCTGTAATCCATGTCAATAAAACACTGGTTTATTCTTGAACACTGACGTTGCTTTCTGTGATTAAAATATGAATCTCTTCCTGCAAAAATCTGAATAAATTCACTGAATAATGCATTGGATATCCCGTGGCTAAATTGTTGGAGCCCAGCATGCAAAATCTCATTGTTATGGAACTCGTTTTGCCGCACAGAAACCATTTCCTGTAAACATGCATGCTAACGTTACTCTGACTGTTCTAGTTTTTTGGCTGCACATTTAATCAGCACAATAAAAAAAAAGCTACAAAAAAAGAGCGGCTTTCGCGATCAAGAACATAATTATCCACTTTCATCCTCTTACTATGTGGCATCCGAACTACTTTTTTTTCAGAACCGGTCCCAGAGTAAACCTGCTCAAAGGAAACACAATTATGTGTACGCTTAACTCGCACAAACGACCGTTTACAGAGGATGAGACTGGTAAGCATCAGTGGCATCGATTTTAAAAAGTACAAAAAGGACTGTGGGTTACAAACCAATTATTGTGAAATGTAATACATCACACATGATGTCATGCTGCAGCTGCGAGTTAAAGGATCACTTTTTATTACTGTGAGTAAAGTCAGCTGTTCTCCAGCCTCACTTCTTGCTGTGCAGAGAATGACATCATCTCCCCGAGGTGAAAGGCAGTGGGATTGTATCTTTTGATCTGGAAACACACACTGACAAACACACAAACACAGCCTCGTGCGCGCAAAACAAACACTAAATGCGGCCTCCCGCTAGCGCACGTCAACAGGCGCGCGCGAGCACACGCACCCGAGCTCTACACACAGCCGCGCGTTCACAAAGCCACAAGTGTATGACAGATGAAGGAGGTTAATTGCCTCAGCCTTACATCATGAGTGGCAGCAGGAGGTTATGAATGCACTGTTATATGGAGGGAGGGGAAATGGACACGTTGGCTATCTCTCTTCGCCTCTGAAGCCATTTCCCGTCTCTCATTTGCACCGCATTTCCATTCCCGTCCTGTTCCTCCTGTTATTCCGTAACATGGCAGCACATCTCTCTGTTGGCTTTTTGATCTCGTTTTCCCCCTTTGTTCCTCCCTTCTCATGATGTACTTTTCAGTGTTTTAAGTGGACTCTGTATATGAGACCTTTAGAGAGAGCACATTTTTAAAAAGTCAGTGTTGTTTTTTTGTCCTCGAATTTGCCGGACTTCACCTTTCCGAAGACATCAAAGTTCAGTGTGTGCCGGTTGGGGCTTAAAGAAATACATTCTCCAGCTTTCTGTGTGTGTTTGTGTGTTTACAATGAACTAATCAAAAGCCTGAACTCTCACAAATAATCGACAGATTCTGAGTCTTGCAATTACTGTAAATCTCAACAGGCAATCAGTGGACGTAAGCACCGTCTGGAGCTGCTTGTATTGAAGTGACGTACGGTAGCGTCTTTAAAGAGCGCACACTGATGGTCTGACCTTGAGGACAGCAGGGTGCTTTGTCATAAGACAGACCACCCACCTATGACAATCACTGCGTACGCCATGAGTCATTCCAGTGGGTAGAGCGAGTCTGTAAGGCTGTCGAATCATTCGTCACCTCCCTTAATTGCTCCAGTTTTTTAATTGCAGGAACAGAATGTAGGAAGCAGTTCGGGGGGGGGGGGGGGGCGCGATGATGTCAGGATCACTGATGTCACACTCTGCCAGAATGTTTATTCCTTTTATGACATGGTTATGACATTTTAGAATGAGTGTGAACAGTGACAGTTACATAAATAGGCTTTTTTCTGTTTTTTTTACTATATCGATGTATCCTCCAATATCAGATCTAAAGGCACGCAGCCTTCATGCAGTTAGGTCAGCTTGTCCTCATCAGAAAATCCACTTCGTAGTTCGACTGTAAAAACAGCTGATTACAACCCGTATTTATGTTTCTTTGTTAGGCGGTGACTTCTGCTGGCTGTAATAATTATTACACATATACTTTATTTTTTCGGCCGCTATCAATCGTGGAACATATTCATCGTCCTCTAACTGGAACCCTTGATGTAAGCTTTAATCCTTGTTTTCATAATGAGCGGGGCATCGATCACAGGTAATCACTAAGTCCACACAGGACTGTAGCTTTGCCTTAATGAGCCTCGGCCATGGCGTGGAATCATGTTGATTCAGTCCGAGTCCTTCTATGACATTGTCATTAACACCAGGAAATAGTGCAGGTAAGCAGTATACTGTTGAGCGTGTCAAGGTCAACCAGAGCTGGTTTAGGGGGAAATAAAAGAAGAGAGCTCTGTAGGATTTCTGCTGTGCTGTTACAGCGTTCACTTATTCAGTCAAAGAAAGAAAGAAAGAAAGAAAGAAAGAAAGAAAGAAAGAAAGAAAGAAAGAGAAAGAAGCACTCCAGCAATATTCTGTACATACTTTACGGTAATTCAACTCACTTCCACAACAATGAGTTTCAATCTTGTGTTAATGGACGAAAAATATTTACCTGCAATTATGAAACAGGTTGAGCCTGAGAAGCTGCATTAAAATCCCGTTTTAAATGAAGTGAAAAATAAGTTAATGAGCCCAGCGTAACTTCAGGGAATGCAGCTGCTGTATGTTTTTATAATTAACTCTGGTTATGTGGCATCTTAGCGCCGGATACTCTCAAGTTTTTTTTGTTTTGTTTTTTTAATTCAGACATGCAAATCCACTAAGGTCTTTTTGTGTTATTTTCCCCTAATTTTGTAGTTTGTTTTCTGTTGCCTAAACTAAGTCCTTTGTTTCCTATATTTACTTCATACTGTATCTTCTTTTTTGTAACAATATATCAGTTTTTATATACAGTAGGTATATAGGTATAGTAGATATAGGTCCAGGTTGTACTATATACCCTACTATATGTAGTAACAGTGCTGTATATGAATTTGAGGCACAAATCCTACACTGTTTGAATTTTGTAATTAATCCACAACTTTTTATATTGCCAGTCTTGTTGTAATCTACATTCCCTTACTATCTAAAGCTGTCGTTTTTGATCACTTTGCCTTGGCTAAACTGCACGAGTGTCGTGACTGCAGTGCATCCAGACTGCAGAGAGTCTCCCATCGCAGTGTGAGCCTGACAACTTCCATATCTGCCTCTGAAGGGCTGACACCAATGTGAGCAATCCAGACCTGTCACTTGCAATGATGTGTGCTGCTGCGACGGGATGAAAAAAAGTTGCATTGTAATGACAAGTAGAACCGCGGCTTCTGACGGCATGCTGATTTGAGCGGGGAATAAAGAAGTTAAAGAAAGCGCAGCGCTCTGTGAGTCAGAGAGGGCAGATACCATGCTGTTGCCTCTGCAGCTCACTTAACCTGTCGTCCTCACAAGCAGCTTCAGACGGGATTCGTGTGTGCTGGCAGCAGAACTTAACATAGAGCTAACCCTGAGCAGAGCTGGGGACTCGAGTTTGCGACTTGGGCTCGAGTCTTGCTTACGTTGCACACTTGGTGACTTGACTTGAGACTCGACTCAGACTTGAGATTTGGGACTTGTGAACAATCTTCATTTTTTAAATTGGTCATAAATCAACATTAAGAAAATGTCTGACGAGCTGAACGTCATTCCCTCATGTGTAACCGTACACATCTGGTGTGCGCTGCGAGCGGCCAGGTAGACGAGCACAAAAACTGCTGCTGCTCTCCCGTTTGTCTTAAGCATTGCCTTTGGATACTACAGGTAAGGTGCAAACAAAAGAATCGCCAAATGCGACATTATGCAGAACGAATATAGAGGACGCTGGATCGACCACATCAAACTTTCTCAGGCACCTGAAACACAGCCGGATAGGTCAGTCACTTTGTAATGTGAAAGTTAACCTCAGCGCCTCGGGACGGTTAGCAGACATGTTTAGCTCAGCATCATCAGCAGGTCAGGGGTCAGTTCAGTTTGAGTTCAGAATTTTTCTTCACTAACCTAAACAGTGAAACATGTGAAGCATGAGAAGGCTGTGCTGTCCAGCCAATAAGTAAAGCACTGATAACTGATGCTCCATCATAAGAAAGTCAACTGCAGTGTCTTTTACAATTGGCTTAATTGTAAGTGACTTGAACCGATGCTGCTACACACGTTTAGTACAGCGTGCTACTTACATGTAAACCTAGAACTGATGGCAAGCAAACGGTCTTAGAGAAAAGCAACATTACACAACACAGACAACTGTACCCACAAAAATGTTCTGTTCTGTAAGAAAATGACCTAAGATAGCAAAACACTCCAATGATATAATCTGTTCATGTTATAATATTACCAGTTTATAGACTTGCAGTATATTTCAGATCATTTGGCTGAAGTAGTGCTTTGCATTTAGCTACTGTAGCTGTGTATCTATATTGTAAAACTAAATACAGTTATTAATTATTAAATAAAAGCTTTTATTGTGTTTATTGTTTTCACATTTTATTGCAATAGCTGTTAAAAGTGCCCATATACCAAACAACTAAACAACATAGAGTGCTGATAAAACTCTATGCTAAAAGATAAAGGAGTGATGATAATACAGTACATGCATTGGATTGCACAGATATAACTATGCAGTGTTCTGAGACTTGACTTGCAAAAAATGAAGATTCTTATTAGTGATGACTGTTTTTAGAATCTCAGTGCATTTAAACAAAAGTCAATAGTTTATAAATCATGTCTTAGCTAATGTTCGCCACGATCAGTAGCTGTGGATCAAAGCTGACACACTGAAAGATTGATCTGCTGTCAGTGTTTCTGGATCACACAGCATCACAAAGTTCCCTTCAGCCACGGTGAAGCCTGAGCAACATGCACGCTAGGAAAAAAAAAATCCCTCTCCAACTAACTGTCTGACATTTTATATTGAACTGTTGCTTTAAACAGCACTTGTGATGCAACCTATGTTCAGACCCTGAGAGCTTTTACATTTATCCTTCCGAACGTCAGGATGAGCTTTCCAGGAAGACTCTGCCACAGACTAATGTGCTTCAAAGTTGTTTAAGGTGAACAAAATGACTTTTCATACACAGTACGAGTCACACTACAACTTCTTGCACAGCTGGCACAGTGGCAATTGTTAATGTAGAATTGTTGAATATGCCTTCAACTTGGGGAAGGCAGGTCTGTGACCTGTGAAGTGTCCTCTCTGTAGAGATGTCCTGACCTAACAAGAGGGCCTCAGGCTTAAGGAGTCCTGGATCAGGGATTCACCACACTCTCTATATAAAAAAGCATTGTGCTCAAACTAAACCCCTTCCTCCTATTTTTCGCTTTTTTCTGCCTGATGAAAAACTAATTCAGAGGCTTGCCTGACTGTCTGTGCAAATGCAGCTATAAAGGACCTGAGATGTGGGTAGAACTTCACAAGGTAGGCAGTTTCAGCAGTATACTGGTTTCTTGTCACACCATCATATGAAAATCGATACTTAACATATCATAACGTGAACATTTGCTTATCCACCAGCCTGGGAGTACATCACACCTTTCCTTCAACAAGTGAAATTAGCTTCCAGCTAAACACCACATGTTGCTCCAAGACTTTCAGACCTTCCAGACTTTGCGCTGTGGGTTGACAGAGCCTTCAGTGTGGCTGGCCCCAACATCTGGAATGCTCTCCCTCAGGGATCGGCCCAGCGCACATCTGTTGCTTCTTTTAGATGTCACTGTTTTAGAACTCACCGTTTCCAATTAGTCTTCCCTGATGCTCCTTGTGTGTATATTCTGATTATGCTCTTAAACAGCATATTTCAATTGTTGTCATTGATTGTTGTATCTGGTTTTAAAAAATGTCCTCGGGTGAAAAATAAAAAGTCTTACAATGGAGCCAGTAGAGTTACTGTTATGTAGTTCTTTCAGAAACACTGAATCCAGGACACTGCTTGGGGCCGCGGGAGCCTGTCTGTTGCTTAAAATGGCACCCAGTTTGCCCAAACACCTATAATGAGTTGGTTTGTGCCACTTCACACGTTTTTATCCTTTTATTTCATATAATGTTGTTTGCTGCTTTTGCTTTTGCTTTTTGGCTGTATGCTATATCCTCGCTATGAAATTTTTGCAATCTGAAGGCCTCCTCTCGCCAAACACTAAAGGCAGAGGCATTTTAATTGGTTCTCCATCGCTATCCTTCAGCCGAGAGGCTCTAGGGATGCTAACATCAGTTGGCTGGCTCATCACTTTGCTCACGAATGATATTTCTCAGCAACTACGGCATGGATTACCATGAAATTTTACACAGTTCATGGCAGCAACAGGATCTTCTGAATGTGATGACCGGAACCAATACCAGCAGGTAGATATGTATGTTTTAGACTGAAACGTCTGCTGTGATGTAACAACACATCTGCTTGACCTACTACAGGTTACATTTTGTTGAGTTTACGCATTGGAAAAGGGGCTTGTAGATACAAGTGTGCACCGGAATAAACATGCACGTTTACAATTGTGAATAAATACATACAAGCAATAATCAAACCGGAAAGAGGGGGAGAGGCCGTAGAGCAGAGGGTGACAACCTTGTTTGTGACTTTGTGCCACGGCAGGCAAACTGTGCGCGCGTGTTAGCGAACAAGCCTTTGTCTCGGCTCGCGTGTGCAGCTGAATCTGTAGCCAGCGAGGCAGGCAGCTTGACTTCCCACTGTGATCCTGATTCAAAACGCTCACCAGAGAGGGAGAGAGAGAGCGATGCTGAGAGGGCAGGCGACGGAGAGAAAGAGTGCAAAAAAACAAAAAAGGAGCGGCAGAGAAAGGCAAAGAGGACAGGAGAGAGACAGGAAGAGAAGGGGAGACCAATTACGAAAGAACCGACCACAGTGGGATAAGAGAGTGAGGGAGAGAGGCTGAGAGTCGAGGGAGAGGGAGTTATTTCCTCTGGGTCTTTGAGAGAGGGAGGAGAGCACGGTCTGTCTGCGTCCGGTCGGTCGTTCAGCTGATTAATTTGTGACAGGAGGGATTTCTGTGCTCCGTGCCTTGAATTGCCGCTCTAATTTATATGGTAATCTTCTTTAAGACTCTAGCAGCATACAAAAAAGCTTTTATTTCCATCTCCGCTAAGCCTGAACCCCCGGTTCTATACTCACTGCACACAGATGCGTATACATAAATGCACAGGACACACGTGGGTCATACTCTGCAACAAATGCGACTGCATGAGGACAGCTCTCAATTTCACTTTCCCTGATAAGGGCTTTCCTTGCGAGGGGAGACCGCTCAGCTCGACTTTGTATTCATGACTGTCTCTTACTGCCACAAATAAAGCTTAAAATGTTTGTCCGTCAACAGGATCTGGCGTCGACCTGATGTGAAGTACTGCCGTAAATAACGCTGAAGTGAGTAAAGGCTCAAGGGCGGCGTCTGTGGGCTTCGCAAGGGCGGAAGATAAGTTTGCGCGGACGCTCATTAGGCTAAGCCTGCCTTGACATCGAGTGGGATGGAAGGTTATGACAGGAAGGATTCCCGTGCTCACAGCTCGAGAGCATTAACACCATCTGACCGTTCAGGACAGTCGTATGATCACATGGTTGATCCTGTGAGGAGCTTTCTTCCATCCATTCAATCAGTGCTGCACTTCCATATTTGTTTGCCTTTTTTCGGTTGTGACTGCAACGTCGATGTCAGAAACACTATTGCCAGACTAGACTGTCAATATTGGACGATTCTCATTCAATGAAAACAAATATTTTATGTCCAGTGTCAATGTTTATACAATTCTCGCTTATGACATTAGCTGCATGGGCAAACTACATTTGGCTCATGTTAAACAAAGATTGTGGCAAACTTTTGTCAAAGTATTGTTAGGGTTTAGGGTTTATTGTTTATTCCATGCCTGTAACGGGACAAAACTCTTAAGACAATGGAATTAAGCGCTGCTGTATCTTTCTGGTGATTGCATACAGGAGCTCTCTGGAAACTTCAGGTGTTTCTTTGCTTACAACCATTTTAAATACAGATTGCCATGTAAAATCAAAGCATTTTAACTCAGCACAAATCCTACAGTGTGCCATGCACACTTCCTATCAAGATTATATTACACCTATACACCTGTGCAAGATGGCATAAGCAAAAACTCTTATCGGAAGTCAGATGTGCTATAGGCCCATTCAGCATTCTCCCCTCCACACCCTTCAGGGGTGTCCGCACTGAGAATAATAACTATAATGATGTAGATGTGAGCGTCCACACTCGTGAACAACAACATCCTGCAAACGGTGGCACCAAACATGCGTCCGAGCGCTCCAGCTGTGTCGGCAGCTTAGGAAGATGGAAGCTGACGACCTGCTTTTGCTGTCCTTTGCACAGAGAAACAGGCAGAAAACCAGCAGGATATGGTTTCACATGATTCCGAGTGGAGAGAATCCAACACTGTCCCAAGAGTTTTATCCATCCTTTCTAACGCAATTATCCTATGGCTCATCTAACAGGACATCAGTCCAGTTGGTCGTTGTGTCGTTGGGCAAGACACTTCACGCACCTTGCCTCGTGTGAATGTGTATGACTGCTGTATGTTTGAGGTGGTGGTCGGAGGGCCCGTAGGCGCTGAATGTGCAGCCACACATCCGTCAGTCCGCCCCAGGGCAGCTGTGGCTACCATCTTAGTTTACCACCACCAGTATGACTGTGTGTGAATGAATGGAACCTGGAACCCTGTCAGGCGCTTTGGGTGTCTAGAAAAGCTCCATACAAATCCAATCCATTATTATTATTATTATCAGTAAGGACAAAACAAACTTTAAAGCGCTTTTGGCAGTATGTCACAGGGAACATGTCAACTTTTCTTCTGTAATTTGCAGCATTATGTTCGGTCATGTAACTGTTTGATAAGTTGTGATTTTGAAAACCTGCTGATTCAGATGGAATTTGATTGACGGTGAGTATTTGTATAATTCATCAAAGCGTTCTCAAAGTGACACTGATGATATTGTTGTCTGCTATAGCTGTGGTGTGGACAGTTATAGTTATTGTTATAGCCAGGGTTTCCCCTACATGTAATTGACTGTGGCGCACCGCCACGGCAAAATAAAAGCCGCCATACCTTCAAAATTCTGGCATAAATAAATCCAGTGTTAGAGAAAGGAAGTATTTTACCGTCGTCCTCCACTGCAGTCTTTGACGTTTACAGCATGTTGGATATTTAGCTTGATAATTAGCTAGAGGATCAAAATGGTCACTTAGAGCAGAGTCCTGCACGGGTCACCGCATCCGCCCAGTTTTCCGAAACAACTTACATTCCGCACCCGAGCCGACCCGCTATAAATTGATACCGACGCCCGAAGTAAAATTGGACGGACGCAATTTTTAAAAGTGAAAGTAAGACAGCGTAGAGGGAATGAGTTCTGGGAGGGCGCAAGCACGCATGAATGAGCTCATATGAGATATAAATGCTTATCATTTGTGTCGCTAATAATGACTGATGATAAGTGAAAATGAATTGAAAATGGCAATCGTAAAACCCGACCCGTCTATCCAGGCGTCCGACCCGACCCGCATCTGTGTCTGACACAGTACATTATTTTTCATCCGTGCAGGACTTAGATAACTCCTCTCTTGAAACAAATAATAAAAATATCATTTCTTTACAATATTAGAGTTCATGATGGCTGTGTGAGAGCATTATAACCAGAGACATTTTTTTTCCCTAAGTAGCCTATGACATAAGTATAAATATTACAGTATGATGACCCAAACTGACCCCCCCCCCCCCCCCCCCCCCCCCCGCCGCCCGCCGCCGCCGCCGCCGCCGCCCCCGCCACAGTCTCAGAAAATACTGGGGGAAACGCTGTATAGCTATTGTTCCTCGTGTGGCCCTGTGTTTATCACATTGCAAAAAAGGGACCACTGCTTCCTAAACTGTCCTCGGATGCAAATCTGGAGGTTTTGAAATCCTCCAATATGGAAGTAATTGGTCACGACACAAGGCAGCAGAAACTGGTAATTATAGCAACTCTCCGTATGAAATGAACTAGGCAAAAGTCATCTTAAGCTGGCAACACTTCTGAAATTCATTAAAAAATACAAAAACACCTCATGTAATATGTTTTTAGTCTAGACAGGATATGAGACAACAGACTGGATAGGCTTCAAATGGAGCCACATCAGACATCCTGTGATACCAAACGTTCACGTGCGTAAACCAAAGCAGAAACAAACATCCAGTCCATCTGTGTGCGTATGAGTTTGTCTGAAATAAGGCATAGAAATGGAAGAAATATGCATAATTTGTGGGAGATAATGGTTCCAGAAATGAGGGGATCAGGGACTGCAGGGAGGCCTGGAGGACAGTGAACTAAATAAGAGTGAGATTATCTGCTGGTGATCTGTGGCTCTGCACTAAAACCAGATGAATTGGATTATAAGTCAACTCTCCCTCAGTGGACCACCTCAATTTACCATTTCCTTGTTTTTTTTGTTTTTTTTTTTTGGTTGTCTTCAGACCCTCAAAAACTCACAATGTTTTAAATCGTTTGACTGAGCTTTTCCTCAAGGTCCACTTCATCACATGGATTCCTCAGTTGTAATGCAAAACAAATCATTAACATGCATTCTCAGTAGATTTTTTTTTTCTCTCCCGTTTTAATGACTTTGGGGACTTCCTGTCTGTGGATGAGAAGTAGTTTAGCTGCTTGCAACAGATTCATCTCAATGAACTCCGTCTGCTGATGTGGAACTTTCCTTTTTCAACGTTAAGAAAAATGTACTTTTATGCTTAACTGTGAAAAATGATTGAAGTTCTTACACTGTGTGATTTTATCTACTCACTGTCAGCACCAGCGGGCCCGGAATGTAACAGACTTACTTGGTCCAGCTCGGTCTAAACAACCCTGATGCCAAATAACACTTACTATCGTCCCTACAATCATGCTTTTCCAACCTGAAGCCAGTTTACTGATCACTGCTCTAAGCTTCACATGTTCTTACGTAATATCATCCTAAATCATACTAATTAAAGTGTTCTAGAAAGCCGAAATAACGGAAATCTTGGATTCTGAGTTGAAATACCATGCTCCTTTCAGGCCTGCAGCAGAGATGTTTTCATCAGCGTGGGTGCTGCTAAGAGAAATCCATTTTTTCTCATTTGGCTCCAGGATTGGAATAAAACCCTAGAGGGCTCTGGACGTAGATCAGTTTGAAAACGGAGTGGTATTCTCCTATTAGCTCCGTTGGTTCTCCATCCCCCTCCAGAGGTGAAAGTCCTTTTACGGCGCCCGTCCGTGTGAATACCAATTAGACGGGAATTGTCAGGATATATAAAATAAACGCTAAAAAAAAAGAAAAAAAGAAACACTGGTAGAGGCATCGCTGGTAATCCTTTAATCCCTTCGGAGGAGAGTTTACCACCCAGACCTCAGTGGGTTTAGATCCTCACATTAATCAATCCTGGATTCCTTTTTTTACGATGTGGATGATATTTGTGTTTACTGACGAGAGAACACAAACCTGCTGTGGATACAAGTGCAGCGCGGCCCTCCGCACAGAATCTCAGTTTGACGAGTCAACAGCACTCATCAACCAGAGTGCTGGGAAGCAGGCAGGCAGTAAACAACTCTCTGCTTTGTGTGTGTGTGCGCCATTAGTGTGTGTGTGTGTGTTTGCAAATTTCTAGGTTTTGCAGGTACAGTACTGTGTGTTTTGTGTTGTTTTGCATATGCAGGTTATTTTGTGAATGTTCTTCACCTGAGAGTTGGCGGTCGTACGCAAGAGGCAACGCATGTGTCCGTATGTAAGTAGATCACATCTGTGCTTCTGTGCATTTGTATGCAATCATTTTTAACAACCAGTCAAACTCTAACTACAATCATTGTATTTATTTTACAACTTTGTCTCTATTGTCTCTATAATCATTATCAGAATACACATTTCCTGCCGGGAAACTTCCTTGGACATGATAACAGAAATCACAGTTTTTTTCCACATACATTTCTAACCGCTGTTATAAAGGCCTTTCACACTGCCGGGAATGAATCTGGTGGGGAGATTCTAAATCGTTTGCTCATTCATCCATTTTGTTGGCTTAAAAGTAGTCAAACTGAAAGATGCTGAGACCGAAAATACTGGAAAACATTTTAACTGTGGATTGCAAGACCCGCTTAAACTCCCACGTTTCCAGAAGACAGAGAAAAACTTTATGTGAGAGTTTATGTTTACGCGGTTTTGCACGGCACTTCACTCACTCTTGTTATGAAATACATTTCTACGAAGCAGACTGTAAGCTGCCGATTTCAGCATGAGAAATAATTGGAAGAAACTTCTGCACCTGAAACTTTTCAGTATGGGAACACGCAACAACATTTCCTGCTTCCCTGAGGTCCCCGGAGGTTTGTGAGGAAAAGGAAGTCATTTCTGAAAAGGGCTGTTTCTCATTTTCACCCTGCTGCACATTTATTACCATCGAAAATATTTACAATTGCTTTTCATTGTTTTGTTTTTTTCCTACCTGTGAGCAGCTCTCGGATCTCCACATCTGTGGTCTTGCGGAGCAGTCGGACCAGCGCCGGTATGCCTCCGCAGTTCTTCAGGGCGATCTTGTTGTCGTCGTTGGCTTTGCCGTACACCAGGTTCCGCAGGGCCCCGCAGGCGCTGCGGTGCACGTCTGTCATTCGGTGGTCCAACAAGTCCACCAGCAGCTGAATGCCACCCTGTCGCCGAATCTGAAGAGAGAGGACGGAGGAAGGAATCAGAGGGACAGCAGTGGGACAGTCACAAATAATAGATTATAGATTAATAATAGAATAATCCCCCTCCGCGATATGCCTGCTGGTTTATATACATCAGCGATAATACAGAGACGTTGTGGCATGTTTACCTCAACTACAGCAAACTGTTTTCCCACTTTTACCACTATGTTGTTATTCTGTCGTGAAAGTATTCATTTCTACTTCATCAACTGAATAAACACGGCACGCTCGCCTCTGTTGCACTGATGCAAGATTTATTTAACTGCCAGCCACAACACTTTCTGTCCCATCGCCCCGTTCTGTGTCTGCAGCCCTCCCTGCTTCCCTCCGTCTAGACGCAGAGGAAATGTAGGGCAGACTGTCTTTCCATAAAAACAAAAGAGACTTTTAAGTGAAGGAGCTTGTTCAGAGATGAGGCAGCAGTGACTTTACACTGTGCCTGTGCTCTAGATTAAGGTACCTCAGCGTGAAGCCACTGATACTACAGCTGATTCACCTTAGATGGCAGCAGAAAAAAAATTGATTTATTTAGAAATGATATGTTAAGCCTGGCGTTAGATCCTCGAGTAGCAGGCCCAGTAAAGGCTGTATGATTAAATGTGATGATGTCACAACATTTTTATTTCAGTAAGAGTTTCAAGTACATGTCCTGTTGAATATCTTACAAAAATACAAAATGTTAGTACCAAAAAAGGCGCTACAAAATGCTTAAAGTACCAAAAGTAAAAGTACTGATCTTGCAGAATGGCCCATTTCAAAATAATAAATATCCCTATTATTATTGATGTATTCATGTGATGTGTTCATCATTTTATGCTGCAGATAATAGAATTAGAGTTTATTTCATCCATCCATTAATCCATTAACATGCATTACAATTCATTCGCTTATTCATGTCTTGTATATATGATCTGAATCTGCAAAGTAAACAGTAGCTTAAGTGAGTTAAATAAATGAAGGGAAGTAGAAGTATAAAGTAGCATAACATGTGAACACTCAAGTGAAGGACTTCAAAATTGTACTTCCACAAAGTACTTGAGTAAATGTACTTAGTTACATTCCACCACTGATTGAAGGATTCAGTGTGTTGTGTGTACAAACTCATTTTGGTAGAATTCTTTGAAACGATTACCAAACTTATTCTCAGTTAATTTTCTTTTAGTCCCGTCTACATTAGCGACACAGAAGCAGAGATATAAGAACACGATCTGACACGATGAGGCACAGGTGATGTTACACATCTGCACAGTGTGTGTGGTGTTAGGAGACTGAACAGGCCACGTCTCCCTCAGCATCCACTCTGTTACTCCACCATTCAGGCATCTCACTCAAGGGCAAAAAACAATCTGGCCCGCGATTGGTAGTTTTGGCAGCCCCGCACTAAATACTACCATACTTCATTCTTAAACACAATTTCAACGTAAGTCACCTGTCTGTTCCGTCCCTCTCTCTGTCTCTCTCTCACTCACTCAATTTTTAATGCCTGTTGGCTGATTGCTGTTTGAGGAACTTTGTTTGCCCTCAAATCCATCGTCTCCATGGGGATTAATAAAGTCCAATCGAGCCGAATTGAGTTGACATTGAGGAGACGGATGGAACCGTTTTCTCCGAGACACTGAGTGATGACGGCTTTAAAGGACAGGAGGACGGACGGAAAGAACGGGACTATATTCAGAGTTGGGTTAAGTGCGCATAATGTGGAGTTAATGTCATCTAATATGGGGTTTTGGTGGAGCTCAGACACGCGGGACGGCGTTTCCTCCCAATAAAGGCCTGCGTCAAATTTCTAACTACTCAGGAGATTTTACACAGACACACACACACACACATACAGACAGACAGACAGACACACACACACACACACACACTAAATAACACTAAAACACTAAATAAATCCCCTGCAGTTCTATTTGTCAATAAACGTATCAGCCTAACTGTTTGTGTGAAAATGCCACTCTTTACATTTGCATGACCCCAGCAGCGTCACCATAAAATAAGTTGACATTAGCCACATTGACAAAATACAATGTATTGTATTGTGTATAATACATGGATTTATTCCTAAGCAAAGGAATAGCTTTCTCGTAAAAGTGCCCGTAGCACTCGCATTGAAAATGAGTTTGACCCGAAAACGAAAATACACTAAATAAAAAAAAAAAGCCTCTTTCGTCGTAATTATGCTTTTGCATGAAGGTTTGATACACATTCACAAAAAAAGCCTAGGTTGCTTTTTGGCGAGAGTTTCGCTTAACACTGACTTTTGGTTACACACAAGAAAATGCTGGATGAAAACCTGGATGTGTGTGAGACCCATCATTCCACCCCAACCTCCTCCATACACTGACTTATATGTTCTTTAAAATAGCTTCCTGACTTTGTCCCATCATATGGCCACTAGAAGCTGCTGGCTAACAATGGATGTAAACATTGGTTGTAATAAGCTGCTCTTACAGACTTCCTCTATGGACATTTTTTGGGGGGGACACACACATGGGATGGGACATGCAGCCATTACAGAAGACATCTGGAGCTTTGTGTCAACTTCAAGACGACCCCCTCAGCTGCTCGTTCCATTTATGTTCGCAGCGCCCTGTGTCAGGGAGGGATGTCAACTCCAAAAGCTTACGCAGGGTCAGTGTGTTGCAGAAGAGATGGTATGTTTCCTCACCTTTCATTACTGGACCGCAAAGAAGTAGCCTGGAACATGACACCTTGTCAAATCGCAAGGTATTGTTTTAACGCCTTTGTGTCTGTATGCTTAAACTTAGAAGATAAAACATTTTACTAAGTAGTACTGATGGGTGGAACTTGTTATATTCAGATCGACTGGCTTTGATGTTCTCATCTAAGACAGCAGGAGGGAAAATAAGCATCTTGACACTGGCACTATTCCACTGGAATAGTAAAGGTTGTCCAAATAACAAAATAAACACAAAAAGCGCTGTGAAAATGTTGTATTATTTCTCCTTTGGTCCATTGTGTGACCTTCTACAATATATTCAGGAGAGCACACACACACACATACACACCCACTCACCCACTCGCTCTTTATCCCCTGGGATCTCGCTTGCTCTTAAAACACGGGGAAAAAAAATCCCCCCTTGAAAAACTCAACAATAGCATCCTCTCCAGAAACAATGTTCAGTGGAATTCTCAAAGCTTCAGCAGAAAAAATCAAATCCTAAGGTATCTGCATTCCTATCTGCATACTACAGGAAACAGTAGAGAAGTATGTTGTTGAGTGTATTTTGATTGAGCTCAGTTTGTACCGGAGAGTCGCTGACTCCAACTGAATGAGAGCCAAAGTATGCGTGCGTGTGTGTGTGTGTGTGTGTGTGTGTGTGTGTGTGTGTGTGTGTGTGTGTGTGTGTGTGTGTGTGTGTGAGCAACAGGAGAGTAAAGCTCCTTCAAGCAGAGTTTTAAGAACCCTCCGTGTCTCTAAACCCTCTCTCCTGGCGCGGCTTCTCCTCGGAGATCAATACCTCAGACTTGATCTTGTTGTCTCCGAAGCAGAGGTGCTGGAGGTAGGCAGCAGCGTTGGACTGGACTGATGGGAACTGATGCTGCAACATCTGGATCACCTCTGGCAGCTCTGGATCCCTCCAGCCAAACTCCCTACAGAGACACACACACACAGAGAAAACACAGCGTGTTTTGGAGTGTGCAGGGATTAGAAATGTGTGTGTGTGTGTGTGTGTGAAAGTGTGCTAACCAGAGGGGAAAGAAAAGGGGGAGAGACAGAAATGAAGGTTGGAGATGGACATTGTATACACACATTTTTCAACATTCATGCTGTGTTTAAATAATTTCAGACTAACAATAAAAACCACATGAAGTACTGTACATTTGTATTTAAGGTCAGCCAGTAAATAGAGGTTTAAAAGTAAGAATGCACCAAAAACATCATGTGGTCGTTCGTTCACACGCCAGCCCTAACATTTGACCCTCGCTACGCTGCCACGCAATGCTTACCATATAATTAGACAACATAAAACAGGGCGGAATGGGTCAATCTCACTGCCAAACATAAAACAACAGCATCTCTTTAAAAAGCAAACATTCCTGTTGAAAAGGGACTGATATGTTACATTACTTTCAGTAGCGCAGGTCGAGCTAGTTATCAAAGGAGTAAACACCACAGAGTGATATTTTAGAGAACAGTGACATTCCAACATTGTGACAGCAGTTTGCCCCTGTCCTGTTCCAGCATGACAGGAAATGATTTTCCAATCTCGGTGTGAAAGATCTCAACCTGCACAGGGGCCCTGACCTTGACCCATTCCAACACCTTCGGGATGAACTGGTAGCAGACAGCGATGCCAGATCCTATCACATGACATCACCGTCCGACTTCTCTGATGCTTTTACTGAGGTTGAACCGTGACTTAAGATCACCTCCTTCAAAGCCCTATTGACATTTCTCAGCAGTTTGTGAGGTGGATCACTTCATGTGTTCGGATAAGGCGGTCAAAGACAGTTTTTGCTTTGTAAAAAGATATCAATATCAACCTTCAGTATTCATGTTTAGAGCAGTTTATTACCAACAATTTTTAACCCTGAGGTGGATCAGAGCTTAAACCAGACAGGACATCCTGCGTCTGCTCTCTACAACAACTGTGTCTGTCCTTTTGGAATTAGATTTGCACGGCACAATTTCTTTTTTTTAATAAGATAAATGATGATTTTACATTTTTTGGTATTTTAAAAAGAAGTTCATGCACAGCAGGGTGAGACAGGCTCAGATGTCATGGGCAAATGGCTGATGATCCGCCTTCTTCTCTCCTATGTTTATTGGCAGAATGCAAACTATCATTAAAATAGATATTGCCATTTACTGAGTGTGTAGATGCGGCGCTGAAGCCAAGCAAAGCCATTTGGTTTTGTGTTATGGACTGTATCTATCGGCTAAAATTTCATTATTGGAATGGTACATAACAACAAAACGTGGCAGCATCGGGCCAAAAATATATCAGCCAGTTATATACTGTGCATCCCTAATAGCAACCTTCCTCGAGTTTGAGTTTATAAGCATTCATGCTCAACCACTGTAAATATCTACACATGATTACACATCAGCCATACTCACGCGCATACACACATACAGACACACACACACGCACATATATTTCATACGACCATGCCATAAAGTAACAATACACAAACAAACAAACAAACAAACGAACAAACGAACCAGAGACACTTGAGCTATGCATCATTCGTTCCATTCAGTCCCGTATTGTACAGTGTGACAGCTGTAGGCTGTTTGTTCGGCACTGAACATGTGTTAAACTGTTGCTGCTCCGTATCAGTCTGTCTGTTTGTATTGTCTGCCGCCTGTGTCAAACACTGTCAGGCTCATCTGACATCCAGCCTGAACTGACACTGACAGACAGGGAGCCACTTTTCAGTCGTCGGATAACAATCGGGAAAAGTAACGCGTGTCGCTGAATAAAGTTAAATTAAGAGTGCTCACCTGTAACCTGTCCACTTCTACAGCATAAACATGTCATATCAGCTTGTGCAAACCCAGTGACTACGCATCGTGAGAACATGGACACAAATACGGTGGAAACGTCCAATAATAGTCACATCTGTCCAGGTCTGATTAATCTCTCACAAATTATTCTCGACACGATTTCAATGTGAGAGCAGCACGAGCCTCAGGTTGCAAGCAGGAAGCAGACGGATTACAGCAAAAAAAAAAAAAGAAAAGATAACAACGGCCCCAAATGCACACTGTCAGCTGATTACTTACTATAGGCAAATTATCTAAACAGCATTTGTACAGGAACTATTCTGTCCCGAGCTTTTTCTATACATCATTATTAGTAGAATCAAATTAGAATAAGAGAATCCCAATGATTATTTTTTTTCATTTTCAAAAATAGTTTCTCTTCAATTCTGAAATGTGAATTCATGTCATAAAGCAGCATTTTGTAAAATGTAAACATCCTCCCTAACCTTCAAGCTGCTGGATCGGGATGTATGTTTTATAAGCCTAGTCGTGCCCTCCAAACAACATGAGGAGGCGAGCACAGGTGTTAAATATGATCTGTGGGCTTAAAGAAAAAATCAGGTCACAAGACTCAAATCTAGGGAAAAATCTACCCTCTTTGCTTCTTCCAACATCAACAACCACATTTCATCATCCATGTTATGCATCCTCTCTGTGGGAATAACATATCCTATGTAGCGTCTTCAAAGGAACTACGTTAGCTGTAAATAAAATTAAAATTCATGAACTCTGAGACAGAAATACGTCCAGTCCTCTTCATCAACCGGCACATTACAGATATGAGCTGAAGCTTTACATACAGGAGACCTTTTCTGAGCAACGCAAGTTTTCTATGCTGTCCTGCATCAGCAGCCATCTTGAGATGCACTGAAAGAGCCCCCCCGCTGTGCTGATTCCTTTCCTCTGACTGCCCCAGCTGCCTTGGCTTCAGCGCATAACCAGGGTCTTCCAGTGGTTTTGCCCACAGGCATGCTTCGGGCCCAGACACACACACACACACACACACACACACACACACAAACGCATTAAGCTCACCAACGCTGCAAAATGCGTGTGAGGGTGTGTGTGAGGGAAGGAACACAGATGATTAATGTGAGAAAGATGTGATGTGAGAGAATGAAGTCACAGCCGGGGATCAGGGAGAAGGGTGATAATCGATGTAGATTATCTGTAGCCAGCAGCAACCAAATATCACGTTTCCATGACAGCGACCAACGAAGACTGAGACCGGATCTCTTTTTTTTTTTCTCCTTATTAGTTTGGGGCAAATTTGTATTCCCACATGTGATTTAGCATCATTTTACTGTAGACCTGAGGGTGGGTCAAAAAAGGACGTGATGTTAATTCACTCTTTGTACTTTTTGTACTTCTCAACATTCCGTTTTCTACTTTGAAATCGACACTTTTTAGCACATTCTGATATCCATTTTTTCCGACAGCTGTGAGAAGTCGGGGCCGCGTGCAGACGCTCCGTTTGCTCTGCTCTTATGTAGAACCCAGTTCTCTTTGATGTATCTTATTCTTGATGCAGCAACAGCCCGGCATCCCCGTGGAGATGATTTTTCACTTGGGTCTAATCTAACATAAACACGTGCGCGCACACAAACACTCACAGGTTTGCACAAATACAAACACACAGCGCCGGGTGCCGTAGGATAACTCAGTACGCAGCTCAGAGGAGCAAAAAAAAAAAAAAGCTAATGCCGAGCGTGCGCGCACACACACACGCAAACAAACACAATTCAGCAGGCTAATAAAGCAGTCACACACACACACATATACACACTCATTGACTTGAATACAAACCCAGCCATCAAAGGCAGTGCAGAAGAGCCAGGATTAGAAAGCTTTTGTCTCTAAGTTTCATAATGGGCAAATGGGATAAACCCAGTGTTTGAAAAATGGGGAATTTGGAGAGAGAAGGAAGAGAGAATTATTTCAAAGGACTTTTTTTTTCTCTCTCTTTGAAATCCTTCCTCTCTTTAACAATTTTCTTTCTCTCTCTCTCTCTCTCTCTCTCTCTCTCTCTCTCTCTCTCTCTCTCTCTCTCTCTCTCTCTCTTTTATATTGCTGTCTTGCCTCAGCGTCTTTCTGTTTTTTCCTCTCCCGCCTCGCTCCGGGCACATGCCTTCACAAACACACACACACACAGTCATGACTTGAACATACATAATGTTGTTAAGCAACACGCAGCAGCACGCGCCTCAGTAAATCTGATCACAGATGACATAACCTTGTTTAGGGTCACCTTGTGGGTTAATTGGCCGATAAGACATCTAACGTTATGGGCGAGGGAGCTGTCAGATGTGTGTGTGTGTGTGTGTGTGTGTGCGTGTGTGTGTGTGTGTAAATATGTTTTTTTCATATATACATTGTAATTAGAAAGTGGGGCAGCGTCAACAACAACGCCTGCAGATAGGAAAGCTTCTTTGATAACAAGCGAACCAGAAGGCTTCACTTATCAGACACATTCAGCTAATTATGTTATCATTCGGTAAATCGAACGGGTTAAACTCATGAACTGGTGCAACATATTGACTATAACGAGGCTAATGGGTATAGTACATTTACATGAATGCTATTTTATGCCTCTAAATGCTTTCACCATGTATATTTTACAGCAATAGCTTTTACTTCAATGCAAATATTTGACGGATAAAGTTATTTGTTATGTTTTACATAAAAAACAAACAAACATCAGTACGATCATCTTATGATTTATATTATGTGATGCAGTACATTGTTCTAAGGACCGCCTCTTCATGGAGATCTCTGTCCTGATTGGATAAAGTGGGCTGAGACGGCATCAGATTTATTTTGTCTTTCACTGCATGAACAGGGGGAGGAGAGACTTGGAGGTCCTGACCAAACACTCAGTGATCACTGTTGGAATATAGAGTGATTTAACACTTACATTACACATATTATTACTAGGGCTGTCAAAGATAACGCGTTAATAACTCGTTAACGCAACGTCCTCTTAACGCCGTTATTTTTTTTAACGCGCGATTAACGCTCGGTATAAAAAAAAAAAAAGAAACGCGCATTGTATGATTTACGGCCGTCAGTGGCACCTGTAGTCTTGATCCAGACGGTGGCAGAAGAATAAGAAAGGGACTCAGAAGAAGAAGCAGGGTTGGCGGTTCGGGAAGAACACGGTGGCCTTTATGCTCCTGGCCCGGTCAGCGCCGTGTTCTTGCCTTGAATTACAGCCACCAGAGTGCACAGTAGTCACTCACAGTAACTTCAGTGAGTCCGCGGTTCGTGCAGGTGGAGTCTCATCATCACGATGATCTCCCGTGAAACAGCGGCAGCATCTCAAAACTGAATAACAACACTTACAGCACAGGTACGCAAGCGAGCTCAGCCAGTTTTGATATGGTGCGTAGCTGACTTATGTGGCATGATTTAGTTCGGTAAAGTTGGAAATATATTCACTGATTCGAACTTCCCGGATCAATAACTCATAAGTGAAACATTGTTAAAACACAAACAACGACTCTGTACTACCGTAATAAGGAAGACAACGAGCTAATCCGTATTTTCGTCAAAACGAGCGTCTGGACATTAACTCTGGTCTCTATGGTCAGCCGGCTGTGAGACGAGGGCGCAGGGACCGTCCACAAAGTGCAACACCGAAAAGAGATACAAAGAAATAATATTCAATAACTTCACTATTATTCAGTGTAGTGTCACCAAAATCACTCCACACATCAGTGGTCTCCTGCTGGTCATTATACAATTTTTTGTTTGGAAAAAATGTGCTTTGGCATAATTTGGGGGAATTTCTATTGGGAGAAATATTCAATAACTGAAGTACTTTTTCACTTATATAACAGGTACATAGGTGAACTTCTGGGAGGAGAGAAGTTTCTTTAAAGTATTAAGAGCATGAAAAAAATACATTAAGATATATTTAGAACAGAAAAAAATGTGCCAAAAAATTGCGATTAATTTGCGATTAATCGCGAGTTAACTATGGACAAAATGCGATTAATCGCGATTAAAAAAATTAATCATTTGACAGCCCTAATTATTACATATAAAATTATATCACAGGAGCTTTAAATGAATAACAAGGCTAACCAGTGCGTTCAACAAATTGTTTTTGAACACAGCAAGTCGCTTAAAATGAGCGCAGAGCAGAGCGACAGCCGTCCTTATGAATCATGTTAATCATCATATCCTACTATGTTTGCTTATCTTTCTGAAGTAAACATTAAATGCACAGCATACTGGCTGTAGAAAAATGACACCGTCCACATATAGACTAGTTCCCTATGAGCCTCGCTTTCACTTTGCTGCCATCAGGCATTTGTTTCTGTTGTTTTTTCTTGCAAAAACAAAGGTCGAAAGACACCACGAAGGAAGTGACCCTGACTGCAACTGTAATAACTGTGGAAGCTCTGCAATGCAAAAGAAAAAGAAGCACGCTGATGGAAGAGTCAAAGACGGTGTGTGATAGAAACCGAGGTTAAAAACAAGAATGACCTAACGGATGTTCACACGATGGTGAGCGCTGGTGTTCTGTCACATTCAGTTCCCCTACTGATATGTGTTTCCCCTTACCACTGGGATTTGAGGCAGTTCAAAACCAGCATTCGTTCTACTAGATTAGTGAGTGACGAAACCTGCCCCATTATTAACACAACCGTGTGTTTTACTCTAGCTTTGCCTCGCACTGAGATCAGGGTTTTCTAGTTCAAACTGGGATTCGTTTTTTTTTTCTCTTTGGACAGTATCCAGGATGTTAGCAGTAGCCGTGGTACTAACGGCAATACGACACGGAGACGATAGGAGGGAGGGAAGTTGTCTGTCAGTAAATTTATGAGTGAGTGTAGCCATACAGTGTTTGATTCAGCAGAACTGACGCTCCTTTTACCCGTGTCTGTTCTGCTGAAGCATGTTGGACTGTACTTACAGTGTACTATTGTGATTCTATAAAAACATTTTCCAAGTTAAGTTATGGTTGGTCAGTCAGCAGTCAGCAGTCAGCGGAGGCTTCATGGACACTTGAATTCTTGAGCAGAAAAAGGTAAGAGGAAGGGAAGAGTTTCTTGTAGAAAATAGCATGCAGTGTCCACTTGTCGAAATTTTGACATTTGCTCTGACACCGTAAGATTTATGACTAAAGGTGATGATCGGAAGGGCCCGGGCTATGTTCACCGACCACCTCATCATTGGATACTGAACAATCTGGGTAATCCACTCGACTCTTTGTAATTATCACAGTTTTAGCCACAAATAGACACATTCAACGGCTGACAGGAGGCTTTCACATGAGAAGTCCATCAACACTGCTGTTCTTTACACTGCCTCTCCATCCTCGTGCTGAAATGAGGTTGCAAAAGTGCTTTTCAGGTCCATTACTCATCCAAAGAGCACACATCAATGTAACTTGCACATCAGGGGCCAAAGAGTAAACACTACTTGAAGGCCAGAGTGGCACTTTTGGCAGCACTCTACAATAATTATTGAACAAACACTCTCTTTTCTTCTATCGGTTTCCCTCAAAATGTCTGTCTCACATCTGTGGGATCAAAGTTGGGACACACAAACAAAAAAACACACGGACACGGATACACACAAGTGGTCCTCGATGCGTATAATAGAATGGGCAGTTAACACTTGAATGAATGAGGGGACAGTCTATTTGTTGTTGGCCTGCAGGCACAAAGCACGTAACACACCCACACACACACACTCACAAACAACATACAAGTATGCTTCAGAACACCAGAACAAGACTAAACACCTCCGTGCACACACATTTGGAGATGAGAAGGCATGAATAGGTGAGAAATAAACACAAACATGAGAAAGAAAAGAAAACACACACACACACACACACACACACACACACACACACAAACACACACACACACACCATAAAAGAAGCAGGGCCTAGAATAGTTGTGGCCCTGGAGAGAAAGTGGCACATCACAGCGGATCAAACTCAACCCGAGGCCTCGGGCTGTGAAGCTCCGCGGGCACACACACGCGCACACACACACACATTAAAGCACACACAAAACAAATGTACATTATCCAACACAGATTTGATGAACAACTCCACATGCACACGCAGATTTGAATACTGGACTCCATGCTGAGGTAATGTAAACATAGAGCACACTCATTGTGCAATATGTTGGTGTTCTGGGACAAATCCATGAAACAAAAATAAATCTTAAAGCGGACTAACACTCTTAAAGATTTCACCTACAGTCGCAGCGAATCTAAATTAAACAAAGCGACTGTCTGTCTTTCCTCCTGAGTGTGTTCTGCCCCAGAAAACTGTACTATAATGGTTCATTCATTCACTAACTCTCGCCTGGAGCTGTACTACTTTTTCACTCAGCATCTCTCGCTCTTTTTCGCTGTGTGCGAGTGTGTGTGAGAGTGTGTTTGTGTGTCTGTGTGTCTGTGTGTTTGTTCATCCATTCCAGTGCAAAGGGAACACAGGAGGATATGGTGCTCCCAGTCCCAAACACTGTGTGACAACATCACAGCAGGATGAGCAAATACTACTGAGCCATCTGTGAACTTTGGGCAAAAGTGTTCGCTCGGGGAATGTTTGCACTGTTTTAGTGTCGGAGTTAAGAAAAGAATATGCGATGTCTTTGTAAAGCATGACTGTTCCGAAAAACAGAAGAAAACAAGTTGAACTGAAACATTTCGAGTGTACTGTGTGTGTGTGTGTGTGTGTGTGTGTGTGTGTGTGTGTGTGTGTGTGTGTGTGTGTGTGTGTGTATGTGTGTGTGAATTTCATGGCCCTTGAGAGAATAAGATGTACAAAGACATTGAACTTGAAAAGGTGAGTCCATTTTTACTTATTATTATTCTACTTGTAGGTACATGTAACCTTCACCACATCTCTAGAACATAACAATATTGTTATCTTTAGCAGAAAGTAACACATTACATTAGCGCTGGTCTTAAATAAGCTGAATTAAATAATTAAAAATGTAGCCTAATTTCTGTACATTCAACCCTTTGAACACTAAAACACAGTAACACTGATGCCTTGGGTTTTCCCCAAGTCAGGTCGGCCTCCATCTGAAAGGGTCAGTATTTGCTGGGAAAGTTGGAAACGGGACTCAAGGATCAACTATCTCATAATGAGCGCGAAAAACAGCATATTACAACCCAAATCTGCGTTAATTGTTAGGCTGCGACCACTTGTGGCCGTAGAAATTATTGAAGCAGCAAAGGAGAAGTCAGGTGAGGAAGAATAAAGGGATTCGACATCACCCAAACCACAATCTTTCCCGCTATGCTACCAAAGTGGTTTTGTTGCCTAACCGAACTGTGATTGTACAACAACTGGTACACAACAACTGTCATGTTGTTTTGGGTAAAGTGATTTGTCATTTTTTTGGAGTCACTAGTGATTGGCCTATGGAGCTGTTGAGGTACTGTATGAGTATATGCTGCTTTTGTCCTCTTTGCAGAATATGAACCTATTTTGAAACGTCCCCTTTGGAAAAACAAAAACACGTCAATCAGAACATCATGTCTGCTAAAAATATGATTGTAAAAGAGTTTTCAAATTCTGTTTTTACTTGTTTGATTATCTCACCACAGTTGCAGATATTTTCACTTCAAGGCATTTTAAGCAAATTGTTGATCCAAATGTCAACACCCCCCTTTTTTTTCTCTAAATTCTTCTTTTACTTTCTCTTTCTACCACTTTGGTGTGTCCTATAAATAAGCCATTTTTTTTTGCGCAATGGCAATCTTATCCCTCTAACCTTTTGTCCTGCAGAAGGCTCTGATCCGAACAAGTCAGAGGAAATTAAGAGGACAGATACCGTCAAGGACAAGAGGAGAGAACAGAACTGAAACAAATTGTGTGTGAGAAGGTATTCACTGTCATATTTTCTTTCCTAATAATGCGCACATGTGTCAGTGTGTATACTCATGTGTGTGAGAGCCCCCATCGCCCCCCAAGAGAGCCTAAATGTGTCATTTGGCGACTCAGTGGACTGGGACAAAGAACTGACAAACTCTCAATCCACTCTTTGTTCCCAACCAACCAGGTGGGCTATCTCGCGTCACCACTTGTCTGGGTGTGAGTGTGTGTGTGTGTGTCTGTGTGTGTGTGATTCTGTGTGCGATCGTGTCAGCCGCAGCCAAAACATTTACACCACAATGCGTGAGGCGGGCGGCAAACCGACAATTAAACCCGGTAAATAAATAAACCGTGTATGAATTATGTATTCACAAAGCAGGGCGAGGCGCTGTAAACTGAGGGGCTGCAGGCGGATCATTCTCACCGCTATATCGGGCTGAAAGGATTTCCTGTGAGTCAGGGTTTTTGGGGAATAGGACGATTTGAAACCAGAGAGCGAACTATGAGATTTGTGTCAGGTGTATTTGTGTGTGCGTGTGTGTGTGTTGCCACCACTGAGGACTGTCGTCGGGGGGGGGGGGGTATGATGACTCATTCCCCCACAGACAGACAGGCAGACAGACAGGCAGAACATGCAGACAGACAGGTAGGGTAAACCTGCAGAGTAAACTGACAGAAGAGGGAGAAGAGAGGCAGGAAGAAAGGAAGTTAAAAATAAATTGACAAGGCTGCTGAGTCACCGCGTTCACTTTTCAGCAGGACATCTGACAACTTCAGGTGGCTGATTAGCAGCAAAACAGCGCAGTGTATTTATAGCAAACTTACAATAGAGGAGAAGACAATAGAAAATGAGCCCAGTGTTGTGTTGGTGTTGGTTGGCGTCACAAAACAAACTGATCTCAGACCAGCGGCAGCAGACCCAACAGGGATCTGTCGACACTATGTGCAGTTGATGGACACAGTAATTAGCACAGTAACTGATTAATGATTGACAACGCTGGTTAAACGCATCAGTCCATGTAATGTCCCTGCAATGATGTTGTAGCATGAGCTCTCTGTTTTCTTTATCAGCTCTCTCTCTCTCTCTCTCTCTCTTTCTCTTTTCCACCTTCAGGTGTCAGCTGAAGCGATCACTTCTTTCACAGGTATCTTCTCGTTGTGTGTGGACTGCTGTGATATAGGTATCTGCTCTATGTGGTAGCCAAACTGTTCTCACTCCCGGCGCATCAAATACAGCAGCAGCCGGGTCAGTGGCCCAACGCCTAAGTTTGAAGTTGCCCCTCTAGCCTTAATAAAGCATGCAGTATACAAACTATTATCTAACACTGTTCAAGGTAAAAGCAAGCAGAGGCAGTATTGCGTTTAATTAGTCTCAAAACCCACGCACATCAATAAACAGATACGAGTGCACAGAACAGTATCAGTGAGCGGAAAAACCAAAGGAGCATTTCTGCTCAGGGCTGTATAAATGCAGTCCGACAAGCACAAAGAAGTGACGAACGTGAGCTCGACCCTACTGACACACTCGCGACTACTGATCAAAACCGGCTCGCTAGTCAAGCTGACTTTTGAGACTTCCGAGGCGGGGATGGAATAGGCATTGCCGTGACCTTTGAAAGGCCGTCTGGATCGATCACCGGCACAGTCACTCCACGTCTCCACTCCACTCCACTCCACTCTCCGATTCTCATTACTGAACTTCTCTTTGTCTTTATAAATTGTGTTATAATTCCTGAAATACAACAATCACCTCAATTGTGTAACTTCGCTTAGACAAAAGATTGAGATTCTTTTTTCCTCAAGAAATTTTGATTTCATTCTTGAAATCTTATATGTCCTTTCTTCTTATCGTATTCATCATTAGTTCTACATCTTGTCAATGCTAAAAGTTCATTAGTAAGTAGTGCCATGTTACTTTATTCTCTGTAAAAGAGATAAATAAATTCCTTTAATCCATTTCATTATTTTATTCCGTCCCTCTTTTGTTATTTATAGTAGATGGTATACAGGCAACAGGTTGAACCATGATTTTCCTTGACCATTTCCATAATTTCACATATTTGCCCATTTAGGCAAACGGATGTAAAACATTTAGTATGCGAACATATTAGAGCTTGTCAACATGCTATAATAGTTGAACCTATCCAGTATCCAGTCCAAAGTCAATTTGAATGCAGTTTTAGAGCGATGAAGCTGCTTTGGACGGTTACATGATTGTATTTTTTCTCAGAGCAGACGTACTGATCATTGCTAAGTGACTGTAAGGTTTTCTAACATATAACAATGTCAAAATGCAAAGCACACAATGCAGTTTTATTTCCGTTGTGCACTTCAAATAGCCCCAGGAACCTTCACTGCACTGGACAAGCACCCTTAAAATACTGTTTTGCATTAACAGATCGGCAGGATTCGGTTGGTCAGTGCTGCAGTGTTGTCAGATGGGAATCTAAGTATTCCAGCGCAACATTTTCATACCCATAAATATATAACTAAATTTCAAACCCAGTCAACACATAAAAACACAAATATTTTAAAATACCAATATATGGAGGTGAAAAAAAACAGTGGAAGAAGAAAAAAAAGACCGAGGCAAAGAGATAATTAAACAAAGAAAAAGAAAGTGTGCGTTGTGTGTGTGTGTGTGTGTGTGTTTAGGTTTGTGTTACCCAGACAATGTGTCTGTGTGTGTGTGTCTGTGGGTGTGATGGCATGGCTGACTGACTGGCCCACTGAGGCTGGAAGAGACGAATGAAAGGTCAGGAGATGTCAGGCAGAGCAGAGAAACACACCACCACACACACACACATACACACACACACACACACCCCACAAAGTCCATCTCAACCCGGTGACTGCATATGGATCAGAGACTCTCACTGTGCTTATGAGCATAAAATAAAATGAGGCACCTTTTTTATGATCAGGTCAGATGCTGTCTGGCACAAATCTTTCTTTGTTAGCAGGAGCATTTCCATAAATCACTGGCAGCCAGAAGGAGGAAATGTGTTGCGGTGCAGAGGAGGCTGTCTCCGCAGTAACGTTCCTTCATTTTGCCAGATTGCGGCGGTGTGTGACAAATCAGCTAAATGGTATTTGTTTGTATCATTTTTCTGTTTGTTATATATTTCTTTTTCCACATAGAGTCTATATCCACTCCTCCATTTAATCTGAGAAATTTGAGTGATACTGTAGGTCACTTTGTCGTAGATGAGACAAGCTAAGTATTCTTTTTTAGAGCCATGCAAAAGACGGCAAGACTGAGACTTGATAAAAGTAACCTTAAGATAAGAAAAACCATGACAAAACATTTACAATTTCCATAAACGATAATAACAATATGATAAAGTCAAAGACAAATGTGTGAAGGAATACAATGCAGCCTATTTATTCAACAACGTGCATGAACCCAAGAACACAACACATTGTAGATGCTGATAATTAAAACAGCATCCTCGCTGACTGAACCTCTTCTACAGATACTGATTTGGCTGCTTGACCTGTTGAACTGTGTTACTGCTATTATTGTTTGCTAATGTTGTGCAGTATTTCTTCTAGTACGAGAGGTGTGCTGTGGGAGCAATGTACCAGTTTAGTCAGCCATAGAGAATAGTAATTTCAGGTTGCAGCAAAATAATTTGAAGGAAGGCTAGAGCAACAAACACATACTGAGGGAGTGAATCAGATCATGTTTCTCCCAGTATTGTTAAGTAATTGTGTTTTTGCTGGTATTGTGAGCCAACCCTGTGTTTCTTTCAGTTTCTTCTGTTGTGCCGTCATATCTCCAGAATTTTTTGTCTATGCCAGTAATGTCAGCTAATTGTATATCTTCAGCACTGTAAGCTATGTTTTGTCTCTGCCAGCTTTTTAGGCTAATATTTTCTATTTTCAGCATGGTTAGTTTATGTTTTGTCTCTGAAAGTATTGTTAGCTACTGTTGTGGTTCCGATATTGTTAATCTTATTTCAAGTCTCTACCAAACATTGTTAGCTAATGTTGAGCCTCTGCCAGGGTTATTAACTTGTCATGTCTTGTCAAGTTAGATTGTGTTATGTCTCTGACAGCATTG
This sequence comes from Diplodus puntazzo, assembly GCA_963678695.2. NCBI lineage: Eukaryota > Metazoa > Chordata > Actinopteri > Spariformes > Sparidae > Diplodus > Diplodus puntazzo. Next base: position 25,336,885 of record OZ023166.1, on the reverse strand, counting down.
TTAGCTGATGTCTTGTCCCTGTCAGCATGGTTTGCTAATGTTATGCCTCTGCCAGCATTGTAAGTTAATCTTATGTCTCTAGTATGGTTAGTTTATGTTTTGTCTCTGAAAGTATTGTTAGCTACTGTTATGGTTCCAATATTGTTCATCTTATTTCAAGTCTCTGCCAAACATTGTTAGCTAATGTTGAGCCTCTGCCAGGGTTATTAACTTGTCATGTCTTTTCAAGTTAGATTGTCTTATGTCTCTGACAGCATGGTTTGCTAATGTTATGTCTCTGCCACCATTGTAAGTTAATCTTATGTCTCCAGTATTGTTAGATTGAGTTATGTCTCTGAAAGTATTGTTAGCTAATGTTATTTTTTCCAGTATTGTTATCTTGTGTTATGTCTCTGACAATATTGTTAGGTAATGTTGCCCTCAGCATTGACAGCTCATGTTTTGTCTCAGCAAGTATTGATTGCTAATGTAATAGTATCTGATAGATAATGTTGGCAATATTAAAACAAAAAAAATTACTGACATTTTACGAACATCCACATTCACACTGAAATTAGACAGGAAGCAGTACCAAACAACCGAGACCAACTACGCAAAAATGTAGGCCGACACCCCTGCATTCCCAAAAAGGTAAACACTACCTAACTGTAAAGACCCATGCAGTATGTGGGTGTACTAGTAAAGACCCTGTCAGTGTGGGATTTAGGGGCATCTATTGGCAGAAATGAATATAATATTCTAAATTTTCATAATCACTCAAAACTAATAACCGTTGCGTTTTGGTTGACTCAGAATGAATCTTTTATACAGAGGTAGTGGGTCCTCTTCCATGGAGTCCTCCACGTTGTACTGCCATGTTTCTACAATAGTTTAAATGAGACAAACCAAACACTGGCTCTAGAGAGGGCCTGTCAGGTTACATTTTTGACAGACTGTATTGGGGAGGATGAAAAGAGGGGTATTCAGTTGGTTGCAATCTGCAAACCTCACAGCTCGATGCCACTAAATCAAACACTTTGGACCTTCAAAGTAACCTTTATTTGGTACTGTTTATTAGGGCAGTGTTCATTGACTAGGAAGGAATGACTGCAAGTTCAATGTCATCCATCTACCTTCTTAATCGTCTTCTTGATGATCGCTTAAAGGTTAAGCATTTGGGGAATGCGCCTACGCTTATACATGTGCTGTCTGAGTAAGTAACACACCATCAAAACTCTAAATTAAATGCCAAAATTCACTCTGGGCAAGCCACATGAATAAACTGCCACAAAGCATTTTTCAGAAATAATCAGGACAGACAGACAATGGAGACAAATGAATGACCAAATACGTCAACAGATAGATCAATGGATGGAGGGATGGGTGGATGGATGGAAAGCCAAAGGAGAGAATGAGCAATATTTACACCATAAAAACATAGGCTTTAGTAAGCCATATTACTGCTAATGGTATACAAGCAATCAGAAATTGATTATGAGTAACCGGTACTTAAATTGTCATATAGTCAAAACTGATTAGTCTTTTTAATGTTTTGTTTTTAATTTCCAGCTCACAGAGGACGTCATTCTGACTTTATGCAACAACCTTTTCAAATGCAAATTGATTTTGAGAGCCAATACTTTGATCTTGTCTCCAACAAGAATCTGTATGACGCCAAATTCAAAGTGATCCCTGTTTGATAAAGCACTAAATGGGTGACCAGACATATGTGAAATGTCATGCTGCCATTAACATTAACATCTGCGTCTGATACCGGTGTCGTATATAGAGAAGATGGAAAGATTCAGTGAATGAGACAAAGGTAAGATAGATAGACAGAATGAATATATGTATAAATAAATAGTTGGATTACTTTGTCATTCTTTGCTCGGCTTGATTTTGATTCCACACAAGGAATTCGGGGTCGTACCTATCGAGGGGGGACAGGCAGAGAGAAACAAGAGAGAGGTATTTGTTGGCTGTCTGGCAACAAATTATTCAATAACCGTCATAAGAGTGATGATTGATAAATAGAAATCAATACGTAGCCACTAGACTCGTCTTTCTCTCTCAACATTTGGTTATCAGGCAATGGTGGAGAAGGTGGGCAGGGTGAAGGACATGCACTTAGAGCGGGTGGTGGGGAGATGGTGGATATGTTGGCTAAAGAGAGGGTCCGAGGATAAAGAAATCTGGGTACCGCCTTGTTCTGTGCATATTCGTGCACCAAACTCTGTGTTTAGGTCACGGTTGCTGCAATTCGGATCAAAACTGCAGAGCCAATTATCAGAGGACTTTAAGACAGCAGGCCCCAAATAAGCAAGCATTTACTGTGGGTTTCAAACTACCAGGGGTTTCCTGTGCGGTTTAGAGGTCTTGTACCTTATTAAAAGTAGGTTATTTACCATGGTGTATATTTATATGAATATGCTCTGTATATCAACAGTGCTATTTTCTTATCTGTGCCACCCTGTTTTCACAAGGTAGGCCTGTTATTCAACTTGCCTGCTAAATGATAACACAGACTGAATCCTTCATGTGTAACTTATTACAATTTTTTGTGTGATTTATCTCAGAGAAGCAGGACTTGTACCAGAGGAGCTAAACGGTGAGTAAATGACAAGCTAAGCTGCTAAGCCTGTTATGTGTAGGTTAATTTTAAACACGAGAATATCCACATATACTGTACATTTTTAGCAACTAGTTTGTTTTTTTCCCCTGCATAAGATGCAAAAGATGCATAAATTGTTGCTCAGCTGAGGCTGAGAAAAATAAAGATTCTACAGTTCAGCCTATATATAGTAAATCATTTTTAACAGTCTAATGATTTCTTTTGAATCCTTCATATTTCAGTTTTCTTGATATGTTGCTAATTTTCAATAACATTCCTTCATAGATTACGCAGTGATTATGCCTAGGTAAGGTCTGTAGGAGTAATATAATGTGAATGATTGTGATGTTGGCACTTAACAGCTATGTTGACCAGTTAGGCAGAATAATAAAAAAAAAAAAAACTAGGTGTGTTAAAAGAATAAGGCTGGTGAGAGTCCTTATTTTTCACTTTGTCACCAAGTACCACAAAAGGCCAAAACCAACAATTAGCTGATCCTACTGATCAATGGTGAATCCTATTAAGTGTTTCCTATCTAATTCCTCTGCACCTGATTTATATTATAAAATTATATTCTTTTGTGTCATTAACTTCTATTGCTCTCCAGGAAACACAAAACAAAACAAACAAAAAAACCCCACTTAAATGAGCCTCACAGTTACACTGGGTGACATGTGCTTTCGTTATGATGAACTTGGTCGCTGTAGTTTTCCGCATTCCCAGATTTGCTGTCCTGTTGTTGTAAACACCCAATTACAGCACAAAACTCAGATGAAGCCACACCATTAAATAGTCTTCAACAAATGCACTATTCTCTCCTGTTCGAGTAATGTTCGCTCAAAACTACAGTAGTCACTAGACTATCAGATAGGGATTTTGTAAGCTGCTACCGATACCAATAAATACCTACTTCTGATGATACTGATAACCAATAATCTCTTATTTTTGTAGTTTTCAAAGACCCAGTAGTTTATGCACACCTGAGGGTAATAAGAGCCAAGATGTCTGCCCATACTGAGGATGACATGTCACTGTCTAGTCTACACTGCGTGAGTCTACCTGGGTATAGCAGGTTATTGCCATTGAGCGTGACAACAATGTGCTGCCATCGTTCTTCTTCTGTTTCTCCTTCTTCCTCAGTGTTTATTGGTAGATCACAAACCTGCCTCCATGAAAGCAAATGTGGCTTTGTGTTGTATTGTTGATATCTATTGATATTTATCGTATGACACTAAAAAACAAAACAATTTATTCAGACCTTGGCAGCTGAATGTTTGAAGCGCATGCCGCCCATTGCAAGTTCGAATCCAGCTGGCAACCTTCGTTGCATGTCATACCTGTATTTATCCAGATTTTCTGTCAGCCTCTTGACCTGTTATTATTCAATAAATAAATAAAGAATGAAAAAAGAACAATCCTGAAATCTTGTATATCCAGGCCAATATTTGTATTTTCTTATTTTTTAGACTTCATCAGGAAGAGTTAAGTTTATGGCTAAGTACCACAGACATGGTAGGGAACACATTGTTGGTTTTGGTCTCTTCATGGGATTTGTTGACACAAATATCAAATAATTTATATTGACATGCTTTTTCAAGCAGATCCTCTTTGAGCTGCAGCAGTGCTGCAAGTTTGCAAACAACAAAACTTGCAACGGCAGGATCAGAACGTTCCTGTGATCTTGGGGGACCCTCCCTTTAATGCCATGTGGACAACAAGCTACTTCAGTAGCACTGTCTCATTCGGACAGTGCTAGCGCTGACGTTGACTGCGCGTGTTGTGAAGGTAAAGCAAAATGCCATGCATCACAAGTCAGTCCTTCACATGTAGCGGGGCAGATGTGTGGATGCTGGAAGCTACACAACAATGATGCCGGAGCTTAAGGTTGAACAAACAGACGATGTGAGTGCAATGTGCAAAGAGAAATAAACATTTGGACAATGGGTGTAGGAAAGAGCAATGGCGACAACAAAAACAACAGGAGTCAGCTACTCTAAGAACACAGAAAGACACTCTTGCGTTGACCAAATGTTTCCATATCAGCACAAAGTGACTCACTCATTAGAAATATTACATTTAAGCAAAAATATATATCTCCTGCTCGCACCTGAGCTGAAATGTCACAAGGAGAGACACTTCAGCTTTAATTAGGCTGCTGCTTCTATCTGTGACAGTGTGCTTGTGCAGTCATTAGTCAAAAGCAGAGGCTGAGAAATAAAAGAAAAACCCAAGACACAATTGGAATAGTATTTCAAACTTGATTGTAGCTAGGACAAAAGAATGATGAAAACAGCTATTACGCTATCTCTGTAAGTGTCTCTCTCTTTCTCTCTTCTTGTCTGTCTGTCACTGCCTCTCTCTCCCCCTCATCTTCACACGCCCACGCTCGTACACAGAGCTCTCTCCGTCTAAAAGCAGACTTCATGCACTTTGCGGATTAACTGTTTCTACCTACTGCACAGATTGTCACTGACGGAGAGCCCTTCCACTCCTAACAGCGCCATCGAACTTTAAAAATTGACCAAAAGGTGCGCAGGCATTCATACGGCAGTGTGAACAAGCCCCAGCACCAGGCAAACTGGAGAGGACAGTGAAAGATGTGGCGTGATGTGTGCCTCATACTAAAGCCCAGATTCAGCCAGCCTTTTACAGCACCGGACCGTCAAATCCTGACAGTCAATTATCTGTTGAGGTGCTACCAACTGTTGTGTGTCACCGCGTCACACCTCTGACTTCGACACTCTTTTGTGGATTGCAATTAAACTCTTTTTCACTGTTAAAGCTTAATGTCTCCAGGTTTTTGACAGTATTTATACTTTCTTGCATAATTATGATCAATTTGGTGAATCTGGCCCTCAGTAAGTTCAGTGAAAGTGGAAAGGGAGCAGGATAAAGGGCTTCATCAACAATCCAGAGCTGATTCTAAGTAAAAATGACTTGTTTTCCTCACCTTGGGTCCTTCTGGATACTGTCCACTGATGGTGACCGGCCCAGGGCCGCCTCAGGGGGGAGGGCGGGGCCTGACTTGCTGTAAGGCGACTCGGTGGATGGGCAGAACTGAAGAGTGCGATACGGGTTTGCGTAGTCAGCCGCCCCACCTCCTGTGGCGAAGCTGCCTCTCTGAAAAGTGGCTGTGGCGGACTGGCTTCCCGTTCGCTGCAAGGGGATTGGGTCGACACCGGGGGAAGGCGGGGCTAAAGCAGGAAGAGGAGCGTAGGGACAGAGCAGATAGTTGAGGACCTCTTGGTACAACTGGTTCACCACTGGGTTTGGTGTAGCCGTGGAGGGGCAGGGAGTGGCAAACCAAACACGAGTGCCACCACAAGGATGCACGTACACACAATGAGAAAAAAGCACCAGTGGAACAAAACAGCACAGAAGAAAAAAAGCAGAAAGGGAAGAAGCAAAAAAAAAGTTATAAAATAAAACACCCATACAGAAATTATAATGGAAAACTGCAGTGAAGATTTACAACTCAATGGGGGGGTGAAAAGGTAAACTCACCAAATTATTTTTCATTTGAAAAATATAATCACAAAATACCTGACAGTAGCAGGTAAAAATCAAAGAGTCATGCAAAATAAATTAAAAAAAAACTTCACAGGTCACACATAAAACCTTTAGACACCTGTCAAAAGTCTATTCATAGTGACATTTAAAAAGTACAGCCCAATTTCCCTGTCCCAGATTCATTTTGCAAGGAGGGCATAAGGGCATAATTGCCCTGAAATCAATTACGTTTAAATAGCTATACAACATAAATAACAAAATACTAGTTAATTCCTCTCAATTTTTCTATGCTTTACAAAGTATGTACGCATTCATTTTTAGGCCTCCATCATATACACAGTACACAACAGACCACCCATGACAGCTTCATTGCATTTTGCCCAGAACCTGATTGTGTAACACCATCCTGGTCCCAGGTTTACACTTAAAGGTCAAGAGTCAGGGATTTAGTAGCACCTAGTGGATGCAGTTACAAATAGTTGCAAGCAACTAAATATCTCCCTAATAGTGGCTGGTAAAAACCTGAAAAGTGCAAAATGCCCTCTCTTGAGCCAGTGTTTAGTTTGTCTCTTCTGGGCCACTATACAAACTGGTGGTGCAGTGTGGTGTACCCTACTGTAGCTAAGTCTCATTCTGAAGTAATGAAAACACAATGTTCTTACTTTCAGATGATTATATACTCCTGAAAACATAAAAATGAATATTATATTCCGTTTCTCGCAATAGATCCCTCGACACACTGGGCCGTTAATCTCTTGAGCACAATGCAAATACGTGCCTCATAGTTAGGCATTTTTGAAAATATGCTTAGCATATCTTTTTGTCATGAGCTAGGTGAGGAGATTTATAACCGTGTCATAACTGTCTGTTAAATAAGCTATAGCTAGCTGAGGGCTAACTGGGCTTAGCTTAGCTTAGCTTAGCACAAAGACTGGAAACGAGGAAACAGCTATTCCGTCTCCACACTGGAGTCTCCGCTGGATGTCTTCTCGTCGAACTGTCAGCGAGAACGTGAATAAGCATATTTCCCAAGATGTTGAACGATTCTTTTGAAGCTGCTTCTTCTTTATCTTGCTTTAGTGGTCCCAAGTACCAAACATATTTACAGTTAATCAAATTACCGCAAGCTAATTGCCACACAGTGAGGGTTTGGGGCCCAAGGGCAGTTGCACACTTGTTAATCCGTTCTCCCTCTAAAGACATTTGGACACCATAACGCCTTCACCACAGCCCAGTAAACCCCCTTTGTCAGCCTCAAACAGAGAGAGGAATTGTCTTCCTGTTGGACCGCAGGTCAGAAACCATGTGAGCCTGATAGTCCACATGGTTACACCGGCTCGCTCTGAGCGAGGTGAGCTGGGTCAGCCCGCGTGTGTGTATAACCGTGTGTGTGCTACTACAAAACTGCAGGGATCTTGACAAGGCCTGAGGAAATTCACCTGTGATGTGAAGTCGGGTGTAAAGTGTTTGCTTGTTTCCAACTCTGTTTGCAATCTTGAAACTATTTGAGCTGACCTTGAAACATAGTCAGGCTTCAACAGTTGCTGTGCTGCCCAGAAAATAAAAGATATGAAAAGCTGATCTCAAGTCAATGTTAAAAAACGAGGCTTTAACAATAAGAGTTTGAGAGTGGCAGCGTCGTGACTTACATTCACAGACGCAAAGGTGGAGATGATGAGGGAGTTATTTTGATGCATCCAAGTCACGACAACAAGTGTGTAGAACAAAAATGACCTCAAATCTTTGAATTATTAGGGTGAATCTTTTTTGGAACAAAACCTTGTAGAATAAAGTATAAGCTTTCTTTTTGCATTTCTCTCTCTTTGTTTTCCTCTATACAGCTACACTCATCGTTCAGGCGACCAAACTGCCGGCACAGCGTTGACAACATTTTAGGACACGGTTGGTTTGTTTTGATTTCAAAGCACCCAGGCTAACGCCCATGGGATTAATTGAGATTAATTTTCAGCCTTGAAACTAATTAGTTAACAGACTGTGACTGAGAGACAAATTGCCATTGAGACCCCAATTGGATTTGCCTACCTGATCTGGTAAATAGCGCTACACGATCAGATGGGACGAGGAAATCTCTTATGTACAGCGGCCTTTAATATTAAAAACACCTATCTACTAAGTTGGACCAAGTCATGTCTTTTTCTGTTCTACCCCTCAGGATGCTGCACAGTATTCGTTTGATCCCTCGCTTTATTCAGTGTTTCATGTGATGTCGTCTTGTACTCACTGCTTTTTAAATTTAGATGGTTCAGTGGGTGATTTACAGCACGCTGCAGCTATTTATAATTTTGGACTATTTGAAACACATCTCTGTGCTTCACTCTAATCTACTAAAAGCATTAATACAGGTTTATGTGAGTTTCTTTCCTTTCCCCTCCCGTTCTTCTTACTTAATACCGAAGCTTTAAATAGTTTACAAGACATGACTAATTATTATTAATGATTAATAAGTAATTTACTGTTGCTATGCAGCTCAGTCATAAGCAATGAAGAGCAACTTTTGAGTTGCCAGGTAAGAAAATGCTTATGGTTGGGTCTCTTAAGGGGGCACTGTGATTTACTACTGTAATTCCACAAATGTAGGAAGCTTGCAAAAGAAGCAATAATGGTTTAAGTCTGAAGCGGCACAGACTAAATGCCCATTTCTTTCAGCCTCTATGCCTCAGTTTGTAAAACAGGGTTTCCAAGCCCAAGCTGAGATAGCCTCATTAGCCTTTATTGATAAAATCCTCACATTCACTTCAGAATTCTCTTCCCGAAACCTCCTGCTTACAATGTGTTTAACTCCCTAACTTAAACTCTAGCCCGGTTTCTAGCAGATGTTTGCTTTCTACTCAGTTCTCTCTACTCCCCTCACCCCCTGCTGATACAGACTTATTGACTACATCCCTCTGTACGTCTTAAATAAATAACTCTCTATCCCATGTCTTCATTTTACTCTGCCACCATTTCCCCATGTCAGCTTACCTTGTCCTCTAAGGTTGGGTTTGGTGTAGACTCTGTCTTCGTAGATGGGGTCAATGTGGTGTTCAGGAGACTGCAGAGGTCGGAGCTCAGAGCCTAGGTGACTGTGCTGGCTGCTGTAGGACCCTCTGGAGCCTGAGAACACAGGGAATACGGAGGTTAGATTTACTGACAGATGAACGGATAAATGAATGGATGGATGGATATATGGATGGATCCCTGGGAATGTAATGGTAATCCCTTATAGTGAAACAAACAATTACATTACATTATAATTACATTACTAAGGAACGATCAAATGGAGGCCAAGTAAGTTCATATTGTCTATTGAATTGCTCCTTAAAACACATGAACTGTCATGATCACTTTACATGTCATAAACACCATAACCAGATTAACCTCATTTGGGGCCCGATGGTAAAATATTCTGTTGGGCCCCTGTTGCCTCCAAGTTCCCATCAAGTACAGTGCACACAATTTACTATGGATTGAGGGCTTAACACAAAGCACTATCTGTGCCTGTATATCATGAAATATCAGTAATATCTGTGGGATTTATACCAGGGGCCTACTACTGCTGCTGCAAAACATCGATTCTGTTGGCCTCTGATCGGAGCACATTTTACATTCATTTCCAAATAATCTTTTCATATTTAATTACATCCCTACTATAGATGGCTGGCTGCTTCATTACTTCTGCCAAGGAGGTTGTGTTTCCACCTGTGTCCGTTTGAGTGTTGGTTTGTCAGCAGGAATACACAAAAACTACTGAACAGATTTCTGTAAAACTAGGATGGAGGATGGCTCTCGGCCCAGAATAGACTGCATTAACTTCTGGGGCAGATCCGGATAAAGGACATATCCAGGAATTTTTCCTCACTTTCTTTCACATTGTGCTTTTTTTTCACCCTGTCATTGTCAGTAATTTCTAAGGGAATAATGGTGTATTTAGGTGGCTGGTGTCCATAAGTGAGTGAGCAGGGGGGACTACTGTGCCCTGACAGCGGTGTGCATTCTACTGAGTGCCATTCTAGTTAGCTATATTTTGCCAAGAGACTCAGTAACCAACTAGCACTTTCATGCTGGAATGCTATCTGGCTCAAACGGTTTCTGTACATTGGTAAATTTGTGGTAATCTGGTGAAAAAAACCCTCTGTTTCATTGAGGGAAATTCACCAAGTGATTACAATATAAACTGAAAAAATAAATGTGCTGTCACTAGATTTTGACACAGGGCCACTGTGACGTTTAATAATGAAGGACTAGACTGGCATTGCACTTAAGTAGTGCAAATTAGCAAGTAATCAAATTATCAGATGATTTTCATTTTGCTTAAACCATGTTTACCTTTCCATGAGAGTCTGGCAGTATATCTTTTGTATGGTGATAAGCACCATGTTAAAAATGTGTTATTGGCATGAAAAGTGTGACAATGTTTGGGTTGTGATAATCCGTAACAACATTTGTGATCAAAAACAGACAACAGTTGTTGCCCATTATTTTTAAAATGATGAGCTTCACATTTAGTTCCACCAAATTAAAAAATAAATGTCACACTGACAAACGCATCTTTTAAAAAGCCTCATACAAAGTCAAACTTTGGCACTTTAAACTGTGTCAGGGTCTTTAGAAAAAACAATAAATCTCATTCATGTTCTTGTTCTGGAATTCATGAATACATTAGCAATCTAATACATTTTAGATAAAACCTCGAGCCAATTTAATCAAATATTGGTAATATGTGTTTTCCTTCCAATCCTTGTGCTCATGCACATGAATACCAATTAGACAAAGCAAAATGAAAAGTTGGTTTCTGTGACCTTAACTATCAAGAACTAACATAATGGAGCTGCCTCAGAAATGCCATATTAGGCCCTGAAGAAACCCTATGATTAATCTTACAACCAAATCTTATTAAAAAATGAAATGTAGGAATTTAAACTCAACAGAAATTGAGGTTATCCAAAGAGCTGTTGAAAGAAGAAAGCCATACATGTAAATGTAAAGTAAAATGATTACTAATTAAATGGTACAGTATCTGCACTAATGTATTGTTATTTTATGTCAGTTGCATGTCAGTTGTGTTATTGTATAATTTGTATACAAACAAAACAACCAAAAATGATACAAAAACAAATGTAGTCAAAAATTCAAACTCAATAACTAAAAAGGATTATCTACATATATTTCAAATAGTTCACAATTCACAAGGATGGATATACAACATAATGGCAACTCACACATCCACACATAAAGAGATAATAATAAATGTTTCTTGACCTCTACCTGCCAGGCTACCAGGCCTTTGCAGGGTTGCGTTGGCGTATAGCTCATGGGAAATCTTGTAGTCTGGTCCGATGTGATGCAGCATACGCTTGGTGGGCGAAAGAGTGGCGTAGCTACCCACCACTGAGCTCAGCTGGTGGATGGGCGACGAGGTGTGGTTTCCCCCTGGGGAGGCCGCCATGGGGAGCGGGGAGGAGGAGCCACCGCCTGATGCTACCATGTTGATGGGCGATGAGGTGCTGCAGGGGAAGGAAATTAAACAGCTTGGTTGGTCTTTATTAAATGTATGTATGTATTTTCTACTGTTGCACCATTTCATGAGCTAGATGTATTATAGTCATGTGCATCATTTTGTTCACATTACCCTGAAAATGCAGTCTGATTTACAATGTTTGGTATCTTTGCAAATTTCTCCATGAGGATTTAAAATAAAGTTCTGTGGGTTTGAACAACATTTGGGTACACAGCATGAGTTTGAAATGACTGGCCCACCAGCAGTCTGCTACTATATTTGGACGTTAACGCTGTTTGTCTTCTTCAGTGTACAGTAAAGATTGTGCTTCAAGAGCTTCTTCAAAGATTTCATACAATTTGTTTTAAATCCCAAATTCAGTCTGTAGAACTCTGTAGACCATTACCTATTGTGCCTTTGTTCGTCTTTAGGCAAAAATTCCAAATCAACATCCCAAAGTTTGTGAGTCCAATGCACTCAAGAGCCATTCGCCAAGATTAAATATCAGAACTACATTTCTGCAAGCTACTGATACATTTGGGCTACATACCATGTTGACATTTCAACAAAATATGTCACATCATGATTGCATTACATATTTATGACCAATCTTTCAAGACAAGAATTATATGCCAAAAGATGAACTTTTCATAACACTAACCAAGGATCTTTGTTCCTAAACCTAACCGGAGTGCAAGCATAGCATTGTCACAAGATAACATTGAAAATTTTACCTGAAGAAGCATATAGTTGCAACATAAACAAATGTTAACTTACATATCAGTGGATATGCAGAAACTGCCGTATTTATACTGGCAATTGGGTTGGTTGTAAGAAAACTGGCATTCTGTCTCCTTTTACTAGTTTTATACTAGATTCAGGTAAACATTTGCAGTACCTATTGTATTATCTATTGTAAAGCACTACTTGTTTTGTATCAAGGCAGGGTGAGGCAGGATAAAGTACATTATAAAACTACTTAAGCGTGAGCAGTGGAGTCTGACGGGACTAATACAAGCAGGGAGTTTTTGCTAGAATTTGTTTTTCAAAGCAAGAAGTCTCAGCACCAGGTGAAGTAATTGGTGAATCAATGATATTGATCAACACAACCTTTCAGACCCCACATAGATATATTCTTTCTGGCTCTGGGACCAGTAAAAGTCTCACATAATGTGTTCCTTACAATGAGCCCTTACTAAAGCAACTGCTCAGACTGAAGTTGTACCAACCTGTAGGACTTGGCGAGTCGGCTGGGTGACTGTTTGGGCGAGGACACCCTTTGTAGCGTGGCGTAGCTGGGCATGTCAGAGGAGGCTGATCCCAGTCGCTGCAGCTTGGTGGGGGATCCCACCGCCTGGAGTGGGGAGCTCACACGCTGTAATAGAAGAGTTGTACTTCATTACAGGGGAATGTCACTCATGTTAAATATTCATCTACTCTTCTTATTCATATCATTATTTTCAGAGAGATGAACATCTCCCCTCGGGGCTGAAAAACCAGAGAGCGGAGACTCTAATCTGCGATAACATCGCGATGAAGAGCTTGGAGTTATCAGACCAAACATGAAGGGATGACTCTGAACTTTTATAACCAAATGAACTTGAAATACGACTGTGAGCAATGGGCCGCCAAATGAACCTCCCTAAGAGTTCAAAACATGCATTATCATTTAATTCCAACTGGGGAAATAAGTTGCAGAAATATTTGCCAGGTCTTGCAGATACAGAGCTAAAGGTACAATTTTCAACACTCTATTAATTTAGATGAGCAGGGTCAAGGCATGCTGAAGTGAGGATGTTGCCAATTTTTGATACAGTGGAACAGTATTGGTAAATCGGTTCTAATGAATTCAAAGACATGATTAACATGCCGTTCTTAAAATCTTAAACTCTGAGCCCAGAAATCATCGCAATGCAGCAACATAAGTATTACAAGAGTAAATCATCAGCTAAGAGGCCAGACTTTAATACAAGTTTGCTGCATAGTAGCTGCACTGCTGACCGACCCTGAAAGAAAAAACTGCTTGCAGAACTGATAAACCCATTGTACTAATTGCAAGAAATATGCAGGATAAGCTCTTTCTTCAATTGCAACCAGGACGGCAGTAATTTATGTTAGATGAAGAGTCCACACAGTTTGGCTACCACAGCAGTGCACACTGGGGTACCATGTGTGTGAAGCACTCACCATCTGCCACAAATTGAACCAATACTTTGGTGGTGAAGTAGTTCACCCAAAAGAATGGAGTTGTGTAATCTTCTGCAAGTCAGCACTAACATGTACGAGGATGAGTTCATTCTTTTAGGTCATTGTACAATTATCTGGCAGGATTTTAGCAGTGTGTCACAGATTTGTATGCATCCCCAAAGCACAAACGTCTTTCTTTATATCTTTGTCACCAGGTCATGTCAAGTGTTCTGAAGAAAGTTCATCCCCTGGGTGCTTGTAAAATAGATTTGTTAGGGACATAGGGACCACTTGCGATGTTAGTTGATAAACTACGGACTGCCTCTGAATGGCTTGTTCCCCTTACCTTGGTTGGATTGGGTTGCTTATACATGAGGATTGAGATTAGTTAGGGTTTTGGCAGGAATACCAGAGGGAGAAGGGTTCATGCCTTCACCATCTTGAGGAAAAATGTATTGGCTACTGTAGCTGGCAAGCTAACAACAAACATCAAGCAACACAAGAGTACGCTAAAGCTTATCAGTCACAAAACAAGCTTCTTATTTAAGTGACTGAATGGATGCAAGCTAGCTTTCTAGCTGACAGTAAGTCCCTTACTCAGTCCCATACAAGACAAAAAGTTCATAGTTTACTCAGAAGATGTTATTTTTGCTACAATAACTACATCAACCACCAAAATTGAATTCAATTGAATTCAACGAGCAAATCCACTGAAATGAATTGGGTTGATTCTGCATCAGTGCTGACATGCTGACATAACCCATCACAAAGGTTAAAACATTTTTTTTTAAATATATCAAACCTATTTAATTATTGACTTTTCTGACTTTAATCAAGAGTAGGGTCTATGTTCCAGTTGACAGTTGACTACTTCCACTGCTATGTAGCTCTCGATGTCTGCAGCAAGTAACGTTTTGAGCAATATAGTGGTGAACCGGCATACAAAGCGCAGAAATGAACTGCAGAGAAGAGGCTTATTTTGTTTTGATGCATGTTTCGATGCTTATTTTGCCAAGACTCTTTTTTGCCATTGGACACCTATGTGCCTGTAGTGAATCCAAGCTGACTAAAGCTGCCAGCCTCTGCAAAGGAGCAGAGTACAAACTTTACAGAGCCACCTTTCAAGCCTACAGGGGTGAGTATATGAGAAAACAGATTTTTAGTGAAGGGTTGTATAAGGAATGGTTCAATCAATAAAACAGGCTTTTATTAACTGTAAAACACATCGGTTCCACCAAGTAATACAGCGTTATACTGTACTATAGCTATGACAAAGATTCAACCTACAGTGCTCGACCGAGAGCAGTCAAATTATAAGGATAGCATCAAAGTAATCTCTCGGGGGATTTATACCTGTGCAGGCAAAGTGGCACAGGAGTAATACATGGGTGGTCCAGCAGGTGTAGGTCCACCGTCACTGGGCATGTGGAAGGCGCTGCCGTGGGCCTGCTGGGCAAATGAGTCTCTCTGGGACTGGGAGGGAGAGTCTGTTCCTGCTAACTGGGCAGCTGCACGGCTGGATGTCACCTGGAGGGATCAGAGCGTGGAGAAAGATGAGAGAGGCGAGGTAAGGAAGAGGTCAGGAAGCAAAAGAGGGCAAGAAAAGGACGCATTGGAATGAAGGAAGATGGGGGAAGGGAGGACGAGAAACAGGAGAGTGGGAACAGGGAAAGGTACGAAGACAAGGGTGTGTGAAAAGGTGAATAAGGAGATGAAGGATAAAGAAGCAGAGTGGTGGAGAAAGATGGAAATGAACAAGGGAAGTGGAAGAAGATAAAATGGATCTAAAAAAAAAAACACGAAGCCCTCCGCTGTACCTGATTGTAGATGTGAACAGCCCCTCCAACCTGCCCGCTGCGGCCCATGACCGACTCCCCAAGTGCCAGCCCTTGGTTACTATGGTAACCAGCTGCTGCATAGGCATCCTGGTTGTTGAGCTGCAAAGCGCTTTGTGACAGAAGGCCTTGTCCTGGTGGAGGAAGAGACAAAGAAGAGAACAGTTAAGTATGTGAAACATCTATAGTGGTGATCATTCAGCCTGGCCAGTGAAACTACTTGTTGACTCGCCGCAAGGGTTGTTTCTTTTACGCGAATTCAATCAATTCTGTGAGGAAAGAGAGATTCGTAGATGCAAAGCGAGGTTAAGTTGTGCTTTGAAACAAATGTTTTGATCCCTGTCGAGGCCACCTGAAGAAGTGGCTTCACTTCCGTCATGCCGCTTTTGCGTAACTGTTTTCAGATGACTTTTACATCTGTTAACAGCACATCTTTGTATAAAGATTCATTCTGCTTGTGGCCTTGAAGGCGTTTTGTAACCCAGTTTAAGTCCAACATGTTGTACCCGGTATTTCTTTTATGGGAAAAGAATGAATGTTAATACAAAAAATACAACTGTCGCAGTCTGCAATAGACCTTGAACGAGAGAAGGGAAGGGAAGCTGAAACTGAATAAAAGAGAATTCCTTGTCCTCTTTTTCCAGACACCCATTTGCTTTTTACCCACTATGTTATTCCAGTACCTCCCAACTGTTTTTCTCTCATGCTCTGTGACCCTTAAGTCTCACTCTGTTCCTGACCTCCATTTAAAACATACTCTTTCTGTCTTTCTCTTACTCTCTGCCTCCATCACCTGTCTCTGCTCCATATTTCCCTGTATAATTCAGCAGGAGGAGCAGCCAGTGACATAAAAGTGTTTCTTTCACGATTGAGAGCTTACTCACTGGAAGTATTGAAATGACTAAATACGTGTGCGTTTCATACGGATAAGGGACACTTAAAATAGTGTATATTGTGCTTTTATACATTATCAGAGTTAGTGGGTAAGAATGTCGATGTCATACTTGCGTGTTAAATATGAAGCTACAGCCAGGAATTGATTCGCTTAGCTTAGCATAAAGAGAAAAAAATGTTGTTTCTTTAATCTAGATGTACACAGAAACGTAAAAATAACAAGTGAGTTCTGTGCTCGAGCCATATTGTCAACCATTGGCCACTCGGTAGGCTTACTGTATTTCCAAAAAAATTAAATGATTAAATTTAAACCACCCAATTATCTTTGGTGAACTTTCAAGGTTTATGTGTCTCTCTTTGATAAGGGCTTTCTAAGTGAAACTCTCGCCAAAAAGCAACCTCGGCTTTATTTGTGAATGTATATGAGTCAAACCTTCGTGTAAAAGCATAACTACGACGAAACAGGTAGGAGGTCCACCATTACTCTCCTTCCTGTTAGATCGCACTCAGGATTCGACATTTTTTGTCTGCCATGACGGTCGGCGCGCCGGGGATTCAGCAGCTAACGTGAGTAGTTCAAAAACCTTCTTTTTAGTAAACTCTGTGTACACAAACAATGTTCTCAATGCTCGTGTTCATGAGTAGAGACCCTGGCGAAACTACGAGCAAAGTTTCATGTTGTGTCGAGCCTTCTTAGTGTTTTAAAAATAGAGATTTTGATGCTGGCGTAAGAGTGCCCCTGCACTCCATTGAAACTTAGCTTACCCAAAAACGAAACTACGATAAATCTTAAAAGTGCCTCTTTTGTCGTAATTATGCATTTACACGAAGGTTTTGACTCATAAACATTCACAAATAAAGCCGAGGTTGCTTTTTTGTGAGAGTTTCACTTGAATGTTGCAGACCTTCATGAAAGTGCTGACCTTTGAAAGAACAGAGAGCCTGATGGGAACGTAACTGTGTCTCAAAATTCAGATTTGACTTAACCCTGCTCTGACAGGACAGAACCTTCTTCCCAAAAGAAAGAGGGGAGTGGTTTGCAGTCAGTTGAGAGACAGGAGCAGATAGCAGATGGTACAAATATGTTCCACTCAATTAACTGTTTTTTTGCTACAAAGAAGTATGTGTTCCCCTCAGCGTATGTAAACTTTTGACCGTGACTGTACCTTTAAACTACGTAGAGATATAAAGAAGGTACTCACCTCACTTTGGGTACATGATAAATAAATAAAAGGCCTCCAAAAACCCAACTATTCGTCTAGAGACAGATACATTTATCATGTTTTTTTCCTCATTTGTAAAACCTTAGCAATGACTGAGCTTAGTGCCTGGCTCATTACACATCCTCTACACTTTGTAATGTCATCTGTCAACTGTAGTAAAAATTGAAAATGTGAGAATCACTCATACACTGCTGTATAACACCTTCCAGTGGAGCTGTCTGTGCCGCTCTTACTCTTCCACTTCCACATTCAGGCTTTATTCCGAATTCTGCCCAAGATCAGTCGGCCGGACTCCAGCTGGCCAGTCTTACAGTGAGCCTCCGTAGAGCTAGCAGCTGGTCAGCCATCAAATCAGACAGTTAGTCAATAGTCACTTTTCAGTCCATGAATCAGTGACATCAAATGGACTCTTGTCTGATTAAATATCTTGAATGCTTGAGAGTTAACTTGTGAAAGTGCAAATTCGGTTTTCAAAGTGCACAAGTATGTCGTCAAACTGCAAATGTTAACTTCTCACTTTGTGGTAACAAAACTGTACAATCACTTACGGATGACATTGTGAAACGGTGGATTCACAGCAGTGGCTAGCTATGATGTCACACACTTACTGCCAAAGCCTAACGCCATAAACTACCTCATTTCTGAATTGACACACAGCTTCATTCATGCTTCTGAGGCATTTTCAGTGTTGTGATTTGCACAATGATCATTTAATTTCAAGCGTAAGCATGCAATTACACATAGACTGCGTCACATAACACAGAGAGGCTATATTTAGACGACAGCCCGCACACGAAACGTATCTAGATGTAAACCATTGCCGAATTAACAAGTAGGCCCAAATAGTTAAGAATGTGTTGAAGACAGCATTTTACAAAGCTTATAAAGTTCCTCCTAACGCCGCAAGTCTCAAAATGAATCCTTTTTTTTAAGGGTCTCTGGGATTTCTCCATGGACAAAAAAGAAGGGGCCTTTATTAGTCACTGTTCTAATTTGACATGTTTACTGTTTATAAAATGTTGTCTTTCATATATTTAGCATGAATGATGAAATCAGATGAAACAGTGTGTTCCAACAGCTACTGGGAGATAAGACCAAAAGGCGATGACATACCAAGACTTTTTACAAGGGCAAAAAACATAATAAGTAAGTATTTTATTTAATGCTGAATTGAAGAAGTCTAGAATGTTTTCGAAATTGTTTTGCAAAGATTTTTTTCATAGAACAACTCTTTAAATCACACAGTTTGTAATGGAGTCTGGTGATATTGCAGTAACTAGTTCAATAGCCAGTTGAAATGAACATTTGCTGCTAACACTGGCAGGTTCAGAGTGAACCACATGGAAAACAGTGTTTCAACCATTGTGCCTGTCATTCTTCTTGTTGCAGAGGATGTCAATTGAGTAGGTGGTCCTTCATGGTGGCCTGGGACATGTGGTCTCATGCATCTCAGGCCACCTCTGAATGTGGTCACACCTGTACCTGTACAAGCTGTCTGCTTGTGATTGGATCATTTGGGACACATGTTGTTGCCAAATGGGAACAGGGCCATTGTAACAGCAGCATTTAAAGAATGTTTTATTGACCTTAAACTGTATTTGCCCTGCAGGCCCATGAAGTTTAGAATAAACTTACTGGAATCATCGGAGGAGGAGGACAGGAGGGTCGGAGCCGAGCCAAAACTCTCCCACCCCTTTTTATTAAAAACCAATAACATTTTTTGATGTGCTCTTGATTAATTCACTTTCAGTGATGATAGCAATGATTCGCCTCATCAAAGACTTTAATTACATAAATAAAACTAATTTTTAACCCAAAATGTTACTTAAAAAACGATGTCCCCCTGCGGCATTCTGCTGCAGTGAACGCACAGTGTGCTCCTGCCACTTTTTACAACCGCTACATCTGTTTGCCTCTCTGGCAAACAAGCCACTGCACTGGAAAATAACTTTAATGCATTATATCAGCTCCAAGTTGGCCTATAAATTCCTAGCGCTCAGTGCTTGCACTCTCAGAGGAGTTGTTGAGCCGCACTCTATCAACAGAGGCTGTCCCTTTAATCTCCACTGATGTCACTTTTTTGCCGGCAGTCCAAGAATCAAACCCGAGAACAGCACAAGACGAGAGGAGACGCTGTTTGTTTGTGATAATTTAAAAAGAGAGACGGAAAAAATCACAGTGAGCCGGCGGCCAGCATCAACTGCACGGGACAGATAAAGTCAGCAGCTAACGGCGAATGGAGTCACTCTGGATGAGCAAGTTGGAAAATAGAGCTGGGCCAAAGTGAAAAGTCACTTAGAAGTACAGCGAGTGTCTCCTGTAGGCAGTGAAGCTGGTGATTGTGAATTATTTAAAATGTGATATTAAGCTAAGGGTGCTGGGTAAGTTTACTAGGTCAAGGCCTGTGTGTCCAATATAGGCTCATCTTGGATGAGTACACACACACACACACACACACAACTTACACCAATAGGCACACCAAAACACATAATGCAATAGAAGAATTTGTACTCCAGGCCCTTTTTTCAGATGGATTCACATGCTCTTGCACACATGCACGCACAACCCAGATGTGTGTGTTCAAAGCCGGAGGATGTTTTCCACAGTTTTTGTTTGCCACTTTAGGTGTGTTTCATATGGGTAGTGGAGCCTTTAGGGGAGCGAAGGGCCTCATAAATACATTATCACTCAGATGGCAAACACTGAAGGCTCCACTGAATCCATCTGAGGTGAGTGAGTGTGTGTGTAGGAGGAGGTGGGGTGTATTAGTGTATTAGGAGGAAAGTAATGGGGTGCCATAAGGAGGTCTCTGCCTTTGCATTTTAATATCTTTGCAGAGTTGACCCGAGACACACACACACACACACAAATGTTTTTCACTCGCTCCTGCTCTGTGAACGCACCGCATCTGCACACACCTGCATGCATGGTGTCATGCACGGTCTGACCCCGATAGACCCGCTCTGACTCATTAATCTCTTCTTCTGGCACACACACACACACACACACACACACACACACACACACATACATGAAGCTGAGTGGCTTTTCTTCCGCATCATGACCAGCATTCTCTATTGACACATTTTAATATTTCATGAGTTGTCTATTTTTAGATACCCATTGGAGGGATGCACAGTTCACCACGCATACACACACACACACACACACACACACACAAAGCTGCGTGCAGTCCACAAGTATCTGTGTACCACACAGTCACATACACACAGTTTAGCGTGCACACTGGCGAGCATCACCACCATGAAGCATGAAGACACTCGGTGTGCTGTGTTGCACAAATCTGCTCAGCTGCCTGAGTTAAGGTGCAGATTCTGCCGTGTGTGAGTGTGTGTGTGTGTGTGTCTTGAAGGTTTGTGTGTACGTTATGTGTGTATAATGCTTCTTTTCATGCTTGTACGCATCTGGCCGTGTGTCTGTAGGCCCGTGTGCCAAATAGAAATTTTCAACCAACTGTTCCTTTCTGTTTGTCCTTTAAACCACAATGAAACAAATACCGATCGAACTCGCGGGCACACTCAGGAAATTCTTAGTCATATCTGAACAATTGGTCTTTGAATTCAGACAGAGGCAGATAATGAAAAAAAAAAAAGAGCAACGTTCCCATTTCCAGACAAAGATTGTCAATCTTGCCAGCTGAAATGACAGCATTCACTGTCTGATTTGATCGGCTAGCTAAGTAAGCTAACATTTGCTTCTGGTTGTAATGTTTCCTGTTGGCAAATCAAAAATAAGAATACTATAAAAGGTTACTTGAAGTTGCACTCGATGGTTTCACACTTAATAAAGTTTTCAGGCTTAACATCGTATGGCCCAGTCCAAAAGTCAGGATTTATGTAGTGGACCTGAAAGAAACACCACTGTTCTAGTGTTGGATTGTCAGACTAGTATGATAAGAAAATAGGTCCAGTTAGCTTTTTTTGTGACATAACAAAAAAATGACTACAACTTGAGCTTTTTTTGTGACATAATGATGTTTACAATAATATGCTACAGTAGGGATTTTTCAAAGGACACCAAACTGTTTAGAAAATGCTGAAGTTGCTGAAGGGTAAACTTCCTCGAATCCAATAAAGAGTGAGACAGAGCGATAACATTAGCCAAAATTCCATTAGCTTCTTGGACACAGTGGGGGTGTTATACAGACAATGGGCTTGTTATGAACTTATTTTTCTTTGCATAGTCTTAAAGACCACAAACTGACATATTCACTTAAAATACGACATAATTTGTATAGATATAACTGTCTTTAGCTATCTTTGATAGAATTGGCCAGGGTTGCAGAGGTGTAAACTTCCCCAACTGCAATAAAGCCCAAGACAGAATGTAAATGTTAAGCTAAATTTTAATGGGTCCAAGGACACAGTGGGAAAATTAACCCCGCAAGCTAAGGTAGTTAATCAACGACGTGCTCCTTGGCCTTGGAAACAACAGTTTGTCCCAGCTGCTGTAAGGTGGTTCACTTGTTAGTCGGACATGCTAATAACGCTCTTCCTGCAGCCTCATGCGCACCACTTTAACACGTGGAGAAATCAAATGCTTTCCCGGCCTATGTATGGCTGCTACGCTATGATGCACCACCAATGTTTATGGGAGGGGTCAAGTGAAAGGTAATTTAAACGTGGTCATTTTTACTTTCTCTCTTCTTTCCAATTTTTTGTTCATCTCTCATTTTGTTTTTCCGTTGCTTCTTTGTCTCTCTCTGTCCATCTCCCGCTTGCACATTCATTCTCTTTTTCTCTTTTTGAACCAGTCAGGTGGTCAGTTACATAATCGTTATTCAAGCAGAAACATGGAAAACATCAAACAATATTACCATTCCTAGTGTTGCACGCATGTGTGTGTGAGTGCTCGGCATGTGTGCATAAACAGTGTATGCACTTCTTCATGCCCGATGAGAATAAACGCCTCGTGTGTGATTATGTGCGCCTGCCTGCCTACGTGCACGCAAGTTGCTGCGTTACGTGCATGTGGCCTATACTTGCATGTGTGTATGTGTGTGTGCCTCCCCTCTCTGCACTGTGAACAGCAGGCCAGCTGACACCTCAGCGAGGATGGATTAGCATATCAAACCACTGGCACAACTCTGCATGTCTCCTGACAGCTACCTCTCTCCCATGGGGTCGACTATACAAGAGACATGGGTATCAGCCCTGGGACCAAATGAAAAAAGATGAGAGTGGAGCAGAGAGGCACACCGAGTTGTTTAGAATCTCACAGAGGGCTCTTATAAATAACTGCTCTGCGCCAATACAACACTCGAGAAACTTTTTTTTCCTACTACCGCTCTCAGTCTAATAACCATTTGAGAGATTTTCAAAGCTGCACTTATCAATAAATGTACAGAAATAATAGATCAAATGACAAGAGAATTCCCACCTGATTCTCCACTGCCTCAGCTTTATCAAGCTCTTTAGCATCTTTCAGCCCTTTGTTTTGTTTTTATGGGTTAGGGTTAGGTACGGTAAGTGTACTAGAGTGGCTCAGCAGGCAGCTGTTTTCAGTAGCCCCTTTCACGCAGGAGAAGATGCATTAATGCCTCAGTGGCTGTGTAATTCACACCGAAAGCCGGCGCTGCGGCGCCTAAATAGGCGCTCACAATCATTAAAAAGGACGCTGTCTGTCTCTGTCACTCGCGGGGACGGAGGCTGTTTTCCGGGGGAGCGTTCAAGTCTCCGTCAGGAGGACTAACGATCGCCGTGATTTCTTCTTCTTTCTTTCTTCATCACAAACACTTGGTAAGTTAAAGTTTTTTGCCAGCAACGCTGTTTTTTGGGCAGAAATGTGACGAAGAGTCGGTAGGACAGACAGGAGGACCGACAGGAGGACAGATGCTTCTCCACGTATATCTGCGGTATTTTTTCCTCATATAAGTTGCCAAAGACAGTTACAGTTACTACGTTACTTTTGTTTGGTCATGTATCGTTGCTTTGTGGGAAATTTCTCTTTATTAAGTTGAGTGAGGGACCTGTGTAGTTAACAGACCGTCCGATCGACACGCCCTTGATTCGCGCCGCTGGCTTATCCGTTTACACTGGTTGGGTTTCGCCAATAATGCGCCCCTGATACTGCCTCCAGAGGCGGATCAGCCCCTCGCCGCCTCCGTCTCATTGTGAATCTCTTGGAGGGGAATTGGTTCCCTGTAGGATCCCCGTAACCAAAAGGCAGTGTGAATGGGGCTAGTGAAATAAACTCTGAAAAAAAGCACTGTGCAACAAAAGGCAGACAAATTAGAGACTAACTGGAGGATCTCCTTGCTGAAGAACCAGATATTTCCCTCAGAGGTTAATGGAGGCCAACACATTGCAAGGAGGCTGCTGGATTTATATTCATGTGGTGGACAGAAATGCAACTCCAGCTGGGTGCCAATGTCACTCCAATCCTGCTGGATGTGTGAATAGGCAACACTGCTGCAATATAAACTTGAGGTGATGATACGTCCTTATTGTGTTCAGAGCATTACACCCAAGTGGCTAAAAATACAATTAATGCAGGTTTATGGCAATAATACACAAGTTTATACAATGTAACATGAATTCAATCTAGATTTTGCATTGCAGACGACTAGTTTCAAGTGTATCCAGCTAAGCTTATGAAAGTCTTTTGACCTGGTCTTCATATTCAGTTGCCCAAACCTGGGAAAATTATTTTGTAGCAAAAGATATTCCAAGATTTAACAGGCGTGTGATCTACACCAATGTAGCTAGCATAAGCATAATCCTTTACTATGGGTAAAGAGACAAAGGAAATATGTGGAACCCACAGAAAAAAAATATCTGAACAAAAGAATAATAATCTTAGAATAATAGCGCCGGCCACACTATCACACAAGTGGTATAGATATTTTAGGTCACCACTCACATACATTACACCTTTATTTAATATTATTTTAATTTGGAAAAGTCTAACGATAGACAACCTCTTGCTCAACCCCTGAGTAGAATATGCTAATGAAAAAAAAGTATTTAAGTGAACACATTGAATGTAAAAATGGACCAGATTCTCTTCTTTCTTCTTCTTTTCTTCTATATTCAGAGGACTGAACACACTGTTTATCACTATATTGTGCTGTATTGCAGTGCAGGCTGGCTTTTTAGGAGCATTTACTCGGTGAAGTCACACACATTCAACAGCCTAATCAGCCAGAGCTCGGAGACTGGAGGTCTGCAGCGTATCCATCCCTGCTGGTCTTTGATTGCGTTTCACCTATTTCACAGCTACCCTTCTTGGCTGTCTCCGTAAAGAGAACCACCAGGAGAAATTGTTTTTCTCTCTCACTCGTCTTTACTAAACCCTCGTAATCAGAACAATGGCCTTACTGTCTCCTGTAGAAGTGTCCTGTGAGTCCAAGATGCCCGACTCCTGGAGCGATCGGATGCAAGAGTCCACCAGCTCCAGGCCTGTCGTCAGCTCCTCCTCTATGTCCTTCTGTCCATCTGCGTGTGCACAAACCACAATGACAAAAAAAAAACAAAAAAACACAAGTTGAAACAAAAAAGCCAGCTTTTCCCTGCTATCTCCAAACTGTTCCTACGGGCACAAGACACACTCATGGCTGGATTAACCCAATGGGGGATCCTGCAAAAATGAGCTATGGGCCCCCACTGATCCTGCGACTATACATGGCAGCTTCATTATAGTTTGCCTGGAGCCTCAGATACCAACCAG
This sequence comes from Diplodus puntazzo, assembly GCA_963678695.2. NCBI lineage: Eukaryota > Metazoa > Chordata > Actinopteri > Spariformes > Sparidae > Diplodus > Diplodus puntazzo. Next base: position 25,311,460 of record OZ023166.1, on the reverse strand, counting down.
GGATTCTATGATGAGATAATATCCTGGCCCAGGTTTGCAGCATGTGGCCATTCATTTATGGTAATACTGATTTATTTAAAGGGATAGTTCACCCAAAACTCTAAAAAGGATATTTTTTTTTCCTTACCTACGTTACATGTAGTGCTTGTAGCAGCAGTTTATCCACCTAGATTGTTTTGGTGTGAGTTGCATAGATCTGGAGATATCGGTGGTCGAGACATCTGCTTTCTGTCTAATATAAGGCAGCTTGGCTCGTGGTGCTCAAAGCGCCAAAAAGACCATTTGGAAACAACTCAACAGCATTGTGTCTTTCCAGAAATCATAACTCAGTTTAATGTCGGAACTATTGTCTTTCTGTATCACCAGCCAAAAGGAAGCATCTACTCATAGACGCTAACTGAACTAGCTAACATTACAGCTCAGCTCATTCGCTCATGTTTACATGCCACGCTGTCACAAGTATGAGGTACCCGTCCTTGAGTAGATGCATGCTTTTTTCTGCGCGGTGATACGGAAAGAAACTGTTTCTCGATGAAACTGCTCACAGCAGGGTTTGTGGGTTATCTTAAGTAACTGGGTCATGAATTCTGGAAAGAGATATTTGTTGAGTTGTTTGTTGTTGGTTTCTTTTTTGTTTGTTTGTTTGTTTTTTGGCAGTTTGAGCACCGCAAGCTCGAGTGCGATTTGGTTCCATTATATTTGAGAGGAGGCAGACATCTCAATGACTGAGGTCTCCAAAACTCTGCAACCTCCAGCATCTAAACCTAGATGGATAAACAGAACTACAGGTAAAAAGTAAAAAAAAAAAAGTACACTGTCCCTTTAAGTTTGGCTTGTAAATGCTATAATAATATCTTAACCATTTGAATTAAATGCAAACATGTCACTGTGCAGATTCAACAAAAAGACATTTTGGCGAAAGAAAATGGTGAAAAATCTAAATAATTTCCAGTTGCTTAAAACATTCATTGTCATTAAAAGACCTGTTGCACAACATGAATAGCATTGATCTGCTCTTTAAGGCTCTGATTAGTTGAGTTATTTTAGTAAGATTTGGGCACATATTCTCAAACAACTGCATACTTTGCCAGATTACCAAAAACTAGTAAATCCTGACCTTTCCAGGCTCCAGACAGTTGACTGCCACAGCTGCCCGCTTTTACTTATCCTTCCACATTTGAAAACACAATAAGACCTAAGAGTAACGGCAGGGTAAACCTCGGGTCAAGGGTATAACCTGGCCGATAATCCAGCGAGCAAATCTTGCAGGATCTAAGCATACGGGGCATCGCCTCGCTAAGATACTGAACCGTTTGTCTGTCAGAGTGAGGCTGATAACATGCCGAGCGTCTTCAAGTGAGAGAGGGCTGCCAAGGAGGATAAAACCTTACAAATGAGTGTCAGGAGCAACATTAATCTGTTATCGCTAGAGAGGGAGAGCGATGGTAATAGCAGAGGCCTCGGTGAGTGGATTTAGGAGGGCTGATTTTATTGACTTCGACTGACGCAAGTGCAGACTGATGATGTTGACGCTGTCGGTGAAACATTTCCAGCGCTGTCTGCGGCATTACGCTGGATTTAGCCTCACCCTCGCACACCCCTGCCAAAAACTCATTTTTAAACCTGCTTGATCCAGAAGTGATGGGTTTTTAATGATTTGTGAGTGATGACGAGATCAAAAGGTCTGATTGGAGTGAGGGAGTATAAAATTCAGTCTTTCTGAGGCCGAGTAGCCGGGCCTCCGCATAAGAGATGGATGAGGACCGCAGCACACACACACACACAGAAAGGCCTCGGTGCGATACGTCCGACCACAAGCCCTTTAGTCGCCTCTTTGTTGGCAGAGGTCACCAGCCCTGCACTCTGATAATCAATCTACTCTCAACACCCTATACATCTCAACATGAGCAACAAAAGAGGGGGAGAGGCCTGAGCGCGATGCATGAGTGGGGTTTCTTCAGCTAAACTGCTGTCGGAGAAGTTGTCAAGCTGAGAGAAGCGTCTTCATTTGACTTTCAAATCATCGAAAGGCCTCACACTCATCGATTCTTGTTTCCTCCTTCATGGAAAACACTTCCCATGTGGCTCCCCAAACAGGTTAGACTGAACGCTGAGAATTATTTGTAAATGCTGTTTGACCTTTACTCAGTTGTCAGAAGGGGTGAGGACTGCTCAGGGAATATGAGAGACAGGAGTTTTTTGTCAGAACAAGCCTTTTTTAACACTTTGTTGCAGTACAGTTTTTTTTTTTTTCAGTGGCTGCTCCTGTAAGGTGCACAGTCATCAATGCAGAATGCAAACAATAGCGGGAGCATTTAAGAGGAAATATTACCTTGGTTGTTCCAGCGAAATTTCTCATCTGCTGAACTGCAAGAGACAAACGACAGAAAAGCAAACAGGGTTAGAAATATGAGCAAACATTTAATTTTACACTAACTTTTGTTCTTGTTTGCTGGTGCAGTGGTAGGACAATTTTCTGAACAGAATTTCCATCAGCCTCATATGCTATAAACTCTCCTTTTCTCATCAAAATCCACATTATAGTTCTGCAATAAAACAAGAATACCATGGGAAACACTTGTTTTAAGAGTTTTATATCACTGTTTATGATCTTTAACATCTCCATTTGTGGCTTTATCTTTTTTTTTTTTTTACCTTGCTGAGGTAAAACATGACACAGCTACTGAGGGGTGACAAAAACAACAAAGTGCAGAGGTTTGGTAAAATTCTTCAGGACCTTGGGGACAGAGGCGCTTATCAGAAACAATGAGATCCACACTCCAAAACACATTGTTGTCAAGCTAAAAACAAAAGTGTCTTTTGGAGAAACACAGATTATTTCCAACAAAAGTGTTATCCTTATCCTGTCATAGGAACGATTTCAGGCAGCACATGGGGCTTTGAGATTAAAATGTTTCTGAAAGGGCAGTGAGATGCTGCGAAGAAAAACAACATACTAGTATCTGTTTCCACGAGTTAAAGATCAATCAGTTCTTTTCAATTTCATAGTTACTGTGGTTGTATAATTGATTGGATAAAGTCCGTGACAAATACTTCTCCACTAAGGTGACAAAGGTACAATTTCATTCGTTTGATGCAAATGAGTGACAGAATTCATGACTGATAACAAAGATTAATTGATTCCTAACATGTTTGGACATTACAACACAGAAAGATACATATCAAACAGTAACTCTAACAGTCTGAAAGTCACAAAACCTCCTTTGAAAATCTTAAACTTTCATTTAACATTGCCGAGGGCGATCATTTCTACAACTCAGGCTTAATTTTTCATACCTTGATGTACATTTGGCAATTGTTTTAATGAACATTCATCTTAAAACTGATAATGTTGAGCACCTCTGTCATGCCTTCTCATCCTTACCTACATGTAAACAAACAGCAGCTATCCATAAGGAGGGATGACCCCGATGACCATTAGTGTCGTAGATTCGGAGTGATTGAAACAGTTTCAGTATTCATTACTCACAGTGCAGGTACACATGTACCAGGTTCACTTTTCTCAATCTCTCCTAACCCTTCTTACTATAATTAGGAGTAAATTAACTTTCGCTCTTGCTAAAACAACCTCTGTAAGTCAATTTCTCCTCATGGTATCCAGCATAGTATCAAGTGTCGATATTTTTCAGGGTATCGAAATAAAGTGAGAAATTCCAGTATCAGGACAACACTAGTATACATAAATCTATCTATATGTCCTGCAAATAGAGTGAATTCACTTTATTATCTGATAAGGAACAATACTTAGAGTGTGTCTGTGTCTGTCTGTTAATTTTTCATTAACAAACTATACCAAGCTATTGTTGACTTTTCAACATTTACATTTGACTATGACATATGTCTGATTACTGTTTTGGTTTCCTGACATATGCTACAGTTTTCCACTCGCGCTGTGATACGCTGTATACTACAATGCTAATAACAGGGACCGCACAAAACAAAAATCCGATCTGAAATGACCTCTATGAAGCGGTGTCCTAGTGACTAGCCCTCATTTACTGTCAGGAACAGAATACGAAGTGTGAATAAAGTCTACAGTAGGTGTCAAATATTCAACACCGTGAGAACACAAGTTTCCACAGCCAATATTTTAAGAAAAGGGGAGACAAATAGCATGGTTTTTGTTTAGGTATGGTTCATTGCTATTAGTCGTTTCCAGTAGTTGGAGCTTCTCTAACATATATTTGATATCATTTACCGCTATATAGATCCACTTCTTATAATTCTTCAAGTAAAGCAGCCTTTGCTCCTCACAACAGATGTGGTAATTCATAATTCTCTCAAATCATTTATCGGATAATTGCACAGTTTTAAATAAAAATGTTCTATTAGGTTTCTAAAAAAGCCAATAGCCCGGTCAATTAACCCTGTCAATTCTCAAACACAAAATGGAAGGTTCATCGTTTCGTCACTATCATGTTTACTGTGTATTGTGCCAACAATACTGAATGCAGGCTCAAAGGGTCACTCCACCAGTTTTACACATTGTGCATTTACAGGGATTGGGGAGTACTGCATATGTGAAAGCGTATAAAGCCTTTCTTGGCTCTGGAGGAAGCTGCGTGTAATTTGATAAATTGCCTCCAGTGATACCACCCAGCGTCTACGGTGCATTGTGTCAGAGTCATTATGGACAGTTTAAAACTAAATGATCAATACAGATACAACAGAGTCAGAGATATCACCTTTTTATTCCATGCGTTACCTGTTAAAAACCGGTAAATAAATCCCCGTAAACATAACCTGATGCTATCTGTGAGGTAGATGGCTTAATATTTCAGCTCAACCAGCTAAAGCTGCTGACAGGACAGTCAGTACTTGCAGATCAATCCTGGCAAGCTAACATTAGCCACCCTTCTACAATCCAAGCCACATAATGATATAAGTTGACCGCAGGCACAGTGCAGCACAGATAATTAACTGCAGGTCAGTGCAGTGTGCCTTCATATCATGATACACACCAAAGCCATACACGCTGCATCATATACTCTTAATAATATGACCCATCCCACATGAAAGCACCACCACTCAGGTGTGTTAGGTTCTCCTCTGATCATCACTTGATCTGAGATTTCCAAGGAAGCAGGCCTACGTGTGCACTTATGAATCCAGTTGAATCCCAACAGTATCAAGTAGGTCGAGTGCTGCATCTAAACCGCCTCAACCAGTGGATCACCAAACACTTGTTAATGAAATGGAGATGCTTGAAAGTCAGTTATGTGCTACCCCTGTTAGCCTTTATGCTATGGCCTCTATGAAGCTAAAAGCAGCTGGTGACTGGGCTTGCTTCAAGACTGAAGACAGAGGGAAAGAGTTATCCTGAATCGGTCCAAAGTTAAACTACTCGCATCTCTAATGATTCAACATTTTATGTCGTTGTATGCATCAGAAATGTAAAATCCACAAGTTGTTTTATTTTTTTTCAACTTTGGACAAAGCCAAACTGGCTAACTCTTTCAAGTGTTTGTGCTAGGCTAATCCACCTCTGGTTCTTGCTTTCTATTTAGCATACACACATGAGAGTGCCTTTGAAATATTCTCCAATGAATATCAGGGGGTAATATTCTCCCTTGTCAATATTGGTGCAATCCTCCATATCTGTAACCCACAGCCTCCATAGTTTAAACATAGCAACAAATGCTATTCAGTCCCTGCGGACACAGAACGGATGCTATTAAATCATCCCATTGATTACCTCTATTCTGTGAGTGTGTGTGTATGTGGTGTGAAAAGGATTGCGGGGGGGAGCCAAGTGATACATGTCACTGGGACCCTCTGTCAGCGAGGCAGACTCCTCATTCATCAGGCGTTATTATACCAAACAATACACCCCCCCACGTGCACGTACATGCACACGAGAACACACGGGCCACATTTGGTACACAAATGCATAACACAAAGCCAGGGAGGAGAGAGCCACTGAACCAGGGTGTCTTGGAGGATGGAGTGTGTTTACATCACGCATACACCTTGGATGGAGCATGAGGATGGGGATTATTATCACTAGTCTGGGTTCAGACAGCCAGTACTGATGACACAGGCTGAGTCAATATTTTCTAAAAGGGCAGGACAGGCTGCTCCTTGCATTGTCCTAATGCATTTGCCGGTGTCAAAATCTGCCTCAGCGCTCTTGAACATGACTCAGTAGATGTGTTATTTAACAGTGCCCAGGATGTGATGCAGGTAAAACTCAATGTGGCCTGAGTGCTCAGGTAGAAACCTTTTTAGAAGCTGTGAGGAAAGAGACCAAGTGGTGCTATCATCAAGTGGTTGCATCAACAGGGGCTGGAGCGAGGTTATAAAAAAAAAAGCCCAGTGGGTTTTAGATTTCTGTCTGAGCTAGGGGGAAATATAGGAATTTATCTGTATTGTCGGGAAGATCAAAACAGACCAGAGCAGACTAGATAAGACTGGGGAATAGCAGAGGACAAGAGAAGTGACTAAGAGAAGGGAGCAGAATTAGATCAGGATATAATGGAATATCTTGAAAGAGAATGGACTAAACTAGACTACACTATAGCAGAACAATCCCTAATCTAACACTTGGAATGGATCATAAATCAGAATCAGGGTGCGATCAGAGAAACCCAGACTTCTTCTCTGCTCTCTGAAATTCAGCTCTACGAGCTCAGCTTTTTTTTTTTTTTTTACAGTACGTTGTAGATTATATGTAGATTAGAGATGGAGAAAATTAATCACAAAAAGTGTTGCTGTTCAAATAATTGTTTGGGTTATTTATCAAGCAACAAGACTAATAGTCCACAGTTTGCTAGCGGCTCTGTAAAGTTGCACAAAGGTACTTGGAGCTAAACAATTTATTATTTTCTCGTTTTGTCCTTCAATTAACAAGGAAGGTTCCATTGAGATTTGAGAAACCTACTTGCAAGGAGTCCTGGTCAATGGTAAAATGTTTAGCAGGTGTTATACCAGTTCACCACTTTAGCATTTGCATTAACAACAAGGTACATCTGAAGCTAATGGTACTGTCATTAGTTTTGCACCAAAGTAAACCAAACAATCATTCAAATAGAAGAGAGAGGAAGAGTCAGTGGAACAAAAGTTAGTAGGCTTCATCCTCAGGTGATCATGAATATCTGAACAAATTATCTGGGAAATCCATCTGATGGTTGTTGAGATATTTCAGTCTGTAGCAAAGGTGTTGACCAACTTACTACACTGAATGACTCACAACTTTTCCATCCCCATAATAGTTTGATGCTTTTTCTGTTCTACAATGTTTCAGGATTGGGTCTTGGAGTGTTGGTAAAGCAAAACAAGCAATTTCAAGAAGTCACTTGGGGCTCTCCCATAAATGATGCTGATTATTCAATAAGTTTTGGTGGTCCTAACATTGACCCACCATCCTAGCAGTACAAATGATAGCTAACTCTGTCCACCAAATGAGCTAAAACCTTCCTCTTCGTCTCCTCTTTCTCTGTCCGTCTTCTCAGCCCACACAGGCAGTCCTCCTCCTCCTGGTCACCAGGTACATCTAATCAGACCTCAGTATCTGAAACGGCTCATTGACCTCTTGGCCCAGGAAACACAGAGAGTTAGTGTTTTTTCCCCATCGAATCTCTATGGCGCGTCAATGGGATGTGACAGTGTAATTAGTGGACCGAGAGAGAACTAATTGACAGCGTGATCAACTCTCCTGCTGCAGGGTCACGCCATGGCATGGCACTTCATCACCGCTAATGATATAATGCTGTGTGCATGAACGTGCGGGTGTGTTGGCTTAGTTTGTGTGTATACAAGTGTGCACAGGGCTCAACTTGGGTTTCTGGTTTGAACGTGCAAAGTCCAAGCTTCTCAGTGCTATGTGATTGTACTCATCCTTCCTGTTGGTATACGCACAATCCAAACATGTTACATGATCCTGTATAGCATGATTCAAAGTGAAGGACAGTGTTGTTTACTGCAAGATTGTTGGAGGTATGACTGCGAGTAACTGTAAAATTAGCCTATATTTGCCTGCTAAGAGACATAATGAGGACATAAGAAACAATCTCTGGTCTCTGGTGACAAATCTCAGCCCAGTCGGAAGAATAAAATTATGGCCTCTAACGTTTTGCAAATAACTGATATGTTCACATTTGTTCATGTCATAGGCTACGTACCATACTGACATCTCTACAAAACATGTCTTATCACATTTACATTATATGTTTTTAACGTGACTTTCACATCAGGAGGTGGAGGAGATCGTGGTGGAGGTGGCAGCCAGGTCAGTAACCTCAGTTTGAGACTGTGTGTCAACATTTGTAATTGTGCAATTTTTTTAAGGAGAGACCTGGGGACAATTTCTAGCCATGTTAAGGGTGACAAAACAGGGTGTTTTTCAGCGATACCTCCAGACATCTACTTCTGTGTTTCTGGCAACCAAAACCCTAACCAAGTGGTTTTTGTGCCTAAACCTAAACTGAGCATAAACACAACAGTGTCACAAGAAATGCAAGTTCCGACACATCTGTGTTTTGCAGAAAAATAGAGTTGGTAACTATACAAACAACTTAATGACTAGAATGTAAAAATCAATAGTGAAGGTGACTGATGCAGCAATTACAATTCCCCCACAACAAAATGGATTGGAAGTAGATTACCAAATATGACCATGTTAAGCGTCGACCCTGTAACGAATGACCAAAACTAAGGTGGTTGTGCATCCCTGGAGCAAAAGAGACATAGGGCACAAGCCGCAGACGCAGTGCAAATCTCTGGCTCTATTATGCTAACCTCTGATGGCTCATCTAATATTAATCAGCTATCAGCAAATCAACTGAAAGCTTATAATCAAAACAGGAAAAGAAAGACAAACAGTTTTATAGCAATGCCAAAGTTCTCTGATAACTCTGGCTAGCCATGGTGTCTAAAAGAAAGCCGGATGATACTTAACTGTTGGGTCCATTAGATTATTTGACTTTTTGGCTATTTTAGGAATATAACAACATATATAATCATCCTACAAATGATCCTTAAAAGTGGAAATACATGTCAAGATCAGGGTATATTCTTAATTCAAATCAAGTAAATAGCGAGTTGGGTAAAAACCCTTGATTGTATTACTGGAGTACAGTTCGGACAATTTGAGTTAAAAGCACCTCTCGGTAAAGCTGTTATTTTCAGTCGGATGATAAAAGATCGAAAGCGTAATGCTCTGTAATTTCAAATAATGATCAACTCCTCTTGTACATTCTGATCCCATATTTTCAGGTGCTTTAAAGAGCACATTTGGTGCTATTCCTAGAGAAAACCAGCCAATGTCACAAATCAGAACACTGCTCTCTGACTACCTTGTCTAACTGATTGGTCGGCTGCACTTAGAGTCGGGAAAATAGAAAAAAAAAGGGGTAGAGTGTACAGGGAGATGTAGAGAAGGAGTATGATACTCGAGCAGAAAGGAAGAAAATGAAAGTGGGAGCATAATACAAAGAGAGAGGGATGACAGATGAGAGGAAACAGAAGAGGAAAGAGCTCGGCTAAATCCAATGAGGGGGCTTAACAGAGCGAATGCCAGAGATAGCACTGAAAATCCTGTCATTTCATCCACCCAATAAACACATTCTGAACCCAGTCCATATAATCCATCTATTTCCATGCCCTGCATATTATCTGTTATCTGTGCTGACCACAATGACCAGCCCTCTTGTAGACAGAGCTGTCAAATAATGGAGCCACCCGTAAAGAAAAAAAACCCCACACAGAGCAAAGCAAAGACCCTTTGTTGCTCTTGGAAACCATCAAACAACAATGCAGCCGTTGATTGTGTCGACAGTAATTTAGATTCAAAAGCTAAAGCCACAGTTGTTGATTTACTCAGACCACTTTTTTAAAACCATTTTACAGACATTTGAAAAAAAAACAGCTGCAACCCAAACTTTTTTTTTTTTATTAAAATGAATGACCATCACTAATGTAGATCTTATATTATATTTAAGCAATAATCACGGGTTGTCAGCCACACTATTCAGAGCTAACTTTAGCTGCTTCATTCAGCAGAGTCTAAATTAGCATTAGAATGTTTCACATCAAAGTTTCCTTCTACCACTCACAGAAAAGTATACTTGCCTTTTTTTCAAAGGCCTCACCAATATTCAGTTCTTTGACCATCAATCACTTCCGCCTGACCTGCTTTTCACACTATAATGAATTTTTGCCTCTCCTTCTGCTGTCTACTCAGACAACTCTAGTTGCTAAAATGAATGTGCAACACCAAATCAGGGCCTTGGCAATCAATGATGTCTGGGCTATTGTTATGCTGTACATTTTAGACAAATCAAAGAAAAACCTGAGTAAATAGCGCAGGTAGTGAAAAGTGTGTTTCTAAGCAGGGCATGAGGACTCACTGACTGGTTGGATGAATGTGAAAATGATGTGAATCACATTCTATCGCATTCACAGCCACCAGAAGAACCAACTCTCTATTATCAAATCACCAAACGAGGGGACATCTTTGGGAGGAAGAATCTTCTTGATTCGTCTGCATTCATTTCTGCAACATATTTTTGGACACCAACAGAGTCCACAACCTGATAAACTCGTCTTTGAGCTAATATGGTTAACAGGTTAGTGAAAATCTCTCTATTTACAAATCCAGCAGATACTCTATCTCTAGCTCTGTTTTGCTCTCCATAGATCTCCCTGTATCTGCACTATACTATATCTCACTCTGGGCAGTATAACTGAATCAAACAGCCTATTTGCAGGTTGTAAATCCAAAACATTAGCTTCAAGTATTACCTTTACATGTTATCTTTTTCACAGAAATATGAAAGTAGAATTAGGCTCAAAGGAAGTGCACCTGCAAATTGAAAACCAAATTAGAAAAGATGCATTGTTTTTGGCGCTCGTTATTCTCAGGTAACAGTGGAAAAACTAGAACAACTGTGGAAACCCTACACTGCAAAAGAAGGAGAAAACTGCTAATGAAGGACCTAAAGAAGGAGAAGAAAGTAAGGGATAACGGATGGGCATTCACTCGATAGAGATTGTTGGTGTTGCATCACAGTCTGTTCCCGTGCTGATGTCTTTCCCCTAACCACTTGCACCCGAGCTGGTTCAGAACCTGCATTCTTTCTACTAGATCAGTCAGTAACAAGCCCTGCATTAGGGTTTCTGGTTCACATTGGGATTCGTACAGTTGTTTTTTGCTTTGGCCAATAGTCAGGCTGCTAGCCTTAGCCATTTTGCTATTGGTGTCTTTGCGACGGTCTTTGATTGACAGCTTTAAGGATATAGACGAGACACAGCTAGTTCTATTGAACGGTCATGAAACATGAAACAGAAACACTCTCAGCATTTGATTTATAACAAGCATTACTATTTATTATATTTTCATTAGCTCAAGCATGTTTAATTTGGTGCATGAACACTTTTATCCAAGCCACCTTATGGTATCATATATGTTTTAGCATGAATGACATTAGTGGAAATTTAAGCAATTGCAACGCTCTGCACAGGTGTTATTTGGCTTCATAAAGTCTCTCCATATATCCAGTACCCGCTGTTTTATCCAACATTGAGCTACCCATTGTTCAGTATCCTATCTTATTCAATTAGTTAATTTCTGCATGTGGACTATATGCTTCAATTACAGTAACCCAGATAAGCCTAGATCCTTTTCAAGAGACAGAAAGATATGAAAGTAGCTGATAGCAGCAGGAACCCTGAGACCTTAAAAACATCCATTGTGTAAACTCTGTTGCCATGGAAATATCCACAATATTCAGTTTCAAAAGGTGTATATTACAGGATATAATCCCAAATATGACCTTGACTAGGGTGGGAGCTGTGAAAGTATACACCCTCAGAACTGAGAAAAAGCAAGAAGCAAGCTTGTCTCAAAGCACAGTGTGTACATGTCACAACTTTTTTTTCTTCTTCCTGGGAATGATAGCAGTGTGTTTGCCAGAGGCTCCAGAAAAAAAATTCCATGTAATGCAACGCAATACAGACAGTAGTGCAAGATGAGATGACATCAAAGAGACCCATAATCCATTGAGCCCAGTTGGAGTAGGAACTTTCCAGAATCCATAAACAATAAGATGATATTAGCTTCAAGTGCCGTTGAACACCTTGTTCAATTCTTCATCCTAGAAATATCCACATGAGGTCGTTCAACATTGATCCTGCATTAGGTGTCCAGTGGGTGCTGCAGCCAATTCTTTCTCAGTAAAGTTGAACCGATTAGGCATTCAGCACATTAGCTTTCATATCATCCCTCACTCTTATTGATAAAAGTGGTGTTTTAAGGCACTTTGACACAATGAGTGGTTACTACTACTACCACAGAGATCAAGGCAGGGAAAGCAAGCTACTTTTGCTGCTGTCCAAACACCCTGAATTATACGGCTCTTCACCAGCAGTGAGTAAACGTATCAGTGAAATCAAGTCTTTGAAACCCATCAGCTTCGAAGTTTGATACTCTGGGTGCAACAATAAACACAATTTATGATATCAGTTATAAACATGACACAAAATCTGCTTTTTCGAATTTGGAATGGTCCCAGTCTATAATGTTTACTGCAGCAGCAGCAGGTAAAACTGAGTGATGCTGCTACATAGAAAACAAAAAGAAAGACAATTGTGAAAAACAAATCTATTAGCACCTAACAGGGGTGGGTGATGTAGCAGGAATCTATGATGGTATATATAATTCATCATCATGGTATATAAATATCATGATGCTGTAATTGTTTTATAACTTCAATTTAGAAATCCAAATCCTGTCAGACTACAGAAGTAACACCCCTTTTAGTAACACGTTCTTATCCCCTAGCTTGGGTTGGTTGTGATGCCTCCTGCTCTATGATGATAATTCCAGTCTCCTCCTCCATGTTGTTTTGTCCCTTTATCCTTTTGGGGCAGTTGGGGGTGTAGATAACGTTAGATGATGTCATGTCATTGCATTCCCAACTTATCTTTAATTGGTCTGCAGAAAACCCAGTGGACCCCATAGATGGCGCCTATGCATCAGCAATCGTTGCTTTCATGTTACTTAAACAATCATACTGCCAAATTATGGTACTGAGTGAGACCGATGGAAAGTAAGGAAGAATCCAGACTTGATTTGCTATACAGCCCCACCCCACCATATATAATGTGGGGCCAGCACGCCAAAGTTGGCCACTGTAAGGTTCAACATGGCCTGCTGGATGTATCTGGAGATAAAAAATAAATAAAATGGTAAGTTTTTTGTGAGGTAAACATGCTCTTATGTAGAATCCTTGAATATTAGTTATTTTTGGTAACATGAGCACAGCAGGCAAGGAGAAGTCATCCAATACTGGAAATTGGAATTTAAGTACATCTGAACAAGGCAATAAAATAGAGTAGGTGTTTGCTTTTGGCCCTTGGCCCGCCATTAAGTTTTAGTTTTAGTCCCTACAAGGGAAAAACTTGGGTACCCCTGCACTAAAGGATAGCTCTCAAGTTGGAAACAGCATTGTCAAATCTCCTAGAGTGGACACATTTCTACAATCACATAAAAATAAATGTCATCATATTGCCCAGCCATGCCATCTGAAATGGCATGGCTGGGCAATGGCAAAAATAAGTCACAGATCTGAGCAGAAGCCCCACTATTGAGGCATAAAAGAAAAGGAATCAACTGTACAGCCAGCAGAAGGGAAGAGTAGTCGTCTATAGTTTGACCACAGCCTTTGCCATCAGTGACGTTCAGGCACTTATAGACAGAAATCCTTCACTCAAAGGATCATTTGGTCACAAATGCTCTGTTCCCTGTGGTTTCATACATTTAGCTGAATATGTGAAATGGCCATGCTGAGATGTTCTGCATTTGAGGTACGGAGCAGAAATGTTTCTGGACAGCAGATGTAAGCAGTTTTAGAAAAAGTGAAACAACAATGCAGCAAGAGCCTGTTCCGACGCAGAAAGCCATTAGTCTCCTACATCATAATGCTGACTTCCGACATTAATTAGTCCATATGGAGCGTGTGATATTACAGGTGAACCTCGACCAGCACTTTGAAGCTGATACTGTGCAGGTCCAGCGAGAGTTACAGGAAACCTGTAATTTTTTCACTGTGGATCCTGAGAGAATACAGATAAACTCACGCGGTCAAGCTACGGAGGAAGATAGTGAGCTCAGGGATGCTGTTATTATTGAAATGTGACTCCAGAATTACCTGCTGAATTGGTGGCAGTCAGGCAACCCATCAGACAGCCAGGGGAAAAAGCCCAGGCACGTCCCTGATCGGCTATTGTGAACCTTTAATTACAGCCTAAGCTGGAAGATGGAGGACCCCGGTGTGCTCTGTAACTACGTGCTTTATCTTGCCCGGTCACCGGAGTTTTACCTAATTGCGCATTATGTTGGAACAATAGCTAACTGTTGCTGCTTTTGTCCAGGTACTATCTCATTCGGCTGTATCACATATCTCAAGAGAGGAGAGAATCTGGCGGGTTGAAAATGTCAACAGCCTCGGGAGATTGTTGAACATTGCTACTCACAGAAGGGCCACGTAGTGCATAATGCATGGCAGGACGGTGTAATGAGATAGAACATTTCTCAAGCCAAGGCGTTAGCTTCTGTGTGAGTTGGACTCTGTCCTGTTGAGGGATCCCAGGGCTGCTGTCTGTGGCAGATCCACCCACATAGTAAATTCAGCTTCCTCTTGTGGCTGTCCTCTGCTACTGTCTCTCTGACGCAAAGGTACATGTAGCGTGACATTGTTAGAGCACCCCAAAAACCTCATAATGCAATCATTCTGTAGGAAGTCGACTGTGCAATATTGGGTAAGCTGAGCCATTTCCTCACTAACAGTGCATGTGGTGGTTTCCAGTGACAAGCTAGCATACTTTTAGCAGCTGTGAGACCAGGTAACAGGCTGAGTGCTCCGAGGAGGAGGTGTCAGTAACTAACAGCAGTCGCTGTGAGGGAGGGATGGCTATGTCCATTGTATTTGACATGACACTTGAGACTTTTTCCCAAAACCTGTTACCTTCCAGGCTCTGCCAAAGCGTATAAAAGGAAAATGCCAATGGTAGTGTCCGGACAAAGTCGTAAAATGGATTATTAGTGAGTTTCATCTGATGTAATCCTCAAGGTGTGAGATAAGACCTGTGAATATATTTCAGTGTATTATCTGATGTTTTGGATTTCTGAATGACAAGGGTCTACATGACCTTATCGTGTGCCAGTCCAGATCTGAGGTCTTTAACCAAGTTTAAATTGGACTGGAACTTGAGCAAGCTTAAAGGCACCCGGTGGAGTTTTTCTTTAAAAGCTATCTGTACATTCACTGTTACACAAATGCATGTGAAGTCTTGAAGTCTAATATATTTTAAAGGATGTTTATGATTTCATTTTTCATTTTGACCAAGTTAGTTACATAAACTACCATGTCATGTGGAGTCATTTTGTACGATCGTATGTGTTTTTCCAGGTACTGGCAAAGGATGTCATCTCAGGTTGGTGAGGAAATGGCTCAGCTTACACAATATTGCACACTAGGATGTCATCTCAGGTTAGGGGCATCATATTGACAGAACAAAAAACAAAACAAAAAAACATTTGTTTTGGCAGGAAATGACAAACCCATTTGATAAATTAGGCTGGAAAACATTTCAGTCAAAAACTTGACTTTTCCCGCTGAGTGTCGATCCTCAGACAACACATGTGGGGTGAGATGTCTGTACTTGACATTTTAGTGTGTTAGCACAGATGTCACAAGTCAATTTTCATGTACATGATGAGCTCGTCTGTTAGCGCTCATAAAGCCCATCAATACTGAGGTAAAAGAGAAGCAATCAAAACGTGACTTTGTAGCTGCAAATGCATTAAAATAATGCTTGTTGCAGGCAGTGCTGAAGCCGATAACAATCACCAAACAACACAACGCTGAGTGAATGCAGAGCTCTGTGTCTGGCTGCGACCGATAATATTATTTTTTGTGAATTTCTCTTCCTTTTTAATAAAAAAAAGCTCAGGGTGAGCTGCCAAACTGGAGCGAGGACAGCGAAGGTGACGGGAGATATCTGTCTCGTCTGGGTCTGATGTACAGGAATTCAGCCGAGGTGGAGTAGGGCTTCATTTTCCTCCCCTCTGCCATTTAGACAGAGAGAAACACGAGACCCTTTGAAGCGAGTGATTAGAGCGCAGCGGGACGAGCCACAGCTCGCCATTTCTGCTCGCCCGTCCACATGCTCCAAACAAATGGCTGGAGAGAGAGAGGCAGAGAAACAGAGAGAGAGAGAGAGAGAGAAGCAGAAGTCTCCTGTGACCCACTAAATTGGTCAGATTGTCTTCCTAGTCTGCCAGTGTGGGAGACGGCCATTTTGACTCGGGGCCAGGAGTTAAATGAGAAGCGAGCGGGAAGACATGTTGGTTCTCGGTGTGAGACCAGCCAGTCTGTCCAGAACTGGTCGGAGACAAACATTTCCTGGAGTTGAATGCGTTCCATCTTGGTAGATAAATAATCAATGTGCCAAAACCTCTAGACTGCCAATCAGTCTGGATGTCTCAAAAAGGGATTAGGTTTAGAGATATTTCTTGACAAACACGATGTCAGAAATGATTAGCCGTGACGCATCTCTCCTATGGTGCTTTACAGGCGTTCGAGCCTGGAAACAGAATTAAAACGCGGCCTTTTGCGTGACTACAAAGAGCCTACGAGAGCAGCGCTTCAGGACTTCACAGAGCGGCATGATCAGTCATCTTATCCAGCCGAGCACCGTACAAACAAAAGCTGATGTGCGCTGACTTCAGTAGGCCAACTCTCTTCACATCTCCTCCCCCCTTTTTGCAGTTATCAAGGACCGAAATATTGAGCCTGTCAAGAGCTATAAATAAGTGCGACTGTCAATAGACAAAGCCTCCCTATGGCATAACTCTTCAGAGGCCATTTGTTAAAAAGACAGCAGTGCTGTTCTTTCGCAGGAAGTGAGGTTTTGTCTTCTAATGGACAGAGTACTTCAACTCTGTTACACATCACTCATAACACACGCTGACATACTTTCTCATCTGCTCTTGAAGCCACTCTCTCGCTCATCAAATGAGCAAAACGCTTCCCAAGCTGCTGCAATGACGCACAATTTCTACAAGGAATTTGTTTCCCCTGAGCTTCTCCCGGGACAAGTTCTCCTCGAAAACCAACACGTGACACAGCATTGGTGCCAAGACACAGTGTTTGGAGCGACTGTTAGGGCTCTAGTAACAGTGTGCTGTTTTTTGTTTTCTTCCTCCCTCCGGGTTGACAAGCCAAAGCTGTGGCTATCAACTCTGTAGCTAGCTAGATGTCAAATCAATTTGCAGGCTTTGGACTTTGGCCTGTTGCACAAACACACACATACACACAGCATCAGAAGCTGTGTGCCAGGTCTCCTTATCAGCATCGATCGGGTTCAGCCAAGCCACTTTACTGGATGGCAGGCTTCCAGATGTAAATTAAGGAAAATATCACTTTGTAGCCAAAATGGCCGTCCCATTGTGCCGCTGCAGCTTACTCCCAGGAGTCCACGGCTTTCAAACTGCCATGACTGCATTGAGCGACTTCAGTTTGATTAAGTTTTTCTATCATCAGTTAATCTCATAGTGTTGTGTATGGTTTTTACCTTTATTCCCATTGTCCAAACGTGTGAGCCAGGTAGTCTGAATTGGCATGATTCACTTTCCCTGATTTAGATTGTAAAACCAGTGTTGTTGCCAGGTTTGATACATGATAATGTAGGCTGTGTGTCAGGCTGCTGGAAACAAATATATGAACTGAACACATTTGGATCAAAAATGCCTTAAACCAAACTAAAAAGGGTGGAATTTAGGTTAAACACTTTTCATTACCGTTTTTTTTTTTTTTTCAAAATTTGTCGAAAACATTAGTAGCTTTGCATTGCATTCCTTCCAGTCCACACAAATGTGGAATATTTAAGCCTGTGTGCTTTAGCACGGGCCGCTTTCAAGTCGCCATGAATATGTATTTGTGTGTTTAAGTGCACTTTTGTGTGTCTGTGTGCAAAATCTCCCAGCGTGTGTATGTGTGTGTGTGTTTGTGGACTAAGAAGGTTTTCGTCGGAGCTTAACTGTGGCAGTTCTGTCTCCGTTTCTACTGGCAGATCAATAATACAGTTGCAGATGACTGTACTAACACTGGGAGTCAGATAGCATACACACACACACACACACACACACACACGCGCACACACACAAACACACATATAGCCTGGTGTGACAGACAGAGCCTGTCTGTGACGGTGGAGGATATTAGGCTTATTAAGAGTGTCTGGGTCTCTGAGTGAGTCATGCTGGCTCACTGTGTGTTTGCGTGTGTTTGGAGGGTAGCAGGTTAAAAGGGCTTAACATGAGAATGCATCTCACAGCCCCCCCCATGCTTTGCCTCCTGGCTCATCGTGTTATTCCCTCTCTCCCTCCCGCTCTCCACCTCCCTCCTCGCTCTGCATTCACGTTGCCTCTCTACATCCCCTTCTCTGTCCTCGTCTCAACCCTCTGTCCGCTCTTTTCCTCGTGCTTCTCCACCACGTTGTCCTCCTAATTTTCTCCAACGTCAATTTTGTGATATCTTTGGGAACAATTTTTGTTGTCCTCAAAGTGACTGCAGTGAAAATATGGATGTCATCAAGAGGACATCTCACTGTGGCTGGTAATAACGCCGTAAGATAAATGATAGAAGGATGTCTCACTGTACCGCTTGCTTTTATTACAATATAATCTCATAGAGCAAACGCTGGGGTGGATAATGTTGTTTTATGAGTTTTTTTACAAAAGAATGTTGCTGTGAACACATTTCACATTTCCTTTTCATTAGCTCTTATTTCGTCATACCATGTAAGCAGGCCACATACCCACACATTAAAGAACTGGGGAGAAAACACTGTAATAAAAAACTGTAACACATTAAAACTAGTACATAACCAAATGGATCCTTCAATGTGGATGACTTCCAGTAAAATTCATTACTAGAAGTCATTTTTGTATATTTTCAAACAAGGTTTGCTTTATTTACTTTTTCTCATTACCATTTTTGAGTAAAACATTTTTTTTTTACTTTCATTTCATTTAAATCAAAGTGACAACAGGTGAACACTGAATGGATTTAATAACTTCTCAAGGACTGTACAACATGGATGTAATATAGAACTACATATTGAAGGTAAAGTTGGAGCCTATTCAGTCCAATGAGAGTCACTGGCGCATACACCACGGATAAAAACATTTAAAAAAGAGAAAGTGTCAGTTGAGTTGTTTGCTGTTCAAAGTGTCCTGTCAGCATTTTTACAGAATCATGGTGGTCTGCGAGTAAAACACTTTTGGGGATGCAGGGGAATTTTTTTCTGTTCTACTTCGAGTGGCCACTGGGCAAAATTAGAAGCAAGGCTGAGTGGCATCGCTGTACCCCAACATTTCTATATGTAGACAGGCTAGCAAGGCTACTAAAAACTAGTCCTCTAGTGCAGTCTGCTGTCGGATCACGTGACCCTTGCCTTCCAGGTCGTAGTGGTCCCTTGAGGGTCCTCCAACCTAGTTACACTCATGAAAAAGAAACAGCTTGAGAAAAAATGGCTACGAAAAATGGGGACAGGATCAGCACAGCTGTAGAGGTTGTTGTAGGGTCGACTTTGACAAATAACGACCTCTAAACTCATCAGTGCACAGCACACGCACTTCTACATTTTACTCCTTGGCGTACCGTGATTTTATCTTGTACACCAGCAGTACTCACGAGCTGCCAGCACTCCTTTCAGCCCAGTCTACATCAGGTTTTTCTGGATGATTCCTAAAGTCCCTAAATGAACTGCATTACCATGTGGCACTATGTAATGCTCACCAGTGCGATTCAGTTAAAGTAGAGAGAAGAGACAGTAACCTGGCACCCACACAAGCCAAAACAGTTGGACGGACCATCGGAGGCCACCATCTCAGTGAACCTGCCTCACCCCCACCTGAGGGACATGAGGGCACTTATTTTTTTCCCCTCCAATCACTGCTTTGATGGTTTTGAAAAAAACAAAAACATTAAGTTTGTACTGTAGCAACTGCTACCATCTTCCATGACAACGGAAAATAGAGCCGACAGGACGGATTGGGCAATCACAACAGGTGACTTTGGAACACAACACAGTGGAGGAAGACTGAACACAATGTGAGGCAGAAAGAACGAAAGTGAAACAGCATTTCAGCATAATTATCGAGTGACAACTGACCCCATTTTTATGATGACCCCATTTGATTCAGCACAAATACATTGAGGAAGAGCTGCAGTACATGGCGGGTGATGATATATTGTGTCTTGGTGCTTCATATTCCCACTGCTAAGGGTCCCTATCCCTGCATGCTAATCCAGCCATGTCTATCATAAAGTAAACTGACAATGCCTCTCCTTTTCTTTGCCAATAACATTAAAGGGATAAGTGCAAAGGAAAACCCTCTACTCCATTACAGAAAAAACAGTACAAATCATTTTCTACTTCCTCTCATGGAGCTGAAATCACAGTGTGTGAAATTGCATTGAGTCCACTGCGAGATAAAAAGCTGGCGTCAAATCACCGTACATGACTCTGGAACAAACAAAGCGCAGGGAATCCTGAGCAATACCAAACCTCGAGATGGTGACCGGATTCGTTTGAACCACATCATTCAACATCCACCCTGCCTCGCTCTCCCGTCCATCCACCTGATCAACACGGGAGGGCGCTGACCTTCTCCCCTTTTCTCCTCCTCCGCTACGCGTTCCCTTCCAGAAGATCGATGCGCAAAGTTCGGTATGGGTCGCACCTGTCGCTGGTGTTTAAAATGTAACCCGCACCCATCTTCCCATTTCCTCTTCGCTCCCGGATCAATAAGGAGGACACACGCATGAATGGGCCGCTGTCATCACTGAGCAGTCTGCCTCCTCTGGATCAATGGAGGTTTCAGAACGAACATCCTCGTTATCCACATCAAAAACAACATCATAATCATAATCACACTCACAGTGTTTCTATATTTCCATGCCGATGAAGACATGGGAACAAAGTGAAATCCACACGATGAAGAAAGAGCCGCAGCGCTGAGTGTTAATGAGAGTATTGATGTTCTTCAGTATTACAGTCCTCTAACATCAGTGTGAAATGTATAAAACCTAAAGATCTGACACGAGCGCACTGCTCTGATGTTACACCCGGGTTCGTGCTGCTAGAATAAAGATTTTTCCTTTTATTTAATCATATACTTTTAGGGCCTTTACAACTTTTCAAAATACCACACGGCTCACCCGAGCTGTACTCAACATTCTGGGACATTGGCTGTGAGGTAGTGGCCTTTAACTAAAAAGCCTGTATACATTTCATCCAGGCACGATGAGCGACAGCATAACCATTCAGAGCACTGGCATTTGGAGGGAAGCGTGTAATGTGATTCCAGATGATGCAGTTTACGGGCGCGATAGACACAGAGAGAGAGAGAGAGAGAGAGTCGCAAATACCCACTTGAAGAAACAAAAAATAAAGGTGGAAAAAAACAACAACTAACATATTGGTGATCCTGCGTAGAATAAAGGCTCAATTTCACATTAAATACGTTTACTGAAGTCGCTCAAGATCAAATTGTTTGGAGTCCCACAGAACTCAGCTAATGTCTGTTATTTCCCTTTCATTCAAACTCAGCACGTAATAAAATACTGAAGTATTAAACCAACCCTCCATTTTTCCCTCCAAACCGTCCAGGCAGAACAAACAGAGAGCCGACAGAAGTTACTATGGACTGTTGCTGACCTGAATTTATTCCGTTGATAAGTCATGTATCGTTATGCCCAATACCTACATTTTAATCTAATTTTTTTTCAAATCCCTATGTTCAATGAAGGAAGGAATGAAATGTTGCATTTTGTGTGCTTGAATGATGTGAGTTAAAAAAGAGAGAAAAACAAACAAACATCCACCATCCAACCGCCGCACATCATCCTTGGCTACAATAAATTGCTGGAACAGCTTCCTGCAATCTGTTTTTAATGGGCTCGGAGCCAATGACGCCACAAAAATACTTAAATCAAATAAATATTTTTGGTTAAAATGGCTCAGAGTGAACAGATGAATGAAGATGAGTGCGTTGCCTATTACAATGCATTCTGGGGGTCAATTATCAAAGAGTTCTACCTCGCTTTTCTGACTCTTTTATGAGAAAAACTGTTGCGAGAGAAAATAAATTTGACCGATTAACATTTCAGCCCAATGCATGTGGGGGGCGGCTGGTCCTGATGGGACACCGCACTGGGACATTCTTCAGCCTGATCTGCTCCAGGTTTTGCACGCTCGACTTTTGTGAGTATTTTGCACGAATCAAACCGTGCTGTGGTTGGTTACACTGTTAGCGCGTCGCACACACTTGGCAAGAGATTCCCGTCAAATCCACGTTGTGAATATTGCACAGGAATCTTCATAATTATGATGCAGGCAATAACAAATGTGCAAAACAGCCTCTCGCAAAAGAAAGTTAAGTCATTTTAGCTGAACCCGTGCCTGAATTCTAACCAACGTGTTGTTTAAAAAAGATATAAAGTTTGTTTGTAATGATAAACAGAGTTGTGTTAATGATTTTATTATTCACAGGAGCTTCCTCGTTGTAATCAGCCTGCAGTATAATCAGTGTACAGCCGCACATTAAACCAACAGCTCCGCCGCACTGTTTGTAAATGTTTTTAACATTTCTCCACATTCTGCGATAATCCACTAAACGGCAGCCTCTCTGTGAAAGAAGCTCTGCGTATAATTGCAGCAGTGACATCAAAATACAATTGGAACTGACTCGAGTTCTCAGTCAAAGCAAAGCTACTGCACAAAATCAATCAAACAGCAGTCACCAGTGTGGCTTCTCTCCCCTCTAACTCGCCTCTGTGCCGACCCGTCCCCGTCTGATCCTCTGCTCTGTTCTCACCATGTCCCCGATGCTGCGAGTCCACAATCGCATCCGAGTGCGCTTCTGGACTGTACCGACTGTGGTTTTATATTACTATGAAAACAGACCTTAACTCTACTTTACTGCTTTGGCACAGTTAGCAGCTACAGCCCTGTATGAGTCAGCTGTATGCAGCGCAGCCTCGTCATTCTGCACTGAGAGTTGTCCTGTTTAGGAAACATCAGTGACTAGATACAAAGTTAGCATGTGGCTGTTACGTAAACTGACCCACTTTGCAAGTGAGTATGACTGTGCTGTAACGGTACGGAGAAACCTCATAGTATGCCCCCTCAATAACAACATCACAGCCATCTTTACAAATAACTCGTCACATGTGAGTGGAATGTGTTTCTTGTTGCTGGGGTGTCAAGTGAGGGGCTTCACTATGTGTCGTTGTACCACTTCATGATAACCATTGTTGATAAATGGCAAATTCATAAATGAATCTTTAATCAATAGTCGTGTCGCTGTTAACAAGCAATTAAATGTGTCAAACACCCTTTATTTAGCAATTAGTTTATTGTAATTGAAATCATTGTTTATAAATGAAATGTCAATGAAGTTTATCAAATCAATTAACTGTTCATCACTTTTTTTTTAATTAGCATACATGTCATCACTTCCTTTATTAATTGGTGAGCATTCTTATCGCCTCCAATATTTTCTTCTTATTTTGACCCTTGAGGGCACGTTCCATGATAAATTACATTGTTGTATGATGAATGATGAATGTACAAAGGAGAAATTAACAAAGCATGAGCGGAATCCCCTTTAAGTTATTCAAATCAGTTACTAATTTATCAATCTATTTGTTCGTTTCACGTGCATTTTCATCGCCTTCATCAAGTTCTGTGACTTCCCATCATACATACACCTTTATAACTTCTTCATTAATGTTTTATAAAGTATTTCATTGTTTGTTACAAGTGAAATAACTATAAAGTCAAGTTTGATTGACAAGTTTGACCGTTTATTACAAAAAAGTTACCTTGAAATTATTAAATAAAATTCTTGCATGTGCCATTTGACAATCGATTTATGTTTTCACACTAGATATATCCATTACAGTTGTTTTATGTTAAAAATAATGTTCAGAGCTCTGATAGAGCTGGTAGATGGGACCCAGGTGCAGATGGAGGACAGGTAGAACGCCAACTACATGAAAATGAAAAGCCAGATAACAGAGTGGCAGCTGCTGTTGTGCTTCCCAGTTGATTTGTACTTCCCGTTACATCTACCCGCACTCAACCTGGGCCCTAACCTCAGACAAATATCTCTGCAACTTCTAAGCAACCTTACCTCAAACGTGACCCCAAACATGGAGGTCAGGACTATGAGGTACACTACTTTAATGGGGAAACAGGCCTCGACACAAGGCTACATCGCTAACAGGAGCTAGCCGGTCACAGGGGGCCTTTCCATCACTCCCCACCGCTGTTCTTACTCCCTCTCTTTCCTTCTCTTTGACTACCTCAGCTTTATTTCCACCACCCTCTGGTTCCTCCTGACGAGGCAAAAGAAGATGCATTTCATCCCACTACCGGCAAATTAGGCAAACGTAGTAACAGTACTTGGGTAGATTCACCTTGCGGGATAAAGCAACAGTTTTAGTCTTCGTTCTCAGTAGTGGGAAAAACTATTTTCTCACCAACTGCACCTGAAGTGTATAAAAATATGATGCTTTTTTTTATGGGTTTCATTTTAGCCGTAAATGTTCTACATCAAACCAAAAGGCATTCTTCAGATCGCCTCTGTGAGAGAACTCTTTTTCTCCTCGGAGGTCTATTAGGGGCCATTCTTTGAAAAGAGTTTTTCAATTTGATAAAAAAAACTGTTAATAGTTCTCAGCCCACACATCTCTCTTAGTGTATGTGTGCCGAGGAGAAGCGGTGCTGAGAGTCTAAACTGGCAGCAGAGTGCTCTGACAGCTTCTGGGTAATGGGCCCTCGCTGGGCTCACTAGACGGGGCCCATTTTCCCGCCAGACGAGGCGCGGTGGGTCTCGCCGGGTGCTGCGGTTACAGCCAATGCTTGTGCACACACACACGCGTACACACAGTCACCACTCAGCGGCCACACAAACACACGGCCGCGCATCCGATTACCAGACAAATGTCACAAATATGCACAGCCAAGAGAGGCTGGCGAACAGTGGGCCCTGGGTGGGGGCTTTTCCTCGGCCAGCAGAGTGGAGTGGCCACCGCGGTGCCACCAGAGCTCAGATATCTGTATCTACTGGGTGTGCGCTCGCCGTCAGAGGTCCACATGGACGATTAGATAAAGGGGCTATAGCCATGGAGCAGGCAAACACTTGGCAGAGTGAGCTACACCCACTGAGAGACAGCACTGGTGTTCTTCAGGCTGTTTCCTCCCTTCTCATATTTCTTCCGTTAAAGTCATGTACAGGTTAGTCTGTTTTTTTTATCTTCCGAATCAGAGATTGATAGCCGACAGCGTTAACTGGGTGAGTTGAGATCAGCGTCAACCAACTGCTTCAGGGTCGGTTTAAAAATGCACCAAAACTATGCTTTCAGCCACACCTGAATCTGACTGGTGAAAGTGCTCTAAAAATGTGAAACCACACCCAAACTGAAACCACCACAGGGCTCAGAATAATAAGTCGGCCTTTTTTTATGATCACTAAGATGTCTGAAAAACTGTGAGCGAGGTCAGATAAAGACAGCGAAGACAAACGGAAACAGACAGAGGATAAAACATGTGAAAAGGCGGGAGAGAGAGAGAGAGAGAGCTTTTAAGACGAGCGACTGTAAAAGTGAAGAAACTGAATAACAAAAGAAGACGAGGAAGAATGGAGGGGGCAGGTCTGCCTCAGGCAAAACAAGCTGTTTCCTAAAGTTCAGCGATAGCTGGTGAGAAAAGAAAACTTTACAACATCTCAGGAATAAGACATTTCATTTAGCTGACATACACCAGTTCTAAAATGTGTGTTGCAGTATTGATTAAGGCAACATAAAGATCAAGATTCAATACTTATACTTACTTATATGTACAACACAATCATAATCATGGTAATTACACCTTTTTATCTCATATAAGGCACCACCAATGTATCACTTCCAACCTTGACATTTGAGGCGGAATGGTCCTTTAACCCATGAGGCAACATATGTCACACTTTTCTATCCTCAGACAAAACCATTGTGTCAGGTTGACTGAAAGAGCGGCACACACACCACACAAACACACACACCACACAAACACACACACACACACACACACACACACACACACACACACACACACACACACACACACACACACACACACACACACACACGCAGTCACACAGTGGATTTGTGCTTTTTGAAGTGATAAAGCAGCAGCATATGTCGTGGCAGAGACTGTGACCTGTGGTGACTGATTAAAACTGGAAACAAAGGCAGAGCTGAAGAGCTCATTAGCACCTCTGAAAGTCTTTATCTTCCACAACACAACAGGAGCAGATTCCTGGGCTGCCAGCACCCGCCACACTTCACACTCATTCATAATTCAAACTTTTTCTCGGCTTTAACCTGTCTGACTGGGGACCAATTTCCGTTATTTCGCTAACTTCACTGCTCGCTTTTTTTTTCTTCTTTTTTTTTAAAAAGGAGTTGTCAAATCCATACATCAAAGTCATAGTCAACTGAAAGGATTTATAACTAAAACCACAGGAGTCTGACGGGCTCCATGATTCACATGAGTTGGTTTGGGGGATTCCCTTTGCAAAAAATGTGTATTATCAGAAGCTTAGTCACGAGGACAGTCAGAGCTTTTATTAAGGCCACACTGAACACAGTTCCACACCCACACTATATTGTCCTCCTTCTTTCTATCTAGTGCATCTGCCGAGGTGTCTGACAACCACAAGCAGCCTTTCTATTGTCCATGGTCTTAACAACTCTGGTTTTATCATATCTACCGTCAGTCTATGAATCTGTGGTCTGTGGTCTGTCTGTCTCAGGGAGAAGCCAATAAGCCACTATGTGAGGGAGTTTTCATAGAAACACTCAGGCTACATGGTGGCCAGAGCAGTTTCAGATCTGACATATTACAGATATCATTACAGATACAAATTTGAATAGTCTTATTTGAACAGTTATTTCATGAATTCTGGATAGAGGTGATCTGGTTGATCATTCCTGGCCATTTGGATAACTGTAAGTCTAAAAGAAACAACTCATATAGGCTAAAAAAATAGAGCTAATGAGTGGACCAGCGTTGTTTCCATTGTTGAGAAGGTTTGGTATCAACATTCGTCCTTAGTTAATACAATGTTTGTATGTAACGTGTTGATGAAGGTTCTCAGTCCGCCAGGTCATGGTAATTGTAAGTGCTGTTTCGTAGGCAACTGGATGTGTTACAGTTTCTTAAAGACCATACTAACGTCACGTCACCGACCCACAAGTGGCCCTAACGACTCTGAAACTCAGAGTTCACACATGTCCTTACCGACTCTGTTAGGACACTCCCACACAGAGTTTAAAAGCCTGCAACTCCCCTCCAGTAAGTGAGATCTGAAGAAGCCTCTTGGATGAGAGGGGGAAAGGCCCAGTTGCCTATGATGCAGCACTTAGTATTTGTATGTAACACATTTTGGAAACTTTTTATCCCTCGACAACTGTCAGCTTTAGCCAGCTAACATGAGGCATAGAAGCATTGTATCTAAGTGAGGAACGGCAGCTGGCAGCAGTACACATGACACCAGTAAACTCGCTCTGGCTCGAGGTAAGATATGACCAGAGTCCTGCACCGTGCCAAACAGCTGGACAGTCTGAACCACACGACTAACAAAGAGATCTAGCTTTCATTTAGCACGCCTTGCTGGAGAAGAAAGTACTGTGCCAGCCAAATATATCTGGGCCATGCAAACATACTTATGCTAACATAACTAAACAAACTCACCGAAAAAAAAGGGAAAATATGTACAAAAAGGGTAGAAAGCTAATCCTTTTCTACAGTATCATACATCATATAGACAAAAAGAATAAATTACCACCAAGTTGCTGAAAGTATATTCAAACTCCTAGTTTAATTGCTGCGCACAGTGTCAATACATCTCGCCACAAATGCTACCAAGATGAATTCCTTTACATGTGTTGTAGCTGCTGATTAAATATCGCCCCTTCTGTTCACCGGGACAAGCCGTGATGAATAAAACTATTCAGAGCAGCAACAATACTAATGTTTCAGCGGCAACTGAACAATAAATCCTACATGCTTTCGGCACTACAAACCTCCAGCATATTGCCTTAGTGGACTTGTGTGTTTTGCCAAACCATTTGTCCATTTGGTAATTACTGCCAAGTCAAACAAAGTGGATGGCCTATAAAAAGCAATGGAAGACAGTGTAATCCACAAGACGCTCAGCTCCTCACTAAATAATAAACCCATCTAATCGAGTTAACGAGATGGCAGCCTTTATTCCATCTGTGTGCAGCTGGGTGATGAAGTGGAAGATGTGTTTTTTTTCTTTTTTGGACTCCACACCTCTTCCATCTCCCGTGCCGCTGCTGTTTTAAATGGGGGGCCCTCAATGAGGCCCTGCGACAACACTGAGGAGCTAAATGCATGCAACAGTTAATTAGACTTGTGAATGAATTGCTTTTGGACCATCTCTCTGCTCTTTGTCGGTCACCCCCTCAAATTGAAATGAGAATTATAATGGCGGCAGATGAGTAATTAGTTGGAGACGGATGGAATCCCCGCTCGCTTAACGGAATCAAAGAGGGGAAAAGATGATGGATTGTGCACGTTTATTTATGTGTGTGTGCGGTGGAGAGAGGGAGAGCGGGACAGGCTTTAATCGCGTTACATTGTCTTGAGAGGCAGGCTAAGTGTATTAGCACCATTGTGTCAGGAGCGCTGTTTTCACTTTGGGACCGGTATGGAATGTGTAGTATGTGTTCTCTGAGCTCCGAGCGGAGACGAGGCTCGGGGTCCAAACTCAATCAGCGGCAGATAATGGGACAGTCTCTTCGCATTGTGTACAGTTTGCTTGCTCTCATCCTTAGACTGTATAAAAGAAGCGGGAGCGACTACCTTGACGTCGCCCGTTGAATTGTGGAAAACCGTTTTGAAGCATTGAGTTTCGCATAATGTCAGCAGACATCTTGTTGAGAGTGTGGCACTGGAGAGGATGGCCGCAGTAGCAATTTGTCAGTACTCCTTTTGGCATACTCTGCTTTATCGTTTATTTTACTCAGAATGGGAACATAATTTACAAAACGTACACTACAACACTATGCTCTATTGGAGAAGACTTGAAACTAGTAATTGAGACAATCAACTCACCAGGAGACTGTTTTCTGACGTTACAAATCAAGTGAGAATTAGGCTCATTTTCCCATAAGTTTACATACAATCAGACTTCTCTTTGCAACCAGTGGAGTCACCTCTGTCGGCCATTAAAAAGAACACAGGTTTATGGCACTTCATTGCCTTCACTTTTCAGACATGGAGGCACATCCACTTCTTTTATCCACTCTATGCTCCCTTCACAAAAAAAGGACTTGAACAGACCTGTGACAGCTGCACATTGTTCCATTGTTGGT
The DNA here is from genome assembly GCA_963678695.2 of Diplodus puntazzo. NCBI lineage: Eukaryota > Metazoa > Chordata > Actinopteri > Spariformes > Sparidae > Diplodus > Diplodus puntazzo. The sequence continues at coordinate 25,281,980 of OZ023166.1, read as the reverse complement.
GAAAAGTAATTAGTTTTAATGGACAATAATTATCATGTTTGCATGCTAAGGATTTAAATTGCATCATCATATCTGGGCCAAAAATGCCTTTAAACTATGACAAGCAGCTGCTTTGATCAAACTGAAGCGTTATAGCGACAGAGTTGGCACAATTTTGCAGCCAAAGAAAATCATTTTGCTCTCTAAATTCAGGGATATAATTTTGAGAGATTAGGTTTGTTTGTTAGCAAAGACAGAAGGTCATGTTCGTTTCTAACAAAAGGCGAAATGCAGAAACAGAAGTAGATTTTTAATTACAACATCGTAGCTCCGAGTACAACATTTTTGACACAACGGGTTATACGAAGCGCCACATTTGGAGCATCCATTATTTCATTCACATCGAGATTAACTCCGTTTGAATCAGAAGTGTCAATCTGACATCAGATTTCTTTGAAGTTCAAATCCCTCTGCTGCAAAGTGATCTCTATTCATTCCTCGTGCGTCTCTGAGATTAAAGGTGCTACAGAATGTGAAGTCAGTGTGCAGATATAAGCTTCAGGATGGCAGCATGATCCCGCCAATACATTTTGGCTGCTAGCGGGTTTTTGACAGATCCGTATCCTTTCTCAGGACAAGGCGTGCACCTACAGTTAGGATTATCTGGCATCTCAAGTTACCATCCTGAGCTTTTTATTCTAGTTTTGCTAAAAACGACTCCTGACCAGGCAGCGTGTTTTATAGAGTGATTACAACATAATTGCTTCTTCTCCTCCTCACCTCCCTGTTGTTATTCAGCATATTCATTTTGACGAGCAGAAGAGGGATAACAATAGAGAGAGCTGAATATGTGTTCTTAGAATGAGGTCAGCCAGAGTGAACATAATTACTGGAACGGAGTTGTAGAAAAACTTGAGAGTAAAAAACTGTTACTCAGTGTTGTAAAACACGGCAAAACTGAGGTTTTCACCAAGAGTGGGTGGAGGCGGGAATAAAGTTTAAAGAAGTGTGGATTTTGGAGTTAGACTCAGAGGCAGCGTCAGGGCATGGTTTCAAGTAGTACTGCCAACAACGCAATGTGTCTGCTGCATATGTCATAAGATAACTGCTTGCTAACTCATTGCCAAAGCAACTTAATATGGCGATAGTGTCTCAACATTGTGCTCACAGGTTAAACACAAATAGTCAAAAATCTGTGAATGCTGCTTCTAAGGGTGCAACTAAGGATTATTTTCACTAATAGTCAATCATGTTCTCAATTAACTGATGAGTTATTTGGCCTAAAGGTTCCCAAGGTGACCTCATCAACTTGATTTACAATTTATTGTCACAGAAGAGAAAATAAACCAGAAAATATTCTTATTTTATAAGCTTAATCAGAGAATTCTGACATGTTTGTCTTAAAATGACTTAAAATGATTAATCCATTAATCAAAATAGTTGGCAAGTAATAAAATAGTTTAAAACTAATCAGTTAATCAAGTAATTGTTGCAGCTCTGCCTTCTTTCATGGAACACTAAGGTATACAAACTAGTCAAATACAGAAAGAGGAAGCTAGTTCTTTTAACAATTAGTTTGTTAGCTATCTCCCAATATTTCTTCAAAAAACTATTGAAAATAAATGCTACATATAGCTCCATGGCTGTGTAAAAGCAATCAAGAACTGAACTGATCTTTCTGCCTGAGATTTAAAAAGAATAACAATATGAATACATGTTGCAGCTGCAACGAGCAACAACACTGTGGTCGGTGGGTGGGTACAAAAGAGGGAGCACATGGCTGTGCTCCAGAAGAATACAGGAAGCTCTCTCTCTCTCTCTCTCTCTCTCTCTCTCTCTCTCTCTCTCTCTCTCTCTCTCTCTCTCTCTCTCTCTCTCTCTCTCTCTTTCATTCTCTCTGGCTTCTAAAGTAAAACAACTGTGGTTTGGGTGGTTTGAACCACCGAGGTGAATTTTGGACACCGATCAAGGAGCGTACCTCTAATGCGACCAGCTGTAAAAGCCAGTTACCTGCAACAGCACAGCTGACACACACAGGTAGAGTGTACAGAGAGTGTGTAGAGAAAACACACAGACACACACACACATGCACACACGCGCACACACCTGATGCTAGTCATGCTTCCAGTCTCAGAGCCAAGCTTGCATCTCTCCAGCTGACTGGCAACAATCTGTCGTTCGGCTTCCAGCTCCCTGGTCAGACGTTCAAACTGCAACTCCTGGAGAGAGAGAGAGGGGGGTAGGGGGGGGAGAGGGAGAGAGGGAGAGAAATTGTGTCAAAACAGCCCGTCTATTTATTTACTGTTTCATTTACAGTCGTCCTGAACATTATTTTGGCTCCGTCGTCTCTGACACATTTTTAATTGTTGTGAAATGGACTCTGCAGTCTGTGGTGGGAAATCGGGCCAGATATCACCGTGTCTGCCAGCTTCACACTGCCAGACATTCATGAGAGGAGTCTGATATGTCGAGAAAAAATGTGACACAAAACTAAAGCCGTCGCAAATGGACAAACTCACAGAGCAGATGAAGTTCATGAGATTTAAATTGTTTTTTTTTTCTGTGTCAGGAACGCTTTTACTCCAGTGCTTGCCTGAGAAATGTATGGATATGTACCCTGCTGTTGCAGAAAGGGATAGAAGAGGTTGCCAGTCCCATCAGCCCAACTGAAGACCCGATCTGCAGCTGCAGTGTAGGACCCCCAATGTCACCTCCACTGCTGGATGCTAACACCCACTTCACTGGGAAATGTGTGGCCTAAATCCGATGCTATATACAGTACAGACACTGAATGTTTAAATATAGTGTAGTTATTTGAGTTAATTGAGAATTGTTGAATACAGACAATCTGATAATCTCTTGATTATACATCGCTTCATGGAAAGTCTTGCTGATTTCAACAGCTGAGGTTAGCATAAATTGTCACTTGGCGGGATCATGTTAATGGCGCCTTAATTAATGTAGGAAGAGCATATTTACAAAACAAAAGTACTCCACTCTTGGAAACAATGGGCCTGATCAGCCAATCTTACGTCAACATTTACATGGAAATGGGCAAAAGTACATTTGAATTGGTATTAACAGAGATTAAACAGTTGGTGGCGCTTACTCTCTAGTCAGGTCCAATTAAACCAATGCAGAAGAAGAGAGCTTTGGGATTGATGTAAATAAAAGAATGCCAGTCAAACCTTAAACAAATGAAAATGATGTGGTAACCATTCTGAATGTTTATTTCATGTGTTTGAGGAAAGCTGAACTTCTCGTTGCTCAACACAGATGTGTTGCTTTAGTCTCTTTGGTGGAAGCCCCGTGCTTGGGGTTGTAAATACATGTCATCTGTCCATGAGGAGGCGTCCACTTGCAGGAAAGTGCAAACCAGAGTATAGAGACCAGTTTTATGCTGCAATTTTCCTATCATCTACTAAATTGTAAAAGTTGTTGTTACAAAATATATAAGACGAAGCATGGCAAACCATTATGCCCATCACAGGGAGCTACTGAACAACAGTTTTTTTAAAATAAAGGTTCATATGAGTTTTTTGTGAAAATTAGTGAAATTAGTGAGGAAAGGCAGATCTGCACAGTTTTAAATGAAAGATAACGGGTGAAAGCCCCTGATTCTCTTGAATCGCTTGTATACACCATCTGAGACTTAAATCTGTTCAATGAGTGGTGTCTCCATGAGTCCCATTGTTTTTTAATTTATGCTATTCAAGTGTGATGAATAACCACTAATTAACAGATACACAAACAAGCCAACAGCTGATTACAGGACTCTCTCCTCTGCTGCGATCATTACAGCTGATTTAACATAACTGATTTTACCAATTTGTGCAAAAAAAATAAACCAAAAAAAAATACAACAAATTAATCCAACTGCATAGTGGATTGTTTCATATTAAGTAAAGAGCATTCAGTGCCTCTACACTGGAGCACTGGTTCTAAAACTTAGATCTTAGTTGGTGTGTGACTGGTGGGTTTCCAGATAATGAAAGTGGTGGAATAATAATAAATCATTTCACAATGGGCGATATAATCAATCATTGTTCCCCAGGCCCCTTTTGAATACAGACGAGCTATTCTGATAGAGATCTGAGCTCATCTAATAGCTATAACATTTTAGATTTTTGACCTGTAGGTGAATGGACCTTCATACACATTTGGTCTGATCTTTGGAGTGACAAAAGCACACATACAGAACATGCACATTTATGACTTTTTTACTCATCTGTCACTCTTTTAAGGGAAATAACACACTTGTCATGCTCGAACAGAGAATATGCATGACAAATTGCATATTTAATGGTCAACCGTTGCAGAGTTTGCAGCCAAATTAAGCTTGATGCGTTCAGGGAGCCATTGCGTGTAATTAAGAGGGAATAAAAAAGTCAGACTACCCTGTTTGCACAGATAGTGTCAGAGGAGCAACGTACCTTCAGCTCTGACATTTGAATTGGCCTCAAAATATCACCGAAAATTACATTTCCCATCAAGGAAGAACATTCATCTTATTTATGATGACACAATGTGTGTTTAAAGCTTAACGACACTAACGGAGAGCAAAGCGCTGGTCCGTGGGAGCTAAAACACAGATGATGCCTGAGGCAACTCCAGGCTTTCCACCATAATGATGACAATTTGATTATAATGAATCATTAATGCAAAACATGAACAAATCAAACTGCTAATTTCCCTGCAATTACGCACCATCCTCTTTTTATTCACTGGACACACATACAGTGGCACACACACGTGTGCATGCACTGGCATACATGCACGCTAGATTCTGCAGGTTGTTCACATAGTTAATAGATTCATAGGAGAACACACAAGATCTGCGCATAATTTAAGACTTGCTGCTGTGACACTGAGCCATCGCAGGTTACCCTAGCCCTGGCTTTAGCTAGCTACTGTTAGTCAACTAGCTTATGGCTCGGTTAGCCGTTGATCCAGTGGCCCTAGATTTTGTCTGGATGGGGATCTCGGAACACAGGGGGACTAAGCACAGCACTGGGACTTAGCTCAAGTGGATTTGGCAGCCTGGCGTCAGAGTGAACATCAAACTGGGACTGAACAAGGCCTCCAAGACGGACTGAAGTCATTTTGACAACAGGGGATACAGTACAGAGGTGATTTACAGCAGTTACAATCAGGACTATGACCTTGGGGATGACAAGACTTGGCAGGCAAGGGACAGGAGAGGCGAGGGATAGAGCCGGAATGTTTCCACATCTCACTCGGTGAATTGAGGATTTATTTCGACCAAACCAGAGATGATTGTAGAGAGACAAACCAAGACTGTGTTGGTGAGTTTTACAATGAGTGAAGAGGCTCCTTTGGTAAATGAAAACAAAACCTGAATTAAGAAGGTGGATAGTTGTAGTTTTTCTTTTTTTTGTAAGAGTATTTCTTGACATTTTCACATTTATTTTATTCATTCATTATGCTTAGGGTTGGCATACATCTCCCAGCTGAAACTACGGGGCTAGCTGGTTAGCCTGCTAACTTCAGTCAATATCTCAGCAACACAGCACAAAGACATCTTTGACAGAATGTTGACACTGTTGGTTTTTTTTCACTCTCTATGGATATTGTATGTTTTACAATGTTTTAAACTTCTGTCCATATCTTGCAGATTGCTCCTTTAACCATGTCAGGGTTATACACAGTTTCCCATTGACTTCATGACACAGTGAAGTGCTTTGTACAAATGCCACATGGCTTATATTCTGCTGGAAAATACTTTTTGTAGCCTCTTTACAGGGTGAAAAATGTTCTGAATGCTGAACAGTCCGTTGATGTTAACATGCTGTAATGCTCTCTCTCTCACACACACACACACACACACACACACACACACACACACATATACTGCTGTGCAGGCTCTCAAGTGTGAACGTAGAGACAGCAACATGCAGACTCTTCCCTGTTTACACAACTTCGACATGATGACACACAGACGTGTTTACTCTGCACTGTGGATGAAAATATAGCTGCTGGAAAGAAATAGTGATTAAAAAAAATCACCTGGGTACGACAGCTGTGCTGAGGAGGCTCCATCCACAGAGCTGAACACAAATCACGTTTGAAATTGGATGTAATAAAGCTGCTAACTCCTTTTCAGCATGTGGTGGCCTTACATCAATCATCACAGTGTTTGTTAAAGTTTCATCAGGGAGCCACTCATCTGCAAGAAACGCAGGGGTGATTTCAGTGTCTATGATCTCATCGCTTAGTTGAGGATAAAAGCTGTGATCCTTTGATGCAGACGCACACCAGCCCCTCCGCTACAAAGGAAACCGCAAGAAGTTCCATCAGAGTTAAGAAGCTGCACCCCCATTAGCATCACGAGCACCCCGTGTGCATGTTTTCCCCTGTGAGATCTGACTTAGCGCAGTCAAATCAATCTAAACTCCCTGATCAGCTGATGTAAAGAAATGAAAACCGAGGAGAAAAAAAAACAACAAAAAAAAACAACCTACTTTGCCGAACAATCTCCTGAGCAGATGAAGGAAAAGATGAAACGCTCGTTCTCCTGCTTTGTTTGTTTGTTTGCTTGTTTGGCGCTGAGAGCACAGAGGCTGAGCGGCGAAAAGCGAGATGACTAACTAGCTGGATGGGAATTCAGTCATACGGCTTCTTGAAAACATCCAAACAAAAGCAAATGCTCCCTCCATTTGCCCCCTCCTTCCCCTCCGATCCCTGCTCCCTCCAATTCAGGGCTGACAGGCAGACACCTGTTACTGCAGAGGAAGGGGCAGAGACCGTGATGGAATGTTTTCTGGGAAAATGTGGGCAGAAAAGAGTTAAGAAAAATGGAAAAAAAAAAGGAAGACGGGAATGAACACATACCTTCACATGGACCATACTTCACACAGAGACACAAAATCAGAGAAGTATCCCGCTTTTCTTTACTCCCCTCTGGTCAAAAAGCAACAACAACGCGCTCTCTCCCTCCTCCAAACACTCATGTGTCCTGGGTCACACACGGCAAACGATAGAGAGACATAAAGAGAGAGAGAGAGAGAGAGAGAGACACTACAAGTGTCACTTGAGCTGACTGCAACTCAGCCCCTCTCTCTGTGTCTCATTCTCTCTCCCTCCTCGGGGGCCATGAAACACACACACACACACACACACACACACACACACACACACACACACACACACACACACACACGGTGTTCACTGAGGCACAAAGGTCCCCATGGCAACGGAGCATTTAGAAGCCCCGTGGCATTATTTATGCAACGTTGCATCACAATGGGCCCTCCCACCGGCTGACCCTGCCAAAAAAGCCCGCCGCTCGCCAGTCACTCTCTGCCTCTCTCTCTCTCCCTCTCTCTCTCTCTCTCCCTCTGTGTCTCTGACCAGACCATCTGCACCCCTCCCTCCCTCTCCCCCGATCCTCCTCCTCCTCCTCTTCCTCCTCCTCCCCATCCACCATCACTGAAAAGCAATGGGGGACTTTGGGAAGACGAGGAGGGGAGGCGCCAGAGACAGACGATGGAAGGGAGGCGAGATGGAGGGAGGCGCACACACACACACGCTCAAAAGAAAAAAAAGAAAAAAAAAAGCAGACTCATACCGACACACAAACACACGCATTGCTACACACTGCGTTCTGCCTCAGTGAGATTCTGGGGAGGGTATGGGGGGCAAAAAAAAAGCATATTGGTCGGATAAGTTCAAGCACGAAGCGAGATGTTTTTGGTAGGTGCTGTTTTACTTGCACAGGCAACAAAGTGGAATTTGTATTTCCTCTACATCAGTGAGATACTAATTATAACAGTCCCAATGTGCAATGCTGTGGCCCTGTTTACACATGACATTAACATGCATCTTGGATGATCAGATAACAAGTGGACGACTCCAAGTACAGGTGCGAAGGCGCACTACAGGCATTGAGGATTCAATCACTCAGACCACATTTGGAGGTAGTCTGGGCAACATTTGATCGCATTCTTTAAACGCTGTCTACGTAAACGTGTCCTGGGCCGGATCAAAGGACCCCCTACCAAGAAATCTATCATGGACCTTTGGGGTCCCAGTCAACAACAACCAGAGGCCAAAACAACAGGTTAAATGGATTCTCATTGATGGAGTACACACGAAACACACTGTCTGATATCCGTTCGGGCTGAATAGTCAGTACAAGGTCTTTGCAAACAGAAAGGATCTGAGTGTTCATTTACATATACCTATAGCAGGACTGATTCTGTCACAAATGGAAACGTCAAATACATGTGGAGATGCATTCAAATGCCAAGGGTTTATAGAAATATTTTTAAATGTATACTGAAACTTGAGAATTGTTCAATAAAAGATGCTGAGCAAAAAAATCTTGTTTAAGCAGGTTTTAAAAAATCATGTATTTGTAGCTTACACGCCTGTGGTCTGTAAATCACCTTAAATATACGACACCTGCCTCACAATGGGTGATCACAGGAGCCACAGCCACCCTAATGAGCGAGGGTGCTCACGTGCAAACCGCATCCAATCAAGCCAGCTTGGTATTAACGTTAGCTGTCATGTTGCCTGTTAGCTCAGCAGCTACAGTGCATCACCAACTAGATCCCAATAAGGCACTTAGAGCAAAGTTTTTCTTATAAAATTCTTAAAAATTCTTTCATTTAAATCTTAACAGAGGCATGTGAGTCATTATTCAAGTGAACATTTGTGAAGCCTCACATAGAGAACAGGCAGACACAATCGTTTCTTACCCAGATGCAGTCTGACTCAGAATCTGAACCCATGGCTCCCACAGGTACAACAGCACTAAGGAGCTCAGTGAAAAACTTCTCCAGCTCCCATCTCCACCGTGTAAAATCTCTTTCTTCTCTGTTTTTGCTCTCCTTTATCCGACGTCTCACTCCCTGGATGTCACAGTCGAGCAAACCAATCATGACCTTCGGGCAAATACATGTTGCACATGCAAATCTCCAGCCTCCAGTCATTTCTTTATTCAAATTTGGACTGGCTCAGTTTACACGGCTGTTTGGCTGCAGAGTGACTGAACACAGGTTTAATCACAGAGATAAGTGGGCCATCAACTGAGCGTTTGGCTAAAACTGAGCGGATCGGCTTGATCAACTCAACGTTTCAGTCCGCAGAGGGTGTAAATACAGAGCAGCTCCGAGCTCGCACGCCGATGTGCACCTGCGTGTGTGCACACTATCAATAATTGTTTGTGCAACAACATTTGGGTTATGGAAAGCTTGGAAGACGTTTGCTGGTATTTAGCAAATGGTCAATATGACAGGGATCTCAACAGACTTCACGTGAAAAGGTCAGTTTACTTGTAATTAGTTCTTCCGCTGTGAAAACTCTGTGAAGTCTGAGAGAACAACCCTAATAATGTCAGAATTATCCAAGTATCTAAAACATCTGTAATACAGAGCCCTCATTATTATGTGGGAACGTGACATTCAAAAGATGTGAAACAGAAAGGGTCACAGCAAATGACGATATTGCTTACATAGTGTGACCCATTCTACGTCTAGGTGGTATAAAAAAACATTATTAAGGTAAATAAGTGAGATATAGAATGAGATAAAACCATTTATATCAATACGTTGATGATGCATCACATATTCTGTTTCTTCCATAAAGCCACGCCATGCCCCCTCTCACTCACCTCATACACCCACCACACATGCTCACTAGTTCGCTTCCTCCACTCGGTGTTGAAATGCTGTAAAATGACATCATTATTGTGTTGTAATGCAGTGTAAAGGAGTGTTCTAGCACGTGCTAGACTTTGATATGAGGGACAGACAGACTAAGGAAGATGTGGTCAGTGGCTGACATATTATGACCCCGTCCCTACTGTGTGTAATGCAGCATTTTTCAAGTGGTGCATCGATACACGTATTCTTCTCAAAGCGACAATGCCATAGTCCACTGCATCTGAGTGTCAAACTCTGGTGAGAGTATGGTGAGTACAACTGTTCCGATCCATCCCAGTAAGTGGCAATAATACACCTACAGACTGTTTTCCAACCACCATCAGACAACAAAAGCAGAAGAAGAAGAAGAAGAAGAAGAAGAAGAAGAAGAAGAAGAAGATGAGCTTCTTTAACACTACAAAGCTGTGTGGGAAAATCTTGGCGAGCCAGAGGTGGGATCAGACGAGGGCGGTGTATTCCACAGCTGCGTTCCACATACTAAAGCACATTCGAGTGTGTGACTGACACATCCAGTCTCCTCGCTGTTTTTAGACAGCCTCTGGACGTGAAGGCTGACGCCACCAAATACGTCACCGAAGTAATTGGCATTCAGATCACATTGACATGTGTTTACTACATGTGTTGATGATGATGTCATCAGAGGTTATTTTCTCAGACCCAACAATGCCCGTGGAGCCACAGAAGACTATACAAGTGGTGAGCAGGACTGTCAGTTATGTGTAAAGTTGGTGGTTGACAACATTTTTTTCCAAACAATATTTGGCACAACTCAAGCAACAAGTGTGCTCCTGGACCATCATGTCCATCACGCTGGTGGACAAAAGCTAACTGGCCGGTAGCAGATTGCGTGCTCGTGTGCATGTGTGAGTAATCAAAGCTTGTTAAGCAATTAAGTGAAAAGGACAACAATTAATAATGTCTTAATGAGCGGGTTCTACAATCAAGTCCTTGTCGGCTGATTGTATTACCAAAGATTCCGCTCCATTCTGAGCCTTTTAATGGAGACGGAGGGAAGACGGATAGCGAGTCAGTGGGCAGCCAATAGCGTACAGGAACAGGCTGGCCCCTGCAAACCCCATTAAAGCAATTAGTAAAGTAGAATAAATGACTGTAGGACAGTGGTGGGCTGCAGTTGCAGTGTGTGTGTGTGTGTGTGTGTGTGTGTGTGTGTGTGTGTGTGTGTGTGTGTGTTGTAGCTGTCGCCGTCTCCCCCTCTCTCTCTCTCCGCTCTCTCCAGCGTAAAGCGGTCTAATTGTGCCCCGTGGTGTCCGCCTGGCATTTAGTCGTTTTAGAAGGGGGCCCACGTTCGATGAGAAAATGTCACGGTGGCTGTATAACTAAGACCGCTGCTGTCTGGAGCTATTGTTTTAAAGGCCGGAAAATTACTTGCTACATCCAGTTGGTAACAAAGTTGTCCCAGAGGCCGAGGGGAAACAACAAGAAGGGAGAAGGTGATAGAAAACTAGAGAGCAGGGGAGCAGGGGGAGAGAAGTGAAATGAGATAAAGGAGAAGAAGACTTCAAGACTGAAAGACGGCGAGGGGGGAGACAGATTTGTGGAGATGTGGCGCTCTCTGGATACCAAAACTACTTCAATGTTTATCTCAAACCGGACAGTTTTGTCTTGTTTCCCCGATAACGACGGCTGTAGATCAGGGGGTTCAGTTTCTCTCCTCTCCACAGTTACAGAGCGTCCTCTCCCTGTGCAACAGTGGTGAAACTAGTTTTAAACACGGGGTTGTGCAGAAGAATTACAAGCATCTGTAAATATATTCAGAGCGCTGTGTCTTTGTTGAGCTAATTGCACTGCAAAACAAAAAAAAAACAACAACTGTTCACCCAGCATCAAGGTAAAATTGTCTATTCACACTGCAGGCATAATGGAAATGTAGACAGTGTTAAAAGCTCAAGGCCGTGACACATGAGGTAAACATCTAAAGCCTGAGAGTTCTCTGGAGTTATTCGTGACATTGTTGCTTTAATCACACTGAAACACCTTGTGGCCTTGTTATTTCGGTCTCAGTTTATTGCCTGTTGCTGGGAGGATTGCCAATCGCCATTTCTAGCCCATTCCCAAAAAAAAAAACACATTGTGTCTTCAGGTGCTGTTTGGAGGGGAAGAAAAATGAAGGCTCCGTCCAAAAAAAGCTCCTCGTCCTCAGTGGAAAACATTTGCTAAATGGATTCAAGAACAACTCTGAGAACACATTTTAGAAGACTGGGACAAGATCAGGACAGACTTTTTGTTTAAGCCTGCGCTTATGTCTGTAATTGTGTTTTTGTGGATATCAAACTCACAGATCAGATCCTGCTCCAGTCCACTAGCACTGCACAGTATTAATCTATCGAGGATGCTCCGGGAGCTGACTCGTGTGGACGAACATTAGATGAAACCATTAGTCGATTAGTCGACCAATTTGTTGGGATAGACAGATCATTCATCTGCATTTGTTTTCACAATCGATTCATCATTTTAGTCATTTTGTAAGCTGGCAAACGTTTGCTGGTTCCAGTTTCTAAACTCTGAAGCTGAGTAACTAGGGTGATAGCAGGTGGCCGAAGACATACAAATAATATTTAAACATAATTATACAATAGAAAGTAATCGTTACTTGTTTGTTGTATCCGCTGCAGGCCAACCTGCAAGTGCTTCAACTCCACCAGATGCAGTGTTTGAGGATATGAGACGGACTCACAGCTGTTACATTTTTCTTCCACATGCATTATCATGTCATCAAAGGAAAATTATTTAGATATGTTGTTTATTTATAAAATACTGCCTGCTTGAAAATATTCTCAAAAGTTCTCATTAGATGCTCTTGTCCTAAAAACAAGATAGAAAGCTTTTCATAGCTAGTTGAAATGTACTTCCTCTAAAGTTCCCACACTGGTTTGTCTAACCCAGTGTTTTTCAGCCCCCTGTGCTGCCGGATGTTTCCCTGCTCCAGCGCACCACATTCAAATGAATGGCTCGTTATTGGGCTTCAGCAGAGCTCAACGACGAGCTGATCGCTTGAATCAGGAGTGTTGGAGCAGGGAAATGTCTAAAACTTGCAGCGCTTGAGGACCCCATACAATAGTGCTCCATCTGTGTACTTTTGGTTCTTTTTTTATTGGTTCCTTCCTCTGTATAATTTGGATTAGTGAACCAATATGGATTCAAAGTAAAACTCACGCTCAGACACTGAAAAGTCAACACTCAATTTGCCAAAGTAACAGAGATCTGCTGGGATTAGCAGCTTGAATGTAGGTACTCAATTTCAAATGGTAATGCGTTACACTGCTGAATGAAGTAATCGCATTACTGTAGCATTACTCCTACTGTTCTCAAAACATCTCTCATACCATGTTGATAACGGTCTACATTGCATTTGTTATGTGTCAGACAGTGACGCCACAGAAATGAGGCTACCACAGACGCTTTGAAGAATCTCACACTTTGATCAGGGAGGGCTAATTTTATGTGCCCGCACAGTAAATGAATGAGAGAAAAGCTTTTACTTCAGACAATGTGAGACCAGAGAGAAAGTACTTGAGTCAGGCTACTGATTTACCCTCTGCAGACGTTCCACATGGTTTCTGTACAGTCGGCTTCTTACCTACACTGTCCTGATCCAGCCTTGTGATTGGTTGTCAGAAAGGCTGCTCCAGCTCCTGACTGGTTGCTCAACATCTCGTTTCGGTCAGCATCAAGCTGGCTGCCTTAAATACCTTGCCGCAAGGGTCATTTGGTGGTTTGCCAGTTCAGTTCCATTCTGTTTATTTATCCATGACTTTTGTGCGAGTATTTCCTTTTCAATACCGGCATATGGTGACATATGGCATTGGATCTATAAATACATTTAAAGTACGGGGGCCAGAGTCAGATTTCTTTAAGGCTGATATAATAGAGATACACAGTGAAAAGAGATGTAAGAAAGAGAAGAAGTTCAACAAAGTTTACACAATTTCACCGTATGAATGGAATCACAGCATTAAACATAAAGACTGCGGGGTTTGTGCCAGCTCTCAAGGTCCTCTAAAAAAAATGTCAACGTCCATGCTTTTAAATTTGAATGATCTGAAAGAAATGTTTTGCGTTGCTGTTAAAAGGTACAAAGTTCATTTCTTTATCTTTCCACATCACAGCAAAATACAAGCTGCAGTCCCTTTTAGATGAATAAACAGTAAGTCACAAAAACAAGCTATTAAAGTGTTGAGGATGAACTGAGGAGTCTCACAGTCTGAGGAATGGAGCCACTCTGTAGTCTGGTGGTACGGCAGCGGATACTTCTGTATCCTGCTGCCAGAGATGGCGGCAGGGTGAATAGACGGCGGCTGGGGTGGGTGTTGTCTTTAGGTTCCTTTGGGCTCTGTGCAGACATTCTTCCAGTGATGATCTGGGAATTTTTTTAGTCACCCACTGCACAGCCTTTCTGTTCTGGGAGCTGTATGAACCACGCCAGTTTGTCATGTTCCCAGTCAGAATGCTTTCCATCGCTCCTCTGTAAAAGTTAATGATTTTGATTCCCAGGCACCTAAACTGTTCACCTGCTATAATCAGCTCCACAGTTAGGAGTCATCTTGTTACCCTCTAAGGAAAAAAAGTCAGAATTTTGAAGGATAAAATCTATAAGAAAAGAAACGCACATTATGTTCCTAAGAAAGGTGCTGATCAATGAATTTTTCCTTTTTTTAGTCTATTAGTGACGTTTGCGTCTTCTTCACATATATATTCAAATGCAACCTTTAAACTCGAATGTTAAAAAGAAATTCCCAATTTGGGATTATAATAGTACATACATTTACAAAAAATGTATGTGAAGGAGTAGTTGGAAAAAGCAGGATAAGACTCAAAAGTAGAAATGGCAGATAAATCCCCAGTGCTCACTAATGCATGAGCTGAAACCCTGGCTCGGGCTACACTGCAGCATCTCTTCCTCCATTTGCATGTAATAAAATAATCAACATCCACCACCGGACTTACGCTCATCAAATATAAAGTATGGTGTCTTTTCCTGTGCAGTGTCAACCGTCCGCTTGGCTTTATGCATAATAACGAGCAGAGCTGAATTCTTTAAGTCGAGTCGGAAGTGCTGGACTCAACTCAGCGACCCAACAGAGCCTTCACACACACACACACACACACACACACACACACACACACACACACACACATAAAACACACAGAGGTTACACAAACATAAATGTGTGTCTCACAGTCATCTTTTTTTTATGCTGTGGCAGGTCGCAGAGAGAAACCAACGATGAGATTGAGCTGCCAAATGTGAGAAACCCTTGGCCCCTTCTGAGCCCGACACACAATGCACTGCTTTACCTCCCCTGTCACTACCTTCCAGTTCAAGCTCCGGACAGCTAATGGCCAAGAGAGTGGCACTTGGCCAGGCGAAGTGCAGATATGCACTCATATTGCACAAGCGCCAATGATTTAATGGTTCACAAAATTCCTCCTTCGAACAATGATTATCAAATTGTAGCTTAGCAACAGTTATGTGTATGTCTCTATATATTAAAGTTGTGTATGTGGGGCTGTGGTAAGAGCAATACTCTGTATTTGTGTCTCTCTTTTAGCCACTCCAAAACAAAACATACAAGAGTAAGATTCCCCTGGTCTGTATCTTGAAGTGTCCTTGGGCAAAATACTAAACCCCCAAAACTGCTGCTGATGTGCTGGTCGACTCCTCGCATGGCAGCCATCGCCATCAGTGTCTGTATGAATTACTGTAAGTTGCTTTGGACAAAACCGTCTGCTAAATGCCCTAAATGTAAAATCAATAGTCTCCTCCCAGAAATGAGAATCTGCTTTTGTCTGCCACTGTCTGTAATCAAGGGACAGTGTTTAAAAAATGAAAGTACGAATTTAAATTAGTAAATCTGCTACCATCAGGATGCGAACTGCATATGTGGCATGTGAGAATGTAAAGCCTACAGGTGTAGCAGCAGTAGCTCAGGGGGTGTGTCGTATGATGCACACATACACACAAGAACATATTTACCAACAGCAACATTTCATAGCTGAGGACACATATTCTCCTATTTATGCCATAGTGCTGTGGCCTGGAGTCTTACCTCAACTGAAATTGACAAAAGTAAAAAGGTTTTCTGAACTGAACACTTTGCCCGACGGTGCTCGACAGACAGAGTAAAGACAAAGCATGAGCGAGTCCTCCGCTCCCTCCTCTCCCCTGAAATATTCTCCTCTTTTCTGCATGCCCCCACATAAGAAGTAAAACAAAATAAATATTTGATCCACTTTGAAACCACTTCTTATGAATATATAACTCTGTTGTGAACTTTGAAGAGGACTATATTTGGTAATTTAATGAGGTAGCCGATGCTAAGCAAATCTTAATTAATCCTTAATAAACAAATGAAGAGCGCGGCGGTGAGAAGGGGAGGAAAGGCTGATAGCGCCTGTTATTATCGCAGGGCCGCTGCAAAGAAAACACCAATAAAAGAACCCAATGAATCATCTGCGAGTGAGTACAATTACCATAAGGCTGATAGTTTTCAACAAAAGCTATTAATCCTGTGCTTTTTTTTATCATCTCAAGTGTCGTAACACCATTCATAAACAACTTTAGTGTGAAGTTTTTGTGCTTTGAACCAGTGCCGCAACATGTTTTTAAAATGTGATCAATAAAAGGAGTGACTTCAACAGTATTTATATAATGATGTGTCAGTAGGTGAAGAGCATAACTGAGGTTTAATTGGGCTTACAGAGAAAATAAAGGTACAACCTTTATTTTCTCTGTAAGCCCAATTAAATCTCAGCATAAACTGCTTTCAGTTTGGATTCCTGTGAGTTGGAGGTCCAACCTGCGAGGAGCCGTTTCCTTCTTCACTGCCAATTAGAGCGAACAATTCCACAGAGCACCGTGCTCCGCGTTAATTATCGCGCGGCTGAGAGGCTGCAAAAAACACCGCACTCTACCTAAAAACTGCGATATGATAACTCTCAGGAAGCTAGATTTTCTTCTTTGTGATACTCCTCTTCATTTCCTTTACTTTCATATCCTTGAACGCAGTGCGCCGTGTGTCTATGACGACGCTGTGAAAGCAACTGCACCTCTTTTTCTACCTGATGTTACTCATTGTTGCGGTTTGTAAAGACACAGCAGGAGGTTATGTTGACATGACGGAGATGAAGGCTGTAATGTGCCGTGTTCTCCAGTTTAGCAATCAACAGAACAAGGACACGTTGTTTCTCTCTGCAACAAGGACCACAAAAAGCTTTTACCACTAGTGTTGGTTTTTCCTAGAAAACTTATAGTGTATCATGTTAGTTGATCGCAGTGTCATGTTTGTCAAGTATTCAGAGGTGCACCATCCCAATTTCTCGATTCATGTGTATTTACTCGGACTGCGCGCTTGAAAGAGCTGCGCTGCATCTGATCAGAGTTGGATGTGCCCATGTCAGTGTTTGAATTAAAAAGCCTCAGTGAGTCAAGAGGAATTTCTACAAAATGCATCTGTAATGTTGTTACGTATTTTTTTTTTTATTACACTACGCTCTTCCATGTATTTGCACCTGTAAACCAGAACCAAGCCACTACATCGCAGTTTCATCTGCTGCAGAGGTCCGTCAGTGCTATTAGATCAGGTGCAGCCATTGTTGGCAATTACTCTCTTCTCCTGTTATTTCTGCTTATAATGAAACACTTTTTAAAAAGCTTTTGGTTTATTTAGCACTAATAAAAGGGGCTGGAAGCAGCAGAAAAGGAACATTGATTTTCTAAAATAATATTTCAAAATGAAGGATTTTGTTATTAGCTGCTGTAGGTCCTTCTCCGCTGATAGGATAAAACACATTCAACATTACAGAGCTGACGGGATTGTCAAACGTTACCAAGCTGCAAGCAAAAGACAGCTAATCAATGGCCTGTGCCACTTTCACTTTATCCGTCATTCAATATGACAATATGTCAGATTGTTCAAATAGGCGCATCTCACATCGGAATGAAACTCTTTCAGAGGGGGCACTTCACACTGTGCTTCCCCAATAGCAGATGTGATGACAGCGGCGATGATGAACGATACAAGGACAAAAGCTGACAGATGTGATAAATACAACGTCGAATGGCTAATCAATCTCATGTGGGTAGAAGGAAACAGAGGAAAAGCAGCAGCAGGGAACTCCTGGTGTGAGTCAGCAGAGGCAAAAGAGTCTGATTGGCAGCATGAACACGAGTGTGTGTGTGTGTGTCTGCATGTGTCCGCAGACCACATGAGTGGACGTCTGTATCCAAGTGTGTGTGAAGCCTTTTTCGTGGTCTCTGATGCCTGACCTCGTCTTTATATGAGGCAAATTGAACAGGGAACCGTGTGTGTGTGTGTGTGTGTGTGAGTGTGTGCACGCATAGAAACTCCAGAAAAGCACATCCTTGCTTCCTTTTTACACTGTAGCTCCAAACACTGGCAAAAGCCCAAACACATTGAAAAATTACACTCCACAGAAACAAGTATGAGAGCAAGTGACAAATGACTGGCTTAAAAAATAATATAACTTCACCGTGGTGCAGGAGCATGAAATGTACCGACTCCAGCTCATAGCGGAAGAAGCAGAAGGGGGTGGAGGACTGAGACTGTCTATTCGTCTTCGCTTTTTTCGAACAGCAGACACTCCGTCCATTTACGTCTTCTGCTCTTCAGTCTTTTTTCTTTTTACACATTCTCACCAGAAGGCCATTACCACGCCCTAGATCATCCGAGTGTGTGCACATAACCTGTGTGTGTGTCTGTGTGTGTGTGTGTGTGTGTGTGTGTGTGTGTGTGTGTGTGTGTGTGTGTGTCCATCTCAACGCAACCTACTTCACCCAGGCATGGACATCCAGAACACTGTAGTATCTCACAGTGAGGTTTCCGTCTAAAACATGCAGAAGCCATTATTTCTTCTGCTCTCAGCATTTTCACCAGCTATCTTTAGCATCTGTATTTCAGAGTGCATTTCCTCACATCCCATAGTACTCAAGGACACGCACGGTGTCCAAGGTATCAAGTATCCACTCGAACTGTGCGCCCACACACTGCATGCACAAATACACAGCGCACATCTTCTCAGACCCCTTCCAGACGGAGCCAGCATTCAAAGCACCGCTTTCTGGCACTGAGAGTACTCCAGTGACTGCTGCACTCACATATCATTGTCAGACTCAAGATGGAAAGTTTTTTGTTTTTTTGTTTTTTTTCTTTCTCAAAGATCAAAATCGATGCAGCAGAACCAGAGATATCACCTTATTTCATTCCATCCTGTCTTCTTCCTTGTCGAAACCAGCTGCCCATAACACAACTCGACTTCATCTGGATATTTAGATGTGTTCTAGTTTCATGTCCTTAGACTCCTTTTTTCAAGTTCAAACTTGTAGTCTTTAGTTCCAACTGCTGCGGCCTCATGTGATGTCACTGGAGGCAGGGTCAGGTTTCATATTTCATGCAGCTCCCTCTGGAGCCACAAAAGGCTAAATTCAACATGTTTTACATTATGCAGTAGCAAACCCAAGAGACAAACTCCTGGGCTGAAAAATGCCAAAACAGAAGTTCTCAAATCGAAATGCCCACATTTTCAGCATAAATAAAAAAAAATGTAAAAAATGATTTTGATTTCTATAGCTAACAAGCTGCCCAGCTATTTCTCCATTGGGGTGACATCAATATTTTTCTCACCACTGTCAGGTGCTTGCCACCACTGAAGGGAAATGTTGGGTCTCTGTAAATAAATGAATCAAGGAGTATGGTTTAGACCTGCTTAATATGGAAAGTGTCATGAGAGGACTTTTATTGTGAATTGGCGCTATACAAATATTGATTGATTGATTGATTGATTGATTTGTTTGACCATTTTTTATGCAGTCTATAAAGTCTATACAGTCTATGTTCTATACAGTCTAGAATACACTTCAAGACCTGTAACTACACATTGATGCTTAAAAGCAAAGTTCCCACTTTCGATTTCAACACATAATTAGTCCCCCACTAACATCCCATTTAATCTGTTCTATATTCACTGTATGTTGATTGGAACTAATCCTACGGGGAAATAAGCTGATTGGAAGTCATTTTGAAAACATACTGGTAGTGTGGCCTTGTGGGTGGCAATGCCAGTGCACCAGTCCATCTGTTCAACACTTTGGATCAGATTAAAATATCTGGACATCTTCCGGACAGATTAACATTAATTTTGGCAGAAGCATAAAATGTCCTCAGAGGCTAAACCCTAATGAATTTGGTGATCCCTTTACTTTTCCGTCAGTCACCACCAGCAGCAGATCAGAATTTCCATATTGCCTTTGTTAATCTAAATTTCCCATCAGCTACATTGTCTCTCATCCAATCTAACATCTGCATTGGTTTGTAACAAGCATAGCCACATGAGGCCGCAACTGTTGTTGCAGACTTGTAGATTTTGTTCAAACCTGGACTCGTGTATAAACAATTCAATCATTTAATCATCTACAAACTACTGGGTTCACAAAAATAATGGAAAAAGCAAGGTTTTACTTTTTACCTCTCAGCGCTTAAATGCTTCTTAGGTATGTATTTTACCGTCTGTGGTATTCCCAAAGAGTTCAAAAAGAAATAATACTAACACTAATTAATATGCATTATTAATAGTCAGGACTGCAACTCGAATTTTGACCCTGAAACTGGATGAAAAATATTATGGAGGAGGTGCTTAATACAACAAACCTCTAGTTCAACTTTCTTTCACTTTCTGATGGATCAGGAAATATACCTGCTATCGAGTGCTGTATACACATGATATACATGGTTACCAAATGACCTTCCTCACAAGACCAGTTGGATTTACCAATGGTTTAGCTTGAGCTCTACATTCGTGGATCCACTATTATCAGCTGTCGGTCCACATCGCTTTCAAACCACAAACAAATTGCAACAAATGGGAAAATACACTAGTGTTGCAGTGAAAGCACCCAGAATGAAATTTGTGCAGTTCTTTATAAATCCACTTCTCCACGTATTCCTCTCAATTCCAAATAAGTCTGGTGCTGCTGCTCCCAGCTGGAGAAACAATCAAGCACGGTTTGATCTAAGACTGTCAGGAAAATCCTGCTTTTGGTTACCTCCAATGGTTTAATTTCTCACCTTTATGAAACATGTGATGTGAAAGGTTATTCAAGCATGCAGGGAAACACTGAATGGTTTTCAGGCTGGTATTGATTGAATTCTTTGAGTTTGAGACATTATGAAAATATGTCGGGTTCAGTCGGATAGTGCATCTTGAATAATACGTTTAGTTTGACATAACTGCTAATCAGCGGTGGAAATGGGTCATACTGCATTTAATCTGCCTTTGTGGATTTTAAAAAAACAGGATAGTTTTATTTGAAAAGATTTTCTTATTAGACGTTCTGCAATGTTTGCCAAATGTGAACATCTGCAGCAGGGACATCTCCAATGTTTTGTCTACATCTCATACAGCCAATACAGAATCTGCCACTCTTTGATGTACCGTCTCAACTGAGGAAAATCAATCTATGTTTAAGGCCCGATAGTGGCCTATATCATATGCTTCTAATACAAGTCAAAACATAGCATGTAGGCGGACGGCACACCTTAGACACTTATAAACACGATGGAATCATTTAAAATTCAGAGCAAGTTTGATGGGCTTGAGACAAATTACATCCCATCTTCACTGCGACAATAGGAAATGTGTTTGGGTGGAACAGAGATCTTGACCGGGGTGAAGGTGTTCTTTGTGCATATGCATATATATCAAAGCCGAACACAACCGAGTGCTGACTACAATGGAGCATTTCTTCTCAATATACTTGCCATGGGTGACTACTTAAGCCTGGTTTATGCTTCTGCGTCGCGGCGACGGCGTAGCTACGAAGTTCTGCATCGAGGGAACGCGTTGTTCTGACATGGTGTCGGTGGACGTCATCAACGTCAGTGATTCAGGGTTGTTATGCTAACAGGCTAACAACACGTAGTCAGACAGGCGGCGGTGCGAACGGAGCTAACAGCTGTCTGTCAGTCTGACCGAGAAGTTTCTCCCTTTACTTCGCTGTTAGTTGAATTAAATGACATTCACACTGTCTTTAACTGTCCGTGCGAACCAGTCCGCAGACTTGTGTGTCTGTTTGTGTGTCTCTGACTCTTGCGTGTTGACGTTGTGTGTCGCTAATCCGGCTAACAGTGAAGCTGCTGTTTGACAGATTAAGTTTGAATGGACAGAACTTGAGCACACGACAGGTTTTCATGTGGTTGCCGCTCGTACCACAAAAACTTTAAAATTGGCGGTGTTGTTATACTGTTGACCGGAAAAGCAACTGCTGGAAATGACGTTCTGAGCGGACCAATCACAGTCCTTGCCGTTCGCGTCTCGACGCGTCGACGTGACGCGTAGTCAGGATTTTTTGGAGGCGCACGTCAGGCTACGGCGTAGGGTCCGCGTAGGGGTCTGCGTTGACGACGTAGCTACGCCGTCGCCGCAACGCAGAAGCATAAATCAGGCTTTAGATGGAAGGCTATAAAAAATATGATGCGTTGAAATAAGAATGGAAGCAGAGAAAGCACTTTCGATCTCCCCCCTATGATGATGCTACATTGTGAAAATTAAAATCCCTCTTGAAGGTAGGAGAGCAAGTTAGCTGTCCGAGTTAGAGATTTGTTATTTGTTTGGTAATGGAGCTAATGGAGCTAGCAGATAACAGAGCTCATCACACGGCAGGACTGACAGTATCTGTGTAATGTGACTGCACAACATCTTCACAGTAAATCACCGTACTGAAGAACAGTCTGGAGGTAGAAGTACTTTGAATACTGTTAAGTAACAACTACAGATGATAATACAGCAAAGACATAAGCGGTGATGGCTGAGAGATTAAGGTGTTGGACTTGAAATCCAACGGAGTTTCCCTGCGCAGGTTCAATCCCTGCTCACATCCGTTAATACCATAGAAGCGTGCAAACAGTCATATTATTGCTGGATGAGACAATCCAAAAAGATTGTTTACAAAAATTGTGCACATGCTGTTTTCAAAGTCTGCTCTTTGTTGTTTGACTTTGGGCAGCTGTGTCTCACGGACAGAGCCAGCGTCTTGTTATCGGAAGGTTGCTGGTTCAATTCCCCTGCTCTGCATGTCAAAGTGTCCTTGGGCAAGACACTGAATCCCAAACTGCTCCTGATGTACTGGTTAGCTTCTTGCCTGGCAGCCATCAACATCAGTCTATGTATGAATTACTGTAAGTCGCTTTGGACAAAAGTGTCTGCTAGATGTCAACGACATCTTAATTTTGGGTTAACGTTCATGTTGGGACGTTTATATTCATTTTTTGGGACAGTGGTGAAAAGCCCTGTTCTAACAGTAACATAATGACAGACAGATACGTTTAACGTGTCAAAACACATTCTGGCAGAGTCATGAATATTCTGTAAGCTTCATAAATACATGATGAACACCAAAGTGTATTTCAACAGCCTGATGTTAGCTTTACAAGACATAAAAAAGTCAAGGTATGGGGTTTCTTGTCACTTCACTCCTTCGTCATGCACACTATCTTCAACAAAGCCACACAGACTTTGACAAAATGTACTGAAATGATGCATCCCACCACATTAGAGAATTTTCAAAATTATACTGAGAGGCAGTGGCCCAGGGCTTTCTGCAAGAAGATGAAAATGTGATGACATATTTGTGACACATTTGCTCAGATGACCATTCCATCATTTGTGTTTACTGTTTACTGTCCCCCTGTCTCTCCCTGAAAGGACTGGAGGAATTATCCTCACTGCTTTCTTCATATTTCATTAATTCTGACACCCCTTAATGTATGTTGCACACACGCACGCACACATACACACACAGCATTCTAACCTGCTCCTTGACGGAGGCAAGGATGGCGGAGGTGGTTTCAGACTCAGAGCCGTCTCCGTTGGAGGCATTGAGGACGGGGCTCAACATGGTGGCAGCGCTGGCAGTGTCAGTCTCCACCTCAGGCACTGGCATACCTCCTGTAAAACAAGGGAACATGGAACTCTTTGATTATTATTAAAAACACTGTGACATGCCAACATTTACACTGCGGCTGTTACACCTACAATCTCACACTCGTACTCACGGACAACTATACACACACACGTGAAGGCAGAGTCATAGCGAGGTTACTGCAAAAGTAAGATCACTGATAAACCAATGGACTAAATCTGGTTCCACTGCAAACTCTCTGTTTGATGATTAGTTTTTTTTTTTTTTTTTTTCATTTTGTCTCCGACTTATTCATGTTCAGGGTCATGTAGAGCTGGAGATTATCCCAGCATTCATTTTGCATCGGGCGGTGACACATCGTGGACAGGTGCATGAGTACATCTATGGAACAGGAAATCTAGGCCAGTGAGAAGAAAGTGTGCAAAGTCCAGAGAGAGAACAGTGAAAGATCTAATGGCAGTCCAGCAAAGAAGCCATGGTACT
Organism: Diplodus puntazzo; assembly: GCA_963678695.2. Lineage (NCBI taxonomy): Eukaryota > Metazoa > Chordata > Actinopteri > Spariformes > Sparidae > Diplodus > Diplodus puntazzo. The sequence continues at coordinate 25,257,875 of OZ023166.1, read as the reverse complement.
ACAAGCAGAGACAGATAGTAGCAGTACCAAGGTAGTACATCTGTACTCCAGAGTACCATACCCAGTGCACTCTGGACCATACTGATAATGATATTTCCAGGCCTTGAGTCAATGATTTGTACATTTTTATACTAAAAAGGTACTGTACATATCTGGTACACATGTGTGGCACAGTGTGCTACAATTTGTACCTAGGGCCAGATATAGTTGTAGTAGCAGCAGTGCAAGTGCAACAAGCTTGTAATCCAAAAGACACAAATGTGCCCTCATTTCAGTACTGCTAGCAGTGCCACTAGCCTGTCAGTATAGCAGTAAACAGAGCAGCTGTAGTACTCATTTATTGAACATGCCCATGTTTTAAGTGGTAAGCGGCGAGCTGAACATGTCAGTTCTCAATGCTTCCACTCAGCATTTTACAGCTTTAAATGAAAAAAGGGTAATGTTTCATAGCAGGTAAACAAAGCACAGAATCTCTGGTTTATTACAGTTCATTACACATCTGGTGGTGGTCCATATTGTATAGCCTATCGAAGGCTCACAATGAGAAACGCAGACTCTGATTGGTCAACAGTCAACCTAAAGCATCATGGGATTGCCATTGGATGGCTAACAATCATGCAAACAACAACTACAGCTCTTTTCAACGTGAAGTGTGGAAAAGTGTCTAAAAAGACACCGCATTTCAAAGCTGTGCCATATGATTGCACTGGCTCCCTCATTAGCACAGCCGTATTCTTATCAGTAATGCTTTATTTTACTTTGTTAGAAAAATAAAAAGTCTAATAAAATATTGAAATCATAGAATCTTTTGGCAGACAACCCAAAATGAAAGCATATGGTTGGCAATACTCCCAATAAACCCAACAGCATGTTAGACAGACTCCAGACAGCCACAGACAGTCTAGAGTCTGTGGACTCCTTTACTTTCAAAAGCATGGTCTTTATAGGCATGTCATGAATATATACTTTAATTTGCCAATAACGTCCTCAAACAGCTGGTTAACTTCGTGTTTATCAACACTAAGGAGGAAATAGTGCATTTGCTGGAAAGTATTTTTAGCAGCAGATTAATACACATGTGCTGCTCTTACTGAGTACTTAGCAGGATGGTGTATGTGGGATTGAGTTGAAAATCAGCTACAGTGTGTGTAAAACATGTCACCCAGTGATGTGTTTTCAATAGTGTTTAGACAATGGAGCTCCATGACACGGAGGAAGAAGATATATCAGTCTTTGATAACTCCTCTTACTATGTAAGATTCATTGTTGGTTTGGTGCTTTAAATGTCGTGTACAATAATAATGATAAAGACCAGCGTTTACTGTTTTAGGCTCAAGTCACACATGTCCAGTGGCAATTTGTCGATGTTTCTTAAATAAGGACGATAAGGTAAAAATTCAGACATGCACATAATTTGTTTGGTAGGTTACTCATAAATATCTCAAAACTTTGTACTGAATGAGCGTTATGAATGATTTTCACATCACAGAACTAAATAGGACACAGAGACATTGATTTTATGCAACATTTTGAATCTGGAAAGGGGAATCTTAAATACTTCTTTATGTTACAACTAAAACAGTCATTTTGATAGAACTTGAAGGACTATTTGTAGTGCCAGCACAGCCAGGTTAATAGTTCTGTAGCAGTAGTAGTAAAAGTAATAGTCGAAGCATTCACCATATATTTTTAGGACATTAAATAATAGCTTTTATCAAGAAAACATCAGCAAAAAAAAAATATTGGCTATTCCCAAAAATAGCCTAAACCTAGTTTTAGAAGGGCCGGCATACACACACAAACACACACTGGCATGCTTGATGCCATGTGTCATCCTGCATTTGACCAAACGTTGGAGGACACGGGCTTCACATGTGCCATGTAATCCTGATGCAGCACAGAGCTGGTGTAACAGCTGCATCAGCCAGCTTTACACACTGATGAAAGGCTTGTCATGAGGAATCTAACACATTCACACACACGCGCGCGCGCACACACTCACACGCGTAGAGAAAGACTGGCTGTGGGCATGAGGCAGCACCAGCAGAGTACTGAGGCAAAAAAAAAATAAAATGAATATATAAATGTAAGCGAAGCCTGTGAGCAGAGGGGAGATGGAGAGGTGAAAGGAAAAGAGGAGCGGAAAGAGAGTGAGAGTGCGAAAGCGCAGAGAGGAGGAGGTGAGGTGAGGAGAAAAAGAGTGATACAAGAGGAACAGAAAGGGTGAGGAGAAAAGAAGAGGGAAAAAAACTACTCTTGCAGGCTGCTAGGCAACAATCTCTGGTCACTGACGGCTGCTAATATGGCTGACCTGGCTCTACTTGTCTACCATTTTGGAGAGTGTTCCCTTCTCCTCTCCACCTATCCATCCATCCCCCGTCACCGGTTCTCGACTTAAATTTTTCATCACCACTCACCTTTCTACTCGCACTACATCTCTCTCTCCTCCTTTCCCCCTCATGCCTCTCCACATCGCATCCTCCTCCTCCTCCTCCTTGTTGCCTCTGTAAACTTCCCCTCCCCTCCCTCCCTCTCTTCCTGCCCACTTTCTCTTCACTTGACCTATTTCAGCGTCTCCTCAGCTTTTCAGCACATTTCTGCTTTATTAGGCAGAAAGCAGCGGAGGGCGACAAACGGATGACTACCCGAAAGGTTGGCGGGTTGGATTTGAACCTGCAACGTTGCGGTGCACCTGAGCCTTCCCATCACCCTCGTAGTATCCCCCAACCCCCTCAAAAACACTTGGCTACCTATCTGGCCCTCGTGACACCACTACATGCTTCACATTCTTAACGCCACCCTCTCTTTCCCATCTTCTTTTTCTGTTTATGCTGCGCGGTCAAAACTGCATCACGCGCCGGCACGTGTCTTCCATCCTCCCCTGACACCTTCCTCCCATATCCACCTCCCTGCCTACTTACCTCCTTCCTCCATGCCTCCATCCTTCTTACTCCTCCTCCCTTACCCCTCTTTGCTCTGCATGTAGTCACATCACACACAACCCTTCTCATTATCACCTCTACCGATCCTAATCTGTCTCCATCCTCCCGTTTCTCAAAAAGAAAATACAATCCTAAACCCTTCCGCCTGAGGTAGCCTGAAGTATTTGTCAGTCATGAAAATGCTCACCTGTCTTTAAGCTCTGAAACGTTTGCTGTGCGGTGGCCTCTGTGATCACAGGGTAATAACACATTGTCTTGTCTTAAACACGGCCGACTGTCTTAGTAATGTTACTGAGCAATAGATTCTGTTATTAGTCACCCGGAGCTACTGGTCCGGCTACCAGACCAAATCAAAACTCAGCATATTATTTATCTGTATCTATATTTTATATATTATTCCTAGTGTTGGGGGTAACTTGTAACAATGAAATCCGTGAGAGTACTTTTTTGTTGCAATAAATAACGACACATGTTAGTTCTGCAATTCAAATAATCCATTATTTAGTTAAAATTCTATCCGTTAGTGGAAAATATAGCTGTCTTTTCCTTCCCTTTTGTTTGCCACAAAAATAAAATAAAATCCCTGAAGCTCTCTCCTGCTGCTCAGCAGGTGGTAAATGTTATAGATGCTATCATGGCTTTTTGTGTTATTTAAGGGTGTTTTTTTTTTTACTAAGCCTCCTTTGTCATAAAACAAACTGCTCAACAAAAATAATTTAAATCCTTGTCCTTGCGATGAGACACGACTCCACAGTGCAAGTATATCTTGGAAAAATATGTGATTATTGTTCCATTAGCAGCCTAACAAGCCTCATAACTGACATGACACGTCACCTTCTGTGTGGTGAGAAGTTGTAGCCTCGGAGAAAGAAAATAGCTCCAACATGAAACGCTCACGACAACATTAACTACAGGAGGTAATGATTGCTGAAGAGACATTACTGTTGAGTTTTTCAAAAGTAATTTTTTTGGCACTTCAGCACAACAGACCAGACATCTCTACATCTCCAAAAGTTGGCAACTCACACCAAAACAGTCTAGATGGATAAATAACACTAAAGATAAGATTTTACTTTTGAAGTAGAAGTACTTTTGATTTTGGAGTGAATTAAAGGTTTCATTTTGAAGATAATTATTGTGTAACAAATTTCGTTTTTCAAAAAACTCTCCCTGGTGTCACTGAATTAGCTACTGAGAGCCAACAGACTGGATTTTTTTGTTTTTCCAATTCACTTTCGGTTAAGTCCGTATGACGACAGTGGATGCTGGAACAAAGAAAACTGAGTCATGCATGCAGTGTACAAAGGAAATGGGCCATTCTAACACCGGCCACATGACCATTATGAAAAGTTAAAAAGTGGGGGCGGCAACGTCTCCCTTGACAAAGACTTATGAAGAACTGACAATTTATGTTCAGACATCCAGGTGCACCATGGAGGGGGTTGACCTGTCATCGTCCCTCGCATTATGACTTGACCATACAACACAGTTTTAACAATATCTGTGACTGCCACATATCCGATGCGTTCCTGTTGTACTACTGTCAGGTCCATTTGTCCATTTACCCACTTAATGTATTTGCTTGGTCTCGCACAATTGTGCTGTACTGTTAAATGATTGGCTGTCAAACAATTGTGAAAAGAAATCTGGAGCAGCAATACATCCTGCAATCTGCGATTAAACCTCAGTAGTAGGAGTTGAGGACAAACTGAGGCTGCAACAATGTTCAAGTACAACAAAAAGCCAGAAGTTAGATTTTCCCTGTTTTACAACACAACAGAGGCTTTCAGAAATGCATCCACTCCGAAGCCTGTTTTTTTTGAGCGGCACCATTTCTGGGTGTGAAAAAGCCCTGATTAGCGTGGACAGAATGTAAAAACAGCCTCTGCTTCCTAAAAACTTGAAAGAGGGGTTTTTTTGTTCTAAGTATGGCGATGTCAGTTCCACAGTTGGTCAGTGTGCCAGCGGATCAATACTTCCATATCAACGATTATTGGATGACTGCTGTGAAATTTGGTTCTGACATCCATTTAACATCCATGGCCCCCAGACGGTGGTCAATTTGGTTTGTGACCAAATACTGCAAAACTGACATTCCCATCATTCTTTGCTGTTCTGTAGTGCAAATGTAGTGTGATTTTTTGAATTTCTAGCACACTGCTCCAAGATGATAAACATAGTAAAAAGAATGAACTGCAAAACAACATGTTAGCATGCTGATTTTAGAATTAAGCTCAAAGCACCATTGTGCCTTGGTACAGCTCTACAGAGCCTCTCTTTTATGGTAGTAGACTCCCGTTTCATGTGATTTCTTTTTTTCCTATCACTCAGTGCAAGTCCATACATTCCTGCCCCTATATCACAAATTCCACTACACTAATGGTGAAAGAAGTTCTGACTCTGAGTAATATCCATGAATTGTCTAATAACTTTATCTCTGTGGATACTTATGAGTGAAACATTGCACACGACAGCCCATCCAGTCTTGAACTTGATCATAGAACTGGATCAGAGAGCGTTAGAGAGTGCCCAGCGGCCCAATTTGCCTATAGAACAAAACAAGACAGAAGCTCTGGTTTTGACTGTGCAGACAGGGCAGGCAGCCAAATATAGGTCAGCTCAACAGACCGTGTCCAAGCCCTCATCACACAACTGACCAGTACAAAGCAGCTTTCCCCAATAACAGCCGCCAGAACTAGGTTATAGAGGCCCACAGCCCAGCTAGAGACAAGACTTTGAATATGGATTAGGCCTAAAGGCTTTATTTTACTGAAGTATAATCTTGGATTTTTTTTAGGTCTATATTTCAGCGCCGTAATGCAGGGGTATTTAGCCCCGCATTTCAAAGCGGTAATCTCTGATATTGCTGTAACGTTGTAAATGCAGCTCGCGACGCTATGATTGACATGCCTGACACAGGGAATATTGAGCTTAATCTTTTGACCCTTTAAGCTCATCAGTCAGGTCTGAGACAGGCGTGTTTTGGTGAAGACGGAGTTCATAACATATCGGCAGCAAATCAGCTAAATGTCCATGTAGAAGCTGTGTTACAGATGCACGTGTGTTGCACGACTGAGTTCCTGCACGGAGCACCAGAGCATTCCCCGCGTGTGTGTATATTTGCGTGTGTGCGTCCCTTCTGGGATGTGTGTTTGTTACGTGTTTGACGGGCAGTCCCTCGTCGCCTCATTAAAACTTGCTGCAGTGTTTTGTTTTGGCTTCACCAGTCATCTGTCCCTTTGTCTAGACCCTGTGCCCACGACTCCGCTTTCAAATTAACAAGACTTTAACACTTACATTAACAATGTAATTAGCGCTGTCTGTGTCTCATTGTGTATTTATTAGGACCTGCAGTCCACAGCGGAGATATGCCTTTCATTTTTTCGCTGCTACCCTTAAGAGCTCTGCGATGCGTGCCTGATTTTCTCTCAAGCTTGTTTTCTGCAGCAGCCACAGTGAATTAGACAAACTAAATTAAACATGGGGGATCAGGGATTGAAGTTTGCATGTGTCTCCTCTGATCTATGTTCGGGATTGAACAAAACACAGGGACAACTCTCAGTGCAAAGAACTCAAGCAAGCGTATAATGCTGCCTTTTAACATGATGGTTAAATTGAGCAGATTTTTTTTGTCGACTAATTGAGGTCAGGTATGGTATACTCTAACATACTAATGAGAATAGTTTAATCAAGCTGCAACCCTGTCTCCCACAAAACATGTTTACTGATAATTTGCTTTCCAACAACACTAACTGCTAGATAAAGTGACTTAGGTTCACTGGTCATGTTTGTATCAATCCAGGAAGTGTGCGGTCCTTAAAAGCTTCGCCAATTACTGGGTAGTGATGAGCCAACATACAATTAGCGTCAGACGCTGCGGTTGCCCACAGATCCACTGAACACTGTAGCATCTTTCAGCCCATTGTTTTGATTTTGCCTGCAGATTAACTGCTGTGGTTCTCTCTCACCATGCTCTGCTCAGTATCAAACGGCAGACAGACAAAGTCAGTGACTAGCTGGTGAGCATGATGGCGTATTTTGCAGCTGCAGACCAAAACAAAAAAAAATATTGTCCATAAATTTGCAAAGTGGTTTGATGCTACTTTATCACGGCTGTTCTGCTGCCCCCAGTATTAATAAGTTAATACCACTGAAGTACAACACTCACCAGCTCATGACCCTAACTCTGGGATACCATAACCTGCGCTATACTCCCTCTGATTGGCTTACCTTAGTATTCTTACCCTTATCCAAACTGATCATTACTCCTCATGCATATACAGGACAGGAAGGCTCTACGACGGGTGATTCAACCAGAACATCACTGGTACCCATCCACACAGCATCAGCAACATCAGTCAAAAACAATATCAGTATTTGATTTTTAAACCATTGTTTAAAAAATGACAATGAATTGACCTTGTACCTAAACATAACCAACACAGGCAACAAGTACTAACCAATGAGAGGCAGGGTAGGGCGGATCATTTCTTGTCCATCCTAGAAAAAATGAATTGGCCACTGCCTGTGTTCATGCATACTAACACAAAATGGACAGTCAGAGTCAGTGATTACGGTACAGTTGCCAGGATGTGCCAATCTGGCGGGCAAATGCGATGAGATTTCCAATTTTCTGGAGAGCCAACGCTCATCAAAACTGGGAGATAAAAAGGACAATGGTGTATTCCAACAAGCTGACAACCTGAGATGATGTGCATCTGTGGTGTGGGCTTACATGGAAAACAACAGGTCATGACATATATCACTGACATATTACCATGACATATCAATACAGCCACTAGTGGGATAGAGCAACCCCCTTTGGGGTGGACCCTCTCACTTTGCGGACGTTTTATGTGTACTAAAATGCCTCATGACGCAAAAAAGGAAAGGTGTCACACCGGTGTCTTGTGAACTTCCTGTTTTAAAAGTAACTCTCCTCTCATTTCAGATCACTTGCCCTTCCTCTTGTGTCACCGGTCTGATCATCTCTCCTGATCCCTGATTGTGTCCACCTGTTTCCCATTTCCCTCATGTGTCTTATAGTCTGCGTCTCCCTTTGTCCTGAGCCAGAGTATTTCGGTCAGCCGTGTACCACAGCCTATCGTCACAGTCTTTGCCTTGATCCATGCCAAGTGTGTTCACATTTGTATATCTGAATCCTTGTTTCCTCTTTAGAAGAGTGATTTTTTTGTTGTTTGTCAGCTCAGTTTTGAAGCTCAGTTTAATTTTGTAGCTGTTTTTCTTGCCTCCGTTGGAGAGTTTTTTTGTTGTTAATTTCCAGAGCAGTTATCTCATAGAGTAGTTTAGTTCATAGCCTTTTTTCTTAGCCTGCTTTAGAGTGATTTTCTGTTGTTTCAATTTTTGCCTTGAGGTCTTTGGCCTCCGTGTTTTGGTTTGAGTGTTTGTTTCTTAGTGTTTCTTGTATACCTAGAATAGGAAGATATTTTCATAGCCTGTTGTTTGTCGCTCTGTCTAAAGAGAAGATAAGAGTTTTCAGAATAAAAGCCTGCCTTAACTGTTCCCACTCTGCTCGTGAATCCTCATTCTAGTCCAGGCCTGACAAAAGGCAAAAACCCAAAACGCATAATATGACCTCTTTAAGCATGCCTTACCAGAAGCAAACATATGCCTTTTGAACAAAATATTTAATCATATCACTGTTGGAAAAACACAGGTGTTAATAATATGATGAATGGTGTTTGAATTCTATTTAGCTGCTTCAGGTTCAGGACCCCGGTAATGTGCATGCTGGCTCACTGTCGCAGGCTTCACAGGTGTCCATTCTTAATGAGTTGATTAGAAACACCTGTGCTTTTCTGTCTATGAAAAGTGAAAGTGCTGTAAAAGATGGCTCTAAACCAGATAGAGGACATTCACAGTGGATATTTTTTTTAAAAATATCATGCATTGGCAGATGAGGACACGTTGAACTCTTTCTTATCTTCATAGAACATCATCTGGGCGGCATCACGTTCTCGCAAAACTAGCCGATGAAAACTGGCCGGATATGAAACTCGTTTTAAGAGATGCGATCAGACAAGCTTCATCAACACAAACTATACAGCTGGATACAAACATTTACAGGCCCTGCGCACCAACACAGGTGTCTCCAGTTATTGCTGATTACTCATCTGCTCAGGTTGAAGGTGGCTGATGCTCTGCCGGGTATTACACCAAGTCCCTGGACTCCGCACTCATGCATGGTAAGGTGATAAATGATAAAGGTGCAATTTGTCCAATAGAGCAGACGCAACAAAGCTAACAGGAGTGTGAGGGATGTGACAGCCCCGACACAATCCGGAGTCTAACCAGCCAAAATACGTGAAATCACCTGTGCGGGTGTACCGTATGTAAAGCATTTGAACTGAATGAACTACGGAACTGTCACTGGCAGACATTGGCAGATGGCCTCACAAGCATCATTGAGCTTTAATCACCCATCAACCAAATCTATCTGTGGTGAAAGTCCAGATGCTAATGGACATTTATATTCAGCACACACGCTAATACACACAAACACATACCTACTGCCTGCACTGCTGAGATATAGCATGCATCCCTTGGAGTGTCACTTAAGAATAGCAGCTCTGATTACATACCATTAAGAGGTGACTAGCAACGATAAAAAAATCTATCGTTTAATATATATGTATATATAAAATGTATTATTGCTACCATTAAAACACAAAGCCAGTGGCATTACTGCCTGAATGCCTGGCTCAATGAATATGGATCACAATCCAACGGGGTCTAAATGATTGCGTTTTCATTTCAAACGGCTCTGTCTATTTGCGGCATAAATGCTAATGATGCTCACTGATGTTTGTCTGGGTCTGATAGAAAGTGCTGCTGATTACATAATCAAAATAGCTAAAGTGTAAAGTTCCAAGGACAGCTGATGACTTCAATAACAGCCTGCTGGGTTTCTCACTTTGATTTCTTTTTGTCTTTATCCCGGCACAGTCATGCTTTGCGTGCGCTCGGCTAATTACCCAGAAGGAACGAAGAGCATTAGTCAACCAGGATCATGTAAATACGGTGAAGGGAATCTGACAAAACAATGCGACTCACAAAAGAAGCTGTAAATATGGTCTGACAGCAGGCTTTATGATAGAACTCAGATGTTGATGGATCACAGGAGCTTGATGATGGTCTGTGAGGTTTCACAAACCTTCGGGCTCTTTGACGAGACAAACACTACAGCTAATGTGGCTGATTAGACCTGTGACAAGCACGTTATTAGCGCATAACAACAGACGACTGGGCTATATTTAATCCAAAACAGAAATGCAGCCTGATCTAGTGCAAGATCGTAAAGAGGAGCAACGACAAGTGAACAGATTGATGTAAAGCAGTGCAAGTAAAGCTCTATCATGGACAAGGCTCACCCCATTTCCCAGGTGTGGACATCTGCAGTGTAGTCGCAGCAGGTAACTGAGACAACTCCCTCCACAGCATGCAGCCTGATCCCGGACCACTGCATCAGCTCCCATGCCTCCAAACTTATTCAGATGTAGCGACTAAGCTACACTACACACAAGTAAAAGGAAAACGGCTACAAAAATGTTACCAATCGTGGATAAGATTAACATCAGCACTGACTGCTGCGAGATGACAGAAATAACAACAGCTTTGCTTCTTTTTGGTTCATTAACTGCTCCTATAGCAACTGCAAGATAAATCTGACAATCAGGCAAGACAAACAAGATATCAGCGACATCATCAAGACAAAAATGAGCACTTCAACGCGTTTTGTCCATGTTGCTGTGATGGCTAACAGAATTGTTTCATTCATCTTCTTCTTCTTTGTTGCATCCATTTGTTTCTACGTTTCAGCTTTAAAGCTCACAAACACCCCGGAGTCGGGAGAATGACTCGAGACTCAAAAACAACAGGGTCATCCGCGGAGTATGTGAGTGCACAATTACTATTGTAGTGCCTGATATCGCCACCTGAACAGAAATTAAAGACAAACAAAAACCAACACCTAAACATAGTTTCTGCTATAAATGAATTTCCTCTGTCACAACTTTGAGACGTATGTGCTGCATTCGCCACTACCAAAAATGTTTTTGTGGGATTTCATGATTCCAGGAAGATGATCCCAAACGAGAATCTTGAACATTTCAACTTTTCTTTCGGATCTACATTATTAGTTAACAGACAACACTGAATACAAGAATACAAACCTGTCTGTTAGGGTGCTCCAGCCTCTCCTTTTTGAGCCACCCTCAGGACAAGATGTCTACTTCGTACACAATACCAGCAGATGGATACAGACATACCACTGCAATTTCCTGACGTAATGGGCAGACCGCCATCAAATTTGCTGAGAAGGTTATGTCAATTTGCTCAGGAGACTCCCTCGTGGCACACTCAGTACAAACGTTTTGACTTTTTTACACTGGTGAGGCTTTTAGCAACCCTATTTGTTGGTATTGTCAAAATCCAAAAACTTTGATCTTGTGACCTGTGGGACATTGATGAATTAAAGTGAGTACACTCTTTTCATCTTATGCGTAACAGTATCTCTTTCAGTCAATTTACCGTCAGTATGCTCACCTCCCATTGAGTTAGACTGACATTACTGATTGCAAGGGAATCAGTCAGCGTAGGAAAGAAGCAGGATTAGTAGCAAATCTGAGGGATTTGGTGGACCAATTTAAAAAAGCCAGAGACGCAGACATATGCAGTCGCATGATCATCAGAGTGAGAGTGTTACAGATGTATTTTTAGGGCACTGGGCTATCTGGAAGAACTCCATTTCGCGCCCTTTCTAGTCGCAGTTTTTTCAAGTTGGTAGAAAAAGAGTCGTAACAAAGAGAAAAGTTGAAGGGAGAAGAATCAAAAGCTAACAGGAGGAACTTGTTAGTCTGAGCGGCGCTAAAACAACATCATGGTTTTTAAAGCTCACAGGCGCAGTCAGGTTGGACCAAAGCGGCTAATGCAGATTCAGATCGGTTGTGATTTCAGTGGCTTTCAACCGACTTTTCTGGAGCTAGTCAATCACACAAAAGAAGAAAATCTTTGAGTGTATATATATAGTAAGCCTTTTTATAACGCAGGCTTTTACATATATTTACATATTATTTTTATTTTTTTTACTCCTCAGATCCCTTTAAAACAACCTATACTAGAGCTCAGAGTAGAACAAAAAAGGCCTTTACTCCTATGCAAAACAAGATTGAATGTCCTAACTTTAAACAAAGCCATAAAGGCTGTGTGTGTTTACTATGCCCACTCACAAATGATTTGGCTTGACTGTACAACTCGCAGGGAAACTGTACTGTAGCTTGTTACACAGTCATGTGACTTCACAGATCTGTAGATGAAGGCTTTCATCGGGCTGTTTGTCCTAAATTTAAACTTCAATCAGGCTAAAATAAACAGCCAACAGAATTCAATTAGCAGTAGTTCTCTGTGATCCGAGTCTGCCATTTTAACTCGCGATACCAGCAGAGGCTCTACGGTGCACACCTCTAGGCAGCTAGGGCATCTCAAAGACAATTCTCCATTTACAGCTAATGAAAGAGGTGTGCACGGCACGGGGGGGAGGATCTTTATCACATACAATCATACAATGCACAGTGTAGTGTGGTGCCTGGGGACTAACTCTTTACAGATACATTAGATGTGGCACTCATCCTCACATTTCCAACTCCTTTGCTTTAATAGCCTTTTGCTAGCTAACGCGGCACATATCACAGCGGGAAACAGCAGCCAGTAACAGAAATAACACTGAGGCTACACACAGTAAGCACTCGAAGGCATTCAAGTCTAAAACCAATGGTTAGCATGGGTTGAAAGCAGGTAGCCCTCGGCACCTCTGAAAAAACCTGCTTTTTACTACAAATCTATACCAGACATTGGATATACGCCACATGTGTCACACAGTGATGTGCACAGGAGGGGGGCAGGGGGGGCGGTCGCCCCCCCTTGTGGCCCAGTTGTTGAAAAACGCGCGCTAAAGTGCCCTCTTGGGTGGAAAAAACACACTAAACTGCCACCTTGGCTGGTTAAAACATGATAAACTGCCCTCTTGGGAGGCAAAAAACACACTAAACTGCCCCTTTGGCTGGTTAAAACATGATAAACTGCCCTCTTGGGTGGCAAAAACGTGTGCTAAAGTGCCCTCTTAGGAGGCAAAAACGTGTGCTAAAGTGCCCTCTTAGGAGGCAAAAACTTGTGCTAAAGTGCCCTCTTGGGAGGCAAAAACGCGTGCTAAAGGTCCCACCTGGTTGGCAAAATACAACTGCCTTCTCAAAAACGCGTGCTAATGTGCCCTCTTGGGAGGCAAAAAAATTGTGCTAAAGTGCCCTCTTGGGAGGCAAAAAACGCGTGCTAAAGTGCCCTCTTGGAGGAAAAAATGCGTGCTTCCTGGTTGGCAAAACACACTAAACTGCCCTCTTGGCTGGTTAAAATATAAACTATCTATGTAGGTGGCAAAAGGGCGTCTTTAAGTGCCCTCCTCATTGGCAAAACACACTAAACTGTCCTCTTCGGTGAAAATGAAGCACTTAATTGCTCTCTTGGGTGGCTAAAACAAGTTTAAGCGCACTCCTGGTTGGCAAAACATGATAACCTGCCCTCTAGTCTTGGGTGGTATGAACGCGTGCTTAAGTGCCCTTGTGGTTGGTAAAACACAAGTGCTCTCTGCCATTGCGCTGCCATTGGATGGAGACTATTGATTCCAATTAAGGCATGCAAGCTTTCCCAGAGTCATTTTAAACCCTGTTTATGTTCAATACACTTTGTACGGCCATTAGCCCATATGTTCTGTTTTTTTTAAATGTATTTTTTTCATTTATTTTTTGCAAACGGGCTAAAAAAACTTTCTAGATTTTGTTTTCAATTTAAAATTTAGGCTAGGTCATTTAGATTCATTGTATTTAGTAAATGATGGAATAAATTGATAGCAGCTAGATAGATGGTAACTTAAGTTTTAAGAACACATTCCCGTTGTTAAAATAAGTCCATTCCATCCATTTAAGTATTCAATTTTAGACACACTCTCTCTCAAATGCTCACATGTCAGTGGGGACTTAATACTGACTGAGGTGCAACCCGGCATCCTTCTGCTGTGTGAGCTAGGTAGCTAATATAGCAAGCTGTCTATTAAGTTAGCAATTTTGCATTACTAAATACTAGTGTATGTAGCCTGGAAGTGCTATTATTAGGTAGAGATGCCTATCACATGTTTAAGCCTCAGCTGAGGAGCTAGCCTAGCTAAGTCTTGCGGGAATAGCTTTTTAAAGCTAGCCAGTAAAATTAAGCATTGTGTTAGCATTGCATATCAGGGTTTCCGCCAGGTTTAAGTTGACCCCCCGCCAGGCTAAGCATTTGGGATTTTTTTATTCTATTTTAATATTTGAAAATGCTTTTCTTTAAAATGCCTTTTTCAAGTGCACAGCTCAGTTGGAAACATATACAGAGGCTTGCAAAAGTGTTCACCCCCCTTGAACTTTTCCACATTTTGTCACGTTACAACCACAAACTCAATTGTATATTAATGAGATTTCATGTGATAGACGAACACAAAGTGGTGCATAATTGTGAAGTGGAAGGAAAATGATACAAGTTTTTCAAACATTTTTAAAAATAGAAAACTGAAAAGTGTGGTGTGCAAAAGTATTCACCCCACTTTACTCTGATACGCTTAAATAAAATCCAGTGCAACCAATTGCCTTCAGAAGTCACCTAATTAGTAAATGGAGTCCACCTGTGTGTAATCTAATCTCAGTGTAAATACAGCCCAACCGGACAGGTCAGGGATGAAGTTGTGGAGAAGTTTAATAAAGCACGGTTAGAATATGAATAACTATCCTAAACTTTGAACATCTCACAGAGCACTGTTCAATCCATTGGATGGGAAGATGGATGGAGCCAAATACAGGACAATCTTGGAATAAAACCTGTTAGAGTCTGTAATAGACTTGAGACTGGGGCGGAGGTTCACCTTCCAGCAGGACAACGAGCCTGAACATACAGCCAGAGCTACAATGGAATGATGTAGATCAAAAAATATTCATGTGTGAACGGCCCGGTCACAGTCCAGATCTAAATCCAAGTGAGAATCTTTGGCAAGACTTGAAAATTGCTGTTCACAGACACTCTCCATCCAATCAAACTTGAGCTATTTTGCAAGAAGGAATGGGCAAAGACTTGCAGCTGTCATTGCAGGGAAAGGTGGTTCTACAAAGTATTGACTCAGGGGGGTGAATACTTTTGCACACCACACTTTTCTGTTTTTTTATTTTTAAAAATGTTTAAAAACCATGTATCATTTTCCTTCCACTTCACAATTATGCACAATTTTGTGTTGGTCTATCACATAAAACCCCATTAAAATACATTTACATTTGTGGTTGTAACATGACAAAATGTGGAAAGTTCAAGGGGGGTGAATACTTTTGCAAGCCACTGTATGTTCATGCTTCATCATAGTTTGTTTCTTTTGAGTTGTCAAATAAATATTTTAAATGTGTATTGTTCCCTGTGTTTTTATCACAGAGCCCTATTGGGTGAAGAAAACACACTAAACTCCAGACGACTATTAAGATCAAGACATACTATGAAACATTACTGTTGCAATGACTTCTTTGTTGGGCCCCTTTTTGATCTATATTGAGCCAGAACTATATCTCACAGAACCAGTTTGGATTATCTGGTGCTAATTTGGTGTTAAAATGCACTAGAATACAGGAAATGGCATCTGCTTAGTTGAAAATGTTCTGTGGGACCCTCAGACCCTCTAGGGTTTTATTTCCTTTATACATCCATGTCTCTGTGTTCTTCACAGTCCAATGTTGAATCTACACAGCTCTCGTGGATGCTGATCCTAACTACAAATTAACTTGAGTAGTCTGTCTAGTTAGTCTGTTTTAAGGCTATATAATGTGCTATTTGTATAACATATAAACATGTCTAAAGTGCCCTCGGCAACACACAGAACTTAGTGCCCTCTTCAGTGGCGAGAACGCGCTGTATGTGCCCTTTTTTTCTTTTCGCCCCTGCCCTTCAAAAAGTCTGTGCACGCCACTGGTGTCACATTAGCCTCATACTAGATGTCTGAAGGGAGCGATGAGCTTCACTCCCAAGAAAGCGTCTGCACCATTATCAGGTGTCACAAACTCACACTGATCTAACCTCACGGCAAAATGATGAACCGAGGATCGATCGTAGAGCCTGACAAGCATTCACACAACTCACACACAAGCGGACGAACCCTTTTTTTGCATTTTTTTTTTCTCTGAGCAGTTTCTTTGCATGACAGCCTATCCTTAATTTTGGGATGAAAGGGAGGTTTCCTTTTTTGGGATACTGAATGCTTTACACTCATTACTTTTTGCGATTCGTGCTGTTCCTGGCGCGGAAAAAAACATCTTATCAACTCGTGCTGATCTCCCACAAGCTCAGAGTAATTGCAGTTCATTTTTCTCCCCCCGGTGTGAGCACATCTCGTGATGATGTCGCTCGGAAGCCCATTTATTTATTTCACCTTCAAAGCTGACATAAAAGATAATTACCTTCAGATAATTAAGGTGGTCGCTTTGACAACTCTATATACTATGAAATATGAACATTACATCATGGGGAAAATAACATCCCACAACTCCGTTTTGCTATCGTCGTTTGCTGATCGCTATGAAGTGACTCACCGTACATTATGCAAGCAAGCACACAGGACATGTACACATAATGAAAAATACACACTCACACATATGACACACATATGCCCCAACCACACACACTTTTTCACACTTTAACCTCTCTCATTATCGCTTCTTTTTAGCTGAGAACTGTCACTATGCTTAACTATCATCGCACACACACACACACACACCATATGTTGCTCGGTCATTTAGTGACTCTGTCATCGCAGCCAATGAAGTTTCACCTCAGCACACTGAGTCAGTCTGTTGGGGACTGACTCCAATGAAAACAGAAAGCATGTCATCACAACAGCTCTGGCCTTCATCAGTGATCTGAGTGCGAGAGTGTCAAATGTTTTAATAGTGTCTGCGTTCCCTTCACTTCTCCCCGGTGATGGTTACATTATGTATGTAGTTGAATTAACACAATTATCATGACAGCCGTGTGACTTCGTTGTGTTTGCTGTGCTGTTTTTAAATGTTTTAAAAATGACACTGTCGTGAGTTCACATGTTTCGCTGTGCACTACTCTAATGCAATCAGTGTGACTTCGTAATCAGACGCACAGCAGGGCATTAATAAAAAAAACAAATTACGGCAAAACATTTTCTTTTTTTTACCTGATTTAACGTTGTACTTTATGTTGTGCGACGCTGGGTCTAATTTAGCAGGAAAGCTCTGGGAGGTGGCGGTGATATTGTGTATTTATGTTTTTAAATGCCAACAATTAGTCGAATGAGAGCAGCTTGAAGCAATGAACCTACGCCGAACCGCCGCCGACTCGGCAGTTCCCTTCAGTTCTACACTGCATTTTAGCATCTCTTTAAGCCAACAATTTGGCGTCAAAGCTCGCAGCTGTTTTAGTCCACTCTCAGACTCATTTCCAGCATCAACTGATAGCTGTTTATAGGAAAAAAAAGCTCTCAAGACTCACCGTGCACTACCTGCTCAGCACCAATCCACTAAGTGACAGATTTAGCTACTAGCTGGTGAACGCAGTGGAGCATTTAGCGGCTAAAGAACGTTTCCTCAGGAGTGAGGAGAAAAGACTGATGGATCGTAATGTAGCTCTGAGTCTCTTCACTGTGTAATTAATCCACTGTTAGCCATAACAGCTTTTTAAAGATGATGACATGTCAATGTTGTGACTGGAAAATAAATTAATGCAGGTTTAAGAAACACTAAACACAAATGATTTCATATCAAACCAACTTACTTTGACCATTTTAATTTCAATTCAGTTTGGCGTTAGATTCAGTGTCTGTAAAGTTATTTAGCATCATCATTTTTGTCATTTTATGGGTTTTGCCTTCCATGACATCCTGTTCCTTCCACATTCTGGTGAATTAATGGAGGGATTTTGTCACCCAAATTGGGAGCTGGAGGAAAAGGTGGGAAGGGGACCTAAAAAACTAGCTACATCTACAAAATGTATCACTGTATGAAAAGAAAATGAAGCAGACTGATACATTGCACCATCACAATAGATACTGCAGGTGGATTTGGTCCAGAAAACGAGCAAACTTTATTGTTATTGAATTGGAAAGAAAGCGAGGAAATAGAAGATAGGGACACTAGTTTATTTTTGTGGTATTGATTATGACAGCGTTGCTTTCACACATAATTTATTGATATGTCTAAAAGGCAATTCATCTTCTGACGCCTTGGCAGCTAAATTAAGCTATTAGCCAATGGTACTGTCAGATAAATAAGAGCTAAGACTAATAGCAATGCGTGATGCACTCTTGCAGCATAATGCTTCATTAGAAGATGGCCTGTTGATCCCATCTGCTGGTATTTAACCAGCCTAAATGATTTGTGGCAACTGTGCGTTTGTTACGTGGCTGTTTGGATGCGCATGTGGGGGTCACATGTCAATCAGTAAATATTTCAGTGAAAATAAGCGATGACTATGCTTCTAAAATAAACACTTATTGTTAGCATTATCAATTTAAAGTCCCCCACTGGTCAAAATGTGTGTTTCTTCTTGTTGCTACGGGTGAATGTTTGAGCCTCACTATGTAGAATGATGTGTGTCCAGAGGTTGGCGCTATAGCGCTGTTTTCATATTCATTGATCACAGTTTAAATCTTCTCTGACCTCAGAGAGAATCTGATTTTAAGAGGTGGGGCCTACGAGCATGATTTGTGACATCACAAATAGTTTGGAAGCCAATTCTTGTCCAATATTCGACATATACACAGGTGTGATGTGGAAACCTAAAGTCTCTCACAAACAGAGAATGGACTTTATGCTAAAGTTGGAGGCATGCTTGCATATTCATATACTGTGGACTTTTTAATGAGGGAGAAGGAAAAGCTGCCAATTTAAGTATTTGGTACATGAATGATTCTTTTTGTGTGTGTATGCCTTAAAACAGGTGTGGAGGAGATCTTTCATATCATCTTTCTATCATTGTTATATTAAACACACTCGTACCTACTGCAACACACTCCTAGGCCATTTTTCGGTACGCCTATGCAACTAAATGGAATCCAATTCAACAGATATGCCACAAATTCCACATTTAGGAAGATTATAATGTACAGATTCAGTTGACATTTGTAATTGAAATGTTATCTATCATTATCTTTATCATTTAGGCCATAGTGTTATACTTGATCGCATTCACAATTGAAAGTAGGGTAGGCAGAACATTAGAAACATTGTCCACTACAACACAGTTTCAGTATAGTCCGTGTTTTGGTGGTATATGTGTGCATCTCTGGGCTCCAGAGGAAGAAAAAGCCTGTGCAGACTTTATATTCTTCTATGAAGGAGTGGCTTTGAGGTGTTCTCTTATTTGGTGTGAGATTTGTCCTGGCAGAGCGAGAGCGTGTCTCTAAACCCGTAAAATGTTATAAGAAAATGGAAAATGATATTATACTGCTGGATTTTACCACTGAGGTACGATTACAGTCATGATTTTTCAGAGACATTCCCACCTAAAAACCTCTTATGAGGAATGGGAAGATGTTCAGGATTTACAGAGACACAAAGCGTCCCCATAACCACAGTAAGTCACTGTAACTCCTGCTCAGAGGGGATGGAGAGACTCTGAGCTGCTCTGTCTCGTTCACCTGTGCGCTGTCAGCGTCCTGACGTTATGAGAAAATGACCAAAAGTCTCTCTGTCGATATGTGAGAGTTGGCAGCCCTCAAAAAGTAAATTGAAGACTGCTGACAGACAATTATGACCAACATAAGGGAAAGATACCAAGAAAAGTAGTAGGGGCAAGACACAGAGATGGGAGACGACGGAGGAGGGAGCGTTGGTTCTTTAGCTGCTGCTACACCACAGTAAATGTTACTCTGGTAATCTTGCATAATTATATACATCTCTTGTGCAGCTGACTTTCAACATTTCCCACAATCAGCAGGTGGATTGAATAAATATTATTGTGATATGCACCTTTGAATTGTCTGAAGTGTTTGAATGCTGATAAAGCTGATGGTGTCGTGCAAAACTTGACGTTAAAAGTGTGTGCGTGCCCTGAATCTAGCTTCTGTTGTCTGTTGTTTCTTGTGAAGACGCATGTTTTATAAGCCCCTTGAAAAGTATTTGCTCCCCACCTGAACAATTCTATTTGTTTTCTCATTGTCTATACACTGAGATAAAGCAGCGATAAATCCCCAAGTCAATTCGCTCTCCTGCCTTTTCTCCGCGTTCGGCGTTCCCCTCAATCTCCCGTTCCATCTCTTTGACGCAAACACAAGCCTCTCTTTGTGCTCTCATACTTTTGAGGACGTACTTTTGGCAAAAAAAAAAGCGAGTTTTCACACTTAATGAAGCTTTTCAGCCTTTCGTTCGGTGGAGTCGTACTGAAAGTTCCGCACGCTTACAGTTGAGACGCAATGAGACAAAGCTGACGATCACACGGGCATCATCTATTACTCATGACCTCATCAAGCGGAGAAATCCTGAGGAAAGCATTTTCAAAAAAACGCTGTCATATCAAATGCATCCCGTCCCGGGATGTGTGTTGATCCCGGGACGAAGAGAGGTGAGGCATAGTGATGAATCCAGCTGTAATGTTCCAGGAAAGTTCCTTCTAGGTCATCCTTTAAGTGCGGAAAACTTTTGTCTTATTTTTTTATCAGATTTGTAAAAGAAATAAGGAGACCGTAATATTTCACGCATCACTTGCTTTAGAGTTATTTAATGCCACAAGCTCGTATGAGTGAGAGAACCTCCTGCAGTTTATCTGATTATCACTCTCCGACAGGTCCGTGCTCATGTAGCTCAGTGACTAATCTCATCACAGCACAGTTAAGGATAATGCACATCGCCAAGAGCTGGCTGACACAAATGAAATGAGGGCAATCACATCAGCAGGTTGAGGGCAGATGGTAAGGTAGTATATTATATGGCCAAAGTTACATGTACAATTTGTGTTTAAGTATGGAGCTTTTCATGGTGAGAGCCTCAGCTTTTAGTTCCAGTTAAGGAATATCCTTATGCTTCGACACAGTGGTATTTTTAATAATGACCCCAATTCGGGGGGAAAGAACTGTCTCAACAATCACACTGTCCCCTGCACACGGTGCAAGGTTATATTTCCTAGTTTGGTGAGGAAGAGGTTCACCGACCTGCACGGAGCCTCAACCCCAACCTATGCCTTTTAGGATGAACTGGAACAGCGAGAGCGGGCCAGGCCTTCTCACCTGTCATCAGCGCTCGACCCCAGCAACTCTTGATTTCCATTAAACGTGGCTGTGTGGATTCAAAGCCCTTTTTATCCAATCCATCCATGCTTTATGCACCGAGTCTATTTAAACCAGAGCAACTCAAGTCAGAGCCAATATTCAGTAATTTCCACGTTATTTACATTGTCTTTACGTATATCTACTTTTAGTGTCCAGTGCAGTGTTGGGTGTAATGTAGTAGATATTACTAGTTATTATCATTTGCAAGGACCAGGTTACTGTCTGTGCTGTGAGTAATGTGTTACACTTCTTTTGTTACTTTCACCAGAATAGCTGGAGAAGGACATTATACAATGGAAGAGGGAATATTGTTTGGCTTCTATCGCCTCAGATTAACCTGATCTCTATAGACTATAAAACCTTTTCCTGATGATGATCCAGTGATGATCTGCCCAGATGGTTTTAGGGAGGAACCAAAAAAAAAAGACTCCCCTCACTGCAAAACTGCACTCTGTAAGACCAGAGCCAGTCGGCCTTGTAAACCCAAAGTGCTTGCCATACTCCTGATGCTGTCCTGGTGTGAAAACTAAACAGAAAAAGGTGGAGACACTTTCATGTTTTTGGCAGCAGGCACAGAACGTGAACAAACATACCCAACAAAACCGAGTTGGAAGAATAGAATATGCCTCCAGTCGGAAGAAGTTATGCATTTGGTAAGCAATGGATGTGGATCAATTTTCTGAAAAATGATTTTTGACCCCTTTTGATCAGTGGACCCTGACGGACTGAGGGAACAGAAATTACTAAGGAATGGACACAACTTTATTCGTCTCTTTTGCTGGCAAATCTAAATGCTTTATCTGTTGGTTTTTATGGTTTCCATTCAATCAACCAAAAATGTTTCAATATGTATGTCATTATGAGCTGCTCTGAACACATTACCCGATGTAGTAACATTACAGCAAATCTTATTGGGAATACCTTATATTACTCCGTTACTGCTTTAAGAAATAAATACCTTATTTTTGTAGCACTTTACCTCCAACATGGGTCTACTGTCTACTTGTGGTGAACTGTTGTAGCTAACGAGCTAACAGTTAGCTCAGCCACAGCATTTCCAGGAGCTTCTCTCTATTTTCTCCCTGTTGTTCACCATTGCACACCATTTTGTGCAACTAGTTCAGTGCCTGTTTAAAACATTTGGACCGGGCTGATTGCCAGGCGTCGGGTGTTGCTGATTGCAGAACCACTAAGAACCACTCATCCAAACTACTTCAAACAAGACACAGTGTTTCCTTGGGGTCTTCAGCAATACACTCGCTGATGAATGATTGATTGGATGAGCTGCTGTTGAAAAACTCAAAGTACATACAGTAAGTAAGCTAGATGTGAACTTATTGAGGAGGGAAAGTACAGCTCTCCAACCTAAAAAGTGGTCACATAAACTTTTTACCCATCAGCTGAGCTTGGTCACTAACAGGACAATAAGTTCACACAGTGATGTTCTGAAAAAAACATCTTTTCAATTAACTTTTTAAGAGCTGGGTCAGAACTATCTGCTCCAAGAGAGGAGGTTAAAAAAGTGAATGATCCAGCAACACAGCTTATAAGCTATAATGGCTTCCTCTATGATGGACTTTCCAGCTGTCCATCCCCTCAGTGGTCAGGATTGTCAAGAGTGCAATCTACGTTTAACATGGAACCAGTGGACACTGGTATCACAAAGGAGATATGATGGCGTGCATTATGGTGCAATTACAATGCAATGCGGACGCATGCAGTGGACATGTAATGGTAATGCTCTTACTGCTGCATGGGAGCGAAGCCCTGCATCCGAAGTCTTACGGAGCAGCACATTACCACCCATGGTTTTGGAATGAGACCCTTAACAATCACATTTGGGTGTCTACATACATTCAGTCATGTGCCATACACACAGGCAAGTACATATGAGGCACAAGACTTGAAAGTCATTTCCTTTCAAAAACGTATAAACATTTATGACCTGATTTCAACCTTGGAGTTTATAAAAGCTTTTAGAGAAAATATATAAGATTAAAGGTGCAGTATGTAGTTTTGGGGAATACTTTTTTTCACTACAATGATTGATTTTTTTCCTGCTCAAGCACACAAAATGAATAAACAAACGCTCTTCGTTTTCATATCTGCATAAGCTGAATAAACAAACTGACCTTAAAGGACAACACCATTTCATTCTGTTTTCCCTTGTTTTTATGTGGCAGACCCTGCCACCTTTCTAGCTTCAGACATCATTCTTGGACCTTAAGCTCCTGTGAGATCAGCCTGTTAAATTGAGTTATGGAAAAAAGAGAACATCTCTGAATTTTGATTATTTTCGAAAACTACATAATGCCCCATGACGTTGAGTTGCCATGGGAGACCCCTGCTGGAAAGCTGATGGGACAACCATAGGGAAGCTACTCCCGGTAACCTCAGGCCAGAGAGGTGGGAGGGGGATTCAAAACACACAACCAACACAACTGACCTCCACATAATGCAGGTCACTGCTAATGTGCTCTTATTGATGAGTACACACATACACACTGGTAGAGGGGGATACAGAGGTCAACGAGTTTCCCACTGTGGCCAATAAAATGTTGAAATCCCATTCAGTAATGTATGCACACACACACACGCACACACTGGCATCCACCTCCAACGGCAAAGTGAATCGTTTGCATCAATGAGCAGACTTCTGATTAGCGCTCATGAAGATCTGCCTTTCATGACTCAAACATCATGGAGTCAGTCGTCTCCAATTTAAAATGAAAGAACTCCTCGCTTCCCCATATAAATTATGCTACTCTAATGAACAGAGCCATGCGGGCAATCCAGAGCTTAAGACACTAAATGTTTTATGCCGCATAATGGCAGCCACTGGATTGGCACCGCTCTGAATGTATTGTAGCAGACAGACAGAAAAGTATGAATTAAATAAGAATAAAGACTGACGTTAACTTGGTGCTGAGGTTGATTTTCTTACCTTTAAAAACACAGAAGGGGGAAACCTGAGGAAAAAAAAATACCAGAAAAACCCAAGGCCCCAACTGTTTCAGCGCAACCTCCCAATGGGCAGCAGATGGAAGTTGAGAGAGGAGGAAAACAAACTGCTCACTCAAGGAGAGGATCCTCATCTTCAACACAAAGTAGCGCTGGTTTAACGTTTCCAAACAACGTGCAGCTAAAAATACGATCAACATCATGAATTAAACATATTTTCCACAGATCCTCTGGGAGAGCTACGTTCGCGAGCGGCTTCACCGCATGATATAATTACAGAGGTTACGACGGTGGTGATAAACACAGTGCAAAGACAAATTAAAACTCGCACTGCCCTCCTCCACCCACAGAGGAATTTGAACAGCTTGACGACAAGAGACCGCGTCGTGACGAAGCTGTCTGTGAACGAGACGATTCGGGAACGAAGACACTTCAAAGTTTACTGCGTCGGACTAACTGCTGCGTTTTGCCGGTAGAGAGGCTGCCAGAGCGTTTGGAACTAGAATCCTGAGGGTGTATATGTTCATCAGTCAAGTAAATATGTGGGGCAGAGTTGTATTTGCGCAGGGGGTCCATTCCTCAGTTTTAAGGATGATATGGCCATAATACATCCCATCAATAAAACAGAGACCGACTTTGAACGCCAACAAAAATGCCTGAGATGGGTGAGCTCTAACCAACTTTAGCCACACAGAATGCAACATTGTTGTGAAAATAGTCTTGAAAGCAGCAGCATCTATTAATATCCAGACATCTGATGCAGCTCTCCGTGTTGCATACCAATGCCCTGTAAGCAAAGAACTCACTGTATATCTCTCCATTTGTATTCCTCGCCTTTTTAACACTTCAAACCTACTTTTAACATTCAGTAGGGTTCTACACCAGGGAAAAGTTACTCTCAATTGAACCTTAATGCGATGTTCGATTTAAATAAGCCCACTGCTACTCCAGTATTTATGGATGGATTGGATAAGACTAAACGTCCACTGCCATGCTAATGGCACTCTGAGACTGTATAGAAGCACACAATTTGAGCTGCATGCTAACGTTCACAGGATGAAAAAGTTAACACGCATATGTTTACCAAATAATACCATGTTCACTTCTTAGTGTAGCATGTTTGCATGCTAAAATTCGCAATAAGCACATAAGCACATAAGCAATGTCTTGTATAAAGTCAGGGAATGACCCAAGTACTTCCAGTAACACAAATGGCGAATTTCATGGCCACCCACTCGTTGTTGAGACGTATGACACTTGATAAGACAATGCGCCCCACTGCTCACTCACATCCAGTGATCTCACCATCATGTGGACAACGATATGCTGCCTGATGTTTCACCTCCACAAATTTTCACAAAAGACTGAACAATCTGCATTTTAACCACGAAACATCTTGTCAATTTCAGGTTGAAGGTAATGAGAGAATGGAGACAAAATATCACTTTCCCAAATATTGCGAGAAAAAAATAATGGGATTTGTATTTTATTGTCTCTATAGTATGTAATGTGATGTCAAAATGTACCAAAGGCAAAAGGGCACTAATGAGATATACATAGAAACTAAAAAACACTCAGGATAAGTTTGGCAGGGTTGGAGTTCCATTACTGGGATAGGATCCTCACGATTAATAACCGGCATCATTTGTGATGTGAAGTTTTTATATTGTCCCATGCCTAATAGTATATAAATAATGAATGCAGAACATTCAATCTAAATGTTAATAAATCATATTTTACTTTATCGGCATAATGGACCAAAATTCTATTATTTTGAAAAACAAAGCTTGTGTTGACATCTCAAAAGCATAATTTCATCATCTTGTGAAAGGAGGATACTTTCCGTGTGGCTACTTCAGCCTTCCATTCATTCTCAAAACTTGGAAACTAGAAAACAGGAAGTCATCCTCCATCTCTGCAGCTATGCAGGCGATTACAATTAATATGATCAATTAGAAAACCATTTTAAAAGATTTTCCATGGCTCTATTGTGGACATGAATACGCACTGGGGTAAGACAAAGTTAGTAGACCACCGTGTAGTCATTCAGCATCCGGTACGAAGGCTTCCCATTGCTATTCTCAGCACTGCGAGCATCACCATTACCACCCCAGAGCACTACTAGCACACTGGCTAGTTACTGTAGCGCCATGCATAATACATCAGCTCGGCTTTGAAGGGCATTTCTCAGAAGAAATGACATCACTGAAGAAATCGCTTATGGAGGGCAGCATCAAAGAGGTGCAACTGCCCGCGGCGTCTGCCCCGGACCATGGCTAAAGCTCCATTCTGTGCAAGAGAACGGCAACATCAAAAAAGCTGAGATGGCTGTGGTTTGGACAGCATGCTGCAAGTTAGGACGCTGCGAGAATAAATTAAATGTCAGGAAAGCAAAGAGCTGTTGGAAAGCCCTTCCAAATATCTGATTTGCCTCTTCAGCACTTCTTAAAAGGCACAAGTGGGAATTTTCATGTCTTTAAAAAAACAGAGAAGAAAGATTGATTTTCTATATTTCATAGTTTCAAAAGTGGCAGGCCAAGCTATTTCTTTATCTTGCATCACAAATCAAATTCTTCCTCCATGTCTGGTTATTCTTGTCTGATGTTCTGATGCTGCTTCGGCCTGACAGTGCTGGCATGTTACGCAATTCTGAATCGCTTCAATAAAAAAATCATCTTACATCAGAAAAGTACTATAGTCGATGATGTTAAATGATGAGTGTTCCCCAAATATCCATCCATTTATAGGCACAGATGTCCCTTTAACCCACATTAATTTAGCCATAGCAGCGGTAACCCATTTTCTAGGCCACTGCAAGGGAACCAAATAATGATTTTCAGCTTTGTTTGATTCTTACTCACAGGTCAAAGCTTCATCTAAACATTACATAACATAACTGAAATGATTCTTTAAGCTGCATGCCCACTTTGACTTGGCTCCATTTTGGCTTCTTTTCATCATTATCTCCAGCAGAACAGGACACGCTGTTGCATTCCCAGCAGCGCTGATACATTTTTAGCAGTTTCTGCGAAACAGTGCTGAGCTGCAGATGGGTTTGAATCGTCACATTGTCAACAGAAAAGCCATGACCAGCGCTTCCCCCAAGCATCTGTTTAGCTCTGTTAGTTATAAAAAGGAATTCTGATGGCTATAAACTCATTTAGGATGGGACTTGTATATACGGAGTGGCCTGTCTGATGCCATTGCCGTGACATATGTGCATCCTAAAAATTGGGCGCAATTCCGCTTTAGCGAATGAAAAAATGATGCCAACTCTGCCCTGGAGTGTATGCGGTGTGGTCGCTTTCTCTGTCTTTCTCTTTTTCTCTTGCAGTGCTATAAATAGTGGAGAGTGCTGCTGTCTCTCATATTTCATGTGTCACTGGCTCCCACAGTCACTGGTGAAGAATGTTCGATGCGTACATACATAAAGCCTCTTCGTGCCTCCTTTTACACTTGTTTCCACTTCCTCGCTCTCTGCACTGCTCTCTAATAATCTCACCTCTCCTCTACTATGCTTTAACCTAGGAGGCCAGGCCTAAGCCTTGTGCCTCAAGTGGCAGGGGACTAGATGCCTACACGTAGGGCCTTTTAAGTGGCAAAGAAAGAGTAACGATTACATTTTTATTCTGATTTTACAGGAAAAACAATAATGAACGTAATTTATAGGCCTCTTTGAAATACGCTTCCAATTGTTAGTTAAGTGTAGCGCAGCACTGACATGGAAACCCAGCCACAACCAGGAGGGAAAATGCACATAAACACTGTTTATGTCAAATGATCTTGTCATTTCTAGCATAGTTCGTTTCGTGCTATGCTTAAATATTGTTCTCCTTAAAGTCCCCATGGATAGAATGCTAGCCACTTAAGTATAGTTGCGTGTTTCCTCTAAAAACAGGCAGCAGCCGAGAGTGCAGAATGTACATGACAGACAGTCTTGGTGCCCAGAGGACAAATCCCCCGACAGTTCCTCTGATGGTGTCATGTCATTTAAGTGAATATCTCAGCAATGACCTGATGGATTGCCATCAATCTGAATATAGAGGACGGTGTGCCTTCAGCTAGCAAATTCAAGCATGCTAAAATGCTAAACTAAGACAGTAAAGAAGGTAGTCATTACATGTTAGCATTGGTGTTAACAACACCAACACGTAACACATAACTCCAGCATGCAAACAGTTAGTAGTTAGGTCAGAGCACTGCTGTGCATACGTACAGCCATGCACTATTGTTTGTGTGGAGACATACAGGCCTATCACTCCATCACAGGACTCATGGGCCTCCAGTACAGTGACTGTTGGTTTTACCACTGTAGACCTGCCTGCAACCAGTGCCATATGCAGCAACACTGCCAGTACAAGGGGCTGTAGATACGACACGATCAAATGCAATAAATAATAATCTTAGACTCGCAAAGAGGAGAGGAGGAGTCATACATATCTAGGTCTGTAATATAACGGTCTAGCACTTCGGATAGACAAACGTCCAGCTCACCGCTGCCTGATCAATGTCTTGAATTAATCAAGCTGAACAGCAAGTCAGCTGATGGCACTGTGTTATTTCCACGCAACAAATCAATGAGATTCATTTATTTAGCCTGAAGGCAAGGATAAGTGAGGACACTGTGGTTTTACTACAGCAGCTGAGAGGAGTGCAAATAAGGAATTCCCAGCCTTAACTATGAGCACATGGAGTGCAGTATGTTAGCCAGCTGAGCGAAAATCTCTGAGGGATTTGACCCTTAGCCAATAAACTGCAGAGTCTCTTCATCTCTCAGTCAGACACAATGCTTAGTCATCAGGGCGACGCTCAGCTCAACCTGACAAATCCTTATTAGTCAAAGTTAAAAGGTCTGAGAGAAAATATTTCCTTTGAGCTATGTTCACAAGCTCCTTCTCTGTGTGTGTGTGTGTTCAATCAGCAGCTGCCAGTGCTGGAGCCGTCTTCGCCTGGCTAGTTCTGGTTGCAAAACGCCCGAAAAAAATCCCTCTTAGCTGACAGAGAGCGCCCGATAACTGATCTACACCAGTTATAAATAGACACAAGCATCTTTGATTGCGTTTCATTTCCATCTCTTTCAATTCCCCAAGTGCAAACGTCCTGTTTTCTGTCTGACTTCAAAGCTGATTAAAATACCCCAATCTACTCTCCGTCCCTGATGAACTGACAAAAGCAACGACTTCAACAAGTTCAATCTGTATTCTAATGAGTTTCCAAGGACTCAGGGTTAAATATAATCATGACGTAATGGCACAGTAAAGATGACTAGACACCACTGATATAAAAGGATGATTTCGGATTTCAGGAAAAGCATTCATAATTCACTAAAAGGTGAGTGTCAGGTAGGTTTCTATTGATTGCATCTGCAGCCCGAGCGAGGCTGATCAATGGCAGCAATCCTTTCAACTAATCCCAAATCCAGAGCGGTGCACAAACAGCAGGGGCGTGGACCTGTGATCTGTGGGTAATTTCACAGGCGATGAGTGGAAAAGACATCCTCATTATTTGCACTGTTTATTTTGTGTCTAAATATCTCATAACAAGACCTTTCCAGCTAATTAGCTCCGTTAATGTTTTGCATATATTTCCCTTGAAAAAAAAGGACTTCTTTCTTCATCCTGGGTAAAAAGGTTCTTTATTGTGAGCAGTGAAAGCCATTTGACAGGTCACTAATTGCCGGGGCCATTTGATAGATCAACAAATGTTATGACTCATGTCGTCTCCATGCACAAAAGGTCTTAATGTTTGCAGACTCATGAGCTCATCCTGGCTATTGTGGTGACAAAATGTCGATGAAGGGAGACTATGTTGTCAAGGTTAATGGACACAAATACAAAGAGCAAGTGACAATAATGCACGGTGACCCTTCAGTGGCAAAAATGGCCACCTTGTGTCTGGACATGTCTAATAAGGAACTTTGAATAGAGCTACATGGTGAACCCAAATATATGTCCAGAAAGTGGACAAATATCAACATGATGGTTGTGTGAGAGGAAGAATCAAGAAATCATCTAAGCTACAAGGGTGAACGTCTGTCTGTCTGTCCGTCTGTTTCATTCTAAATGTAAGATGTTACCCTTCTGCAGGGGCTAGATGGAAACTCATGGGATCAACAAATACATTAAGGATTCGTCCAGTGTAGCCACACATTTTCGATGAAAAGAACGCTTGAGAAATCACTAAATTACATCTTGTAACTTGTCACTTGGCACATCCAGGCACTTTTGCATAGACAAAGGTATAGTATAGACTAGAATAGTATAGTGGAACACAGTGACCATGCATTGACACTGGACATGTCTGAAATGAAAACTCTACTACTAGACTGGAGCTAAACCAACCTCGCTTCTCCAAAGTACAATGACAACCAATGGACACAGTAGAGCGGTCAACTAGGAGTGCTGCACGGCCGCCTGAAATCTTTGGTTTGCACCCGTCTGAATGGGACACCAAAGTGCTGAGCAAACCTTTAAGATAAAGAGGAGATTAGCTGCTGTCAGGGCGCTGGCTGGATGTGAGTACAGCGAATGAAGAGGCATTAAAGTCAGACAAAGCTTGGGCTCCACTGGCGTGACGCCACTTCCTCGACTGCACTACACACACACACACACACACACACACATATATATACACACACGCACACACGCCCATACAAAACCTGCAAGCATGCAAATGTTTGCACAGGGTTAGCAATTAATGAGGGCTTGGGGCACCCAAATGCCCTTTAAAGTTTAGAAAATGCTTATGAAATAAAAAACTGTCTGAGAAAGTGAGAAGATATCATCCCCTCACATTTTTGCTTGTGCATTTTATTTATTTATTTATTGTGTATTACCCTTCATATGTAATTGTTTGAGAGGTCATTTTTTCCACCATTTCCACTTCAGCTAATTTTTTACAGTGCATTTAGGGTTTGAAAGATGAAAGCATTTTGGGTCAGAAACGATCAAGGACAAACGCCTGAAGCAAAAGAGTACACTGACACTGTGCAGTCTGCAACAGACCCCACACAAACCACCATGTCAGCAAAAATATCAAACAACCAACAGCGTAAAAAGCAATGGCACCAAGGAGGGTTGGGGGGGCTGAGGACAAAGAGAAAAAGATAACACTTTCACAAATTCCGATCACTGGGAAAACTTAAAACAAATCTTTGAGGTGCAATTTCAGCGTTTATCTGCCAAGGTGAAGTGAAAATGTATTGTTTTATTAAACTGGTGGGGAAACAAAAGGCCAAAGCAAAAAATGAAATCACAGGAAAGCAAAAAAAATGCCCCCTGCAAAACCATTAACTTCACACCCAGATGAAAATTATGTGGAAAAATCTGTATGAATTCATCTTCTGCCAAATCCAAAGAACACAGGCAGCAAAATAAAGCCAAGTGAGAATTGTTCTCATCAAGGTGATAAGTGATGAATGGGTGCTGGACCACCACAATCTGTCATTTTTTTAAAAAACTTCACAGCTCCCAAAGCTCTGTGGGACATAATGGCTCCCTCTCAGCAGCATTATGGAGAAGAAGCTCGTTTGTAATTATGTAAGGCCCACTTATACATAAGAGTTCATAAACGCTAAAGGCATGCGAGAACAAAGAGTTGGCTGTTAGGCTGCGGCCAGTCCTCCAACGCCCACCCCGTCAACAACACACACACACATGCAAAAAAGACAAGGGCAGGCAAACGTGCACACTTACATTTAAGCACACAAAATAAAAAGAACCAGCTCTTTTCAGTGAAACAGATGGGGCGAGCAGGTAAATGGGCACTAAGCCCTGTAGTGCACAATGTCCGCCCTCTGAAATCACGAGGTGTAAATCAAGGGCAGAAAACGAGCATGGGACAAGAAGAATAGGTAGCTCTGTTTTTTTTGGAGCGCTTTGAGACCATGCTCTGATGGCTGACTCTGATGCTCGATTTTAAAATCTTGATCTATTATCAACAATTATCAAGACAAATTTGGTAATAGCAGTGGTATTAAATGGCATAGAGTAGATACAAGTACCCATTCTGTAACTGAACAGTCTAATACTGTACCATCTAAAAAAAACAACTACCCACATAAACGCCCTTAAATGTGCAGTTATCTATGTTCTTGCAGTAGGCCTAACACATTGCTTTGTAAAGCCTTGAAATAGTGTGAGGTAGTGCAAGGGATAATACACATACAACTCTCTATAACTTAACAAAGGTTGTGTTCTTAGCTTGGTTGCTAATGTTAGCGACAGGTAGACCAAAGGGGGTGACAATGTGATTCCAAAGTCTGACCAACACATTATATATAAGAAAAGTCCGAAACTGTCAAGTACTAAAATCAAATGTCTGAACCAGTTCATAGTCTTGATTACTATATATTCAACGGGGCAACATGTAAGAATTGGACATCTATCAAATTCATACTCAGAACAAACACAACAGGGGGCAGAGTAGCTCCTAACTGTGGCTGCTACAGCTGGTTAATTCAGCCAGCCACGCCGCTAGCTGTCCCGACTGTGAACTCAGAGCCACAGGAGAGTGTTGGCACATAGTCTTCACCACTGGCATGGGCTAGCTGGCGAGCACGCTAACTTAAGCAAATATCTCTGCAACACAATATATAGAGGTCATAATGTCAAATGGTTATTTCTTCACATTCTGTTGATAATTTTAAATTTCTTTGTAATGTTTTCAATTGAAATTCTTTCTTGTTTCCAGCCACAGCAAGCATCTGTTTTCAGTGTTAACACTGTGCGATAAGTGCGGAGCAATGGAACAGATGGATCGCTGGCGGAACAACTGATTGCTAATACTTAGACTTATCATAGCCTTACAAAGCTGATGTGGGTAAGTTGTTTTGTTCAACTTGTTATGGAGTTCTGCAACATTAATAACATACGCGTTGAAATGATATTTTTTCTAGTTTTACGCTGCATCTTTTTAGCAAAACTACAGCTGCTAAGTTTCTAACACGACATGAACATTTGAGGAGTTTTGCTTATACTCAAATGAACAACACAGTCTTGTCAAGTACTTTTGGTGTTGTTACTGACACCTGGCCGAACAAATAAACATTTTAAACATGTTAAAATAACGATTTTTCAACGACCGTTCAATCGCTTCAAGAATAGGATACATATGGCACACATGTGAGTGTGGTGTTAATATTTGTTACACGTTGTTGCAGAAATACACATTTGTCCACACAAAAACATACAGTAACAGACTATGTATGACTCCCACTCACTCTCTCCCTCACACACTCCGGGCTAATTGGGAGTCGCCCCTCGCTGACCTCCTCTCATACACAGACAGAGTCATCGCCATGACAGCAGGGTCTTGCTCATTATCCCCAACAAGGGTCGGCCTTGTTCGAGTCCAAACGCACCTGGCTGACATCACAGCAAACCCTGAGTCCCTGTTGCCACGGTAACCACAACTTGGCAACCGCAACTTGGCAACGTCCCACTCCACGGGGGATTGATTGGGTGAGCAATGCAGTGAGAGGTGGATTAGGAGGAGTATTATTGTCTCCCTCGGTGCAGAGGGACACGCGGGGTCTGAGCTTTGCCAGACACTGAGAGGATGGTGGACTCACTGAAACAATGATGACAACCCTGGCCCTGAACTTAACACAGGGATGAAAGATTGCCTCTCATTTATCCATTACTCATTAATTTGATAATGAGCTGCAGTGATTAAAAAAATACTGTCCTGTTCTTTTGGCAGAGCAGGCGGAGGCCTATTCCATATAGTTTTTGATCGCTAAATGATATTATTTGGAGCAGAGTGAGACAGAAATGGTCACATTTTCCCTCAAGTGTCTGTTTCATGCGCAACCAAATAGATGCCATGGTAAATATAGGTGCAAAGTGATTTTGCGAGGAGAGTTTTCTGGCTGCAAAGTGCACACTCAACTGTCGAGTGAAATGAACAAAACTCAAGTGACAAAATGATGCGTCCAACAAACAACCATTACCCTCTCCATAGCTCCTGCTCTGCTCCTCTCTTCTCTTAGGGCAGAGGAGAAGAGGGAAAACCACTCAGTGACTGAGACAGGGGAAGCAAAGTGCAGCACTTATTTGTCATCATCCATTAGTGAACCAGCCGGACCCCAAAGTGAAAGCTGCAGAGAGAGGAAATGGTCCGAGGTCATTCTGACGCCTGATTTCTGCACCTGATCAGTGCTACAGGTATCGCTACACTGTGTATACAGCGTGGGTCAACACTAGACCTTCATCAGCTATTTCATTTAGATGCACTCTGGGTTTAGTTCTCCAATGGGTAGTCAGGTAACCTGGTTTCTCTAGAAAATAGCATGCTCACTATGCAGCGAGGTGTAAAGTAAGGGTTTATAGGTTGGATTGGTGGATGGGTGTGTAGCACGCTTGAGTTGGATGCGGATGACCAGGGTTCACATCCAGGTACAGACCTGCAGTTAACATTCTCCTAGCCCTGACATGTCTCAAAATAGTTATATGTTCTGCTGTCTGTCTGAATCACCTGCTCCAGATGTCATCCCTACCTTATCAAGGAGATTCCCACATCCTTAGAATACATACATAGTTTGAGACAGATTAAGTTTGGGATGACTAAATGCAAGTTGGATTAGATATAATTAAAAACTGGAGTGGACCTGACACTGAACCTTGAAGGACTCCTGCATTAAACTAAAATAATCTGAATGTGAATTCGCCAGTTACCACACACTATAAAGCTGTACTGAATCAGCAGTGGGCGGTTTATATAAGATGAGGAGATTAACCATATCTGAGGCCATGTTGGGGTCAACACATAGTATTGCATGATGTACATGCATTTATTTTTTATTATTCTTCAACATGGTGGTATGGTGGCAGTAGGTGTGTACTGACCGAGCTCCAACACCAATCACATGACATTAGACTGAAATGACGGGAGAGAAACTATATGTTAAATGCTGACATGATAGATCATTTTGAGATGAGACAGCAATGATACAGCCTGGTGTTAATGTTCTATTTTTTGTTTTGTTTTCTTGTAAATTAATTGGTTTAACGCTGTCTGTAACCCTGATAAAGCCTGTCAGCCACAACTCTACAACACATGTAGTTAATATCTATTTGTACTTCAACTGTTGCTAAATTTCCTATTTTTGTGTTTATATATATGTATATATATGTATATGTATATATATTTATACATATATATGTATATATATTTTAACCATTGCAATCATTTCTTTTCAACATCCTTACACCTATACCTTTTCATTAATGTGTTTCGACTATTCTAACGTTTAGAATAGCTCTACGTAAACACATTTCATTTCCACTGACATGCCCTGCAAGGAAACATGAGCCATGATGGCACTGACTTGTCCTGCTTTTTTGCATCTCCCACTGTGTGCTCTGAACGGTTCAAGGAATAAAGAGGCTGTGGACCAGGCAACCTATCTTCCCCATCTACTGACCGAGGGCGGGGGGGCGCCAGCTGTGATATGAATCAGATGCCGCCATGATTGGAATACAATGACCTGGTAACACACAGTCTCTCTCTCTCTCTCTCTCTCTCTCTCTCTCTCTCTCGCCATGTGTCTCTCGTTCTGAACAAGGTTATCAGCAGAGATTATCGGGTTAGGACAATAGATGGCTATTCACATCGGAAGTGACTGGTTTTGGCACATAGGTCTGTGGTTGATTTTAAAAAAAACGAAAAAAGAACCGGAGAAATCTTGCACCCAGATAATTATAATTCTTATATTCTTGTTATATTTAATTGTTGTATTAGTAACAGTGATAAAATGACTTTGGGCCATGGACCTAATCCTGTTACATATCAGATATTATCAAATGTTTTGACATTATTATAATATGTGGAGAATGAACATGATCACATTTACTAGCAGAACTGTTATTACTTGTGTCTCTATCAAGAATTTCCCGGTTAAATACAGCTGCTTCTTCTATATAATCTTACATAAAGTCTACAGGGGGTAGATGGAATAACATAACCACTCATAACAACTTTAACTTTGAAGTTACGAAGGCACGCTTCTACAAAAGTGGGTCATATGATGTTTCACCCCCCCCCACGCACTATATAAAGTACATGTAGTATGCCTGGTCTCAACTGGTGGAGGATGTACTTCTTTCTTACCGCAGTTTGTTCGTGATTTTTAACGCTGTTCTCCTCGAGGTAATGAATAATTTAGCAGTTTTTGGGCAGATACGCCTGCTGTGTAGGCACAGGCGTCCTAACCACCGCCGAATTCGTGTTAGTCGTGACATGACGCTTTGAACGCTCGAACATTAAAGTGCTGATTGCCCCACCTTTTTATCAGTAACAAACGTGTTAAAAGTGTTAATTGGCACGCATCCTAATTCTTATTCACATGGGAAACCACACATTGGAAATTGGTTACTTTTTTCAACTTGGGTATATCTAACATAGTTTTGGCCAATATCTCTACAGGTAATTATATGGGCAATATGGAAAATATCAAATGTTTGTTTTTGGTTGCATCCAATGCCTCTTTATTGATCTTGAGACAATATTCTAGGGATAACGGTTGGTGCTTTCACAAATATTAACAAGTATACTAGTCTGGTAAGTTGAGAAAATTACATCACTTTACTGTTACTGCAGCCATGAAAAGACACACTGCCAAATTATTATTTTATGGGTTATAAGGGTTTACAAAATCTAAAACCATATTTAGTCTAGTATCACATTGTTGAGACAGCCAGGCGAGCCAGCCCAACTGGTAATAATAATGCTGTAACGCAACAAGTTGAGTTGCTGAGATCCTGGTTTAAAGTTCAACAACCTACCTGCATGTTTCCAATTGGTTGTGCGGATCTCGCCATGTCTCAAATTTCAGTATTTACTTTAAAGAGTAAAGTGTTATTATAACCATAACAAATCGTGGCCAAATCTACAAACATACAGTAAAACTCCAGTTGTAATAAACGTTAAAAATGGTATCTTCATTATTTCCTATGGTAATTTTCACAATATTCCATCACTCAGTAAACACAACTTGTCCAGACACCATACACCTGCTGGAATTAAAATTTTTGTGCAAACAAAGTTTCAGTTATAGGCCCTAACCTTAAAGTTCAAACTGCGCCTGCAATCTGTTCCCTCATTACTTGTTTTCCAGAATAATTGCATGAGTCTAGACCAAGAGAACCGTAGATACTACATATTTTGTCTGTAGGCGTTTCACAGGGACACTGATTTATGTCTCAGACGTGTGTCAGTGGAAGGTTATTAAGAGTTTGTCCACATCACATGCATCATCTTCCTAATATAAAAACTTAATGAAGCCTGTTGAGGCTGCAGCAGCCGAGGCTAGTCTTCGGAGAAGGATGATAACGCGCTCTTAACACGTCTCTGAACCATGGCGAAGTGCATTACTTTTCAGACTTTTCATCAGGGATGCAGCTAAAGGGTCACTCCACCATCCGCCATGAATCTTTGGCAATTAGGCAGAGAAATGGAGAGCAGGGATGGAGGGGATGGGGGAAGTCTATTATACCCCAGAGTAGCAGGTGAATGTAGTATGAAGACTTCTGGCTTCCTGTACCGCTGCTAAGCGTGTGACAGGAATGCGTGCAGCAACATCTGGGAGAGGAAGCTCTTTGATCAGTTAAATGTTGTGTGACGAGAACACTGGCTGGCAGTATCACCTGTGTGTGTTTAAGTGTTTTTGAGCTCCGCTTTGAGATGTCGCAGATTCAGCTCGTAGCAGTCAGTAAACTCAAGCTGTTTGTGTGCACTCTGGCAGACCAAATGAACACTGCAGACAAGGAGTTGAAAGTGTGATCATGTTCGTGCCAGGGAAAAGAGCTCGTGTAAAAGCACTGATGATGGTATCTGTTTTGGATTATGGAGCCAGATAATGGTACATCAGTGGTTCCCAACATGAAGGTCGGAATCCTTCAGGGGAGCACCAGACCGCTCCGAGCAGTCGCAGCGCTTAAATTTGGACTTTTAGCATCTTTGCGTCTAACGTCTCTTAAAAGAACCGAATCAACCTGAGAAGGTAACGTCACTCGGCTAAGAAATAACAAAAGATATAATAGAACTAAAGATAACATTTCCACATTAAAAATGTCAAAAACATCTCTGTTGGTTGTGTATTTTTCAGCATCCCAAATGTTTCCAACAGTGTTCAAACCCAAAGAAATATGGTTTAGTTCACGTAACGGCACATTTGACTGGGTCGCCCGTTGGTATACAGTCACTTCGGGAGCGACATCAGATGATACGAAATCTGCCCATTGTTTTCTTGCCATGAGTTGTTAAATCACTGATCTGTCCTTTAAATATGAAGTTGTTATCATGTTGAACTCACCATACAACCAGCTTCAGGAAGTGTGTACAACCAGCCAAGAAATAATCCAACCCATAACCCTCTATTTAACCAATTGTTGTTTTTTTCACACTTGATCGTTATGTAGAGATTAAATTGAGAACGGGTCAGTTTGTAAGTGCTGGAAAGCAGATTTTGTTACCTTTGGACAAATCCTGGCTCGCTGTTTCCCTCTACTCTCAGTCTTTATGCTAAGCTAAGCTAACCTGCTGCTAGCTGTAGCTTCATGTTTAATGATATATACAAGAGTGGTAAAAAACCTCTTGTCTAACTCGATTGAATGATCACATGCCTGGAAATGTTGAAGTCCTCCCCTAAAGGAGGGCAGCCCAGAATGGGGCCCACGGGCCAAAGTAGGTTCAATTCGACCTGGCAGATGTTTCGAGGGAAAAGACATTAAAAAATAATGTAAGATAATTCTAATTATAGTTATCCTGTTTATTTGTTTGTTTACATGTAGGATCCTTAATTATGAAGTACCATTTTGCTTTTGGCCCACGGCCCATTTTACGTTTTGGCTCTCCAGGGAAAACATTTTGGACACCCTCGCTTTGAGGGGCCGCATGCCAAAAACAATGTGGAGCAGTGTTAAGAGTGGAAGTCAGTACAAACACTGGAACCCTTTCCTGAAAAAATCAACTAAATAACACGAAGAACACATATCTACCAATTGACAGCTGATCCATTGGGACTGTCCATTGGTCAGGTGGGTGGTTGCATACCTCACAGATCCAGAGGTTTACAGGCACATACACTAGTGTCAATTCTCTTTTAAACAGCTCGATAAATATTCATATACCACCATCACCACTTAGCATGGTCCATTTCCATACCCCCTTACCCACTGATCTCTGTCATGTTTCTCCTCTCCAGCCCTAATGGAAAACATCTGCTACAACATACTGTACGTGCACAAATAGGATGGCCGATCTGAAATAAGCTGTCTGTTAAAGCAACTTAATAAGACATTTCACTGTCAGACACAATCTGCTCTGCCGGTCTAATCAGAAGGCTCGCTCTGGCTTCCCCCAACCCCCCAACGTCCATCACATTAAACTTCTTATTAGGGCTGGGTAGCTCCTCCATCTTGGGAGTGATCTGTGATCTGGAGCACGATAGCCCACAGGAGAAAATACAGGAATTAACTTTAAATGAGGCATCCTAAACTGCCACGCAACCCACAGCGACTGTATATCCTGTGAATGCTATTTCAGAAAGCAGGCCCTATTTTCTGCCTGGTCACAGAGCAGAAATCCACAAGCAATCAACATGAGCAAACATCATGGTGCTCTCAGTTGAAACAGTGGTCTTGGCAAAGTGATGAATGAGATTAATTACTCTACAGTGGGGAGGAGAAACAGCCTGGAGCTGAGCGCAAACACACTGTGGTGTTTTTTAGAGATCAACATGGAGCCATTCAGGCAGGCAGGCAGGCAGGCCGGAGCTGGAGCACACAGGCAGCAAGGTGCTCTTCATCCAGTCCACATGCCTGGTGATGGCTGGGGGGGGGGAACGGATATGCTGCTCGTCCCAGCGTCGCCCTGCACACGCAAACACAAAGAGGCTGCAGCCGCTCACGAGGAGCCGCTGTCACTCGCGTTCATCGAGCGAATGTCTCTCAGATTTCGCTCAGTCTAGAAGTAACACCGTTTTCGCATCAGTCAAACCCCCCCTCCTCCTCCCTGCTCCGACCCCCACACACCCCGGCCTCGGCTGGATGGATGGATGGATGGATGGAGAGTGAAATGGGGGGGGGATTCCATTTTCAGTCCACGCACCACAGCCCCTTTAGCGCATCATAATACAAATAAATAAATAAATGAATGAAATCAAACACAATCCACACCACGCCTCGGAATAAACTCACACAAAATAGCGGAGGAGAAACATCTGGCACACACTCCGGACACAAACACACAACAGCCAGCCATATTCCCGGCAGGCTGTCACACATTCAGGCGTTTTTTCAAGCATTCGCACAGATTGGGAGGTGTGAGACGAGCGGAATGAGGAAACTGGAATGACATTGCGCCTGCTTACTGTAAAAT
The DNA here is from genome assembly GCA_963678695.2 of Diplodus puntazzo. Taxonomy (NCBI): domain Eukaryota; kingdom Metazoa; phylum Chordata; class Actinopteri; order Spariformes; family Sparidae; genus Diplodus; species Diplodus puntazzo. The sequence goes on along the minus strand of OZ023166.1, from coordinate 25,217,231 downwards.
AAATTCCCTCGGGGGATGGAGAGCCTCCTTTTTTCCCTCTCGACTCCCCTCCTTTCCGACGTGCGAATCTCCCCCGGAAATTCAGACCATGCAAAACAGGTAGTCAGTCATTCCACCCTGCGAAGTATTTCGGTCCAGCGCGGCGGCGGCGGCGGCGGCGGCGTGCGGGAGAGGAGAAGGCAAGCCAGCATCCGAGAGGAGGGAGAGCCAGCTGTGGGGAGGAAATGAGGAAGGAAGGAAGGAAGGAGCGGCCGGGCCGGAGCGCTGCGCACAGGAGAGGAGGCAGGGAGAGCGGCAGAGGTGCTCTCTCTCTCTCTCTCTCTCTCTCTCTCTCTCTCTCTCTCTCTCCCCTAGTTCACAATACATCCCCCCATCCCCGCCAGACAGACTGACAGACGGCCTTGGGTACCAGTGTCAGCAGCGACACCCACCGGTGATGAGAGGAACCGCAGTATGGGGGGTGATAAATGCCACCGGGCGGGCAGGCAGCAGCTGGATGAGGGAGGAGCGCGCTCGCTGTGGCTGAACGTGATTCTGCAGCTACGTCATGACATCGTTTAGCTTCAAACTCTTACAAAAATACATCAAGTGCAACTAAAATCCTAATTAATCGTCCTTTGATTTCAGACAGAAATCACGTCAGAGTGATTTTAAAATTTAAGTTTTAAGTTTTGTTACAGTTTAAAGGAAGAAAATAAGCACTTTAATGGTGTGATACACGTCCCTTTTTCTCAGCAAGTGAGAGCAGTTGTCTCAATCAGGTCTAGGTGTTCTTGAAATACTGTGAAGGTGTCAAAATCCATTAATATCCATCCATAGCTTTTTAATTATCATACAAACTCTACTCTTACAATGCCAGCTTCAGCCATTCTGCCGCCAAAGAGGGCACTAGACCCACAGCATGTGAGTGTCACCTTATGCAGAGCCTAAGCCTGAAAAGTGCACGGTGTATGAAGGTGCACTACCTACAGGGCAGTCCTATTTTTTTTTTTGAAGCATTTTTGGTGCCTTATTTTAAAAATGTAGCCAAATGTTGCATATTTATTATTGCTCACCTGACTACAGAATGAGACCAAGCTCCATTCCACAGGTAGGCAATTTGAAATGCAACAGTAAAATGGACCAGCGGGTCAATATCCCACATTACAGTGTTCAAAACTTGCATTTATCATCATATGTTATAAATCTACTGTGTATCCAAATTCTATATGTGGGGGATTATTCACAGAGAGAGAACACAGGCAACAATTTATACTGAAGTGCAAAGATAGCAATTTGTTAGTGATGAAGAATAAGGACCATTTAGCATTCAAACTGAGCAATCTTGAGCTTTGCAGACGAGTTTATAAGCTGCTCACAGTACACAGTACAGTCAAACTGAGTGTAGCATATATTTCCTGGTCAGTGATTGTTTGGTCGCTCATTCAGCAAATCAAGGTGCGAGGACAAGAAATATGCCGTCGTTAGACAGGAGGACATTATCTTGAAAGCTAATGGAGCTATAGTGAAAGTTCAGACAGGAAGGCTACTCTTTCAGATGCTCACACTTTAGTTTATTTCCCATACCATCCCTTCATTCACTCCTCTCACTCGTGCTCACTAATAATTGCCTGTCATTATCAGGGGCTGTCAATTGATGTCAGCTGCTCACATCAGTCGGGCACATCTATACATTAGCGGAGCGAAACTCCTTCACTGTTAGCCTATCATCTTGCTGCTGGCTTTTTAAATCTGACTGTCTCTCAGCCTTTAGTTCTGTCTTCATGCACCCTCAACCTCCCCTTCAGCTTCATTGTTTCATCAGCCCCTCTGTCGCAGAAGAGTCATCAACCACCACCACCACCACCACCAGTGTCTGGACCCCATGGGGGGATTCTTCTTTCTGCTGCTGCTCAGGACAGACACCCTTCAATCACAAAATCTACCTGCAGAGTCTAAGAGCAAAAGACTTTCTGACAAGACACATTATCACATATCATCTGCTGTAATATATCACATATCATCTGTTGTAATATATCACATATCATCTGCTGTAATATATCACGTCACCTGCTGTTCTAAACATCTTCTTAACTTCAGTCACTTGTCTCTCCTGATTGAAATGTGGGTTGTCTGTTGCTCTCTTAGTGTTGTATGGCTGTCTGGCTAATGGACAGTGTGATCATCAGTTTATTATAGTTAGAGCAGTTACATTACAACTTTATATATGTTTTAGGTATATCTATCGGCAAAAATGTAATATACTTTTCAGAATTCTGAACAATAATTAAACCATTAATTAATAATTAATCATTATGTTTTGATTAGTCTTTAATTGCCTTGATTTAAAAAAAAATGTGTTTTTGTTCCCATACAGTGAGTCTCTCATAGCTACAAAGGGAACAGAGCCATGTTTCTGGAGTAGCTCAGAATGGTATACAAGGGGATACCACTAAATCATACATACTGGACCTTTGAATAAGATTGGATTAAAAATAGGCAAAGGGAGTTTGCTGTGCATAGATAGACTATCAGTGGAATTCCAACCCCAATTGGGAGATCTGTGAAACCAAAGGCTGTTTTGGAAAACAAACCAATAATTTCCCTGAGGTGACTTCTTGTTTTCTTAAATGAATGCAATGGATATTAACAGTCAAAAAAACAAAAATGAAATTATTACTTACTTGTTTAAAGATACGTTTTACAATTTCATACAAGGAGACAAAACCTTGCTTTAATTAAGCTAAGGTTAATGTATTTGTAAGGCTCAAGTTAGGTGTGCTAATGGGATAACCGCTTAATGCAAACAGCAAACATGTTAACCTCAATACTGAAAAGCTGGCTATCTTAAATTTCAAATGATGATAATAAGTGTGTTTGTGATGTCCACAAGGATAGAAAGGGCTATTTTTGCTGTAACCATTTTTAGAGAGCCAATCTGCTGGACGTTGCAGGCCGCCATGCTAACAGAAGTTGGGAGAATCAGTCAGGATACCTTCTGGTTGGAACATAGCTGCTATAACCACTGAGCAACAGTGTCTGTCAGCTATGTCGAAGAGTGAAAGTGTTTCCATTAAACCTTTCCTTTTAACACCCGAGCTGATGGCAGGTTCAGGATGCACGTGTTTTCATGATTCACCTTTGGAACACATTCCATCCCACTCCGTGTCCCAACGACTTTGAAACCAAACCGTCCCCTTTTTTTTAAATTGGCTAGAAGAGAAAATATAAGTACAGACACACGTGTCAAATCAGGACAAACCCTTTACTAGAGGGAGTTAGAACAGACTGGAAAAAGTTTGTAACCCAGTTGAACTGAGCTCTGTACATCCTCTGACTCTTTTCTATCTCTGGCTCTGTCTATATTTGTCTCCCTCTCTTTCCGTCTCTCTCTTTTTTTTTCGCTTCCTCTTTGTTTAACATTTCTTTGTTCAGTCAACTGTAAGCTATTTCCAAATGCCACAGTCAGTAGCATCAATGGCAAACTAAATCTTGCACACATTGTTCTCGCATGCACTGTTTGCTTCATTGCACAAGAAATGACTTTGGATGTTCAGATTATCTGCACACATTGCAGCCAAAATGTCACACTTCAACGGCGGGAAGAATCAACGGATAAAATATGAATCCATAGGAGCATGTGCACGTACTTATGGTGTAACAGTGCACATTTCTGAGACCCTTTATTTGCTGTTTCATACCCCAGGATGCCTTCATGCACTGTTTCTTGCAGAATACTCCATTTGAGCTATTCTTATCTGTAGCCTATCCTCCGCTGCTCTAATGACCTGACATCTCCACGGGGATCATTAAAGTTTCATCTGACCTAATCTAAAAATTGAAGTCCCCTTAAGCAAGGCACTTGTCTGCTCCAGTAGAGCTGCTCAGCGTCCATCAGTGGGAAATGTGTGTTGCGCTGAGAGGCTGCTTGCAGGTGTCAGTGTGAGTGCGTGAGTGCGTGAGTGCGTGCGTGCATGCGTGCGTGCATGTGTGCGTGTGTGTGTGCGTGCGTGTGTGCGTGCATGTGTGTGTGTGTGTGACGCACAATGCCGCAGGGAGGAACACATGCCCATTTAGAGCTATGTTAACACAAAAGAATATGTCAACCCTTTGGTTATTGGATTAGCAGACAGCGGTGATGAGACGGTGAGGTGATTATGCAGAAGTGGTGAGTTGTTATCTGCTCAATGCTGCGTCTGGCTTTTCGCAACTGGCAACAACAAACAAACAAAACACAACACCCACCTATCGCACTGGCGCATGGTGATATCATGCGGTAGAGAGACAGGAAGAAAGGGAGAGTCAAGACCTCGCAGCCTGTGTGTCTATGAAACAATACTGAGGTTCATGTAAATCACAGTTTACCCTTCATCGGCCTTTCCTTTATCCATTTGTCTATCAATTTATATCAATAGAGTGTTACCTAAGGACGTGAGAACCAGGCCTTTTAAAAGTCCAGCTCGAATCCATGACTTTTTAGGACATAAAACCATTGAACATGATTGGAACACTCCTCACCCAAAAAACGACCATATTGTCTGCTAAAGCGGCATAATGGGAACAAAGGAGGATGTCAAGTAATGTGGTACAAGGATGGTTTTTAATGTTTTTATTTGTTGTTTCCTGTATTATTAGTTTAGTTTAATCCTCTTGTGTCATTTTGCCTTCATCATTCTGTGTTCCTGTGTCTTCCCCCCAGCCCTCGTGTGCTCCCCGTGTTCTGCATTTGTTTCCCTTGGACTGGTTTTCAGCTTTCATTAAAGCTCGCTTTTTGTTGTCAATCCGCCTGCTTCCATGTCCTCATTTGGGTACTGTTTTTGTATACCTGACAGCTGAGCAGGGAGGTTGGTAGGAACGGATGGGTCGAACACACTCATGGTACTTGTCAACGGTATGCATGGACGCCAGGGCTTCTGATGTTCCCAGCATTGGGTGCTTGACAAACACCCTCCTAGAACCGTGCAAACAAACCTGGCTGAACCCTGATTGGAAAAACTGGGATTGGTTCTGCTCTGGGATTTCAAATCTGGGATTTAGAAAGAGTTCTCGCTCTTTTATGTGGGGCTTAAAGTTTTGTTTCTAAAGAGATTTCAGGTGAGAAATAAGCATGACGTTATTAAATCTGTCTTCATTTGAAGTGGACAGTGGTCAGAAGCTCTCAGATTGGGCGAGTCACTCTGGGCGACCCCGATCTGCATAAAGTAGCCTCGACTTTATGCAAATGAAAAGCAATACAAAGTCTCGTCTCTTCAAAATTCAGTGCAACGCTATACCTGCAATGCATTGTGCAGCTGCTTATGAATAGGAAGCACAGAAAGAATGGATCCTGGGGACACAAATCATCAGGCTTTCATCCAGGAAACCACTGTGTGTGTCCTTTGTGAAACCAAAAATCAATTTAATTCAATGTATTTAAATTATTAACATAATTATGCACAACGATCAAGAAAGGTCCAGAACTGTCATTGGTACTCTTCTACTATCACATACGTTGGGCCATGATGTTTTGGTAATGTTCATTTTTGGGAGTCATTGGCAATCAACGAATGAGGGTGGTAAGAAAATGTGTTGGACTGGAAAGTTTGGCTTATAGACCCCATTTAAATCAGGTCTTAATATGTGATCCTTATCTTATAATGGCATCTGATCCAAGGCCAGTACACAAATTAAACAGAGCTGGTGGCTGATGCTCCCCGACTTTATTCTTTTCATTCAAGCTTGCAACACAGCTCTATGTATGGAAATGTTGGTCCAGACTGAAGTATCTCCAAAAATTGGATAGACTGCCATGACCTGTGATGAATCCTACTGACTTTGCCAATCCCTAACTTTACTTGCAGCGCCACCATGAGGTTGAAAACATTGATTTGATTGAAATACTGTATCATAACATTTGCTGGATGGATTGCTAATAACAGTTTTTATTGGGAGTACTTCAAAAATAACTATAGACCTTTCTTATCATTACTCTCATTTATTTTTTCAAAAAGGGTTAGCACAATGAAACTACATTCATTGAACGAGGTTACAAAGGTAAGGAAATTATTTTGTCCATTATTTACACCCAAAAAACATTAGAAGACTAAACTGTTGGGTTCTATGGCATTAAGGTATTGTATCCATTACACTGACCTCAATATGACTGAAATGTGCCTGCTTGCAGTTCTAAAGAAAGGGCGTTGTAGGCGTTTCCATCTGCAACCATTCTATTGTTAGAGTTTTGTTACTTGCAGCCAAAATGTAAACCAATACTCATGTCTAATGTCTAACTGCAGTCATTGCCTTATGATTTGCTGATCACATTCACATTTACCTTAGGATTCTGATTCTTCTTTTTCATCCTTTTCAGCTAGCATTTGTGCGGTACCTCGGTATGACCAAATACCTGCAGATCTAAGGACGTTTCCATCAGCCTCTGTTATACGGTGTTTAGTGCTAATTAGCAACGATAATAATGTGCATGTGCTGAACTAAGATGGCAAACATGGTCAGCTTCATACCTGCATGGCATCCGCGCTTTAGCTTTGTCATTGTGAGCAAGTAGCATTGAGCACAACTACTACTACTGTGCCCAAGTACACCTTGCAGACCCATGCTAATGGTTGACTCTATGATATTGTTTTCTTTTTAAAAAAGATTCTGGCCAAACAGCACACACATTTAGGTTTACACCACAATTATGGTGGTCTGGCACATTCAGTAGCATTTCATTTCTAGTTTGCCTCGCATGGGGTTTATGGGAAATCGGTATTTTGTGAGTTCATCAATCGCTCTTTCAAAAATTGTGCCTGGTTTTATTGCAAGCTGCCAGAGTAATGCTGACAAAGATGTAGATATCTTTCATTTGGAGCCGTAGTGTACTGAGTTTTATGCAACACATTATGTGTAGTGCAGCTCTTCCTCCAATAAATTCTTGTGTAGACTGAGGAATGCGAAGGTTACAGCTCATCAGTTGTTCCTTAGTGAATAAAACATGGCACGGCCTTCGCTAATGTCTGAATAACATCCTTTTCTGTAGAAGCAACTTTTAAAGAAAATCATCTCTCTGAAGTTTCTTTTTATCATCAGAAATTCAAAAAGACATGAAGAAGCCCTGGTTAATACAGAGACACTTTATGAACACCCTGCAGATCTTTTTGATCCACTCCAAACTGCAATAAACCATAAATCCATGATGATATTGGACATATGTAGCATAAATGTATCTTCTCTAATCATTTTGTCTTCTGACAGAACTTTCAGTGTGTCAACTTTCAATGGGACTGTTACATCATCAACACTCAAGTGTGCGGTCCATTCATCCTCATTGCAATCCATATCAGTCAGAGTTACTCTCTCTGGATAGCAGTTCATCATCCTCACTGTCACTTGCTTCTTGTCCCTGCCCCAAAACATGCACCTCCAGGACAAAGAGATTTCTCCCCCACACTTCCTACAGTCTTTGCCATACGCTGGGCACTTGACTGGAGCATATTTATTCCCTCATAAATCACAGTCTTGCTGGCTGGTTTCAGTTCATGTTTCTGTGACTGCCGTTTATCAGTTCTCTTCGTGGGTTTTCGCACTGCATCAACAGCGGCTGCTTCGCTATCATTGTCAAAAGACTTGAGGTGTAATCGTTGTGCTTTCAGATGCCGAGCAAATGCTTACAGCCTTTTCCAAGGTGTTCTGTTTCTTTAATAAAAGTGTCTGTCTTGTCATGCACTCCTATTATCTGAGCTTTTATCACGGAATCTCACAGTGCACTAAAGTTACAGGGTTGACTCTTGAGACGCAGGTCTGTCACACATAGCTCTGAGGTACCTTTTCACGGCAGACATATTGAGATGTCAAAGCAGGAGAAGCACAGATATGAACAATAACTTTAGGAGGGCTCCATTTTATTAAGTGATGATACATTTCCACCTGTGCCTCTCCTGCTTTGACAATCCAAAATGTCGGCCATGAAAATGGCCGATTGATTCATTCTGTTTTTACATTCAATCCCTGAAGACAAATCATTCATGTTTTGTTTTCTCTTGGTGTACAGCTGCCCTTGAACTTTTCCAGTACTGCAGGAAACGTATCTCTGTCATCCACCAAAAAGTCAAATACATGTTGGACACATCTGACGCAGTCTAGGACACTTGACGACAGAGCTTTTTTCTGATTCATCTCTATTGTCCAGTCTGATTGAAACCAAATCAAGCAAGGTAGACATTACCCAATCAATTTGAACTCATCAGGTGGACGAATATTATTCATCAGCACTCTCAAACTAGTAGATTTACTCCTGATACCATATATTCCCCATTTATTGAGGACTGAAAACCACCTGCGGTAGATCTGACTGCAGACTGGGCCACTCAATCGGCTGCTTGCTCATGAAAACCTGCTGATGAACATATAAACAACAAAACAAATACAGGTCTGCTATTTAGCCTGTGGTTGAATCTAGCTAGCTTCACGAACCCCCATAAATGTTCAATGCTACAAACTTGTGGAGTCCATGCTAGCTGAGTGCATGCTGTCATTAAAGCAGAAGGGGAACAGACCGAATACTTACATATTCTGGAAATCATGGATATTTTCTGATATCATCATTTGTAATGAAAAATGACATTCAAAACAAATGCAAAATAGTATTTTGACTGCTGCTCTCAGAATTTTGGACGCCACTGTACATCAAGTCAAGCCCTGGTAGACTGCTAACAACCCACAGATATCTGAAATGTGACATTGGGAACTGATTAGACTGTAAAATGGAAATACTCAAGTAAAGTACAAATAAAGCACAAGCCTTAGAATTATATAAGTCCATAAGTGTGCTCAACTTCCATCACTGATGAAAAGTGAATATGGAAAAAACTTTGAGATTATTTGAGTTCACCACTGCGTTATACATTAACAGAAAGGTTTTTAATGTGCTCTGCTCAGAAGTGGTTAACACTTCAGAAGATGTTCCAGCCCCTTCAAATGGAGAGAAGGAGGGGGGACACTTGAAGCTGCTATTTAGCAACCTGATATGGCATTTTCTTTAACTGCAATATATGCTATTTCACAGACTAATAGTTGTGGGCAATTAATCGTGGCCTGTGTGCTGATTGCGTGGGGCAGCCCATTGTGAAGCCGGCAGCTACAGAGAAACGAGGTGCAACTGAAAAAAAGATAAAGGCAAACTACAGAGAGGTGAAGCACAGCAGTGCAGACAGGCAGTGAATAAGTGAGCTGTGCCTCTGTGGGTCCTGTCACCAGCGCAGATCTGAGCTTCTGAGGCTGGTGGGAGTGAGCTGATCTCAACTCTATGCCACTAATCAGATTCCTTTTTAAACTCCCCCCCACGTGTCCTCCTGAAACCCTGCACCTCAAGTACAGAGAGGAGAGAAGATGTTTCCACAGCAACGCAGTCAAAGATGCTCATACTGGTCACTGTTTGAGCTGGAGTCATGGGTGTTTAAAGGTCAACACAGATAGTATTTTGTTGAGTATTGCACCTGTTGTTCTGGTATTTTTACTTTTTTTTTTTTATTATTCATCAGCAGAATACTGAAACGATCCTCCTTTTGTCTTTACGATACAGATGGAACCATCAGGAAAAACACGCACATTGTATTTTAACATAAAATATACTTACATAATCATATAGTCATTATATATTTGTTGATCGACTCCAACAGGGGAATAGCAGTTAATATTATTTCAGTATCTATGCTGTTTTGTTTTTTGTCTGTTAGAGTTGTGGGGTGATTATTTGGCAGAGATAGCTGTATTTAATTACACTGACAGCAGTGCCATCCTGTGGTAAGAAAAAGCATCTTACACACTTACCTCCACTGGCATTACCTTGTTTCCAATCTAATTTCACATTAGAAGAGCAAATATCTTCCACGGTAACGAACTGTGTGTCACTGAGCACGCAGCACCTCTTTTTATGCATACATTCAGTTCATTATGGGTATTTATAGAAAGAGACAGACAATACTTGAATTGAAATAGATGACCTCCAGCCTAAACTGGCTGCACACATCGGGACAAGAAATGTGCCCCTCTTATTATGGTTGCAGACTTCTTAAACTTCTAAAACTTAGTTTAAGAACAGTGCAAATGAAGATGAAATAACTCTACTCTTATTGTAAGTATGTATTTTAGATGGTTGATCTTCCATTACATTACAGTATACCTTAGGCTGTCATTTCAATAGCTGTGATAAGATTGAGACATAAAAACTTATGTCTAAAGTCATAAAACTGCAAACACCAACTGATATTACTGTAGTTACCTGAATTTTGTGCTGCCTTCAGGTGATGTTGGAAAGTACTGCTCTGATGCAATGTAAAATTTGGCAATATTACATTTTTCCATTTTTTTCTAATATATTTAATTTCATTTTATTATTTTTTTTTGTCATTTAGTAAAAGTTCTGCTTTATCTTCTCAACCTTTCGTCTTATCTATATTTTAACATTACCTTTATAAAGCTTTTTGATTTTTGTCATTTTTTTCTCTTCAGCATATTTGGCCGCATGTTCTGAAATTTGCAAGGCCTGTATAAATAAACACAATAACTCCATTTGCTTTCAGTGAAAATCACGCCACTCTGAATCAGTCTGCAAAAGCGCTCTACATTTCGCTGTTCTAAAAACTAGAACAGCGAAATGTCTAAAAACATTATGAATAAATTGATGTCTCGGTCGTCGTAATTTTAGGATTTCCGAGGTGATCCGAATGCAGCACGAGCCTCGGCGCTTCTCAGAGCTCTCTCCTCGCATCCTTTTGTGTCTCCTGTCCAATCAGCGCTCAGATGCGGCTCGCTGGCTGCTCATTGGTCGCGAAGGAGGAAGATGCGACGGCCATGGAGACTAGACTGGGGACTTTTCAAAGCATCCCACTGATGTGATTATTATTGTGAAGTGATATTGAGGCGTTGACTCGTCGCGGTATGTAGCGTGGGGCCCTGTGGACTCTTACCTACTGGACTCTGGTCGGTTTCCTGTCTCCGCGTCTGGTTCTGTTTGTTTTGGCGGACCGTTTGATGAGATGTCGGGCCTGTGGCGCGGCTTTGTAGGTGAAGTCACTCCCTAGAAATGTAGCTTGGGGTTACAACACTGCTAGAGCTATCACTGAAGGTAAGAAAAGCGTTAAACGGGACCGAAACGCAATAAATGGCGTCTTTGGTGATTGTGGGGGTGTAATTGGACTTGTGCTCCCGGTTTTCTACGTGACTCTTGACTTGTGGGCCTAACTATGGACGGGCTGCCTGCTTTAGCATGAGATACTTCACACTGAGGGGCTGTGAAGATAAGTGAGCAGCACCTCAGACACGGCAGGAACTCAGTGCTCGTCATGGTGGGCTGGTGATTAAAATCAAATATGTTAATTTAGAAAATGTGCAAATATTTCTAGGGTGGGCTAAAATGTTCCTGGATATGTGTAACTCAGTATGCTACATTTACTCCAGTGAGCTACTGTACTCCAGCCTGCATGAAGTTCAGAATCAGAGCACTCTTTTATGTTTCATTGCACTTTTACTCCACTACATTGAACTAAGAGCTGTAGCTAAATCTTACTTTACAGATTGTAACCGATACAACAGGCTGCAACCAAACTACTATATTCATAATCATTTAATCTGCCAAGTGTTTTCAGGATAAATCGTTTAGTTTAAAATGGCAACAAAAAATTAATTAAAAAATGTGAAAAGTGCTCATTAAAGCTTCAAATTGCTGCATTTGCACAACCAACAATCAGAAAATCCAGATACGCTTCATTTACTGTCACCAGAGACAGAGAAAAGCAGAAGATTCTTACGTTTAGGAAGCTGGAACCAGCAAATGTTCCAGAAACAAATAGTTGATTATCAAAAAGGTTGCCGTTTAATTTGTTACAATTATCTCTCCAGCAGCTGCATCATCAGGTCCATCCTGCATGACGAGTCCTTCCACCTTTTGTACATGAAGTACATTTTGATACAAATGCTTTTGTACTTTTACTTGTAACAAAGAATTTCTATAATGTGATATTGCAGTTTTTAGTTGAAGATATAACATGTAACATTTCTGCATTAAAATGTCTAAAGAACGACCTTTTATTAAATATTTAGTTGAGTTTTGAACTTACAGCTGATTCACTAAGAGAAATCCCTAATGTTGTTCAAGGTAACGGTGTGTTTTATATGGTTTCCTGTAGCTATAATAACCTTTGGGTAATTGCTGGATGATATGTCATAGAGTGAGGAAGGAAGTTCCGAGCGTGACTACATGAATAACTCCTTAAAGCATCCCCTCGTCAGTGAACCGCTCTGCCTGAGTCATGTCAGATAGATGTTCATCAGCAATGCTGTTTTTTTAACAATGAGGACATCAGCTCCCATGATGCCATGGTACTTCTTTTTTAGTCTTGTTTGGATTGAGAGCCTTGAGAGTGGCAGAATTTATATAATGTGTTTTAAAGTAAAAAGGTCAGGTTAGCTCTTTCACCTTTCCAAAAAGCTGTATAATATAACAGGGAACTTTTAATCAGCATCAATTTCTTATTACTGGTTTCAGCCGCCTAGCACACACTGTTCATTTGCACACTCTGCGAGGTGGATCTGAATGTCTAGATGTGTGTGTTCCGGTGTTGAGATGACGTCACAGCTCTCTTCTTGCAGGTATTGCTGTGTGGACGATGCACGAGCGATGTCTGATGTTGAGGCCACGTACGCAGACTTCATCGCCTCTGGCAGGACAGGACGAAGGAACGCCATGCACGACATCCTGCAGAGTCCCAGCGACCCCGAGGGACGTGAACTGCCCCTCACCCTGTCTCTGTCCCAGCTGCACATCAACGCAGGAGGGGGAGGTAAACTGCTGCATCGCGCTGCTTCAGTCAGCTCCACTTTAGCTTTCCATTTTAATCATTTATACTGTACAGTGTACCAGCTGCAGACAGAGCAAGGGTTCCAAGACACTTAGTTCTTCGCATCATACCAAACTACTTCATCTGAGAAAGCAAAATGTTTCATGATGGTGATGAAGGTGTGTTTTAAATCATTATTTAATTGTAACCATGATAGTGTACTGAGATCCAAACTATGGGCTGACAATCATAATACATTATCCTTCAGGGTTACTGTGATATTAGAAGATGTCACTGATAAAACGCAATACCTCTCTACACACTGCAGTACATTAAGGAAAAGGTTGCTGTTATACATTTCAAGATTATGTTGTTTCTCTTCTGCTTCTTTTTCAAAATTCTGTTTATTTAAAGAAAAACCGAGGCTCTCTTGAAGAAAAAAAGGCTAACTCCAGCTCGTGATATACTCTTCAACTTGCATCAGCCATTGTGTGGCTGTTTGCAAATAAGAGCTCTGCGGTAGTAAAACAGTTTTTTAATTATCTGTTGACAGATTCTTTATTGTGTTATTCTCTCTGAGCTGCATATGAGTGTGAAATCTGAAGGCATACAACAAGATTTTGCTGTTGGAAGCATTCCGGCTTCTGTTTGTAGTCCCAGTAGTACTGACCAATCACGCTTGAGTGGGCATTGGTTGCATGGAGGTAAACAGTCCATGTGGAGAGCACAAGAAGTGGAAAACATTGGCCGAAATGTAGTCAGCTATCGTCTGATGTAGATTTAGCTTTTAATAGATTTTTTTTTTTTTTTTTAGATTGATCAGTATTCAAATGTAAATACTGTTTATAGAGTGGGCAAAATATCTCCTGGATGTCTCAAGTGACTCATCAGTGTGTAAACAGTGACTGGTGCATGATGAGGCTACAGTTATAGCCTCAGAGCATGGCTCACTGCAACCAGAGGCTCAATCATCGTCAGATGATAGCCGATGAGTTCCGGGGTTAATAGTGTATGCTCCAAAGTCAAAGACTAGCTTCACTCAAAATCCAATTCTTTGAGTTTGTAAAGTACACGTAGGCCTGCAGCCACTTCACAACACAGTTGAATCTTGCTCCTACATTATAGTTGCAGCAGAGCTTATTGTCCTCCAGTAAATCTGCCCATCCTGCCAGTGTTCAGAGTTAGTTCTGTGAGTTTGTTTTATCATTTCAGCACAGTTGTGTTTTTAATTTAGATGGAAGGCAAAGCACGGCTTGGAATTACGTTAGTTTTGCAGGTATTTGTTTATATACCAACAAACGAAGCAGTGTTATCTGATTATGGCACTAGATGAAATGTCAGGACGTCACTAAAGTCATTAGAATTTATCCTCTAGGGACCTTCAGTGTCTATATAACACTTCATGACAAACCATTCAATATCTCTTAAGATATAGATACCGGACCAACCAAATTAAGGATTATTTGGATTAAGGACACATCCTAAAGCATGTAAAAATACTGATGTAATCCTACAATATTTATGTCTAGTCAGTATATACATATTAATTTTTCTGCAGATGGAGACGACACCGAGGACAGCCAGAGCTCCTCTTCCTCCTCAGCCCACAGGGATGCTGAGCAGAGGAACAGCTAACCTGCCACACACTCCTGCCCATGGACACAGAGCTGCAAGACAGATTCCAGACGCTGTCGCGATGAGGTCGTTGGTCCAAAGTGGGCTGGTAGCCGGAGGGTAGCGCCATCACTGTTGTGGTGCCTATAAGCAGGGCACTGACCCACCCAAAATCCACTGAATAGGCGCTGTGCTGCGATGTGATCACCCAGTGCTCTCATGTCCCTGTGGCTCTACTGTGCACTAGAATAACAGACTGTTGGCAGGGGTGTTTTTCAGAGTTGGGGTAAGCAGAGAGACACATTTGTAGCTCTTGTACAGCTGATTTAACTTTCAGTCGTAGTTACTAAACACACAGGCTGGACGATTGGAATAAAAAGAGAAAATAGACAGGGATCCTGTGTGAGTTTTGTAGTTGTGCAGGCAATCTGTAAGACCACTGAGACGTGCTGATGTAATGGGCCACAGTGGGAGTAGCATGTTTGTAGTGATGCTGATAGAGATTATATTGCCAGTTAATGGCTTGTGCTTCCTTTGAATTGACAATACTGTAGAGGGAATTGGACCACTCGGCTGTAGTAGAGCTGGAAAACAACATGAGCAAAAACACTGGGGCTCAGTTACTTTATCTGTTGAAAGGTGTGTTCACTGATTCTGTTGTGTTCGGTGGGCAAAATTCAGTCATGTGCTTGGTGTGAAACTGAAGACAGTAGGAGAGCATTGAGATGACGGTGTGACACCAACATGAGTTAATCATACATTTACACTGAATATGGATGACATGTTTCAACGGCTCAGTGGTTAACAGAAGAAGGAAGAAGAAGCAATGATGGTGTACTGTCTTTTAAAATGTTTATACTTTCGTTTTTTTACTTTTGTAATGATGCCATTTTAATCACAAACTGAAAGGAGTGGTGTAAATTCTGGGGAGTATATTTAGTTGCTATTTGCCAAGAGTAAGATGAGAGGATTGATACCACTAATGTGTATGTTAAATGTCCTACCTGGAGTCAGGAGAAGGTTAGCCTAGCTTAGAATAAAAGATGGGAATTGGGAAACAGCTAGCCTAGCTAACAAAACCTACCAACACCTCTGAAGCTAATAAAATTAACTAGTTATTAATTTTTAAATTAATTTGTCCAAGGGATCACCAAACTATTTCTTGGCTGGAACCAGTAACCAGTGTTGGTTGTTTTTGCACTTCAGGTTTTGTATAAATTGAACAGACGAGATGTTATATGTTTAATATTGAACTTCAGAGGTGTTTCTTGACAGGTTTCGGTAACTTTGGAGCAAGCCAGGCGAGCTGTTTCCCCCCTTCCCCTGCTGATTCACCACTGGGTGCTTGTTCTAGTCGGCTAGAACAAGTCGGCTATTCTATTCCCTTCCACTATCTGCGTATTTCTTTTTTTAAATTCCGCACCTCTACGGGAAACAAAGATGACCGCCTCCGAGCTAGCAGTCTACACACTGAAAATGGCAAGTTTCCCAAACACTAACCTGGTTGCTAATTGTACAAACCTAACCAAGCTACTAGAGCCTGTGACTAGAGCCCGACACAGTTTTTGGTCCTGATATTAGGAAGTAAAGATTCCGGTAACAATATATCAGCTGAGACACAAACCTTTTTTGCAATGATTCCTCAAATGTGGTTATCAAACACTTAATAATACTATTCAAAATTATATCAGTGCGCTAAAGCAATAAACTTTACTGGGTAATCAATAATTAAAAGTCCCATCTTTATCTACATTATATTAAAAAACTAAGTGTGAACCCACAAATTAAACGAGCACGTTCCTCTTTTCTCCTTGTTGGTTCATGTGCTTTGCTTTTTTCTTGCAAAGGAGCAACATATGTTGATTTATGACCAACCTTAGATAAGGTAGCTAGCGCAGCTTAGCTAACTGGCTACTTGTTCCAGCTACACATTTCCCGCATAAACGTGAGGGTGGTATCAATCCTCTCATCAGAATCTTGTCAGTAAAGTGATTAAGTGTATTTCCCAAAATGCCGAGCTATTCTTGAAAGGGTAGCTTTTACTTACTACCACTTTTACACGTTAAAGTGTGTTTACCGGTCTCGGAGAGTCTTACTGCACATGTGAAGAAGTAGCTAATACAAAGTGGCTCCAGAGAAAGCTGCCTCAAGTGATGTAACTGAGTCGAAGAGTTGCATTGTGGGTCATTTAGGCGACAGGTTTCTGGTTCTGCTGTATCGATTTTGATCATTTGTCTTTAAGCTGTCCGTAATGAGTCCAACAGTGTTATAGCAGTGCAATGCAGACTTTTTCAAAACCCACAATGCAACTCTGACATCCCTGGAGGTTATACATCAGATTACATGCAGCTTCCTCTTGAGCCACAATGGGCTTAATACTACATTTTTGACATATAAAGTAGGACTCCCCAAGACCTGTACACACACTTTAATGTGTAAAATGGATGTAGATGCCCTTTAAATGTATATATGCAATACTCAGTGGAGCTTCCAGTAAGTGTAACATGTGTGAAGTTTAAATCTCGGACATTGACATTCCAGCTTCTTTGTGTAATAATGGATACGGCCCATAAGCATCATCCGCTAAGACCGTCATGCATGCACTGTAAAAACTGTATTTAGTTATTTTCGCCCCAATATAATCTCCCTGTACTACTGCAACTTGACTCCTGTCTCATTCTTATTCATGCTAAGAACAGGACAAATATAACTCTGTTTTGTAATACTACTCGTTCAATCAGGTTTTCAAGTAACTGCCACATTACTGTATTGTGACTCACACACACAGGCTTCAGCGACACTGTAAACATCCAGCTGTTCATCATTCCGCATGTAGAAATATGGCAGGTGCATGATTCTGCTAAATGTGTAGGTGTTGGTCTGACTGTCTGTAACCATATTTTCTACCCATAATGCCATAATAAATAACTGATGATGGTAAATGGAAGAAATTCTTGTCTTGTTGTAGTTCTGCCATTTGGCCAGCAGGCGGCACTGTGGGAGAATTTATACAACTTTACACTAAAACATACATTACACTCAAACTGTGTTTTCATAGACTTTATGGATTATTTTTAACATACATGAAACTGCTGTGGAGAATTTTTAAATGAACAATTTGATGGAAATAAATGTAGGCTATTTAAATGTTTGCAAGCACTCTCAGATTCTAAAGGGATTTTGTTTGTTCATGTTTTATTTATGACAATCTCCACTTTAACAAATGTAGTATGTCTTTATATGAAGACCTGAAAGACCATCTGTCTGCTGCTTCCCACTCTGTGCGTGTGCGTGTGCGTGTGCGTGTGTGTGACACTGTGTGAGTTGCTGATTATGCAAATGATCATTAGACAATTGTACCAGGAAGTTTCAGCAAGAAAGAAAAAATCCCCAGCCGGTTTCTCTGAGTTCCTCATTCTGGTGGCTGAGTGTAACAGTCCATGTCGGCTGGCTGACCCACTTGCAGAGTCAACAAGACACCGGTCTGTCCTGTCAGTCTGATGAAAAACACAGTGAAGAGATCCGAGGACTAAAGAACTTCTTCACAGTGGATGAACTGTTTCCTTAGCCAAGGACACACACTCAGAGAGGTAAGTAAGAATGCATGTGAGGTGTGAGTGACAGCGGTCAGAGATGTGCATCAGGTCATGGTGTTCTGGTCATACATACACAGACACACCCAACAGAGGAGGTAAAAGGAGGCTAACTTATGGGGGAATAAGTTAATTTTGACTGACTAGACTGTAAATGATATGCTTACTATTGATTTTTAACTTTTTCATACTGTTTCATATTCACTGGATGGTTTTATGGAACTACAAATATAGTTTATATTAAAAGAATGTGATAATTGTGAATTGTAAGTTGTCATTACCAGTTCAGCTGAATTTGACTGAGACTTCAGGCGGCAGTGCAGTGCATGCCATCAGATTTGTCAGGTTGCGTCAAATTCTGCAGAGGTTTATCCCTTCTCTCCTTACATTTCTTCACTGCTCTAGTAATTGGATCGGTCCATTTCTAAAGGAGGAAGTTTGCAAATTCAGTGTGTGTGTCTGTGTGTGTGTGTCAGCTCCTAATCTGTTCAGACCCTTGTTTTCCGGCTGTTTGCTGACTGTCAAGTTAAAAATATATCAGGGGCAGTGAACCAAGAGAGCATAATAACAAACTGCCAAACCGTAGCAACACTTTTTATTCCCCAACGCATACCCTTACTCTACTATCACATTGGCTCTTAGACATCTATTTAGACGTAAGTACACACTGAACACCAAGGTGTGCCCCTTTTTTGTTTGCCACTGGGTTGATTGAGCTTGAACCTTTTTTTCCTCTTCACTGCAGTTCAAACAAGCTTGATCAGATTAAGTTCAGTCCTTGACCTGAATCTGACACCTCGAGGAGAATAAAACACTTTTGTTGGCATATTATGCTGCTATAACAGGTTTTATTGTGTTTGAAAAAGCGTGCAGTGCGTAGTTAGTTTCATCCAATGCTTAGTCACCATGGCTCTTGGCATGGAAATATTCCAGACTGAAATATCTTTACTGACATTTCCGCCTATAAAATAGAAAACTCAAAATGAGTTAGGGATATTGGGATATGAATGCATAGATATGCGATAAAAGTCAAATTAAAAGTTTTTGGGGGGCCAAAGATATTCACAAAATAAAAATGCACATATGTCACAAGAGTTACAATCAAGGGAACACTAAAATATCTTAATATCCCTAACTCATTTTGAGTCGCCTATATACCTCAACATCTACTGGATGGATTGGCATAAATGGTTTTCAGATGAGAACTCACCTTTACACTTGTGCCACAGTGACGTTTACATTTGAGGTTTTGAGTGAAATGTCTCAACAACTATTAGATAAATTGCAATGAAAGGTAGTGTCAGACAGAAAGTAAGGAATACATGTAATAATTTCCCAAAGTTTCATCTAGCGCCATCATCAGGTCTAATTTTTACTTTCTCTAATGCTTTGGTTTATGATCGAACCTAAAACCTGCAAAGCTGCCGACATTCCCATCGACGTCAGCTGTGTTTTGTGTCCAGTGCTAAATGTTGGTGTGCTAACAATTGTTTCATACCAGCAAACAAATCAGCAGGTTAGGTTAGCGTGTTGCCATGCTAGCCTTAAGGTCAAGCTAGCGTTAAGGTCAAAGCACTGCTGTGCCCACGCATAGCCTCATAGTGCAGGCTGCCAACATTTCCTTGGAAACAAGAGCGTAGATGTTTATTCATGAAATTATTAGTATGTGGTCAGTTGTTCCTAAATGGTGGCTTCGATTTGTTTGCTGCCTGGCCCGACACCATTTAGTTGGATTTATCATTAATTGTCTTCTTATAACTTCTATCCTAGGTCACCTGTTGTTTAACCAGGCACTCATCAGCTCACAGGACTAGTCAAGTGTGTTCCTCTTGTCACTGTTTGCTGTTCCATCATCAACTTTAGTTTCCTGTTTTGGACAACAGGTGTTGATTCATGACTGACACCTACTTCTGCCACGTTGAAGCCTCAGTTTCCCCTCATTGTATCAATACAGCTGATCATATCTCACGCCATGTTATTCATCTATGCTCCTTTTAGCAATAATGTCTCCTTTAAAGGTTATGTTTGTGCTGTAATTCACCGTGTCATTACATAATGTCAGTATTCCTGTTTATGTGTGTGGGTGTGTGCTACCTCTGTTACTGTGTTAACCTTCCTTTTATCCTGTCTAAAATGTATAGCTATGTATAGTATGAGATAAATCTGTGGCAAAACATGTCCCTGCTCTGTTTAAAACCGTCTATGTGTGACTGCATTGTAAGCGAAACATTTGCATTTAATGTGAAGGTTGACACACAACCGTTAACAAAACACCACAACTGAGCTGAGCGAGTAGAAGAGAGGAAAACATTACAAAACAAGGAAAGAAGAGAAAAAGAAAGCTAAAGTTAATGGAACGGTGAGATTAATAATTACAAGGAAAACATTGAGTATACTCTATACTGTACCATGTAAACAAAGGTGAAATTATTTGGCAAAGTGGTTAAATATTCTCTAATAGGTCCAAAGTTTGAATAAACATCCCAGGTTTCTCCTTTCTGATGGATGTGAAGCAGGCTTACCAAATGTCATTAGAGCAGAGACACTTATAAGCACTGATAAGTCCTGTGTATTAAGTGACAGATGCAAAACAAAAAGGGGTCAATGCAGAGAACTCAAAGTGAACACTTCTCTCCAGTCAACTCAGAAAAACGGAGCGTTAAAAGATGGCTTGGATCATCTGTTGTCGAAAAGGCTCATACAGACTCTCTCAGAGTTTCACACCATGCTGCGTGAGATGCAGCTTTTAAACCGAAGCTTGTCTCTAGGTTGTGGTCTCTTTTGTCTCTCCTGTTGTGGTCTCTTTGCACCTTCTCTGAACTACCATCATTTGTCACACATGAATCATCTCTGGAATTTTAAGTTTGAAAATGATTTGTGGTCATATTGTTGTATATGTACGTATCTCAGCCTCAGTTTCATATTCAGTCTTTATTGTCCTCGATGGCAAAAATTAGTTTTGGCGGTCTGTACACAGAACATGTTTCAACGAAACACAAACAGAAACATCACCAGAAAACACAAGTCTGCTACAGTGTGCCTCGGCTTCTAGCTGAGGGCAAAAGTCTCCTCCCAAAGTTTCTCTTTTGCAGATTGGTTGCCTGTGTCTGCGGTGAAAGCGAAGATGGGGGCAGCATGGGTTGAGGGTGTGTCGGGGGTCGTAGGTCAGGGTCAGAGTGCTGCGAGCAGTGTCGGAGAGAGCTGCCAGCTCGGAAGTGATGGACCAATTGTTTTTAGAAAATATGTAAGTGACTGTCAGGAACCTGATTCTATCGCTGAGGTTGAGCGTGGTGAAATAGCATGTGGACAGGATGCACAGGAGGATGGGCTCATGCGCTTGCGTGCAGATGTCACTGTGTTGGTGATTGTGGGCTTCCTGCTGTTTAGCGGAAAAACCACAAAACAAACCATTGTGTTGAAAACTACAGCAATAAAATCTTTTATTGCATGGAATGAACCTCAGTGGGTCACGGCCAGCAGAACAGAGTACAGCTGAGAAGCGCAATTAATGCAAATTATTTAAAGTGTTTTGTTTTTTTTCAAATGAATCAATTCCATATTCATGGACTGCTGCTGTCTATTGGCAATACATTGAACTTACTGGACAACTTCAAAGCCGAGACACATATGGCAGTGTCTGTATCTTCAAAGGCCTCTGCCTATATTTTCTTTTTATCATATTTTTCTATCTGCATCTTTGCTGATGACATTTCTGGGTATCAACCTGTGGGCAGAAGTGTGTGAGCTGTAGGTCAGTTTGTCAGTTTGACCCAGGGCGGGGCTGAGCTTCACACACACAGAGCAGAAGTGAAAGAGAACAGTAGGCATTATGGGGCCAGCACTTCAGCTGAATTTGCACATAGTTTTGGAGGATTGTGTGGCTTGTTGATAAATATTTTTGACCGCGGCGAAACAGAAAATGTTTCATTTCACCGCTTTGTTCTCCGTAACGCAACACCCTCCCTTCAGTCACTGTCTAGCTTGCTCGACCACTGCTGCTCTCAATCTTGTTGAGCTGTGGCCAACTTTGCATGGTTTGTTTCCAAAACTAACTGACAAATCAAGCATAGCATACCTATAAAAGGTTCAGAATTTCACTTGAATAAACACGGAAAAGACATGAAAAGGTGTTTGCT
Source organism: Diplodus puntazzo (assembly GCA_963678695.2). NCBI lineage: Eukaryota > Metazoa > Chordata > Actinopteri > Spariformes > Sparidae > Diplodus > Diplodus puntazzo. The sequence continues at coordinate 25,195,094 of OZ023166.1, read as the reverse complement.
TGAAACTAAACCAGTTAAACTCTTTATTTAGCTATGACTCCTTAAAGATTAATTCTCTGATTTTGTTATACTGTACTCTTTCACTCCAATACATTACACTTTTGCAAGAGTTATTAGATGCGTTGTTCAGATGAGACATTTCAACCAGAATACAGGGTCAGTTTATGTAATATAATAAATTCCTCTGACCAACTACAATATGAAACTGGTGCTTATGTTATAATATGTCAGTTATAATAATCCCTTGCTAAAGTATATAATGGCAAAACACAGACATGAGTAATTTGCTGTATAAAAAGTACCATTTTTGGCTCCTAAAACCTTTGTACTTTAACTTACAATCTTGAATGCAGCATTTTTACTTGGAATGGAGTTATTTTAAATTGGAATATTGATCAGAGGATCTAAATACTTCTTCCCACACTGATCCTCAGCTGTACAGTATGCAGACCATTACAAATCTTAGTACCATCTGTATCCTACGGCCTATGTTCACCTGCCACGTTATGCTGATTAAGATCATGCCAGAAATCAGTTGTGTCGTACATCACGTGAAGATCAGGGGGTTGTTTTTTTATTGATTTTCTTCGCGTGATGTGCGACACAACTGATTTCTTTTCCAATCCAAGTAAGACACAGGCTGATATCGCCAAAACCAATACACTACCGGTACTTTGTACAAAAGTTTCATAAAATGACATTCAGTTTCATTTCAGTTTTAACAATGTGGAGAACTCCAGTTGTTTGAACATCAGCACACATACTGAAGCGCAGACAGACGTTGAGCACTCTCTGGAGGTCAGTGACAGCGGTAAAAGTCACCAGCAGCTACACTCACTCTCTCTGTGTGCCTGGACATACCTACTAAAGCCTGCCAGTGCCAAAGGACATAAAGGAGAATTCGTTCCTGTCAATTAGAAATTATTTAGACTAGATTCTGGTCATAGTGCGGGCCTAGTTACTTTCTAATCTGTCTCAAATGATGGTCAAATACACATTTAGCCAGAATTACTGAGTTTAGATTGATTAGATTGGATCTGTATCTCGCCACACATCATAAATTGTGGATCAGGTGATCATCAGATAAAGAGCTAACTGTGATTTACACAGCGTTAGCATGTCAATCTGTGAAATACAGACACTGTTAAAATCAGTGTAATGGTCCTTTACACAGTTTTGCATTTATTCATTGATTCCTTTTTCTTTCTTTCTTTTTTTTTTTTTATATCACATTTCGTGTTGTAGGCTACACCTGCACCTGGTTGTTGGTTTCTAGTCTATATGCGCATTTCCCTTTATGACATTTTTACACACAGTGATAAGAAAATGAACACGTCACTGATTCGGTTGTGTGTCATTTTTACATGCGAGAGCTGAAGAGCCACAGGTGTTTAGTACTTGAAGGGGTTGTTGCTTTCCCCCGGCTGTAAATGGTAAATGTGTAACCAGCCCCCTTCACTCTTCCTTTTTCTCACTTCCTCATCGCAGGCAGGATGGGCTGCATGAAGTCCACGCTGAATGGAGGTCTGAGCGGAGGTGTGGATGGGAAGCCCGGCCAGCAGACTGTACGTACTGAGCAAACGCACTATGTCAGAGACCCCACCTTCAGTACACAAAACAAAATAGTAAGTAGTCAGACAACATGTAGATAAGTTATAGACATTAAGTCATTGATTTCTCCTCTGTTAAGCAAAGTGTTTGTGATGCTGATTTTATGGTTTTAAAATCTGCCCCAGGTCATTTGAATATTGGACAAATGTCATAGCGGAGTTAAAAAAAAAACTGCAACCAGTGAAAATTAATAAATTGTAAAAAGGGAAATACTCCCTTTCCTTTTTATTTGGAAAACTGGTAATGGAGGATTTCCTAATAAGAACTTCCCTGTCTCAAACGATGACGTCCTGCAGGAAATGAACAGATTGTGAAATGTAGTATGAAGGGATGATTGTGTCAGCTGAAACATAGATAGATAGATAGATAGATAGATAGATAGATAGATAGATAGATAGATAGATAGATAGATAGATAGATAGATAGATAGATAGATAGATAGACAGATCTGCTGTGTTAGTTATTGATCTCTATGTTCTTATGTGCAATTCACATTGTTTCTGATCGCAACTCTTGATCTGCTTTTGCAGAGTAACTCACTGTTACCTGGTCAGGTGTTCCAAAAGATGGAAGGTATGCCATTCATTCTTTGTTTTATGTCTTTCTTTCACTCTAACTTACTTTTTATAAAAAGTCTTGACATATGTTAAATATTTCGCCAATATTTATCATGACACCTGTGATAAAAGTTGGGTGGGTGGTGATCTTCAAGGGTGAGAGTCATATTTGAAAAATCTCTTTTTGTCTCACTATTTTACTGCCATGGCTCAGCAACACACTGTCTTACAATTAAACAATTTTTGTACTTAAAAGACTGTAGTTTGGTTTGGCTCACTCGTTCAATATGCATACAGACGTGTGAGTATTATATTAAGGTAGGCTTTTAAACATCTGAACCTATATTTCAGTGTTGTGTCATTGTTATTTGACTTGCTTAGCAGTAGCATATGCTGCTAATTCTGAGCTTTTTAAATGTAAGCACATTATGTGGAATCGAATGAAATGAATAACCACAAAAATACACATGTGAAACTGATTTACTGTTTCTTATAAAAAAATTGTTTGTTAAGTGAAGTAGTGTTGTTGCTACATACCCAGTGATACAAGTGCTTTTCCAAATAGTTAGTCACCATTGTGGGTTGCTTCGTCATGCGATTAACCTTGGTCTGACATTTCTGGATGAATTCTTGGCTGCATATGACACAGGCTGGAGGATTAAAATAACATTTGGACCTAATCATTTTGTTGTACCGAATTTAACATTTCAATATATTTTTCTGTTCCCTTTTTTAGAGGAAAAGGGGGTCGGTAAAATAATGGTCGCCCTCTACCCGTACGAAGCTGTGCATCCTGATGACTTAGGATTCAAGAAGGGAGATAAGATGAAAATCTTAGAGGAGTAAGTGTGTGATATTCATGAGACTGATTCAACTTAAGGAAATGTTATTCATCATTATATACTGCATCATATAAGGCAAGTGGATCAAAAGATGAACACTTTAATGAGCTACGAAATGGATTGCTGTATTTAACCACATACCACGAGGAGGCTGTGAGGGTCGGGTGCAGGTCACCGTCAACTCTTCAACCCTGATAGACCCAACGGTCCATCCGTCATTACAGGCTCTTGCATCACCAAAAAAAAATAATAAATCTGAATATACTTTAAATTCTGATGAAGATTCAAAAGTTTCAAATGATGCCAATCTATTTCAGACTGAATCTGGAGTATTCACTAATGCTTAAGACATGAGCCATATTTGAATTCGATGTAGGTGGTGCATCCGTTCAAAAAGATTGCTTCATTGAATTACAAAATTTTGACAGAGGCCGATGAATGGATACGTGATATTTTTACTTGTAGAAAATTGATCTTCTTCCTTCTTCCTATAAAGCCACTTGATAGGTCTCAGTCTAGCACTTTAGGACACTTGTGTTTTTAAAAAAGACACTCGACAATCAGAGAAAAACAGTAATTGTGCTAATAGATTGCTATTTGCTGCAGGCATGGGGAGTGGTGGAAAGCAAAGTCTTTGGCAACCAACAAAGAAGGATTCATCCCATCCAATTATGTTGGCCAAGCTGACACCATAGAAACAGAAGAGTGAGTGACTGCATCTCAATACATTACTTTATTAAATTGTTCCCATTAAACTGCTTTGGTTTGTTTTCTGAAAAGGTGTGATTTGATCAACATTTTCGTTCCGTGGTGCAAATCTGCATTTTAATGTACACTGTGCATAAAGACTGAGTGAATGCTGAGTGAGTCCCATAGAAAGCTAGAATTCTTTTTTAACTTTCCCTATTTAATCAACATTCAAGTCGATATCAATATGAGAAATATGTCAATTTTGTACATTCAGTCCATTTCCTCTTCATTGCAGGTGGTTTTTCAAGGACATCACAAGGAAGGATGCGGAGAGGCAGCTGCTGGCGCCGGCAAACAAACCAGGCTCTTATCTTATCAGGGAAAGTGAAACATCAAAAGGTATGGAAATCACAGCAGCCCTGAGAGACAGAGACACGTTCACCAACATGTCTTATTTTCAGTATGCTGCCTGGAATTGCTAGTCACTCTCTTTCACTTGATATTCTTTCCACAGGAAGCTATTCATTGTCCATCAGAGACATGGACACCCAGGGGACAGATTCAGTCAAACACTATAAGATCAGGATGATGGATAACGGCGGCTACTACATCTCTCCTAAAATCTCTTTCCGTGATATCAGCAGCATGATCAAACACTACCACAGTAAGTACGGCTCTGGAGTGAATGAATGAATGAATTAATGAATGAATGAATGGCACAAACATAATGTTGCAATTCAACTTTACATTGCCTTAATATTGACAGCTGTATATGCACATTTGTTGATTACATAGGATCAGACTATATGAAGTGGAAACCTTTGCTAACACAACTAAACATCCGTCAAGTGCAACAACACAAGACATGACAAGCCAGCTTATGTAAGAGTCCAACAGCAAGAAGGCCAACTCAGCGACCGTGTTGCTATACAGAGCGGATAATCAGACGTTTAGGGCGTTAAGGAAAATGACAGACACCATTCACTCTATTACATGTCACTGGGCCGTCAAAATGCTCTTGAAGCTGTTACTTTAAGGGAAAATAGTCACATAATGTTGCTTTAATATAAAATACTTGTCATAGCTTTACTTATAATTGAAACAGTTAAACTACTTCACTTGTATTATTTTAAATTTCACTCGTACCTAGCACAAAATGAGCTACATGTTATTGGCTACTGACAAATTGTGGTATGTACAGTGCAGTGTAGTCCCCGATACTAATAACCTTTATTCAATAGTGAAACAAAAACTTAATTACACATAGTTTAATCTCAAAGTTTGATTCATTCTCAGCATTTAAATACCACTTGAATAGTAGGCCATGTTATCCAGTATCAAATAGAACTGAACCGTGATGAAAGCATCCCTTAGTTCTCAGTGTCTTTGCGTATACCTTCCAGGCAAAGCGGATGGCCTGTGTCGTAAACTCGACCGTCCTTGCGCGAGACCCAAAGCTCAGAAGCCGTGGGATAAAGGCGCCTGGGAGATTCCTAAAGAGTCGATCAAGATGGTGAAGAAACTCGGAGCGGGACAGTTCGGAGAAGTCTGGTTGGGTGAGTAAAGAGTAAACAAATCGACTTGATTTGATCGTTTTGTTATTGTTGACTAGGAACAGCCTCTGATGCCCAAGAGTTTATAGAGGGATTGGTCTCAGTTGGGGCTTAGACTGAAGACAACAACTGGTCCCTCAGGTTTGGGTGTTGGGTTTGGCGATACCACCTCACAACTACAACAAAGAACATTTTAATAGAACACTTATAAGTACCACTGATGTGAGATAGAGCTGCAAGATGTCCTGAGATATCCTGCTGATGATGCCCCTTTCACTTTGGTGGCCTCTTTCAGTTGCGCAGATCGGAGCCCTTCTAATTCCTTTCTCCTGTTTACTGTAAATCCAGCGCTGCAGAAGAACAGTATGGGGAAGTTCCATTTCCCTCTAATAAAAACAAAAATGACTTCCCTCTTTTGTTACCTGGATTAAATATTTTTGACTGCTGTCTCTGAAAATGTGCTTCCAGTGTGTCCACTCATGCCTCCATAGTCCTGGGAAGATCACATTCATGTACGCATCAGTGCCCTGTCAGTTTTATCATCTATGTAGGAAATGTTAAAGGGAGATTTGCATGAGAAGTTTGGAAGTGGTGATGGCACACTCACACACACGCACACACTTTGTCAGGTCTCTTATTTGTATCACCTGTTTAAAAGTTGCTGGTCTAGTTAACAGTATCTATATTAGTTATGACTGTATCTGAAAATATATTGGCCAGAGCAGTGTTTTGATGTTCGTGTTACTTCTGTCGGGTGGGACGTTCAGGTCTTGGTTCCATGTGTCTGTGTACATGTCTGTCTATCAAGTATCCTTGAGCAAGATACTGAACCCCAGAATTGCTCCTGATGTGCAGTTGGCACCTTGTGTGGCAGCCGGCTGCCATCAGCAAGGGTCCTGCAATGAGCTAGCGACTCATTCAGGGTGTACCCTGGCCTTTGCCCATAAGTAAAACTGGATTTGGCCCCAGTAAGCCCCGCAACCCCTCAGGGGGATAAAAAGCGGCAACATCCCGCGACCCTCACAGAAAAGCAGAAAACAAAACAAAACGAAACAATTTTTTGTGACAGACAAGTTTGGGTCCATGTTCACAGGTCCTTTAGATTATGTATTTTACAAGCTGCAGTGATACATACAATGAAGTGATGATAAATAAAAATAGAGTGAAAAACTATTCAAGAGATACAGAAATCATTATTCAAAGGATCTTTTTCATTGCGGGATAGCGATGTGTTTGGATCCTTTGCATTCAACGCCAGGATGGAAATAGAAATTCTGTCGAGCCAGGTGCAGCCGGTTTCACTGAATATATTATGAATGCCTTGGTCTCTAATAGCCAGACCCTTTCCCCACAGCACTGTGTCAGCACTGGTCTGCCTGCACCAATCCTGATTCTGGTATAAGTGAAAAATGCTCTGGACTGTTTGGTTTTTCTTAAAACCAATCCCTATTGTCTTGGAAGGAGCAAATCCCAGGATGCCGTGACGGTGATCCTGCAAAACAGTGTCGGTGGGAACTTGTTGCCCCTGCATTAAAATGTCTAATTCCAATTAAAGAAAAGGTGGCAGCTGTTAGCTTGTTTGGGATTGGACCCTTAATGTTAGGGTGCCTTGACATTTTTAGTATGTAGGTTGCTAGCTTTGAGGTTGTAGTTGTTGTTTCCTGTAATGATGGCAACACAGGAGACAGCAGAAGGGAGGCGAAATATGCGCCCAATGGCAGGCTCATATCAACGTACTACATCCTGTGAGTGAGACTGCTACTCGATAAATAAAACATGGTAAAAATAGTAATAACACCAATAGCCTAGCCCAAATTCAAACTGAGAGGTGTGTGGGTCTGCAGGGCCTCTATAAAGGGCAAGTGCAACAGATGGCAGAAACACATTTTTAAAGGGACACTCCGCTGATTTTATACATCACGATCAGTCTGCTGCTCAGCGTGAGAAGTGCAACACACACATAGCTCGAGTGAACCTTTGATTGCTCAAATAAAACACATCATGCAATATCTCAGCTTCAGCTTTGCTCAACACCAGATGAGCTGTATAGAGCTCTTTTTGATTGTGTGCTCAATTTTTTCCAGTGGCGTGCTTTTCTCAGCTGCCACTGACTCATGAACAGTAAACACAGTGTCACTTTCTGTGATTTGCATTTTGTTTCAGGAGCCTCCGTGGAAAGTGGAATAATAATGGGTATATACAGTGGTGTATATCATTTGAAAACAATTGACTGACCGTATGTCATCTTTAAATGGTTTAACACATCAGGATTCAAAGATTAATTCATCAATAATGCGGCTGATCAGTTCATTTTCTTTGTTTTATGAAGGTAAATTGTCTAGTAGTCATGGTAGCACAGGAGACTCCGAAGCGATGGAGCAAATCTCCCTCTCACCCTCTTCCTCTGCTGTCTGTGCTCTCAGCGTACTACAACAACACAACCAAAGTAGCGGTGAAGACGCTGAAGCCAGGCACCATGACGGTTGAAGCCTTTTTAGACGAAGCCAACGTCATGAAGACGCTGCAGCACGACAGGCTGGTCCGGCTCTACGCTGTCGTCACCAAGACGGAACCCATCTACATCATCACTGAATTTATGGCAAATGGTAATTGAGCTGTACTTTTAATTATGTGTCAATCAATCAATACCTTTACTTGTCCCCAATGGGGCAATTTGTTTCACAGCAATAGGAGCACATAAAGTACAAAAAACAATACACATATACACATAACATAATAAATAACATTATGCACAAACCTAATAAATAATGTATATAAAATACTGAAATCAACTCTGTTAAAGAAAATTACTCAAGTGAAAAGGATATTCTATCCTAATGGGTAAACTACCTTTTCCTCCTGGAGCTGATATTCTTATCTAGAGTAATTGTAGATAAGTGCAGTTAACTTCTCCAAATAAGCATCCAGATAGTAGAAAGTGCAAATGTCAGCAGCTTGATGTTGTGACATACAGCTTTCCTGTGACCACACGCTGATCCTTGGACATATTTCACAAAGGAGGATTAGAAAACAGCAAACATAGACACGCGATTGAGCATGCAGTCGACCAGTGCACACATGGACACCAACATACCAGACACTGACGCTGTTTCCTGTTCTGTCTCGATTTCAGGGAGCCTACTGGACTTCTTAAAGAGCGACACAGGCTGCAGAGTGCAACTACCCAAGCTCATCGACTTCTCAGCGCAGGTGATTTTTTTCTTTCTCACCGCTGTCTCCTCTTCGGGATTGTGAAACAGACGTAGCGTCACGGTTTCCATTGCTGAACTGAAAGGAGGAAGAAGAACTAAAAGTATAAATTTGACTCTTCGCTCTTAAAGCCCATCTGCTGTGTTGGCATGTAGCAAGAGCACAGAGGTGCCACTCCCTGTGTTTGGTCAGAAAGTGTAACACCACAGACAGCTGGCGTCAGTATATGTTTGCTAAACCACAGCAGACAGAGCTTCAAGTTGTTCAGCTATGATAAATAATTACTAATAATCAAAACAGGTTGAAAGCAAAATTGATGTATAGAAATGACAATTTGGGCTGTATATTGTGTAGCAAAGATCAACCTTCGCCTGAATGAATTAAAGGGTAACTTCACCAATTATACATATTAAAGTGTGTTTGCAGGTCTTGGGAGTAATACTGCATATATGATAAAAGTAGCATATAGCCTTTTGTGGCTCCAGAGGAAGCTGCGTGTAATCTCCCTCAGACCTGGGTTGAATGAGGAATCAGATGCAGAGCAAGTAAAAATTCACAGGCTATTATTCTGAAAATTCAGGAGATTCAGGAATGAGTGACAAATGAATGGGCTGTGAAACTCTAATCCTGGCAATCTTCTAACTAGAAGGCACAAAAAGGAAACAAAACAGAGAAAGCAAAACCTCACCAATGGTGGGAATTCCAAAACGAAATAAAGCAAAACACTCACTAAGAGGAAACAAAAGGACTACAACTTACTACTCTGAATAAGGCTGGTGCTATAAAAGGTACAACACAAATTCACTCCAAAAGGAGCTAAGCACACGGCTATAAAACAAAACTGCTTTAACAGACTAGGCTGTGAATTACTATACAAAAGAAAGTCACTCCTACGGAGGAAACAAAAAGACTATGAAAATTAAACTGCGAGACTAAGCTGCGCTGAAAAGATTAACCAACAAAAAATCACTCTTCAAGAGGCTATGAACAACAGAGAAAAACCAACAATGAATTAAATACTTAACTATGAACAAGGACGAAGGGCTTGGGTGCACGACAGACGAGACACTTTGATACAAGACAAGGGGAGACGCGGACTTAAATACACAGAAGGATAATGGGGAACAGGTGGAAACAATCAGGGATCAGGGGAGACGTCAGACAGGAGACACATGAGGAAGGGCAAGTGACCTGAAACGTGAGGAGAGTTAGAATTTTCATTATAAAACAGGAAGTTCACAAGACAAAACCTCACTGCTCTGTGACAAGTTGCATTGTGGGTCTGCATTGCAATCCTATAACACTGTTGGACTCATGATGGACATTTAGAAAATACATGAACAAAATCGATGCTGCAGCACAAGAGAAATCACCTTTTTATTCTACAGATTCTTCTTCCTTTTCAAGGCCTATTGCCTATAATACCCACAATGCAACTGAGCCACTGAGTGACATCACTGGAGGCAAATTATCAGTTTACATGCAGCTTCCTCTGGAGCCATAAAAGGCTTTTAACTACTTTTTTTGTTTGTGGTACTTTTCAAGACCTTTAAGCACACTTGTGTAAAACTGGTGAATTTACCCTTTAATGACCTGATTCACCTGTGTGGAGTGGTGATCTTTTCGACTGATTGTTTCTTCATAGTTACTATGCTGCTCTCCTTGTGTTTTGATGTCTCACGCATTTGGTTATCGCACATGCTAATTTTACTCAATGTGAATTTGGTAAAGCTTTATTTAAAGGCACAGTAAACAGCTATGTTCAAGTGTTATACTTGAGTGAGTGCAAAGCTGTTCAGCTGAACAGCAGTTTGTCTACAGTGATGCAAACAGTTCAGCTTATATGGAGGAAAAGCTTTCTGATAATAAATACAGATTTAAATGGAGCAGTTCCTTCAAGAAAATTTGGTTTGTAATGCTGTAATTAGTACAAAACTAAATTATTAAGACGTTTTTAGGAAATTACAAGCATCGACGTGATCACTCCTTTCTTGAAAAGATGCAACTTGTGTCTCAATGTATTTTTGAGAGATAAACTGAAGAGTTTGATGAAAAATGCACCGGTTTATTTTGTAAGTTAAAAATAACGTGTTGTTCAGGTCATGTTAGGTCCAGGGTTTTAGCTGACTGTTTTTCCCAATCAGTCTATGACATCACATCTGTGAACTTACAGTGACTCACAGTCTTGAGCTTATTTTAAGACATGCCTGAATAACATTGTGTGTGATATAATTTATGCATATTAACATCACTGTGTTTGTAATGTTGTCACGGTGTGTTCATCAGCTTTCCATCAGTTCTGTTGTCATTGTTCTATCATTCACTGCCTTTTTCACACAGTGCCATGCTTTTCTTTGTGCTTTTGCAGATAGCAGAGGGCATGGCGTACATAGAGAAGAAGAATTATATCCACAGAGACCTGAGAGCGGCTAATGTCCTGGTGTCAGAGAGCCTGCTCTGTAAAATAGCTGACTTTGGACTGGCAAGAGTCATAGAGGATGACGAATACTCTGCCAGAGAGGGTAAACTTTGTGTGTGTGTGTGTGTGTGTGTGTGTGCCTGTGTGTGTGTGTGTGTGTGTGTGTGTGTGTGTGTGTGTGTGTGTGTGTGTGTTTCCATATTCAAGAAGGGTTTATGTGCGTGTCCATTGTCTTGTGTAAGAGGATTTTCCCATCAGAGATTATGCTGACTCCATGACTGGACACTGGTGACACATTAAAATAAAAATCCCCTTTTGAAGCCGGAAGCAGAATCAACAGCTTACTTTGGCAGGTCCTCGTGCTGTGCGATAAGACAGGCATTTGGTTTCGTTAACAGGTTTTTTTATGACGCTTTCACACCAAAATGATCTACACCCAGACCATGAGACCAATGCCTCTGATGGCCTCAAACCACACACAGGGTCTATTTCCTTCTATTGTCTCACCAGTCAATTACATATCAAACAGTCCAGTATACAGTGCTGTACATGGAGATAGATGGAGTGTGTGTATCTAACCCAATACAGTTTCCAGCAGAATTAATGCTGGCAATGTGAAAACTTTACGTTTCTTTGGATGGTTAGATTCATGCACAAAAAACACATGTTTTTGGCTTCCAATACCTGGTTGCGCTGCCACTAACACAGCTGGAAAATGTCTGAACATCTTATTAACATCTGTCTCGCCTAGCTGTCATGACACCTCCACCCCTTCCGCTACCTGACATGAATCTCAAAGTGGTACCTGACAAATGACACATACAGATATCTGTGGTTTGCAGAAATGTAAAATGCCAACATTTTTTCTCTGGCGACCTGCATAATGTTACCAGTGCGTCATAAGATCACTGATCTGGAACCAGAAGACACTGAAAATACAGTCCCTAGGAAAATTTAAAATAAATGCAAGTTTGTAAATAGAAACTGAGTGTGGCTCATTTACATACAGCAGGTGAATCACCATGTACACACGTTATTAATTACATCTTGTTTAATTTAAGTCTGAACTTGTGTTAATGGTGACATGAGGCCTGTCGATGTGTAACTGAGCACGTGTGTGTGTGTGTGTGATTGCAGGAGCCAAATTCCCCATTAAGTGGACCGCTCCAGAGGCCATCAACTACGGCTCCTTCACCATCAAGTCAGACATGTGGTCCTTTGGAGTTCTGCTCTATGAGATTATAACCTACGGGAAGATCCCTTACCCAGGTAGACATTCACCAAACTGTATGTTTGTAGATGTGCCATTATTATTGGGATCATAAACTGTTGAGTTGATTAATTTTTGTACCGTGTGTGTCTTCGATGCTTAATTTGTCACTGGAGTCATATAAAGGGTTAACAACACTGTATTTGTATTAGCAGTATTGGTAGCAACAGCGTGATCACATTACCAGCTGAAATAATGAGAGTGATACATTGACATTTTAATACCTGGTTCTTCTTTAGTTCATAGCCTCAGTATTTGGTAATAAAACAGGACACTGAATGCCCCCACTGTATATGCTGAAATGAAACCTATTGCCGCAAATGAATGTGAGATGTGAGGCTCTCAGGGACCCAGGGCTTTGGGGACGTTGGGCCCTAGAGGCAGCTGCCAGCTTTGCTTGATTGTTGATTGAGTAACACAAATGGAATATAATATTGAGCTTAAAGTGTTATGATGTTGTGCGACACTGCAATGCCCTCTACTGGTGAATTTAATTTTATAACCAGCATGGAGGAAGTTAGATGCACAGATTCCATGTGAAATCTGTTATCAGTACAATCACTATTGGAATTGTAATCAGTGATAGAATGCAAACAAGTACATTTACTCTGGTACTGCTCTTCAGCACCTGTGCTTGAGCTCGAATTTTTTTTTTTCTGCTACTTTATACTTTCTCTCCACTACATCTAGGAAGCAAGTATTGTAATGTGTCCTCCACTGCATTTGTTTAATGACTTAAGTTACTAGTTCCTTTCCAGTTTGCACACCACATGAGAGCCAAAGTACATTTTTAAAAAAAGGAATAAAGCTTCCGATAACCACTTACACGTTAAGTATAGGATCTGATAATTGGTTGACATATGGTATGCAGTATATCCATACATTTACTTTATTACATTTACTTAATTTACTTTTACACTGGATTCTTCATCACATTTGGTGCCAGAAAATGACTTCTGATATTAAGTACATATTAATATTAGGTACTTCAGACTTTATGGAAATATTATTCATATGTGTGACTTTCAGCTGCTCCCAACACCTCTGCTACAGCTACCATCATTAATTATCACAGCTGCTAGATTTTAGACGATTACTTCTACACATTACTACTATATTATTATCACTATTATCACGATTATGCTTTTAGTATTATTAATATTCATATCTCAATTAGTATTAGTATTATCACTTAAGTGGCTGCTGTATCCGCCCTCCTCTCGTCTCTCCCGCAGCTTCTCTTTTCTCTTTCCAGCTACAACAGAGTGCAGTCTCTCAGATGTCAGTTTGAGTTTGTGTTTCCTGCATTCACACCTGCATGTCTGCCGTGTTGTCCTCAGGTATGACCAAAGGAGAGGTGATGTCCTCGATACAGCGTGGCTACCGGATGCCTCGGCCCGACAACTGTCCCGCCGAGCTGTACGAGATCATGATGTCCTGCTGGAAGAACAAACCTGAGGACAGGCCCACCTTTGAGTACATGCAGAGCGTCCTGGATGATTTCTACACCGCCACAGAGGCACAGTACCAGCAACAGCCATAGACCGGGACACTTTGAGCGAATACAGACATTTCACTGTCACTCCATATTATACTTGGAGCCACTTAGACATGTGTTTTTATTTTTGTAATTCTTTGTATATATGACACATATCATACATTTATATTTGCTTCTGACAGCATAAAGTATGCAAATTCCAAAATGTACTATAACGTGGCTACTGAAAGTGCATGTACAAATACTGCTCGCACTGCAGTTTAATCTCACCTATAAGCATATTTCTGTGCGCAATGCTTAGAAAACTTTTGCACAAAGTGTAAAAATTGAGATAAGCATTTATTTGATTTCATTTTTACTTTCTGACACTAGAGTCTTGGCCCTACGCATTTAAATACTTGGACCAAATACACATTTCAGTTATGGGCTGAAGAATCAAGGCGTAAAGGTAAGATAGAATATAGAAAGTTAGCGTAGTGACTTCTGTACAAACAGCTGCCTCATAGAGACTGGGTATATAAATAAAGAAAAAAGGGACATGCTGCTTATAGCGTTGCTGTTACAGATAAAGCCACAACCTCTGTTCAAACTCTTTTTAAACTGTAAAAAACGTACTATTTAAACTGTCTGCAAACTTCTGTTAACCTTTTCAAACTGAACATTAAGTGATCATATATTTGACTTTGAAATATATAATTTAATTGAAATTATTTAAGTGAATGAAACTGCTCCCTGACCATAACTATTCACGAAGCTGTGTGTAATACAGTATATAGCTTCATGTGTGTGGGAGCAGCATGATATCTGGTGTTGTTCCATGATATCATTCCCAGGTTGATCATCCCCTTTTTCATTTCATGACTAATTATATTACAAGCTTTACTGTACGCTTGTTGTTTCATTGAATAGTGAAGGTTTAATCACCTTTGAGTCCACTTCATATTGAAGTGCTGTAGCTCTTGCTTGTTTGTTTGTTTGTTTGTTTGTTTGTTTGTTAAACCTATTCTCTTTATCATTATTTTATGGTTTTGTATAATCAAATGTGTAATCAGAATTTTAAAGTTGCTCTAGGTTCGGCATGATGTGGCTCTTGTTATTCTTGAGTAGAATTACTTCAGTTTCAATTTCACCCTGTGAGCATTGAAACCGTGAGCTGTTTATAAGTTTGTCAATTAAAGATCATTCAAGTTTTACTATTTGAAAAGAGAATGTGTACATTGTGTATGGACTTAAGGTGTATGCAGTAAATTGTACTCTGTGTTGGCTTTGCTCATATTAAAGAGACGTTGCTGCTGTAAAGAGACCTATCCAAAATGATTCTGGCGCTCCTCTCAAAAACAAACTACAAGATTTACTTTTTTTAGAAACATTTTAATGTTAACAATGTTAATGAGGTGATAACTATTTTTTTTTCCATAACTGAGTAAACAAGCTGTTCTCAGAGGAAAATAAGGTCCCAGAACACTGATTGAATCTACAAAGGTGGCAGGGTCCGCCAAATATATACGAATTGTATTCAGAAATTATTGTAGAATTCAAACATGTATTATCACCCTACTGGAAAAAAACAGCATAGACCAGCACCAAAACGCAACAGCTGGTCTTGCTGGTGACAGCAAGGCCAGCATATGTTGTGTTTTGGGGCTAGTTTTGGTGCTAGTCTATGCTGTTTTTCCAGCAGAGCAGTCACCAAATGATGGTCACGATTGAAGAGAAAGAAGCCAAGCTGTCAGAATTAGGTATAGGCATGAATCATGTAGAAATAATACATTATATTTAACATTCTAATATTGTTTAAATATGTTAAGAAAGAGAAAACCTTTCAAATTAATATTTTGTTGAAACAGATCAACGTTTTTTTTTCTTTAATAAATGGAGAAAGGGGGGAGTAGAAAGAAAGAAAGAAAGAAAGAAAGAAAGAAAGAAAGAAAGAAAGAAAGAAAGAAAGAAGAAACTCGTACTTTATTTCGAATCGCTTCCTGGTTGGTCACATGGTCTTCCAAGATGGCCGCGCCCAGCAGCCACGGAGTGTAGCTGGAGACAGTTCTCCTGGCAGGTTTTCATGACAGTTGAGGAGCCGCAGGTCGCAACTGACATCTCGAGCCAGAGACAGAGGAGCGTCTGAGGAAGCCTGACATCCCTTCAGCCCCGCCGACATGAGCAAGGACGGTTTAATCCTGTAAGTACCTCTGTTGTTATCTTAAATCATACAGAATTACATTAAGGTTAACGCTAGCATTTTTGGCTGGCTGAGTGATGTTATGAAATGTGCCTGTGTCATTCTTATGCAAACATTTCTTCACACAGCACAAATTGAGTCTAGCATCTATCACCTTGTCTTCACAACTACACATTTACATTTACTGGTCAGTAACGTGACGTACTAACCTTGATAAGCACAGCTTCATCTTTTGAGGCGAACTCTCATTTAGAAAAACAGCAGTTTAATATTCTCTTCCTCATAGTCAGAGGTGCATTGCCTCTGCGGGATGAATTATTAGCTAGAACAAATCATTCGCATCTTCTGATAAATTCGGCATTCAGATATGTCATTAGAGAGCAGTGTTCAGTTTTAATATGTCAATCTTATTGTTTTAGTTTTGGTTAAACTGGCTCAACCTCCACAGTACATAGTGAGAAAACAGCTGTGAATAACCTCTATTGTTTTAGTTAATATAATTGACTGATTGCTATTGGTTAAAAGAAGAATACAAAGCGTATCACAGCTCTTTCTGAGTTATCCCAGTTGCTATTATTGCACTTTTCATTGAATGAAGAGTCTAATATAAGATCTGCAATTGTAAAAGTGTGCCATATAACCATTTAAAGAGCCAGAAGTGAACTGAGCTATTGTTGCAGCAAATTGATTGGAGGCTTCTGTGGTCTGCATCGGTCACTTTTACATTAATGTCAAAGTTTGAATTCCAGTTGGGGTCGTGATGCGTCAGTGATGCGTTCAAAGCAGCCTTTCATTCAACCGTTTTCTACTGCTGGAAGACGATAAGAGAGCAGACGAGGGTTATCGCTCATAATCACTCTGCAGCTGGATGCGTAGTATGATTGCTGTGGAAAGGGTGGGACATGCCCGTGTGTTAGATAACAGTAGCTTGTCACCATTATTGTCGCCCTCAGGCTATAGTGATTGGGATGCTGCCACCTCAACCAAATTTAAACAAAGCGCAATTGTGTTTGAATTTGAAATGCCAGTGTGGTTCGGATTGTTTGAGCGTCCTTGCTGCACACGCGTTAGAGCCATAATCTGTATCAAATTGTATCCGATTGTTCTAAGATTAAGCTTGATAATGTAACATTGGTGTGAATGATAGAATTAATGGGAGTCAATAGGAACAATGACTGTGACTTACTGTCTACCAGAAGAAGAGTCACATCCCTGTGTCTTTGAGTGAACATTAACAACACTGAAATTTCCATGTGTACAGGCACTGATGAGGTTTTTGTGTTTCAATACAGCCCCAAGGACTTCCCCCAGCTGCTGAATGATACATTCCTGCGAGCAGCACGAGGAGAAGAAACTGAACATGTACCTGTGTGGTGTATGAGACAGGCTGGAAGATACCTACCAGGTACTGGGATCATGTCGGTGCTTCCTTCCCTGTCTTAGCTTCAAGACAATTTTCTCTCCCTTAGCTATATTCAGAGACTGTCTTTGCATTACTAACTACCCTTGAACAGTGTGATTTTAAGGTCAAACAACATTGAGATAATTAAGACAATTAATCTGAAATTAATGAATTGCCTTTGCTGAATCTAATTTTCAGAGTTCCGTGAGTCCAGAGCAGGGAGGGACTTCTTTGAGACATGTCGGTCACCGGAGGCCTGCTGTGAGCTCACTCTGCAGGTATATCAGTGCTTTCAAACTTATTATTGAAGCTCTAATATCAGCGATCTAAAAACAGCTTTCAAAACTGTTCGCCTCAATGCTCACTGTAAGAATGTCGGCTTTTTTTTTTTACATGCAAATACCAACTACATATCAAATTAGATTAATTTGAGTACCGAAATTTAAGACAATTGAAGACAGCGACGACCAATTAAAAAATAATATTTAAACGTGTTTACTTCTGTTTGATTATGTCTGACAGGGCACATTTCTGTTGCATCACAGCGAGCTCATTTTGATGCCACGTGCCAAAAGTATTTTTATCAACTTTATGTCAACTTGAAAAGAGAAGCACCAACATGCCCATAATCACTAAAATTGCATCTTAAAACATTTCATTGCATTGATTTACTTTTAAGATACTTACTACTTAGCAGTAGCAGTACAGTAGTAAATAATCAGTGTTATTGCATTGAGACGATGGTGTGATAATCTACTACAAACCAAAACCACATAATCACAAGTCGTTGTTTTTAAATGTCTCCTTTCCATTTGCAGCCTCTGAGACGCTTTCCCTTCGATGCAGCCATCATCTTCTCTGACATCCTGGTTATCCCACAGGTGTGTGTGTTGGTGTATTGGCTTGTTTTGTTGTTATTGTTCTATTTTTCCCCGGTGTTAATTAACTTTTGTTCCAGGGTAAGTGATGGGATGCTTGATGCTAGAATCAGCCATATAAAAACCTGTATGTAATGCAAATGTTATTAGGAATATATAGCTGGGTTTGGTAGTTTGGGTAATTTCAAAATAAAGTACTGTCATTGACTGCCGGGCCACTACTTTGCTTGGATGTGAGGGTGGAAGGAGACTCTGAGCAGATTCTTCTTTGATATGTTCCCCCAAAAATATTTTAAAAATATGTAAATGTAATATATGATAATGATGTAAATGCAATATATCTTTGCATCTGTATCAAGTTGCCGCTATCTGTCAAGTTTTCTGTGCATCTCAGTTCATTCTTTCATTCCTCCCTTCCAGGCCTTGGGTATGGACGTCCAGATGGTGCCAGGTAAAGGTCCTACATTCCCGGAGCCCCTGAAGGAGCCAGAGGACCTGCAGCGTCTGCAGGCCAAAGTGGACGTGGACAAAGAGCTGGGCTACGTCTTCAGAGCCATCACACTGACCAGACACAAGATAGAGGGCAAAGTGCCGCTCATCGGATTCACTGGCGCTCCGGTTAGAGACGCTACAGACGCGGTTAAAGATGTAGAAGGGAGCATGCACGGGCGTGATGCACTAAATTGCATTGTGATTCCCTCCACAGTGGACGCTGATGTCCTACATGATAGAAGGCGGAGGCTCCAACACCCACTCTAAGGCGAAGCGCTGGCTGTACCGGCACCCTGAGGCCAGCCACATGCTGCTGAAGATGCTGACAGATGTGATAGTGGAGTATCTGCTGGGGCAGGTGGCAGCTGGAGCTCAGGTTAGACCGCCCGCTGGCAAATGTCTGGACACGTGTTTATCACTTTCATTATCTAGCACCACCAGATTCAACTTAAGACGCATTAAACTGCTTTTTGATACATAATCAGTCAAATGGAAGAGCTTGCTGTTTTTTGATATGTGGGCAGCTGATAGTGGATGTAATATATCAACAACAAGACCTCACTGATTCACTGTAAGACATATTGTGTCAAGTATATCCGAGTTTATCCGAGACATAAATACTATTTGCTGATTAGAGCAGCTCCTGCACACACTCCCCGTTTGGAAACAAACCTGCCTCCCAGTATCGGCACTAAATCTGGTTGAGGCAGCAATTTCAGTTCTAATTCAAGGTTGAGCACAGCCTGGATTGTTACACAAAGTCTAGACAATGTCACACCAGTAGAGTGTGCCTTTTATTACTGCAGTTTCAGTACATGGGGTTGCAGGGTGGCTTCAGAGAGTCAGTCTGTGTACAGGCGTTGAGCTCCACACGAGGTGTCAAGCATCCTGTTTGCTGGTGTGTCTTTGACCTCTTACCTCCACCCACAGCAGGGTGAGGAAATGTTAGTTAGCTCTCTGCAGCATTTTGACATGATTTGGAACTTGTGATGACAACATGGTGATGACCAGAACTGGTGATGTAAACACTGCATCATTTGTCCTGCTGCTCATTGACTGAATGTACAATAGGGAATAACAAACACCAAAATAGAACTGGCTGACCCTCAGTAGGTTTCTCTGTTTTTGCTCTTTGTTCTCAGGTCTTTTTAGTTTTTGCTCTGTCATGACACAGATAATGCTGTTACAGATATGTTGATCAGATCTCCCTTTTCAAAACTCTCAGCTGGCTTCATTAAGATCATTGTAAAGCTTCTATGATCAACATTGTCGTATCAGCAATGGATGGAATACAGATGAAGAGCCCACAGAGAATTACGACCTGAGTTGGTAGTTTTCTTCAGCTCTTTTGTGTTTCAGTGTCTTTCAAGTGATTGGTTCAGTCTCTCTACTTGTATCAGCATCAGTGTTAAATGCAGCAAGCCACTCTTTTCAGCAAAAAAGAGACCCAGACAGTGACAGAGAGAGAGAGTCGGTATTGGACATGCATTTACAGATGGACCTAAATGATCTAAATGTTGGACCAAAAACTAGTTATTGCAGGTTTTAAAAAAAAAAACCTTAATCCTTGTGTGTGTTGTCCAGGCTCTGCAGGTCTTCGAGTCCCATGCTGGTATTCTGGGGCCGGTGGAGTTTAAAGAGTTTTCTCTGCCCTACTTGCGAGACATCGCTCGACGTGTCAAAGATAAACTCAAGGAGGCAGGACAGGATGTCCCCATGGTGAGAGACGGCTGCACAAATAAACACTTGAACATATTGAAATGTGTCAAATCCACACCAAAGACACACAGTCGAACACGGCTTTTTATGAATTTCTCATATATCTGCGTGTGTTCTTCTTGACAATGTCAGTAGCTAATGATGTACACGTGCACATCATCTAAACTGCAAACTAGTCAACAGTGACTATAACGACTCCACTCTACTGATTTATTTTCCTGCCGTATTTTTCTGTTTGTTCTCTTGTCATAATTACTTTCTATATTAGTTTTCGATTCTCTGTTCTATTCTTATCGTGACTCTGTTGCTTCAACAACACCGTTTCCCAGGAGGGATCATTAAGGATCCATCTGGTCTAATATAAAGATCTGCTCTGTATGATAACCAGAAGATGGCAGCATTTCACCGAAAATGCTTCTCAATCATCTGTGCCTGTTATACTTTTTTTGTGTGTCTTCTAGATTGTGTTTGCAAAGGATGCTCACTACGGCTTAGAGGATCTGTCTCAGTCTTACTACGAGGTGGTCGGACTGGACTGGACCATTGATCCACGATCAGCACGGTGACACACACACACACACATACACACACACAGACACCCATACAGAGAGCTGTTGTGATTTTATATCCCAGTTACATTGTAGAAGCCTGCTTTGGTCCTAAAATGACAAAGAAAAACACAAATTAAAATCACCTTAACATCTAAATACAACCTGCACCTTCTACTACAACGTGCTTGATTTTTTTAAAATCTGCACTAAACTCTGTGATAAATATGCCACATCAGCCCATCAGCTATTTGTAAAATCTGTCTCAACCAGAGCTGGCTCCTCAGGTTGTAGATTTAGAGCGTTGAGATATCTCTGGAATGTGAGCAGGAATAGAAACAATCAATACACAAATCTCCTTAGTCAGAAGCAGAAACGGCCTCAAAAAATCCACTGTCATGATCAGACTGCAGAAAATGAGCTTTAAGCTAAATCAAATGCGACTACAGGAATGTTTCCAGTATTGTGCAGCAGTGCAGCATGAATCATGAGGCACACTGCTGTGTGTCCTGAGGAGCAGGTTAACCATTAGTGACCTCTCCCTCGTCCCTGGTTTGTCACTCAGTGCACGATTAGAGTCAACAAATGTCTGTGTTTCCTGCTCCACTCATCAAATACTTAACCTGTTGGTTAAAGGATTACCCTGTGTGTCCTGTGTTGTGTGTCTGTGTGTGTTCAGGGAGCGCACAGGAGGGAAGGTCAGCCTGCAGGGAAACATGGATCCATGTGCTCTCTACTCTCCAAAGGTAACCTTCACTCTTAGGCTCTCACGTGGACGCGAAACTTAACTCCCTCCCCCTATTTTTAATCTTTTTTGTGTTCAATACTGTCTTTATTTACTTTCGTCCATTGTCGAAAGGACAAAACACCTTCAAGCGTAGAAGAAAACCTTCCTACATATCCCCAGTAAAACAACAGTCACAACAGGAAGACCATAACAAGCATAGCGTCAAACTAAAAGAGTCGTAATGACAGAGTGAAACAAAAACATTAAACATACAGTAAATGTTTTTAAAAAATGAAATAAATGGGTTATAAGTAGGAGTTTGAGTCAGTTTCACTAAACTCTCTTAACGGACCATCTTGTAAAATAGCTCCGTTCAGTCTGAATAACACCACCTATTCATGAGGAGGTGCGTGTTTCAGGAAAGCCTCGCTAAACCTAAGTGGTCCATGACTAATCCGAAAGGGAGGTAATGTGACAGTCTACAGTACAGACGAGGCTACAGTATGTGATGTAATACTGTGGAGGACAAGAGAGGGTGAGACTGGACTGAGACCTGCAGAAACACAGGGAATCTTTTCTAAAAGCTGAGTGAATTGGCAAGTTATGATGATAATAATATCTGTAAAGGAATTTTAATTTAGCTTTAGATCTGTGTTTAATTTAATTGTTTGAATGTGGGGTTTTTTTCCCCCTGTGAAGAGAGGCAGTGTGACTCGTACGACAAGTTCAGGACCACTCATGAGAACATTCTATATAGAATCACTGGCTCGTACATGCCACTTATGAAGGAATTGTTTAAGTCAATTGTTCTTACATTAGGCCTTGTGTCTGATCATAGGCATTATTAAATATACGCCATATAATGTACAAAATAGCCACAACGTTACCTTTGTACTAACTTGGGATTAAATTTAACCTGATTTAATGTCCTAAGCAGCCATGATGATCGTTCCTCCATGCGTTTTCTTCATAACCTGCTGGTAGCATGTCACCAAACATGCACAACTGATTTCCGTCATGTCAGTGGGTGACAGCGAGGGTGCCAGAGCACAAGTTTGTATTTTCTAGAATTACTAAGAGAGAGAAAGGAAAATAACAGAACTGCTATTTTCAGCACCCAGCGCTCACATGCTGTGATTCCTTTTTTTTTCTCATTCCGCTGCGTTTCCATTCATATATTTCTATTCCATGTGAAGCGATGTAATTCATTCCAACAAACTTTTGTTTACACACCAAATGGTAATTTATAACTCTTCACCAGAACTTCTTGTTCCTCCTCTGACCCAGTTTGAGCAAAATACGTCTGACTCAGAAAGAAACCACAGGCGTAGTCGAACCATGACGGATGTAAAAGCCGATCCTCAACTTTTACCCCCTCTCCTTCCCTCTCGTCCTCCTTCAGGAGCGCATTTCAGACATCGTGAAGAAGATGGTGGAGGGTTTTGGCACCAGGGGCTACATTGCCAACCTGGGTCATGGCCTTTACCCCGACATGGACCCGGAGAACGTGGGCGCCTTCGTCGAAGCCGTGCACCAACACTCTAAACAGATGAACAAACAGTCGTAAAGAGGGATGTGTCCGTGTGAAGAGAGTGTGTGAGCCAAAAATGCTTATGATTGTGATTGAAAACATGTACAATAATGCATTATTTTATTAAAAACTGAAACATCAAAAGGCAAAAAATGTCCAGCTTCACATTTTTTTTTCAGCAGGCCGTTCCAACAGATTCTCATAAGGAAAAACAAAAACAAAAACAACACTGACGCAGTATTAAAATATTGCATAAAAAACATCCAAATCTTCATGTACATTTACATGAATTCACAAATTCACCACATTCTCATCTGGCGTAGGTCTATAATGCGTTGATCTGAGTGGATTAAGTGTTTCCATTGGAGAAAAATATTACATCATGTATCAAGTACATGTACATTTTCAAATGCATTTTCAGTTGTGTAGGATTTGTATTAATATTTGATCTATTCAGAAATGCTCTAAACGGATTTGACATCTAGATGAAAAAGGTTTTGTTGTCATCCAATCAAACTCAACACAATGTTTTCTCCAGCTCGCACAAATACAAATGGATGAATACAAACCGTTCTAACCTCTTAATGGCTTAAAACATCTTCAATCAGAAGTGAGCTTGTCATCAGCACAAGGAGCTTGTTTGTCAAAATGAAAAGCTGGTGATGAGAGTTTCAGCAAGAGACACACCGCTGCAGTTATAACAATCCATTTTTAAAGCAAAATGTCAGCACACAGCAGTTGATCATCCACCACCTTACATCTTAACAATGAGCAGAACCTCCTGCTGGATCTCAGCGTGAGGAGTTTTATTTTTACCCCCGCGGATGGAAAATCTTCTAAGATGTGTTTGTTGTAAAAGGAGCTGCCTTATGTTGTTTTTGTCTTTGTCTTTCTCCCTAAATCTGGAAAAAGTGGCTTATGAAGTGAATCACATTGTAACCATGAATGTGTGTATCTGGGTACTTTTCTCTGTCCTGTTAAATAAAGATTGATTTGATTTGTAGTGAAATTTATGTTTCTTTTTTATTTGAAATGATTAGATTGTTTTTCTATTGCCATTCAGCCAGTAGGCTTTGAGCTGGATGGTAATGCTTTGTTATGGCCTTAAGCTCAGACAGACATTTTAATGGAGCAGGTTCTACAAGGGCCATGAGTAATCATTACTGACCCTTTCTTTTATTCTGAACATTCAGTTTTTTCAGCCGCACAAAGCCGTGTGGGCTGTAGGGATGGTAATGTCAAACAGTTGGTCCACCACTTCGGTCCAGACTGAAACAGCTCAACAACTTTTTAATGGATTGGCGTTGAATGTGGTACAGACATTCATGTTCCCGTCAGGATGAATTGTAATAACCTTGGTGATCCTTTAAAAAGAGTGCCAGAAAGTGTCAAAATCCAAATCAACCGGAGATTGTTCTTTTCATTCCATGAACACTGAACCGCCTCTTCAGTCAGAAATGTGGTTTGTTTTGCTAGTAGCAGCTCATGAAGCAGGTGGCATGTAAACCACAGCAGAGATAAAGAAAGTTCAGTTAACTCACTTTCTGACCACACACCCTCAGATCTTATTCATTTTCAAGTTTATCTGATTGTCCACAAAATGGCTTCATATAAAATTATTATCCATTTTTTTCTTTTCTTATGTATACAGTAGTCCCGTATCCTGTTTCCATTTAAAGCTGGTGTAGCCGTCTGTTTTTTTGTATTAAAATAAGTATTAAATACCTCCAACAAATAAACAAATAACAGTAATCTTTGTTATAGATCCCCCCCAGTCAAGAAGAAAATACATTTTCCAGTATCCCTGCCCACTTTATCCAATCAGGACAGAGAACTCCATAAAGAGGCGGGGCTTGTCAACGGCAGATGGCAGAATCCTTCTGTCTGCTGTGTCTGGTGATTACCGCTGCACATACACATTGTAACGTAGAGAGGGGGGTCGCTAACTGCATAACAGACAGGAAGTTAGCTAAAACAACAAGACACTTACAGCAGCTTTAGCTTCTTTGCATTGCCATCATCGAGTGTGAATATCAGTTTGGTTTATGGCTAAATGTCTACAAAAGTAGCGACGTTCGCATCAGCCTCACTTTGTGTTTTGTGCTCATTTGCAAATGTTAGCATACTAACGTTAGCATTTAGCTTGTGCCGACTCTGTGCCTTGAGTAAAGCCTGACAGAACTGCTTGCTTGGCTGAAGACTGTTGGGTTAGATCAGGCCTGTTCAACTGGCAGCCCGCGGGCCACATGTGGCCCTCTAATTTTTTGATTGCGGCCGTTTGATCGCTCTGTTAGCACGCTAATTGGCCTATTTATGTGTTCAATCTGTTGCCCAACACAAAAATACTTATTTCATTCGAAAGTTGATTTTTTGAAGCAGAGGGAATTTATGAAAGTCAAACTGAAAACTCACTTATATGATTAAAACTGTGCATTGTTTTGTCCCTGTACTTCTGAATATATCATATTCATTTTTTAACAATGAAAACGAATAAACAAATAGACGAGAAAGAAATGTCCATTGTTTCAACAGATTTCAATTAAAGCTTTTATAAAAGTCCCGCTCCTTGGCACTTAACTTTTTCAAATCTGGCCTTTCAGATTGGTTTCGGCTTGGTCGGCTTGGTTTAGATAGTAGTCTAGCAGTCTATAAACTACAACAAGCACTCTGTCTCCTAATCAGATGTGTTGTAATAACACATAGCTCTAACTCTTCTTGTGTTGATGATTTGAACCTCAAATAATTTAGGAACTGAGACCTATAACACTGATACCTACCCTATAACTACTTGTCAGTCCCACCTGGTAAATACATAGCACATTCCAAAAACCACCATTCAAAAACTTTCTTTTTGTTTTGAAGGTTTATGCATCAGAGTTTTGTGGGGACTGACTGGAGGCTGAGGCCTGGCCCAGTAAATGGGACAAAAATGTGACAATGACTGGGGCTTTAACTGGGACAGAAGTGAGACAGCGTCCCGCCTGAAGGTGCTTTAACACCGTTTTATCATCCGGTCTGAGGTCCTCAGAGAAATGCTTTGTAATGAAGGTCTATATAAATAAACAGCTTAAACACGACAGCGCAATGTCGCTTTAAAAAGGAGAAGCGTAGTAGTTACCAACGACAAGTTATTAATGGAGAGAAACATGTTAATAAAGAAAAGATCTTTGAAATGTGGATTTAATTATAATATGATTCTGGTTACAACATTAATTTGTACCAGACAGGTACAACGTTCGTTCTTATTCTTAAATGAGCATGTTGCATAATTTGCAGATGCTTGATTAAGATTGACAAACTACAAATTCACACTGATGTGCTGCTGCCACTTGAGACCACAAACATTGAGTCTGAGTGATGACCACCATAGGTCAATGTTAAAATGCTGTTTCTATCAGGGCGGTTGGACCTTAACCCCAGCTCCAAGACAAGTCAGGCATCAGACCCTAAAATCACTTCACTGCTTCCCAACATTTGTTGCTTGTGACCCCTTTTAGCCAAGCACTGCCCACTTTCAGCCCCTCGTCACAAGGTACAGCCTATACGTCAGCTACGGGGAGTTTTCTCTTCTCAGACTGTTTCATTGTAGAAGAGCCCAGAAGAAACTGAAATCTCCAGTAATTTAAAAGCCTCAGTGAAAAATAATGTTTGTCTTGACTGATTACACTGGTGGTTCCATGGCTTGTTCCACCCACGTAAGAGAAAATCCAAACTAGAGACAAACAGGAAATATATTTCAGGTTGGAGAACGTTGGATCAAAACTAATCGATGATGTCATGGATGGTAATGTGTTATGGTAATGATGTTAAAGGTGTTCAGTTAGCGAAACCCTTCCTTGTTTCAAGTCACTGTCCATGACATGCAGTCATCTAAAATCTAAGAATTCAGTCAAATTGATGATTGTTGTGATGAAATAAAACAGAATAATATTTATGCGACTAAAACTGCTTCTATTTCAACAGGTAGATGCATTTCATATCATCAGGTCTTCAGTGTCAAAGCCACATGTATGAACCATCAGTCACAGTCTTATTGTGGTGGAGGTGAGACATTATTCACCAGGCTGCAAGTGATCATTAAAGGGACATTCCACTGGTTTTTCACATCAAAGTGTGTTTACAGGTGTTGAGTCGTACTCTGTTTTGTGTGGAAAAAGTAGTATAAAGCCTTTTGTGGTTCCAGATGGGGAAGGCTATGGGAAGTCTTATAAGTTGACTCAAGCGATGTCACTTGAGTCAGCGTCAGTTAAAGCTGAAGAGTACGCGTTTGAGAAAGAAAAAGTATATCATATGTGGGCGACTGCATTTAAGAAGAAGTTAGCTCACCAGATCTCTGTTAGCCCGCTGTTCATCTCTGCTGGAGGCTAGAAGCTCGAGGCTACATTAGCTACCACTAGCATAACGCACCGAATCTCCCAGCCTGCTTTCTGCAATGATTTGCATTGTGGGTAACGTAGATGCCAGATTTTGACAAGGAAGAAAACGTGCGGAATCTCTGGTTCTGCTGCTGCGTTCATTTTAATCTGTTAATGTGTTGTTTTAAACATTAAGTGTGCAGTGCAATGCTAAATTGTTGTCGGCCCCTTTAAAGATATATCTTTCACAGAAATGTTAAATCTAGACCATCATCATGTGGACTATTTGAATTTGGCCAAAATCATAGTCAAAACTAGTATGTTAATTGTAATTCTATTCATATAAGATATATTTTGCCAGCAGTTTACAGGAGTTAAACTTTCAGTCACTCACCAGCTGTGGCGTGTCATGAACACCCTACAGTATACTAAATTTTTATATTTTTATAATCTCTTTTCTCTCTGTCATGTCCTTCTCTCCACACAGAGCCACATTTTCCAATTTCAAAAATGGACCTCTTTTCATATCGTCGGGAGCATCTCTGGGGGAAACGACAGGAAGAGGACACTAAAAAAAAATTGTTCTTTCAAAACTTTAACATGATAATTAACCTCAGGCGCTGTGTGGCCATTACTTTACACTGTTTGGAAGCACCAGTATATGTGTAAAGGTCATTGCAGGACAGGCAGATGTCTAGAAGTCGCAGACCATCTTCACCAATCAGGGCTCATGAGCCCACACCATAGCCATCACAACCACCAATGAGAAGCTGGATAGAATCTGAGCAGGCAGTAACATCCAATCGCACACTTCAAGGCCTTTTGTCCCCTCTGGAATTTAACAATCCAGTAAATTTGGACTAAATACAAAGCTTTATTACACAGAATTTGGCTTAAAATGAAATGATGTGCATTATTACTGTAATCATTATAAAAGCTCTTTACATGAGGAATTGGGGGGAAAAAAGGGATCAATTAATCCCAAATTGTGTTTTTCTCTGTGAGGCAGCTAAGAACGTCAGATAAGCAGATTCCAGTAAATCCGGCTGTTGTTGTTGCTGCTGATGTTGTTGTGAGCGAATCCAGCAAAAGTCATAACATCATGTGACCGGATTGGGGCGGGGTTGTGATTTCGGGGGATCCTTCTTCATCAGCCACAAGGTTATAATAAGGAGGCTGTTGTTGTCACTGGGGGTTTCAAACAGTCAACACCAGTATGGAACACTGAAGTCAGTTCTGCTGACGTTGTTCATCTGTTGGTGTGACTTTAGTGGCGGAATGTACGTTTTTCATGTAAATACGATGTTTCATATTAAGGGGTTTTATTTCTAGCCTATACGTTATATCACACCTGATCAATTTACAGTATTTTGCACTGGTCTGTAAACACCAGGAATCATCATTTCTTTACAATAAAATTATAGAAATGTACCCATAAATAATGTTGTAATCAAGCTGTTTTCAAGAAGAGATGGGTATATGGGAAAGATGGCTCCTATGAAGTATGGATGAGGAATGGCATTCATATTTTCAGGTCTTTTTCATGAGGCTTGTACCCTTTAAAATGTATATTTAGCAAATATATTTTAGCAGAATGCTTTTCATCCAAAAATTGAAATTCAGTTGTTCAGCATCGGGGTAAATAGATAATGACTGAATTTAAATATTTTTGGGTGAACTTGGGTAAATAACATTTTTGCTGAAAGTCAATTTCAAAGGAGAAAAACTGACCAAATACCATGAAAAGCTGTATTTTATTCATATCTCAATAAGGTCTTCATGTTTCAATTGAGGTTAGAACATTTTTTAAGGCTTTTTTGATTGCATGCAAACTATAAACCAAAAACCTTTAAAATATTAAAACCGATAAACTAATCCATTAATTTACTTACTAAAAATGTACTTACTAAAGTGCCAATACAAATGTAGTACCTGGTGTAACAGTGTGGCTCATTAATCTGTTTTTAATAGTTTTTTTGGAAAACACTGAGCTCTATGACACAGAGGAATACGATATATATCAGGCGTTTGATACACACAGTACTTGTAGGTGATGGCTTTTTTTAATATTAATTGTTTGTTGTATGTTTCTTTCAATAGGATTTGTTGACAGAAAGACACACTTACAACATCGGCAGCCTTACAATCTGAACCCGGCAGACTGAAAACAGTTTGGGGTTGAGGTTAGCCGAGCACTTCCACAGCAGCTGAACGCTGTGGATCCTTTATTGATTTGTCCGCTAAACACTTCAGTTCAAATGGAAGGAAGAGATGAAATGTTGAATACAAGCCTCTAAATAATTAAGACTGAGCAGAGGCAAGTGGGGCCCGGTGTTATTAATAAATACAAACACATACACACACACACACACACACACAACACTCACAGCAGCTGGATTAATGGTGATGATAGGAAAAAAGCTATTCTTTCCTTAAATGAAAGCCGCCTTTCATTCATCCCTCTCCTTTGTGCTGCTGTAGTACCATAAACACACACACACACACACACACACACACACACACACACACACACACACAAACACACACACACGCAAACACACAAAAGCTTTTGTTTGTGCCCCCCTCCCACCCAGTGCGTAAATAGCAGAGACAAATGAACAAAAATCACCGCTGATTGTCGACAGGTAAGACTGAAGAGGCTGCGACTGTGTGTCAGCGGACCATCTGGGAACAAAGTGACAGGCTCTCTGTGTGTGTGTTTGTGTGTGTGTGTGTGTGTGTAAGAGAGAGAGAGAGAGAGAGAGAGAGAGAGAGAGGGAAGGTTGTAACAATGAATCTATGCTCTTTAGAAATGGAGATCAATTTCCACATGGCTGCTTTAAAGGCTTTGGCAGGAGAATAATATATAAGTGTGTGTATTCCTGTGTGCGCTTGTTTGTGTACATGTTTGCACTCGTGCGTGTACGTGTATGAGTCATTTCAGTGTGCGTATTTTTGCCTGTGTGTGTGTGTGTGTGTGTGTGTGTTCGGGCTTTTATGTGCTTATTTTGTGTACAGAGATTGAACAGGTGGATGTGGGATGTTGGTCTCTCTCTCTCTCTCTTTGTGTGTGTGTGTGTGTGTGTGTGTGTGTGTGTGTGTGTGTTCAGGTTTGAAGGAGGTCCAGGCTCCATCTCTCAGCAAATCAGCAGGCCTGAAAATCCAATCTGCCTGGAGAGACAGCAGGCTGTACATCATCTGCCATGGATGGACACTATCAGCGCTTTATCAGTGACCGCCCCCAAACACACACACACACACACACACACACACACATGCACTATATCTTTCAATGACCACATGCATGAATGAACGCACACATCCACACACAGCCCGCTGTGACAGAGACTGATAGGCATTATTACCATAGTGGCTGTGGAGGGAGGCGGAGGGAGAAGCTGAAACTCTGAAGACCTTGGGCTGCTTCTCCCTAATGCAGACGCTGACAGCTGTGACTGTCCCTCTTTGCTGATGACAACTTCCTGTCACGCCACGGTCAGCTTGGCGTTCTGAACCCTGCGACCCGCCAGGCTGCAGGAGGGAACATCCTGCATCAGACGACTCACTCATTTGCATCACTTCAAGATTTGGCCGCGTGTGAAAATATTCGTACAGACGGTGGAGGTTGCTTTTGAGGAACTTTCGAATGTCAAAGATCTGTAAAGCTCCCTGCTCCGATATTAAATCAAACAGCCGATCAGGATGAGCGAGTGTGTAACCAGCCAATCACAGAGACTCAATTCAAACAAGGATCATTTGTCTTCTACGTGTCTTGGGTCTTGGCAGTGGTTTGGCAGTGTGCATGAAGTAGTTGTGTCAAATACTATGGCAGCTCATGTCTATGAGCCATATGTTTTCTTTATATCAGCTGGTATAGCATTGTTATAGTGTTCAACACAATTATAGGTTACATCCACACCTGTCACTGCAGTCTAAGATTAGAAAGCATTAGTCCTGATCGCATGTTTTTTATTGCACTGGCCTTTAACGATCAGCAACCAATCGATCTGGGTATCTCTGCCAACTTCCTGTTCCAAATGGGAAATCATGGTTGGGGCTGTTGCCACTCAAAGCTCAAAGGATGTCAGAACCATCTTAACATTCCACTGTCGGATGGCGTCGCAGCTTCCTGAACTTCAGCCTTTTGCAAGCATTCTGTGGAAGTCCAGGCTACTTCACTGTGAAGAAGTGACACAGTCGAGCGGCCATAGACTCTTCAAGCAGGGGCATGGTGAGACAGCCCAGCTCCAGGTCACGGGTGCACCAGGCATCGAGCGACTTCACCAGGCGGCTCAGCTGCCACAGAGGGCGGAGTAAAGTCCGAGTGGTGACCGTGTCAGTAAAACACACCCCAGCTAGCGTAAATAGAGTGAGGGAGAGTGGGATCCAAGTCTGGCCTAGACTTTACTAGTTTTTCAACGGCCCTTTTAAGGAAAAGTCTGAAT
This sequence comes from Diplodus puntazzo, assembly GCA_963678695.2. NCBI lineage: Eukaryota > Metazoa > Chordata > Actinopteri > Spariformes > Sparidae > Diplodus > Diplodus puntazzo. The sequence goes on along the minus strand of OZ023166.1, from coordinate 25,163,168 downwards.
TCCTGATGATAGGTTAGGTATTACCAGGTAGGTTAAGGAAGGGTTTCTCACGCGGGTATGGGGCAAAAAGAGAGGACTCGACTACCGCCTAAACATGACACATGGAACTGCGAAGACATTCCACATCTATGTCGCTGAATGTCTTTGTTATTAGGTGACATGATACATCCATTCATTTTCTGACAGCAGGGTCATTGCTGAAGTGGCAGAAGGCTAAGCAAGGTACACCGGAAGCTTCTCTGGAGGTTCTTTGGGGTTCCCACACCAGACGGTTCATGAAGTCCACCCAGCGTGTTCTGGACAGGCGTCCAAGAAGGATACTAATCTAACTGGCTCCTTAAATGCAAAAGAGCATTGGTTCTGGCTCCTTTCAGATATCCGAGCTTCTCACTGGCAAAAGCTGTTGTGATCTGCCACACTGGGAGGTACTCTAAGCTATTCCACCCTCCGACGTGGAGCTGTGACTATACAGGAGACGTGGAGGGAGCCGTAGGTTAGCAGAGCAGCAGCAGTCCCGTCAGTGCCTCATCTGTGTCTACAAACGATGCGTTCAGGTAGATTAGTGACCTGCACATTGGTAGCACTCGGAGCCCAACAGGCAATCACTGGAGCTATTCACATACAGCAGAAGAAAATAGACTTTAAGCATAAAACAATACACTTTGGGTCGATGGCGTTTACACACATATAACCACAATCTGTCACGTGGCCCGTGTAGACAGATGGGTTGATTAAGAAGAGAGGGAGCGAGATTGGGGGACGCAATGCCAACAGAGGAGAAAAAGATTGAGCATATAGCAATCACTCCTCCATCTATCTGTCTGGATAATTAATATAAATCTGCTCATTTACCATCAGCCAATCAATCTAGATTTAAACTCTCTCCCTCACACACACACACACACACACACACACACACACACACACACACAATGTCACGAGCACACTTAGCACTTCTTGATGGCCTGATTGTCTGCTCATATGGTTCTGCAGAAATCTCTAATGAATGAGAATGAAGCGTTGAAGGAGGGATAGAAGAAAAAAATATTCTGATAAGAGACAAATGAGTGAAAGATTGATTGAACTCCATCAGCCTCTGTGTGCCTCATTTATCACCAACACTGGGTGGTTGGAGGGCTGAACATGCAGGATTGTACCACACCAGCGGGGGTACACACTGTGTTGCTAACAGCTTCTGAGTTCAGGCCATCAAAGCACCCACATATACAGCTGCAGAGCAGACACAGCGCACACTGACAAACTTATTAATATGCCTAATAAGACCATAAAAAAAGTCTACATACAGAGATGCCTTCTGATGCACAACTGGGTCAAGCTGCTAAGAAATAAAGATGGACACGTTGTGCTATACATGACCATATTTCATGAGTTTTTAGTAAAACCTATATCAGGGAGAGTTAATTATCAGCATGGATGATTTAAATAAATTAAATTAAATTGAATATTTACACACAGTATTCTCAGTGATGGATACAGGTACAGATGAAGGTTATCAGTCATCCAGGTCCCTACAATATAGCACTAGTATACAACACTGAAAGAAATACTACATTCCATAAAAAAATCCTGCATACAATAGCACTTATATTATTATTATTAAAATCCAAAGACAACAGTCTGTGCCAAAAAGCCAGCTGGGGCTGAACAGATCATTCTAACAAGTAATGTACTGACACACTTTGGATTTCACACCCCACATGAAGAAAATTGGAGATGGTGAGCTAACTGTAAAATGCATCTAACATTAGCTCACAAGTAATGTTAGCATCCAATATCACAAAACTATAGTTTAATGCAATACTTGAGAATGTGTTCACTGTCAGGGTGGTTGAAACGGGTCACTCCCTGAACTTTCCAGAGACTGGGCCGGTTCTGACCAAGAGTGATTGTTTGTTAGGTTTCCAAAGTCAAAGTCAACTTATGTAAGTGACATCCTTATATTAGTGCAAGTTAGCAGACTGAACATATTATTTTAGACTATGATCTTCTAAACCTTACCAGGTAGGTTTGGTTCCTAAACCTAACCAAACCGCAACCGTTTAGAGGGGCAGGTAGAGCATCACTGATCAAGCTGATGTATTTGAAACATCTTGCCCCACACGCAGAATATCACTCCCAAATGAATGCGTCTCGGTTCGACACAAACTTGAAAAAAGAAGTCCTCGTAACGTGTTTCACACTTTATTCATAGAAAAGCACTGAGATTCCAACACAAATCAATATAAAATGGTAGTAGCGTTACATAAATAGTAATAAATTCTCGCTTTATAGACAGTAGCTCAAGAAGTTGCACAAAAAAATTACAAATTAAAAAAAAAAAAAAAAATGTGTTGATGATAAGCTATCATACTTCTGTGGCAACAAATACTGGAAATACCTTTTCATAATCAGTAGCACAAAGAGGCAACAAACACTTTCAATTTTCCCTTAAGTTAGAGAGAATCCGAAACAAAACAACCCAGGAAAGTGAACAGTAGGTGAACTAAATCTCTACCAGCAAATAGTACTCTCCTACGAAAGAAAGAAAGAAAGAATGAATGAAAGGGGGGAAATGAGAAAACCTCAGGAACTGGCTGATATAGTTAACACAGACTGAAAAACAGACATTTAAGTTAGACGGAGGAACGTCTTTTTTGTAATGCTGTCAGTGAATGCATCACGTAAAAGGCTGAGGCTTCCAAGTTAAGCAGGTGGTAGAATATAATCCCTCCGTCATCTACGACTCAGGAAAACAGCCTTATTATGCTAACGTAGCAGCCAAGAAATATTAATTCAACCTCTTTTTTATCCTTTTTCCGTAGGAACCTTGCAGCAACAACAGATTAAGTCTAGTTTTGTAAAAAAAAACAAAAACCAAACATTGGCTGCTGTTGGACAAGAGAGGAAGCGGCTGCACTGAAAGCTGGACACATCGCTGCATCGCCTCGAACCGCAATCCTCCCTGTGTGAGGCGGACAGAGGCGACGAACAACTGAAGATTAGAAAAAAGAAACTATGGTGATGAGATCGAAGAGGTGAACACAGCCAGCTTTGGAGGCTGAGGGGAGTTGAGAAAGCAATAAACAAAACAAAAAAGAAACGAGTTACAATGAGGAATGAACACAAGGTCATCCACAGGCCATCTCTTTTGTTCATACAGTTGCTGTTTCAGACTCTCTGACATTTGCGTATTGTTCTGTCTCACTGCGGTGCCGCCACACGACTCGGCACCTCTGAGAAGACACTAAAGGCTTGAGTCCTGATTAAATAAAACCAACAAAGAAGTAAAGCAAAAACAAACTTTGTACATTGATCGGTCACAAAGGCATTTCCCACCATTTTCATTTTTTCCCTCTCCTCTAAATGTTGCAGCGTATGCAGGCTGGCTACTGCGCATTGTCCAAATACAAGCATGCTCGGTCTCACTTTTGCGTCCCCCCACCCCCCTCCTTTTTAATAGTGGTTCAGTCCACTTCCACGCCTTTAAGTTTTTCGGGGACATCTTTAAAGAGGTGACAAGACCATCGACGAGGTTCTGCATAGTCAGGTTTAGTACGTATCCGTTCACAAATGAATGCCTTCCTCATTTTCGTCCTCTCCTTTTGGAACACACTTATTTTTTCTTTGCAAATTAAAAAAAAAATAAAATAAAATACAAATAATGGTTATTATAGCAAAAAAACAAACAGAAAGAAATGTACACAGGAGCACCTGAGAAATGCCTTGAAGTCTTTGCTCTTACAAAAAAACGCTGTCAAATTCCCCCGTCCAAAACAGTTCAAGTACACCCCCGCCAAAGAACAAAAAACATAAAAAATAAAGAAAAAAAAACAAACACATAACATACTTATCATAAATAATTATAACTTTACAATTTTCTGAATTGACACTTTAATATTTACAATATCTTAAATGCTTAATGCTACTACTTTTTGTTTTGTTTCTTTAAGTGATGTCCCTGAGAACTGAGTTAAGCCTCTCTTTTCTTTCCTTTGCTCAGTTTTCCTTTTTTCTCCATTCTATCTGCGTTTCTTCGGATCAAAAAGGCCCAGAGTTGTGACTGACTACCCGGGTAGTGGGTGAAGGTAGCTCTCATGGAATGTAAAAGCAGACAAGAAAATGTTCCTGAATTCAAAAAAAACCCTTTTTCTTTCATCGTTCCGCCATCGACAGGCTGACTCACTTGCCGTGTTCTTTTTCGTGCGTCTGCGATTCCTACTCAGTCATACAAAAGTTACCAAACAACCAATAAATAAATGCTGAAGCAGGCAGGAACGTACTGAAGAGGTATTTGTGTGAAGTGCTTGTACGATGACATTTAGTCCAGTAAAGATTCAAGCTCTTGCTGTACTGTATACGGCCATTAACAACAACACTCTACCACTGGGTGAGACCAGAGAGCGCAAGCATCCCTCATAAAGAAAAATGACTTCCTGTGCCAAGGCATGTGGTCTCAAATATATAGGTTTAAGTCATCAAGTCATAAAACGTACTGTGGGTTTTGTTTGTGTGAAAGACTAGGCCGCTTGTCTTCTTAGTCCACAACGATCACAACCAATAGCATTTACAGGAAAGCCGCTTTAGTAACTACAGTCCCTTTTCCATCACAGAAATTAAAAAAACATTCAGGAATAACTGCGTTATCATGTTCAGTTTTACTCTAGCCATGACGGAGACAAGTGCGATTACTGCATTTGGCATCAGTCCATTTTTTTTGTTCATCAAACAAAACTTCAACCACTGTTAACTGATTCTTTTAGGACACTTGTAGGCAGTGGAACAAGCCGAGGACACATCACTGACACACAAAGATGCTATGGCTAACATGTTAGCAAACATTTGCTAATTTTACGAATCCAGCTGACACGGAGCTCTATTTTGTCTTCACCGACTCATTAGCAGCTAGATTGTCAACTATGTTTACCAGCTAGCTGCTAACTAGCTAGCTAGCCATCTACTGTTTGGTGGTAGACAGCCAGTGTACAGTGGGTTAACTTTTTTGCTAACAACAGCTACCTGCCACGGTTTGCCATAAAAATCAAAATAGTTAGCTAAATGAAGTCAAAAAGCTTAGTAGAGTTAAGAGAGTTGGATGCTAACATGCTACACATAATCAGTGGTTAAGGTGTAGTTTGACAAGATTAATAAAAAAAAAATATTTTAATGGGATTTGTGTGCAAAAATGTCTACCTTGTCATCAGTCCAAGATTATTAAGTTAAACACTCAATACATATTGCTGGTACTGCAAAGATTCTGTTTTTTTAAATCTTATTGTTTGAGCAATTATCAATGGTAAGTACTCCACATAGCTATTAGTAAAAAGTACTATATTGTCTGCCAGGGCTTTAAATTTAGGAACTATGACTAAAAGAATCAAAATAGGAACCAGATTTCTGCACTTCAAATGGGTAATGATCTGAGTTCATGAAAACGTTCTGGAAAACAAGGAATCAAAAAGTTCTTGAGATGGAAAAGGGGCTTTAGCTACATGCAGAGTTAACAACTAACAGTCAGTGAAAGCAACAACATGTCCCAAAGCTTCCAAACAAATACAAGAAGGTGAAAATAATGCCGCTAGGTGATAAAAATGAAGCGCAGACTTGACTTGTATTGCTTATTGACTAAATCTTGATCTAGCAAGTGAAAGGTGACCACTGGAGTCCTATAGATTTAAATGGTTTTGGCCACAAATAGCTGTACAGCAGTGCAGTGCAGTGGTATCTCTGGAGATGGGAATACTGCGACCACTCCAATCATCACAGTCGTGTATTGTCACTGTTAACAAGCTTACAGGAGGACATACGAGATATACTGTATATATATGTGCACGTGGAGCCTCAACTAGTCTACTTAGCTAGAACAGCCTGGATAATGTCACTCTCAGGCTTGTGGATTTGAAAACATGCACTCTGTGAAGCAACATGGTTCTTCCTCTGACGATATTCTTAAGGAAAAGCACTGACCAGCAGGTGTAGAGGATGGGAGCTAGTCTAGAGTGGCTTCAGTCAAGTTTAAAACCAGGTGGTACTGACTTCTCCTACAGAGAGACCACATGTGTAGTCCTGTATTCTGCCCTCTCTACTCCAAGATGCCCTGAATGAAACAAGAGGCCATTTCTGATAGAGAAGTTAAAGCTGACAAATAATACAGTCGAGGTATGACAGCAACACTATGTGTGTTTTCCACCTCAGTGGGTGTTTTCCCTCCTTTTGGAATGTCATTTTCCTTCCACTCTGAAAACCACATCCCCGTCTCCTCGTGAACCCAAGCTGAAAGTGTCTTCTGGCTCAAAGTACCCCATCCAACAGAAGCTTTTGGTTTTTAAATCGTCATGTGCCACCGAAAAACAAAAAATCATTTTTGTTTTTGTTTTTTTCCCCCACCACAATCTTTTGACTTTTCATACAAGATTTAACATTAGTTTGAGGAGAAAATGCTTTGTTTTTGCTGTTGTTTCTTTGACATTTCAAGCCGTTATCCCCCTTTTGCAGTCTCAATGAAGTAGAGCAATGCACTGCGAACACTTCCTGGTTCACATTCAAGAAACAAAACAACAAAACAGGACAAAAACTTAAGACTGAAGTCAACAAATGGCTCAACATAAGAAGTAAAAATACAAGGAATCCAAAAAACCTTAAATAGAAACAAATAAGTTTAACTACTTTCCAAGAAGAGGGTCCCTGTGAGGGAGGGGTAAGGTCAGCCGAAGCGCTCCCTGACCAACATCATCAGTTTCTTCTTGCCCTTGTAGATCTGTTTCAGGTTGTCTATGAATTGGGCGAACTGAATGTGGCCGTCCTGTGCCAGCAGGAAAGTCTCCCGTGCTTTGCTCAGGAACTCTATGAATTCTCCGTAATGCCGCGGACTGATGTGCGTCAGTCGAGAGTGCGTGGTGTTGATGTACGCCGAGATTGTAGCGTCCAGGAGCTGCCGCAGCGGCGCCTTGTCTGTTGACATCAGCTTCCCAGAGTTCCTTCTCCCGGGAATGCCGGCGAGACCCGGTGCCGTCATGGTGCACCGCCGCAGGATGTCAGACAGCACCGTGGCACAGTGCACGCTCTTCACCACCAGGGGGATAATGGCTGCAAGCTCATTTTTACCCAGAGAGTGGCTGAGCGCGCAGGCCCAGAGCACGTCATTAATAGCCGGGTGTGTGTCCTGGTTGTAAGCCAGGTTAAGGTGGGTCATGGCGAGGGAGGCCAACTTGAAGGAGCGCAGCGGGTATCCTCTGTGTTCCATGTACCTTGCGATGGTGAACAGTTGAGAGTAAGTCATACCCGTGGAGGCTGCATCGATCACGATCTGGTAGGCCGTCTCGAAGGCGATGTGGTCCTTCTCGCAGAGCGTCAGCGCTGACAGAGCGCAGTTCTGGGGGTCCTTCATGGCGCACTGCAGGGCCAGGGTCCGGGCACAGCTGGCCAGCTCCTCGCGCTGCGGGTAGTCCAGGCTGAGGCGCAGGATGGTGTTGTGGGACATGACGGTGGCTGCCACGATGCTGGTGGCCTCTGTCGGTGTGAAGAGAGTGTACCAGCTCTGTAAGATGCTCACCAGCGCCCGCAGACCTGAGGGGAAGAGAATGGTTGAAATATTTAACACTTATTGGGCTCCATCTCATCTCACAAAGCTCGTTAAGGACGTATTTCTCTCCTCTCATTCCACCGTTATCGATCAGGCTGATTATTTATGACCCAAGGATTGAGGATCACACACACACAAACACACACTGATAGTGAAATGGCAGTGCAGAGGGTGCAGCAGCAGAGGATCGCATCCCTTTCCCATAGCAAAAACGAGTGCCACTGTTTAAGAAGTTTCAGATCCTGATGCAACAGGTTCTTAAAGGGAATGGGAGATGACAGTCGGATTGGTTTGATTTATGTTCTGCCCAATGACTAATTCAGAGTCTAAATACCATCTCTTTGCAGTGTGCACCGCACTTTGAGCCTAGATTATCCACTGCTTAACTAGCAAAATGGACTTGGACGCACCCTAAACGCACTAGCGACAGAGCACGTCTGAATGGGGCCCATTGTGGTCAGGATGAAGATCATATGATGTCGGTATGATTCTATATTTTCTCCCTGATGAATGTTTATTAAGTTTATTTCACAGTTTCAAAGAATGAGTGTGACTTTGGGGCTACATGATAAAACGCTCTCCACCATCATCATAACATCAAATGAAGAAATATATTGTGGGAAAATGGTGTTTATCCCTCCAGCAGAATTCAGGGGCTTGAAGAATGACAGGGAGCATTGAAGCCCGATGACGCTTTTTGGTTAGTAATTTGTCACCCAAAAGTCAAAGACTGCCTCCAAGCAGAATTAAAATGCATCACGATAGACCAAAGAAGATCTTAAGACACTGTGGAGGGCATGATTAGACCATGGCCCCTATTTCACTGATGTGTGTTTGTGTAAAAGGCATTACATACCGACTTCAGTGGCACAGGTTACCAGCCAGCGAACCATCTCTCTCCTTCTCCAGTTCAGTGTGGACAGAGTCATCCTCATCACCTGCAGAACACACACAAAGAACACAATGTTTTTTCTGATTCTTCTACAGAACTCGACGGGAATAAGAACACTTCAAGTTCTACATTACGTCAGTTTGGTGATTATTATTAGAATATTGACAAAAACATTCTACCGCACGTGCTTTTCATAATTAAGCAGTTAGTTATTATAACACCACACGTCTCCAGTGATGACAGATGCATCCAGAATGTGTTCATAATTACACCGATGACTAATTGAGAGCTTTCCATTTTGAGCACTTATTTAGCAGTTTTGCTGACAGGAATTCAGCCGAAACTCTAAATACCAGGAGAAGGAGGCGGCTGAAGCCACACTGCAGGCCTTGATCATCTGAGGAGTTTTTTCAGTGTTTAATGTAGAACCCGAAAGGCTTCATTATGTGGTTTCTTCTCATCAACAACGGTAAGACGCTGTGTGATGTTTTCTCTGTTAATTTGTAGTGAGGCTGCGGAGGCCTGCAGAAATTACAAGTTCAAGGAAACTGTTGCATGTTTTGACTGGTGACCAGTGCTCGCATTTTTTTGTGTGGTGAAATGCTTTTTAGAAATGTTTGACTCGCCCTCATACTTCGCCTGCTCTCTCTTTCTCTCACACACACACACACACACACTCAGTACCTGCAGTCCTAGCTCCAGTGCCACGTTGAGCAGAGTTATATCAGGCGGGTTGTCTGCGGGTGTGGCGATCTTAAAGGCATCCTGGGCCAGTTTGAAGATTAAGGAAGAGGAGTGGATGTTTTTCTGGATGGCCTCCAGCACCGTCCGCAACCTCAACATGTCACCTGCAGGCAAAAAGAAACAACTCTATTAAAAGCATGCACTGATAAGGAAAACGTCTAATTGGACATCTCTCTTCTGTGACTACAGCTGTGGGTATCCAGATGTTTTAACAGTACCTTTAGCAGCAGTGAGCATGGTGGAGGCCAGCTCACACTGCTGTGACTCCAGGTGTCCCAGTGTGAACCAGCGCGGGTATCTGCTCGGAACTATGGAGATGCCGTGATGAGGGTGGCCCACGTCCCCGGAGCCTGCTGACGACTCCAGCACCGGCAGCCTGACAGGAACACACAACTTTAGTTTTTCTTCTATACTTTTCATCATGTCTTTAGCTTTAAATGTAGGAGACATTTCATCATTGGAACTGCTCTGAATCTGGTATATTGATACTACAGGGAATTCATTCTTTAACATACTGTAATATATCATAATACTTTTGCTTATATTAGTGTGAATACCCAAAACAAATTCGATCATCTCCACTAGTACTATACACTTAGCATACGAGTTTATTATTGACATGAAGCTAAAGCTAATGTAATCAATCAAATAACAAATCTATGTATATGAAGGTAATAATCAAATTTTGTTCTTTTTTTTTTGTTAATTTTTTTTAAATGTAACAGTGAGGGTGAAAAAATCGACTCCTGTCTGCAGCATACTTTCAGATTATATTATACACTCAAGATAGAAGCTGTCAATCGTTTGGACCACGGTCTCATGTTTCCACTTATAGTGAGGGTATCACAGATCATTTAGCAATGACTAAGAGGCTGCATAAATGTCTAAATATGCTACACAGAGCACACTGCACTGATTGAAGAAACTGACCTCATGGCGCGCAGAGCCACCTTATACGCCAGGTCTGCGTCATGTGGCAGCAAGGCAGAGAAGAGGTACTTGGCGAAGGTGTGCATGGGAACACTCTCCCTGTGGATGACCTCACCTAGACCGCTGAACGGACCAGCTGGACCGAGAGAAAGATAACGTAATGTTTATTTTTCTTCTCAACAATGAGAAAATTGTTTTCAGTAGACGAACCATCATGTCTTTTTCACACAGTTTGGTTTTAACATCAACTCTAGAACACCAGGGTAAAAAACAGGTTTTACAGAAGTATAAAATGCTCTGACGGGATGCCGCTGTCGTACCTTCTAGTAGCTGTATAGCCTGTTTCCGGAGAGTCTGAACCAGGAGATCGTCCAGCTCCAGTTCTTGAAGTTTTGCGACAATTTGCTCTTCATTGCGACAGACCTAGAACATACAGACAACTCACATTTATCCAGTGTGATCATACAAAACATGCTGTGTTTAGAATGAATAGAAATGTGCTAAAAATGAATGTTCCAGTTCATTTGAACTAATCTTATATTCGTATCAACAATGAAATCATGATAATATTTTATCATGATATTATTATATTAGACTTGAAAGAAGTTGAAATCCATGATTTATAACTATTTGATATAAGAGAATAACAGAGCACTTTGAAGTTTAAATACCTTTTTAAGAAGGGATTTTGAGCTTGAGGTATTAAAGGACCAGCAGGGTGCTTTAATACCTCACACCCTTACATATGTGTGTATCCAACGTTACAGTACACAAGACGGAGACTGAGCTTTTTCACCATCAAGAGGTTGTTTAGGAAATTTAGGTAGCCTTCCTGAAAACTGAAACTCTTTCATCAAACCTATACATGAGTCTCTTCCTATTGCCCTATGTGTGTTATTGTTGAAGCATATCTTCTCTTAGTGCCTTTATATCTAATGTAAAGCACGCTGAATTGCCTTGCTGTAGAAAAGGGCGAGACAAACGAACTCACCCTGCCGGAAACATTAATATTTGTGTTGATGCCCGTGATATTAAGAGTGCTCTATGGCAGCCATATTAAGCACTAAAGCAGATTACCATTCACACAAAGAAACGTTCCTTGGGTTTACTCTAATTCAAAGTGAACCCGAGTCGGCGACTTTCTGCTTGTTTTTTCTGGAAACAAAACGCTGTGACCTTTTCTCCGTTTTTGCATGGTAATTACTTCACACAGACGTTTAATTATAGTTATTTTCTGTAATGGCGACATTGTCTGTGCCGGGCAAATTCACACCGCTTGTTTTAATATGCAACAAACCATAAATGCAGTTTAGTTACCAACTGCAGCCTAGTATTACTGTACGCTCTATGAGGGGTAAAATCAATCAGAATCTGTGAGATCTAAGAATTATATTTTAATGCATACATCATAACTCCAAATGCATCACATGACAGCATGTTTTTTAGGACTGTCTTACCTTGTCCTGAGCGTACAGTCCCTCTGGCATTATCCTCTGCTGGCCCATACCCATCAGAGCCACCTCTAAGGCCAAAGTCAGGTAGGACTCCCCTCCATCAGGACTGCCCCACACTGGTACATGGTGGTAGACCGGAGGCCTGGGGTCGCCCTCTGAAAAGAAAGATAGAAAACTATGTAGTGTTCTGGGCTCTCTGTGGCCGACATGTTTGGCTCCAGTTGCTTAATGTATTATATATTGCTTCATATATCAACATCTCCACTGGTTTCATATGATGTGAGGCGGACACAAGAGAAACAAAGAGACTGCAGAGCAAAGAATCCAGTTTAGAAGCGTTCAAGACTGCAGAACAGCAGGGGATTTAGCAGCCACATTCATAACAGAAGAGGTTCAGATTTTGTATAAGTCTATCTTAATACGATACTGACATGCCCATATGTGCATTGAGAGAGGTGCTGGCCATAAATCAGTCTCTTACTAGCTTAACTGCAGCAGTGCTGCCAGATATGACAGACACAAAATTGCCTGATGGAGCCAGCCGAATCATCTCAGAGTAATTTTGGTTATATTTACTTTATCATAGAGTTTTGTCCATTGTGGTGGTGGGATGGAGAGTCAGAGCCTCCCTGTTGTTATGAAGTTGAATATGAGTGCAAGAAAGAACAGTTCAGTTTGAGCAGTGTGCAGTCCTCCGTCTGTTTGCGAACCTAAAAGCACAGCTACAAAGAACAGTTTTAAAAAGTAGTCTAATTTTGATGAATTGAGATGACACTTGTTTTTGTGGGTCATCGGTTATCAGCGTGATTTAAACTGAGCCTACTGAACTCAGCGACCTGGCAATCTCAACCCCTCCCCTTATCTGAAGGGGGGTTAACAGAATCCACCAAGAAACATTTTGACCCGCCCAAATGTATTAAAAGGTAACCAGTTGGGTGCAAAAAACTGCCCGATCTGAAGCCAATGCGAGGCTTATGTTCAGGTCAGATCAAATCGAGTAGTTTTTTTTTTCATCCAGGAAGTCGAAGCTCATGAAAATAGATACATTATAAAAAGTCTCTTAAAGTTTTTTGCAGTAATTTGGTTTAGTGAAGCCTGATATTAGCTTTGCATTATGGAAATAAACAAAGACTTGTGACTGTTTTTTCCCTCCATTTTTTACAGTGTAGTTGAGATCTGGGTCAGTATGAACATACCAGTGGCTAAAATGTATATCTAGGCGTGTGTGTACTGTATAAAGTTAGACTTGAAAGAAGCATGTCTTTGTCTAACATTACATAAATGGGGCATTCATGATTGCGATCACTCATCTAAGATGGCCGCTAACCCTATGCCAAATGCTCGACAGCTATAATTGAGAACAGATGCCACGGGAGTCTCAGCTGTTGATTGGTGCCCATTTGTTCTCTCTTACTCCCCCACCCCATCATTCTGCTTAAATCCCCTCTGAGCAATAGATCCCCTTCAATCCTGTTTATTCCGTGTGTGTGTTTGTGTGTGTGTGTGTGTGTGTGTGTCTCTCTCTCTCTAAGTGTGTGGGGCTCTCTGTGTGGAAATCTGTGGAAAAGTAGAAACTGATTTTGCAGACTTAACCCCAGTGTTAACTCAATTTAGTTTTTTTTCCAAAGGCTGCCGAGTGATTGGTCAGTTTGAAAAGATGAGAGAGAAAACTGCATGTGCGATTGGCTGCCACATTGCCTGGGTCCGCCCCCCCTTTTAACAGATGTTCCCAGCTGTCTTCCAGAGGGAAATAAAGCATGCTGACCATTCTTTACACACAAACACACGCATGCAAAATAGTCATACCACTCTCCCAAATTCCCCAAACGACACAAGACAATCATTCACTCGTTCGCCAACACACACACAAATGAGTGTGCCAGTGGTCAGCATTGTTTGAATTGACAATAGTTCCCTGTAGCCTAGTGACAATGGGAAAACCCAACCCCTATTCTGCTGTGGTCGATGGCCACTGGTGAAATAAAAGGCCCAGGCAGGGAGAGAAATGCAAATGGTGATGGATTCTATACATACAACACACACACACACACACACACACACACACACACACACACACACACACACACACACACACACGCACACACGCACACACGCACACACACGCACACACACACACTCTGTGGTCTAAATGAGCAGGGTGTTCCAGCCCGATCCATTCATGCGCTGCTAGTTTATGGCTGTCTGCAGCACAACAGTGCCCGGTCCTGATATAAGAACATGAGGTCTGTTGTCTGATGAGTCACTGCTGGTGGGCCCGATCACCTCCGCTCAGGGTTACACTGCATCAGCTGGTGAAGTGCGTTGGGAATTATAGCCAGTGTTTGGCAAATGGGTTCGTCGACTGATGTGGAGTATGAGAAGACTGGGAGGAGGTTCGTGGATGAGCGTGTGTTTTGATGAAGTACATGCTTTAGCTCACTCTGTAGATTGAGTGGACAGTGGGCTAGCTTGCCAGTGCAGCAGACTAAACAGTGGACATGCAGAGGGCGAACGATTTTTATCTTAATTTATGCATCACTGCGGCTACGAATAACAATTCTTTCATTATCACTGACTTTTTGATTAATCGATTAAAAATATTATACAAAGATTTTCTGAAAACATGAGAAATGCTGATAAAATTTCTCAGTCCAAGGTGATGTATCATGATGACTGAATGACAGATTTTTGTCTGAATGACAATCCAAAACCCAGACACTAAATAAACAGAGAAAAGCAGCAAATCCTCACATATGTGGAGCAAGAACCGGCAAATGACATCCCATCCGCCTCAGCTGTACATTGTATTAAGTGCTAATTAGCAAACTAAGACTAAGATGCTATACATGCTAAACATTATACCTGCTAATCATAAGAAAATTAGCATTGTCATTGTGAGCATGTTATCACAACATTAGCATTTAGCTCAAAGCAGTAGTAGTACATAACTAAAGGCTTCTTGTCTTGTTGACTGACAAATGACCGTAACAAAAAGCAATCTTTCAGAATTTGTTGTCCATTTATTGTGTAAAATGACTAATATTGGTTTTAGCCTATAAAGTACTTGTTACATAATACATAATTTGAAACTTCTATTCAATATTTTTGCGCTTAATTTTATAAATCCAATCCTGCTACTTATAATTACCTACCTATAATTTGCCATCTCTGTAATAGATGAATATTGTTCTGCAGCTCTGCCAAGCACTCTTAACTAATGGCTGCTCATAATGTGCAGTGAAGCTTATTCTCAGCTTTGTTCACCATGTCACTGTGGTATAGAGCGCTGTCAAAATGCCTATCATTTAAATGAAACAGAAATAATAAATGAAAGCTATATTGGACATTTCAGTGACTCAGTGTTGGAGCTTGTACTGAAGAAAGTGAACCTCAAATCATCTTCTATGAAGAGAGAAAGGGCATAACATTTGACAGTTTGTTGGTGTATCCAAAATGATTTGACACGATCATGCTGCAGAAAGTCTTCAAGCAAAACACACTGAAGAGCTAAATGACGCAACAAAGTGAGAGTAAGCATGGGAACTGTACTGAAGTGTGTAAGGGGCTGACAGATTGTGTCATCTTTTGGCACAGGGCTGTGATGATTTCTCATCAGAATCTCTTAAAAAAATAAGAAGATCTTAGTTTTCATACCTCCAGTGTCCATGGTGTTGTCGTCGTCCACGCGGCAGGTTTCAGTTAGCGTCATGAACAGACAGCCAATTGGGTCTAAGGGATGCCCCACCCAGCCTTCCAGGTTGGTGGTGGAAGTTACGCCCCTCTGGAGAAGCTCTGAAGGAAGAAGAGGGCAGGAAAGAAAGAAATGTTGAAATGATTTGTCCACAACAATCAACCAGCTGTGTGTGTGTGTCTGTGTGTATGTGTCTGTGTTTTACCTTTCTTTTGGTGTTTGTAGATGTCCATTTGTCTCTGCTGCTGGAGGCGAAGCGTGTTGATGATTGCAACGGCCAATCGCAGGGCTTCCCTGGAGTAACCGTGAGAACGCAGGGCGTCGACGCGAGCGCATGCCGTCGGGACGTGGTCTGTGTGGTCGACAGAAAGAGGAAAAGCTTTGCTATACACAGTCACAGACATGCAGTTTCTTCCAAACTGTGGGACATAGGATGTAGTTAGGAATGTCACACACACACACACACACAAACCCACACCCACACCCACACACACACACACACACACACAGTGCAGTCTCAGCAGAACGCCAATGTGTGTCTGATAGCTGGCTTAAGTTGCAGAATCTGACAGATCTTAGCTGGAAGCTGCTTACTGCAGATACTGGCCTCAATATCAGCAGAATTACTGTGTGTATGTGTGTGTGTGTGTGTGTGTGTGTGTGTGTGTGTGTGGTGTGTCTGTCAGCTTTTGATGGAATTAGAGATTGTGTGTATATGGAAGGGGCATAGAATCATAGTTGTTTATCCTGAAATTGAAGTTTTTCTAAACTCTTGTAGTACAGTTTGTGTGTGTGTGTGTGTGTGTGTGTGTGTGTGTGTGTTCTCAGTACACATTTGTAGCTTAAATAAACTTATTATTTGACAAAATAAATCATAATAGATGTGTGAACGTATACAACAGGTCAATACATGGCTTCTCCATGAAATGACCAATGAATTACTGTTTCATTTTCAGTGAAATTGAGGTGTACTCACACATAACTAGTCAAAATTAGAAAGTTGACTTTCTGAGGAGCAAAATAAAAATCTCACTAATGCGTGTGTGTGTGTGTGTGTGTGTGTGTGTGTGTGTGTTTACCTAGCCAGAGTGGCAGGCCCTGTGGGTTGAACAGCAGGCTCTCCCCCTCTCTCTGGTAGGATGGAGACATGTAGTGGTCACTGCTGATGATCCTCTGGAGGTGGCTGTCCTGCCAGTGGAGGTCGCAGGCCTCCACCGCCCGGCTGAACACCGTCCTCCTCGGCCTGGAGAGAGAGTCTGAGGAGAACAACACACACACGGTAAGTGGTGGTGTCATATAATCCCATCTTACCTTTCTGTGTCACATTTTGATTCCACAGTATGTATTGTGAAAGAGTGTGTGTGTGTGTGGTGTGTGTGTGTGTGTGTGTGTGTGTGTGTGTGTGTGTGTGTGCTCATGCTGACCCTGTGCCAGGTTGCTCTGCGGCAGAGCGTTGGTGATGTTTGGGAGCTCGCTACCGTAGTTGCCGTCCTCCAGCGGGCAGACGTCCATGTCGCCCCATTTCTTCAGCTGCTTCAACCAGCTGGTCTTCTCCTCGCTTTTACAGTGGGGGTTTAGCACCACGCACACCCACAATGCACCTGGGGAAAGGATGGTGGTCAGTGGTCAGGATGTAAAGGAAGCAGAGGTTGTGGAGAGCTGCTTAACAAGAATCTGACCCGGGCTGCGTCAGCGGTGACGGGAGCTGGTTGAATTCTCTAAATGCCTTTTTTTCCTCAGTGCTTTCTTTTCTTTTCTCAGAAAACTCAAGACCTTTATGGATCATTCTTTATAAAAAGAAAATACTGCCATTCCACATCCCCTGCTCGTATTTAAAATATATGTTCATTAAAAGAAAATGTATCAACAACAATTCTGATAATCGTTCAGTTGTTTATGGAGAAAAAATGTAGAACATTCTCTAGTTCCTGAATTTCAAATATGAGGACACTTTTCTCTTCTATATGATGGTAAACTATATCTTTGGGGTTTGTACTGCTGAATAAACAAAACAAGCAAATTTAAGATTCACCGTCGGTAATATTATAAAGTGAAAAATCTATTTCACCATGGCTAAATTTAAAACCCTAATGTCCGTGAAAAAATAAAGATTTCATCATCTTTCAATGCCTGAAAAGTTGAAGAATGTGCTGCTTTTTTTTCATCACATCATGCCATTACATCTAGGTTACAGCTCTGGATGTTTCAAAACGTAATGCTTCTACATTCATGACTTCACTGCAGCGCTGCCTCCACAAAGACTACATCTAAATATCGTGCATCGGCTTTCACAAAGTCCCAAAGAGTGTGCCTCGGCTATTTATAGAAACCAGTGTTCTTATACTGTAGGAATCAAAATAATACTGGTGATAACAACCAGCAGCTTGGTGCACCAACCTCACCTGTTCTACATACACAGAGCTAAAGCTGGGTCAACTGTCTGCATCTGTGAGGAAAATGATCAGGCACCAAACCCCGACTGTCTGGCTGTTATTTCTGTCCGTGTCTGTGTCATGATCTCCCTCGCTTACCCAGGAAGTGCTCTCATTGACCTCCTAAACGCCGAGATTGATTGCAGAGAAGCTGAGCAGCTGTATTGATCGGCAGCCTTTATCATTCACTCTGTATGGGGAGCGAGAGGAGAGGCCTGAGCGGGAGGAAAAGCTGCAGACTGGATGACCTAATAGCTTACTGACTGGATGAACGTTTACCCAGCAAGGTGAACGCCGATTTGTCTGAGTCACTGGCAGGCTGGACACTTCTGTCGGCCGGGCTGTCTGACATATGGTGACTGATGGGCTAACTAGCAAGCTGATTGGTCGATTAGAAAATTAAACAAACAAGCCATTGCGATAGAGTGTGTCTCTCCGACTTACCTAGCTCGTCCCAGAGCTGCCGACACTTGTCTGTCATGCCTGTGCCCTGCTGTCTCCATAGCGACAGCCGGGGGTCTGCCATAAACTGCTCCGTGATGAGCGTCAGCATCCGGGCGCCGTTGGAATCTCGCATTCGTAGCATCTCCCTCACCTGGAACGACCCAGAGAGCACGAGCTTAGTCCCTGTATGTAATCCAGAACACTCTGACGTTCTGCCAGCTGGTATTGATTTGCATCTTCACTAATCAGAATTTAATTTGGGACAGAAAAAACATTTTAAACAATAAACACACTGCTATTTCCACCAGTTTCCAGTCTTTATGCTAAGATAAGCTAACCACCTCCTGGCTCTAAACTGATCTTCTCAGCTGTGAGGAGGAAACATTAACATGCAATACTATTCCTTAAATACTTCAATTTGATAGAAGGATGAAAATCTTGTTTGAAATCAAAGTAAATGGAAAAATAAGACAGCATGATTCTGCATTACGTCATCCAGTATACATAAGGTTGAAAGTTCCATTTAAGATGTTATAAAACCTTCTGAATGCCATTTAAAACTGAATAACAGAAACAGTTTGGCGCTGAAAACCGAGAGCTCACTTATCAGAGTATATGTCTGTTATAAGTGGGCTTGTTTCACTCAGATAAAGAGCAAAAGGAAAAGTGCGTTTATAAATCCTCCACTCTGACTTTGAGGATTTACGAAGCTATATCAAGACCTGTTAATGCCTTGAGTTTGAATAATACAGTTGAAGAACTCTTAAGACGGCGCCCTGTTTCTTTGAGCCATTTTTCCAGTACGAAACCACCCGTTGAGACAAGAAGTTGAGAGTTTCAATTTCTGTGAATCTTTGACAGTACAGAATAACAAGTTGGTTCAATATGAAGAGGAAGAAATTCAGAAAAGATTATATATTGATACAAAGTTGTTAGAAATAATTTCAAAAGGGGTGTTTCATCGATATTATACATAAACATGTGTTTACTAATAGTTTACTGATGACATCATCTGGGTCATTTTGGATTGGACTTTTTTTATATTTCATAAATTTTTCTTTCTCTTTGTTTCTTGCCTGTTCTCTTTCTGCTTTCCTTCTCATTCTTCCTCCCCTCTTTTTGTCTTCCTTCTTACTTTCCTTCTTTTATTCCTTTTTCATTTTCACCTTCTCTCCATTTTTCCTTGATCCTTTCTGACATCTTTCTTCTTTTATTTCCTTTCACCTCCTATCCATTCTTTCCCCTTTCTGGTTCCTTTTTTCATCTTTCTTCCCTTAATATCTTCTTTCTTTCTTTTCTTCCATACTTTCTTTATTTCTATACTTATTTATTTTTCATTTCCTTCCTTCTTAAAGAAAGCCTGTGTTACAAACTGAAGGTGTGAGGTTGAATTTGTCAGGCTGGGTCTAATAAGACACTATCGAGTTGCATTATGGGAAATGCAGTATTGAGTATTTTTGGCGTTTGACCCCTACTACGGATGAAGGTCAGGATATCTGAGCATCTGCAGCTGTAACTTCACCAATAATCTATCTTGTATGTCCCCCAACTTTATGGACGTGCAAAACTAACTCACTGGAGTGCCCCTTTAAAATCTGACAAAATCTGGATTTTTTGTTTTCTCTTGTCGATTTTTAGGCTTATATCACAGAAACAACAAACATATTTGAGTCTTTTGGGTCTCTTTGGTCACTGGTGAGTTCAGATAGACTGCTGTTGAGCAAAACATTAACATAAAGATGATAAACACTTCTCTTACTTCTAGGTGTGTTTATGATGATAGTGATAATATTAATCAATGAATAAATCCGAGCCATGTATTGCAGCAGGAACATGAAGTGATGATGGATACCTTGGCAAACATGGAGTTGAGCTGCTTCCCAGAGCCGTAGTATCCTCCCTGTGACAGAAACTGTTTGACCTGCTCCCTGACTTGATCCTCGTCCAGATGCCAGCAGTTGTCATCATCAATGCTGGCGCCGGCCGTCGGGTCGGGTGCACCTGTGATTACACACACATACACACATACACATTAAATGACAGGCACTCCCAAGCCTGCAATGATAGAAACATAAGCAGATAAAAAAAAACACACATGAAGAAGTGACCAAACAGAACCAATACGGACAATTTCAGTCCAACATCAACATCCCTCCCTCCACATCAAAGTCTGTATATTCACTCAGTCACTCCGTTCCTTCCTGTTCCCAATTCGCACTCGAACAACAAAATAAACAGACGGAGACCATGGGAAATGGAGTTTACTTTTAGACAACCACGCTCGCAAAAACATTGTCTCCTTAGCTCAATTCTAACATGTCATTTCAGATTTCCTCAGACCTTGGGGATAGGTAGGAATCCAATCCTTAAAAGCTAAAAGAATCATTAAATGTGAATGAGTGTCAATCTCTCCTGAACTGTTACACTGATGTTCGGATACCTATTTCTTTTGCATTTAACTCATAGTGCGCCTACGTGACACTTATGAAAAGCTGTTTGATTTAGGCTAATCGTGCACAGAGGGACCGTAAGGCCAACTTTATTTTTCTTCTGTTCAGCGCTGGTTGTGTGTTTGTGTGTGTGTGTGTGTGTGTGTGTGTGTGTATGTGGGTATCTGAGTTATACTACGGGGAAATGTAGATATGCTCAGAAGGGGGAAGCTGCTTTGATCTAGCAGGAAGCGAGCTGAGGAAAGCCCAGAGATGTGTTTCCAACTGGCTGGCTGTACGCAACAGCAAACAGCAACATTCCTCCATCAAAGGAAGCCTCGCTCCTGGATCGACTGAACTTCAACCCCCATGATCCCCCTTGTCAAACACAGACAGGAAACACATCGCGGGGCTTCCTGGACAGGCGAACTGGAGAATGTCAACATTTAGCGAGGAGGATGAAATAGACAAACAGATGAAGAGTTTTGTTAGGTGGAAGGATGTGTCTAGTTTGTCGTGTCTCTGCTGCGGGTCTGTTGTGGCTCTCCTCTTCATTTTCATCTCAGCACTTTCTCCGGTCCTTTCATCTTTCCTCTCCTTCCCGTCTCCTCTCTCCCATTTCCCCAAGTTGCATTTCTATCGCCTCTTCCTCTCAGTGTCCCTTTCCTTTCGACACATCTCTCTCTCTATCGTCTCCTGCGTCCATTTCACTATTCAACTTTTTTTTTTCCTGCTTTTTCAACATACCGCCGCCACTGGAAGGAGGTAGTCATCAGAGAGTGGGAACTAAGAAATCAAACGAGCCATTTGAAGCCTGCCTTGCTGCTTCGCTGGAGTAATCAGGCCTCTAACGTATGACAGTCTGTAGGCTAGCATGCAGCATGTTTTAAGTCTGGTAGCTTTTAAGTCTGGCCTGTTGCTGTGAAGATATCGGTGCAGAGGGATGGACGACGACTCAACTGAGCTGACTTTTTTCAACAATCGCTCTCTTATTGACTCCCATGCATCAAAGGCATCAGAAATGTGTTCTAGATGAAAGTGGCGGATAAGTGAGACATTAAAGGTTCTATGAAAATCACACAGTCACATGCATTTCTGCTTGAGAATCAATCAACAGTGAGCTGAAAGTTGGCCACAAAGGTTGTTCTCTCACCATGGACCTGGTTGATCTCAGAGTTGGAGGAGAGGATCTCATCAGCCAGTTTCTGGGCGGTAGGCAGGACCTCGGTGTGGTGGGCTGTGATCAGGTACTGGACCAGCTTCTGCAGCTGATCTCTGTTCATCTGGAACAAAGTCTCTGAGATGGGCAACCGCAGCTTCACCTGTATCAGACACACACACACACACAGAAAGTTGGTGCATGATGCGTCAACTACATACTATTTAAGTTGTTCTATGACTCTTGGAGGTTGCCTGGAGGAGATCTCCCTGAAAAAGTCTCATTCAATGTTGATTTCTTCTAATGTGCATTATAAGGTTTAACATCATCGATAATTCCACCAAACATTTTCCCTATAAGTCGATTTAATTGTTTCATCTATAAAATGTCAAATCACTGAAGAATGCTCATCGTAATTAGAGTGATCTCTTCAAATTGCTTCATTTGTCTAACCCACAGGTTCAAATTAAAATCCTTACATCTAAGAAGTTGAAACCAGCAGATTTTTGGTGATTCGTTTTATTTCAAATAGACTGACTGAGTGATTGCGTTAATCACCTGTTCAGGCTTGCGAATCCGGTAAAGAGAGAGCGCTACCACATGGGCGCAATAGAAAATGTCTCTGTTCCCGCACCCACAGGTGACGGAGGTGATCTTGCATCGGTCGAAGCTGATGGCCACCTTGTGGGTGACCTCTGGCTCTGATGATGTGGCGGGCTCAGTTACTGTGCCACTGAGGTGAAAACCTGCGAAGACACAAGAGAGAAGGAAGAATGAGTGAGCTTCATTCACATCATTCACTGAAATGACCAAAAAAATCATGTTAAGTTTCCATTTAATGAGACTTGTTACATAACTGCAACAGGCAACTTTCAAATGAATGGAAACATTGCATGCTTCCATTGTTTTTATGATGACAAAAGTACAAAGATCAGTGATGTTTAAGTTGTTCGACACCATCATGATGTTTCCTGTTTCCTTTGTTATAGCTTCTATCAAGATCTTTTGTGTGGACTGCCGGGGAGAAAGAAAGAACTACAGAAGGACAGAAGGAAAATCTGTGGTAATCTGAGCCTATACAAACTCATAGAGTGAACCTTCAATACAAAACACACACATCTTAATGAGATGTCTCTAACAGGGCACTGTGCCATCTGATACTCTCTGCCTCTCTCCCCTTATGCCTCTATGCATTTGTGTGTGTGCAGTGAAGAAGGGGGTTGCTAGGGTGTGATCATTTCCTGCCTGCACACACACACACACACACACACACACACACACACACACACACACACACACACACACACACACACACACACACACACACACACACACACACACACACACACACACACACACACACACACACACACACACACACACACACACACCAGGGTACTAAGGTTAGGTGCCTGTAGAGATGATCTTTAACTCTGCTTTGCATAGTTAATCTTTACGGCCCCACACACTAAGCTAACCATTGGTTTTAGACTTTAAAAAGACTCCAGTGAGCATGATGAGCCATCTAATGTGAGTAACAAACCAAAGCAATGACTGTCCGTACTTTCATGACACTCTGATGCAAACTCTTCAGAATTCAATTGATAACGACTCTTGTGCCAAGGACCTTTTGTAGACTTGCAGAAATCAATGTTTTTGTGAACGAATCGTTCAAATATATATACCCTGAAAAGGTAGAGCATTGTGGCTGACCAACTTGGAATTTGGATGTATAATAACTTAAGCTCAAAGAAAAATAATTTAGCAATAATTCTATTTGTGGAAAACTAATGACAATCTTAGTTTCTCTATCATGTCAAGAAGGTTGTACAGTCCTGTTATTCAAACAGATGATTTTGTTATTATTAGTTTTTTCCAGTAAATTCTGAATACACAGCTAACTGTCTGCTGTACCCTAAATTTCAATCATTCACAAACATTTATGGAATCAATTTAAAATAAAGAACAAATT
This sequence comes from Diplodus puntazzo, assembly GCA_963678695.2. Taxonomy (NCBI): domain Eukaryota; kingdom Metazoa; phylum Chordata; class Actinopteri; order Spariformes; family Sparidae; genus Diplodus; species Diplodus puntazzo. The sequence continues at coordinate 25,139,442 of OZ023166.1, read as the reverse complement.
AAGCCATTTCTTTCCAATGCCACCAACTGCAGGGTTCCTGTACAGCCCAGGTACTAACAGAAATAATATGAGGCAAAAAGAAGAACTGAAAAGAAGGGAAGGTAAAGGTGGAACAAAAGTCAGAGTAAAAGAATGGCAAGTGAGGAAACAGAGAATAAAAGGGACGAGATGGGAGGAGAAACGTGAGAGGAGAACAGAGAATAGGGGAGGGGAGAGTGTATCTGGTCTGTCCTGTCGTCTCACTGTGACAGGTCAATTATTTATGAGGTGAGGTGTGTGTGTGTGTGTGTGTGTGTGTGTGTGTGTGTATGTATGTACACATTGGATTACTGTATCTCACCAAACCATAGCAACCCCACTGCTGCTTTCACAGCTAGAAAGACAGGAGAGAGAGAGGGAGAGACATAAAGGGAGGATGAGCAAGCTAACTGGAAAGCAATGATATGGCTATTTTGGGCATGGGCTCTAAAGCTCTGATAAACTCTCACACACGCGCATGTGCGCACACACACACACACACACACACACACACACTTAAATTCTGGGGTTTGAGCCAGCATGGTAGAGCAGCCTAATAAGCGCGTGTTAAGCCATCTCCCTGGCAAAATCCCACAATAGCCTTTTCCAAACCAAATGTTGTGAACACACACACACACACACACACACACACACACACACACACACACACACACACACACACACACACACACACACACACACACACACACACACACACACACACACACACACACACACACACACACACACACACACACACACACACACACACACACAAGGAAGCAGACACACGCATGCTGAGACCCAATCAACAGCACACTGGTTTCAGTATGACAAAGAAAGATGAAGAGCTACAGGAGGATAAGGGGGGAAACCGAAGACCACACGAAGGGTTGAAAAGGACTGACGCACGCCAACTGATTCCCTACCAAAGTACGTTCTGAACCAAGACCAAACTTGTCAGCTCGCCGCTTCCCACCAGTACAAATGCCACCAGCTGTTAAGATCGACATCTCAACCTACCACCCAGATTGCCAACATACGATTATCAAAACAACGACTTACAGACACAACAGCAATAGAAGTGCCTTGAAAAAAACCCACAAAAAAGAACAAAGGGCTAGGTCGGTGTGGATGTGCTTCTGCAGGTCTATGTACGAAGGGACAATATGATCCTTCACACTGCTCACAGCCTATACCAGATCTGATTAATAAGGTCAGTGTTGGCGCCATTACCGATACAGTATGAATGCTTACCAGACACTAATATTGTTATGACCAAAGCAATCATTGTGTGTTGTGTCTAAAAAAAAAAAAAAACAGACACAGACAATGTTTTACATTTATACAAAGACGTATGTCAAAAATGTTTACCAATTTACACACTTTTGACTAAGTCGAGCTGGGTGATACAGTGTATCACTGTGTTCTGCTAGTATGCCCTCAAGCTCAAAAGAATTGATAAAGCAATTGAAAAGGCTTTCCCGTCAATGACGATTCACTGGTACAATGACGATTCTGATGCGGAGGGTTAAAGCAAAAAGAGGCAACACAGGGTTGTCATGTCATGTCAAATTCAACTTGCCTCAACAGTTTGCATTAATATGTGCAAACATTCCAGATGGGATACCTTGCAGTATAAACAGTGTACCATTTTGTTAATTCATCCTTGTACCTTGAAATTGTTCAGAGAAGGAATGATTGCCTTTGTAATGACATTACAATTCAAGGTACTGCTGTGATTCTGAGCTGCGACGATTAGTTTGAAGTATTTTGACTAATTTGAGCTTCTTAAATTTAAGAATCTGCCATTTTGCTGTCATATATGACAGTATGGGGAAGTTTGGCGGATCGTTGCACTCCTGCCATATAATCTTTAGTTGCAGTCCTTTTGTCCCAACCGACTCGTATTAAGTGTGCTAAACCTTCGTCAACTTAACAAGGAATTTTCCCAATGCAAGTTGTTGTGCAGTGTCTCAGTGGGAAAGAGGGCCAAACCATCTGAACTTCACACCAACAGACCAATCTACCCACACAACCACTGACTGAACAACCATCGCAGCCATCTACCTGACTGACATACTTACAAACTGATCTGGCTTCGTGCCTGCCAGCACACTGACGCCCTAACGTACTGAGCTCAAAGACCTGCTTGGCATACCTACACGTCCTCATGTTGAGCGACCACCTCACAGACAATACTGACAACCAACCAACCAACCACTCGTTCTCCAAAAGGACATGACTGAGCAACAAACCATGCGCTGAGCCAAACAGGCCATCTGACTGTGACAGGAAGGATGAGAGAGACACAGAGATAACAGACTGCAGAGGGAGAGAGAGAGAGAGAGAGAGAGAGAGAGAGAGAGAGAGAGAGAGAGAGAGAGAGAGAGAGAGAGAGAGAGAGAGAGAGAGAGAGAGAGAGAGAGAGAGAGAGAGGCTGATGTGTCTGCCAATGATAGACATAAAGAGTCCTCTGAATTGTTGCAATCTCTCCCTCCCACTGAGTCCGCCTGTCAAATCAATCTCTCACAGCTCATGGTAATATCACAAATGTCACAAAAAAAGGCTTTCCATTCCTTCCCTCCGTCTCTATAATGGGTATACTGTACCTGTAGAGCCAATTTGCACTAACCGCAGCGGAGTGTAAGGGAGTCCAAATTTGATCCTCTGGTGCTGAAATCATCACAGCGGTGAGCAAAAAGATCAGGCAAAAATCAGAGGAGTGCATTTCTTAAAAGCATCGGGGGAACATTTGAGAGCTATCTTCCCTCCAAGCTGTCTAAATAATGTCCTGTCAGTCATCAGTCATCGCTGCACTTGTCTCCAGAAATTCAGTTTAGCATTTCAGATGGGCGTAGAGGTTTCGATGGCAGATTATATGGAGGTATAAAGACTTTCCCACAGCTGGGAGTGCTGCTCTCTCTTTCCATCTTGGCTTCGGACCTAGCCCCCCTTCTCTGCCCTTCTGTGTCTGTGAGGCTGAAGCCTATTGTTGGTCAGGCCACGGGGATGAATGTGATGGTGACACCGCTGCTCTTTTCACTTTCAATCAAGTCTAAAATGGCTCAGACACAGCTCACAGTCCGTCTGTCTGGCACCCCTCCCCTGTATCTTTTTCCAGTTTCACACATTAAACCCACAACATAGCTGGGTTTAATTATCCGTGAGTTAGCAGTTTTTGGCATTCAAACTTAAGCCATGACTTTTCCCACACAATATGACCATTCCAAACAGATTAGTAACACTTGTGTGTGAGGCCATTTCTGGCCCATGAGACCATGCACTTGATGTGACATAAACCATTTGGTCACTTGTTAAAGATTAAACGAAGGGATGACATCTTTGGAAAAGCCTAAATGCCCTTCTGGCCAAGAACATGACAAGATTGATACTTCTGGTTAATGCGAGAGTGGCATCAATCTCCTCACTGAACTCTCAACAAGAAAGCAAATATGTTATTTTCTTAAAATGTAATAACTCTTATGCTTTTTCATCTGGGAATGATGCTCCTTTGAAAGCTGATTTACAATAAACTGCCAGTTTATGTTACACAACAACAAATGTCATAATGGCATTCAGTACCATTAGAAAGGGGCCCAGGACATCACTTTGAGGCACTCCACAGTTGAGCATATTCCTTCGCCCTTTCATCAAACTTGTATCTGGTGCCAAAGCTTTGCAATACAATACTCAAAGGCTTGGTGAAATGTGTACACCTTCTTTCTGCTGCTCTAACATAGAGTGCTTGTGTATGTGTGTAAAGGCTGAGGGAGACAGTGTGTCTTCAGCAGATGGGGATGCAATGACACTTGATAAAAAAGACGCTGCATCAGACAGTCTGCTGGCCTGCGCACACACACACACGCACGCACGTGCATACACACAGTGAACAAAACGACCTTTTCAGAGCACGTCTGCTTTTGTTCTTAATGCCACAGTGACGAAACAACACAAACTAGTGAGTGATATTCACAGTAGATATCAGCAATCTCTTTCTTTTTTGTCACACACTCACAAACATGCACATACACACACTCTTTGTGCTGTTCTACACCAGGCTACTGGACTGGTTCAGCACAAGCGATGAATTTCTAACAAAGGTGAATTAGGAGTGTGATGTGTGTAAACTGGGAGTTTTGCCAAGTACTATGATCTGGCCTAATCCTTGGGGAAAATCGACCCTGTGTGTGTGTGTGTATATATGCGTGCTGTACATCATTTAGTGAAAAAACCCTGAACAGCAGCATGTTTCCCATCTCTCTTGTCAAATATGACTATTTTGATTTTGCAAGTGGATTTGTTTTTAATCTGTCTTATTTTGAATTTCAATCAAAATGTAGAATAATGGAGGAGAAAAGAGACCACCATTGTACATTTTCAGAGCCCCTCCCCTTGTTCCAATATATATGTGTGTGTGTGCATATATATATATACATGCATATACACACACACACAGTATATATTATATATATATTATATATATATATATAGAGAGAGATATAGATATAGATACATAGATATATATAGATATAGATATATATATATATATATATATATATATACATATATACACACACACACACACACACACACACACACACATATATATATACATATATATATATATATATCATACTAAGCCCTGCCTCCCTCCCTCCCTGTTGCACACCATCTGTCACTCGATGGCAACTCCGCCCACACAGAAACCAATCTGCCAATCAGAAGGCAGATAGCTCCCCACGCTCATAGGCCATTAACCCCTAATCAGCTGGGGAGATGGAGCCAGGCAGTGAGCCAAGTGTGCATGTGTAGTCAAACACACACACACACCATAAACCATAGCTTTATTCAACCAAAGCCTCACCACAGGCCTCGCAGACAGACAGACAAACCCCGCTGCTTAAGGTGGATTTTGACGATGAGGAAGAGATGGTCTTTGATTCCATTCATCTACCTGCCCCACGGAGCTGCGCCTACACTACACCACACACACACACGCACACGCACACGCACACGCACACGCACACGCACACGCACACACACACACACACACACACACACAGCCAAAAGCCACTCCTTCTTTTTGCTGCCCACACAGGATCACCACATCCCCTGTCTGGAAGAGCAAAATAGATGGGTGGCAAATTAAAGGAAAAACCGACATACGGTGTATAAGGTACTGGTGGTTCACCACAAGCCTCTTGAAGCATATTTTTCGTCTTCAAGATGTTCCCTCATTGGTGTTCGTTTCAACTGCAGCTACAAACACACCTCCTCATCCTACACAACACAAACACTACAGCAGGGATCTGTCGACACAACCTTGAATCGAATGGTAGCCCGACTTCATGTACTAATGTTTGGCTGAATCATTAAATGGGGCTTCAATGGAGGAGAGAGCTGGATTTTAGAGGGAGATCTCACAAATTAATCGTTTGAACCAAGACAGGCAGGGACGTCAGAGACAGACAGTGGCAGTAATTAGTCTGTTTGTCGTCTGAGCCGTACTCCTTTAAATGGAGTTTAATCATTGTTGCCAAGTAAAACACAATCATACAATCTCTTGGTTGATATTATTGGACAATTCTAGCCTTTCGCAGATATCGCATTTGCATTTTCTGGAAAATGAAACAGAAATAGTGCAGAATTGCCAAAGATATGCTTTAAGTAATTATACTTAGCTTGTGTTTGAAGTCACCAGCACATAGCAGTAAAACCTTGCATTTAAGAAGCTGGACCCAGGAAATATTTGACATTTTTGCTTAAAAAACGACCGAAACAATTAATCTGTGGTGACTGATTTTTTTATTTCAGTCACTTTGTTGCAGCTCTCGTTCCGATATATTTTAAATTGAACTCAATTTTTAAGCCTTATTTCCTGCAGCTCATTATAGCAGAAGTGGGCCATCCTTTACCAACATCATAGAAAAGGCGCAGAGAGGCTTTCGTGATTCAACTAAATGCATTCTATTTAACGTCAACAATTTACTCACTGAACTGAAGGAAACAACTAAACACACACCTCCTCATCAAATTCCCTGGTTCAGTCTCCTCAGCTACCCACAAACTGACTCTCACTCTGCCCACTCGCTCTGTCTACATCAGTGACACATTGCTATGTACTTTGATCAAGAAACTGCATCTTCAGCATAAATACATCCAAGAGAAAGAGAAAAAAAAAACGAATAAATCACACTGCCACTTTTTTTTTCGCCTCTAATCTCACTGCCCCTTTCCAAAAGTACCCTGGTGCAGATTCATCCTCCTCCAGCAGCCAACACATCCCTCGCAGCCTGCAGCCCTTCCCATCTTCCATCTCCCATCTGTTCTGACAGCTCCAAGGTTTACACAGCACCCCCCTGCCTGCTCTCATTCACACACACAGACACCCACATGGCCCTGTATTCAATCAGCCATCTATCTCTGCACAACAGACGCGCATATGCACACACACACATTCGATACACTGAATCTTCTCCTCCCCTACGCCCCTCCATCCATCCATCTATCCATCCATCCATCCATCCCTCCCTCCTGCGGTGTTTGCTGATGCGATAACAGCTGATTGATTCATTTGTGATTTCCCAGCAGCCCCGTCCCAAACACACACACACGCACAAAAAAATCCTTGCTAACCGCCGGGACTCATTTGTCATGATTACATTGAATTGATTCCCTGATTTGCTCCATTCTGTTGCGATGGGGGGAGGAGAGAACGGGAAGACAGGCAGAAAGGGGGAGAAAGAGAAAGAGATGGGAGAGAAGGGTTTAATCAAGTCCCTTTCAGCTGATGTGTCACTGTAAAAAACAACGGGAACGAGGAAAAACTGCAGATCTGACAGAGCTGACACGGGTGGAAATCAGCAAAAGGCTGACGTGTCGGCCCAGAGTTCCCAACCCGATTGAGAAATGGGCAACAAAACAAACCCTGAAAAATGGAGGAAGTGGAGATGAGGAATTCAGGGGGAGGGAAGGTAACACTTGACGTTAACCAGATTACTCTGAAAGGAAGATTGTGTTCAGCAAAATGCCAGGTCAAAAAGAGATAGAGACGTGGACAAAGGCCGATCAAAATCATCAGAATGAGGAAGAACATATAAAGGCTGGTATGCCCCGTTTTCGACGCACGCAGGCGAACACACAGGCATCCTGCTCGAGATAAAAGCTGAAGCTGAACAGAAGTGAGGGATGGATGGAGGGATGGTAGGCATCCACTGCTTGATAGCTTCTGAAATTCAATCAAGTACTTCATCCGTCTAATCTGAAAGCCGGCTATGCAACCTGAAAGCCAAAGTGGTCCAATTCAAGACTTGCATACATTCTGCCTTCGATGGAAAAGTCACTTGGTGGATTCACACCATTGTGAGCATGTGCGACACTAGAATGAAGGTTAGTTGGCAAAGAGAAATTGCGGCTTTTCAACTAATACAGCGCCAAAAAAAACAAAAACAAAAAACCTAAGAGCTCAGAGAGCAGAAACACTCACACCCAAACACCACGTATACATTATAGGGAAGACAAAGCTGAAGCTGGGTTGAAGTGAGGCAGAGTTAGAGGGCCTTGGTATGTGTGTGTCATGCACAGAAGCGCTCCTTTGTCCACTGTGTGTAAAACCCTGTTCACCCAAGGCTAAATTAGAGATAAGAAGGCCGTGTTTTTTGTTCCGGCCAGTTGTTTGCACTGTAGAGACATTATTGTGCAGCGGCCTTGTCTGGCCACACTTACAAAGAGACAAGCAGAAGCAATTTATCGTGCTGCAAACACTCAGAGAGAGACTCATGCCAATCCCCTGCAGGTGATAAAGCCTACAATCATTGTCTGCTAGAAAACTTGACTTTCGTTGTTTTGCTTTTCTCCGACTGAGACTTTGCATTATCTATTTTTATCAATATTCTTTGACACACGCAACGTCATGATAACTTCAGATATGCAGCTACAAACACACAAGAAACAAATGACAGTAAATCTGAAGGAAAACCTGCCTACGCCAGAGCAGCAACAAGCGATGCAACAGTGGAGAGCTGAGAGAGATTTAACTTCATGCAAATGCCCCACAGTACTTTGGCTGGGTGACACCTCATATGAAACAATAGCACACGTATCAGTTCCCACAGGAAGAGGGTGCACGGAGGTGTCCTATCTCCCAGGCAAAGCTGCATATTTAAATCAGATGCTCAGAGTGCAAACATACCTGAAGGCTGCAAAATCAGAGAGAGGCAAGACACAGCCTTCCTTTTTCTAATTTGTTCGTGTAAACACACTGATAATTTATGGAATGAAATGTTCTTCAATTTGAGAGGGGTATTTCATAACATATTTACATATGTCCTGATATAAAATGGCTTTTGTAACAAGGAAGCTACTCAAAGCCATAAAAGAGCTACGTCTTAACTAGAGACGTTCCAAACACTTGATTTCCCTATAACACTTGAAAGCCATATCCAAAAGCAAATAATATAACTTTCAAATTAGCAAACTATTAGCATAGGCTGCTAATCAGAAAAACACACATCTGATAGAGTATGACATGTAACTAAGATAAGCTCCCATTAGCATGACTCAAACAGTTAGCATTGGTTCGGTTTTGAACTCTCACATGTCGTCATGGACATGTCCCGCTCGTTTACCTTAGGGACTTCAGGTCACAGTATGCCAACACATCCAGGAATCCAATCAAACTGAATCGCAGTGTAGCAGTCAATGTTATTTGAATGTTGATGGTTCAAAAAGTCATAAATTATGGAATCTATTCAAAGGACAAAAGTGGTGTTCAATGGTCTTTACGTCAACGTGCCAGTGGGTATGTCCCATGATTTGGGATTCTTCTTTATGTCCTTAGTTGACTCTTCTGTCTCTTCTCTATGGCTGACAGAGACATGTTGCCATAGCGGTAAGCATATGTTTAAGGTAACCGTAGCAAAGGCATAATCTTTGGCTAAAACCTTACAATTAAGCTAAACACTGCAGCACTTTGTATGATCATCGGCTTCAACATTTGTTGGCAGCCATATGCTGTATCGTAATTTCTCCTTTACCATTTAATTCATTTTCACAATGATATGTTATTTCTAAAACTTTAATGGAGATTAATTTCAGTGTTGCTGTCGGAGCTACATGCACAACTGGGACCAACAACAATTGCAGAGGACAAACTGAACATTAGGCCTACTGTCAGTGTTTCACTACCTGTCCTCCAAGCTGAAATAATACCACGTACCAAATATAACATAATATAATATGGACACACACAAACACACACTAACAAGACACACACCAGCATGTAAGCATATGAAAGGAGCCGACAGCTGTGAAAGGTCACTGCACTGGATTTAACCTCCAATTACCAACACACCATTTTACCAAAGACATGGAAACACATTTGGGCACATTTTCAGTTAGATTAATTATGCACACATATGAAAAACTCACACGCGACACATGATATCTGCTTCATGTACAGATCCTTCCCTGCAGCACACCGTACATCTGGAGTGTAGTTTCGCGTTTACGGGTTTGTGTGTTGATTTGAGAGAACGTGTGTGCGTGTCCATATGCGTCTGTGTAAGTAATGCATGCGCAGTTAATGTGGTTATGTACACACATATGCACACTTGCACACATGGATTTCCTGCTTGTGTTTACGTATGCCAAGCCTGTTGTCTGTGTCTCTCCCTCTGCTGCTCTTTTGTCTCTTCCTTCTCTGTCTCGCTCGCACTTTGCCCTTTTCCTAAACCAGCCGTGGCCTTAGCCATGGTTTTTGTTTAATATGGCGGCATGCGAAGCAAAGGAACAACCATCTGCCACATGCACGCAGCCGCCGTCTTAGGAACAACAAGGGCTGGCATCACAATGCCTCTTTAGTTAGTGTGTGTGTGTGTGTGTGTGTGCGTGCAGGCATGTGCGTGTTTGTTCTTCAAGCGCAGTCTGCAGGGCAAGATAAGTATGCATTTAAGAGGCTTATATTTCATTTCAGGAACTGAAGGAGACAAAATGGCTCCATTCTGAGTTGGCGGACACAACACAAGGCACGGCGAGGTAGCAACAAAAACATAAAGGAAAAGAAAAAGCTCGCACGGACGCAGTTTGTGTACTCGCACAGAGGAAGGAGGCACAAAGCCGAGCATTTGTAGTTTGTGCACAAACACAATCGGGCACAAAGCTGAACATTTCAAATACAAATCCCGCTTTATTAATCAGTGATTTTGTTTACTGTACAGCTCAAAAGCAAATATCTGATGAAAGCAGCCAAATCAATGTCTGAAGAATGAACAAAAGCAACTTCAGGGACATTTTACAGGGAGTGAAAATTGACCTCGGCTTGTCAAGCAGATGACACACTCTCATAGATCCTCTGAAGCACACAAAATTAGCAAAAATATGCAGTATGAATAATTAGGCAACTTTGTGATGTTTTGCAGCAACTCAAAGTGGTCTAAGTACAGTATGTCAACAGCATTTCATGGTGAAAGCTGCTGCTTTATTTCTGACAAACAAAAGCTGCAAAAACACTCCCTGACTCGCAACTCTTACAGTCCTCAGTTAATTTTAGATACTAAGATTTGTTAAAGGTGAATCACTGTTTGGATTCTCAGCATACCCAGGGAAATGAAAATAAACGCTGTTGGTTTACTGGTTAATCTGGCAGCCCGTGTACCATAGTAACAGCTATTCTCTCCAGGGCTCATATTAAACAAAAGAAGCAGAAATATCAGACATGGACTGAGTTCAATCCCTGCTGGCACTGTAGGTTTCTGCAAATCTGAAAATAAATACTGGCTGTAGGTTTTCATGCAATGTTTTGGTTCCACTTCCATAAGAGACTTTCTCCCGTTTTTTCAGGGAAATATTTTGTCTACTGGAAAGGTCGTGACATTTGTGGTTTTGTTGGACCGTCTGCATGTCTGAGTTTAGAAACCTTTCCACCCCCTGATTAGCCTCCACCCCTGCAGAGCTGATCACTGCTCTCCTTGCACAATCATGCATGAAACATGAATAATGAAATATAATGAAAACAGCTTGCAAGCCAATATTCAAGCTGACGATCCACACATGCCCCTTCGTTGTCTTGCGCACACATGCACAATAGCTCTCTGCAAGGCTGAAACTCTCATTTATCCATTAGCTGAAAAGCAATCACAAATTTGCACAGAAACACACACACACACACACACACACACACACACACACACACACACACACACACACACACACACAGGGTTGGGGGACTTCTGGTTGACTTCATCAAGCGCTCATCAAGCCAAGCCACCATATGGGGATGGGGCCCAAAACAGAGGGGGATTGGATTGTGTGTGTGTGTGTGCGCGCATGTGTGTATTACAGAGACCCCCTCCTCAAATGCAACACCAACACAAAGGAAGCATGCATCACCAAATCAGCTTTGTCTTGCATGCATTATGACGCTACTGCTGGCCCATTAAGAAGACCCCCTCCCAACACACACACCCTGAAGGTGTGTTGAGCTCAGCAATGAAGAGGGCCAGACACTCTGATTACTACCTCCTCCTCCTTTTTCCGATCCACGCATGCACATTTCTCCTCACTCCCCCATTGTGTCTTTATTCCTGTCTCTCTAATTTATAGCTGTGGCTTCCTTCCCTTCCTCTCTTTCACCATGTTAACTGGTGAGCCAGCAAGGCACCCTTAAAATCCTGAGAATCCCCGATCCCAGCACCCCATGCCTGCCTCCTCTTTCTCACACACAAACACACACACACCGTGTACCAAGGCCAGCCTGCTGACGTAGGCAGACAGTCGTTCATGGGGCATACATTGAATTTTAATCTGGGCGTGACCTGCTTTTTCTGGGCTCCCCCCACCCCACAGGCTGCCCCCAGCCTTTCACAGGCAAGCACACCCCCTCCTCCCCAAGCACCGCCCACCCACGACACCCCCTCTAAGACCCAGGCTGTAGGCCTCGAGGCTGGGGCCTCGCCTGCCATTGTTAGCCCACAATGGGTGAGAGGCGGCTGGCAGGCAGGCAGCAGCCAGGAGGCCTTGTGGAGGAAGCCATGGGAGAGGGTGGAGAGCAGATACTGGAGGGGGAGGATGGATGGAGGGGGTATTTGGCAACCTTGTGTAGGCACAAACATGATAAACCTATGTGTTGAAATGAGTGATGATGATGAAAAGAAAGGAACTACACTAAACTCAGCATACCAAGTAAATGTAGTATAAACGCATAAAGGGGGGAAAGCTTAACAAACTCAAACAGGCTGTGAGTGATGCAAGCTGCTCACAAAGCCACTATAGCATTATACTGGACGCAGGCTGCCTACTCCATTGAATATGCCGTCTAAAGCTGGGATCAAGCTTAACAAAGTGAGCTTTATCTCCAATGGAGGTTCATTTATTTATTTCAAATGAGAGCATCTGTCACTGCAGCCAGACTGCACTGCAAGCGTGATTTACTGTCTAGCTGTGTTCAAACCGGCGTTTCAGGGTTGCCTGACACATCAGCCAGAAACACGTGAGAGTCCACATTTCTTATAAATCAATCGTTTCAAGAGTTTTAAAATCTTGTAAAGTGTTTGAGGTTGTGTTAAGCTTTCAAACTCATGGATACATTAGTCTGACTGGGCTTTCTGCATACTGTTCTATTGTCTTACTTTATTTTCTGTAACCTCTAGCAACATTCTCACTCCATTGCAACCCATCTTAAATCCTAAAAAACAAAGTTTTTGGTCTAAACCACAGAAGTATCCACTACAGCACTGATGAATGTTGTTACCCCCTTAACATCTAGTTCCTGTTTAAAGACGCTTTAAAAGTTGTAAAGACCATCATATCATATTTATTCTTTATCATGTTGTTCTAGCTCTTTATGTATCCACTGAGCAAAATCTAAATGCATAACTTCATGCACTTTTATAGCTGCACTCTTCCCTCAAATGGATTATGGACATGCCCGCTGCATCATTTTAAACACATTTCACAAAGATTCAGCTCTTCAGACTTGGTATATTTGGAAACTTGGGGTTCTTTACTGCAATTTAAAAAACAGAGTGAGTCCGAGTTGAGTTTGAAGAAAGTTTGGCTGCAAAGCGCGAGTTTGTAAAGACTTTTCCACTGGTTGGATTGAAGAGGTTTTCGAATGAGGTCTGGTTATACAGGCTATTTCTAACTTATAGTTCATCCAGAGAGCGACTATGGTGAGTAGTTGAACAGAAACATGATGTTTCAGGGACAGCCACCATGTTTTAAAAATGTGGAGAAATGAGCAATGACAGCCAACAACAACAACCATATCGACAAACCTACCACCAGAATTTCAAAAGTCAACTGGTAAAGTAAAACCCATTGGCCTGCAGTGTGAGTATATACTGAAAAGAGTTTGTTCAGTTCAGTCAACAACATGTTGAATGAAGAAAAGAAACACAAGAGAAGGTTTTGTGTAACTTTAGCAGGCAGGACTGCAACTCTGATTTAAACACATTAGGAGTGTCATGTTGTCAAACCACAGGCCACATCTGAATGGAAAATAATCAAGTGCTCACATACACACACACACACACACACACACGCACGCACGCACACACACACACACACACACACACACATCATCATTCAATAATGTCAACTCTCACACACACAAGCATGCAGTCGTTCATGGACACGTACCCTCACAAACACAAACACACACAGTACTGGCGATCCAATAATGTCATCTGTCATGTACATAACCACACACAAGCGTGTGCATGCGCACACACACACAGACGAGTCGTGGGAGCAATCATCTGATAATGTCAACTGTCACACAAGGACAGACATAAAGCGTGCACACACATACACACAGGCGGAACAAAGGAGGAGAGGCTGGTAAACAATGCTCCACAATGCACTGTGGCAGAGACTTGAGATTACAAAAGAAAAGGTTTCCAATCGCTAGACATTCATTCAGTCCCTGACATACACACACACACACAGACACACTCACACACACACACACACAACTGGGGTGAGAGAGAGGCAGAGGGACCTTTACGACATGCACTAGGGTACACACAATGCCAGGCAGACCATTCTCTCACTTACTCTATTCAGTCATCCAATTGCTCTTTTTCCCCTTCTCCCTCTCTCCGTCATCTTTAATGCACTTTAAAGTCCACATTTTTTCCTGAATGTGGTTTTTCCCTGCATGATGGGGATGTCGGTCATTTATCACCGAGTTGGTAATATAGGACAGACATGAGGGATTGGGCTGCACTCGTTGGCCCGGCTCGTAACGGCACCACTCACCCACTACACAAACTCGCACACACATCACATCGCATCACAATAGCCTGGATTCACACAGTGCAGGGACGGCTTGAGATTGAACCAACAGTGATGCACGCCTTCCAATCCCCTCTCTATGGACAATGAGAGGCTAGTAACAGCAACCCTGAGGCTACAGTTGTATGGATGTATGTGTGGATGAGAGTGTGGTGTGTGTGTGTGTATATATTATATATATATGTAAGAGCATGTGTGCTGGTATTTTTCACTCAAGTACAAAGCTCTACCAAAACATTTTCCTACTCAAATTTCTCCAAAAAAACTTTTTTTATCATTGAAGTGCCACAAATTATTTTCTTTCAATTTAATTAATGCAGCCTTAAAATATTCTAGAATCTAATATTATAGAACCCAAACAACTCATGAAATTGACATCCAAATAAAGTTTCTCTTTGCTTCAATCTATTTATGAGCCTTTTTGCAGTAGTTGCAAAAAAAAACAAAAAAAAACTACCTGCTCTTTTGGAATATGAAGCGCTGGTATTTGTTGGTCATTCCCTACTTCCTGGTATTTTCCCCCTGGCACTGAAAACAACTCTTGTGAAACCTCACTTAAAGAAAAGCAACCTAGACCTGCATTCTTTTACGCTTCAGCGATTTCTTTCAGCAAAATCGGTGAAAAACGAGTCTTTAAACAACCTTTATACTACCTGGGCTTTGCAGGAATAAAATGCACAAATGACATTAATGTTCACTGAAACGACAGGATAGGCATGGTTAAAACGACAGTTACATGGGAACATGATTGATTAAAAAAACTTCCATATCACTAAGTGAATACATTGATGAAGTTACTGCAAGGGCTTCAACTGATGATTAATATAATTCTAGATCAATCTGCTGATTATTTTCATGATTATTAGATGAATCGTTCAAAAAAAAAAAAGTTTTAAAAAGTGCTCATCAAGTTGTCATCAATCAAAAAGCCAAGGATTCTTCTCTTACGGTCAGTATGTCCTAACATTTAAGGGCTGGAACCCGCAAATCCTTGACATTTTTGCCGGGTAAAATGACTGATATGTCTATCAAAAAAGTTGGTAACGAATGTTCTTCGATCAATTATTCACGGCAGCTCAAGATACATGAGGTGTATCTTGGGTGTGGCCATTTGAAACATATCATCAAACTGTCAATCAATATGTCAAACTGGTTTGTTTTCAGCACAACAAAGCCTTTTACCTTTATTATGCTGAACATAGGATTTCTTTATGTTGATGATAGTCACCATAAAACAGAAGCTCTACCCCAACATGAAGTGGCTGAAACGTGAAGGCTGAACATGGCAGGGTCTCCATGTTCTCACTACATCCTTGACTTAATAAAATACTTTATGATAAAACAATTTTGATTTGATTGGACATCATTTCTATCTGACTTCAATGCACCTCCTTTAAGTCACTACTGTTGGTGAATGGAATCTGATGAGGGTGTATTCATTCTGTCAAGGCTTCAAGTGGAGAAATTGGATGAAGTCCATCTAAACCGTTATCTTTATTTTTCTGGCGACAACATGTTTCTATTGATTGTACTGCAAAAAAAAAAGTAAAACTTGAAACTAAAAACAAAACTAAAAAACAAGTGCAACTTGGGCATGGCTAAGCTCCAAGACCTGATAGCACAAATTTGATGGTTGAGAAGAGATGGGACCAGAGGAATGGGATGACAAAGGAAACATGACAGGCAGTCATATGCTCAAGATTCTTAATTTTGGCAAGGAAAGAGAGAATCTTTCCCAATGTGCACTAGGGAGTCTCATTTAATGCCAGATGGTACACATTCACATTGTGCCAGAGTTGAGTATGTGGCAATGTTAATGGCAATGTTATTAGTTTTCAACTGGAGAATGACACTCAACTCTAGCAAGGTTGATTGATGAAAGTAACATGTGATTGAAGATCATTTCTACAGCGAAGTATTCTGTTGTCATTGTGAAGAGAAGCAATGAAACCCTCTCTCACAGCAGTTTGACATGACTAGGAATACTTTTACCTGCATGTATGTAAATTATATCGTTGCACATCTTGTTTTTCAAAACCACCAGCAGTGGCAGTTTGCTGTTGTGGTTGACCAACATCTCACCATGCCGATGGTTTAACGTTTTTTTTAAGCTGCAATGTTAGCGCAGCATGGCTCCTCATCTCGTTTTGTCTGTTCCACTCTCACCCACTTTGTAAGACTCTCTTCTCTTCACTAATTCTCTCTTATTCCATCTCCTGTCTCTTTTCCACAGTGGGTTTCCTCCGTAGCCACCTATCTCTGTTTGTCTGTCGCCGACACACACACTACCCGACACACAATGAGAGCCTGATTAATAAGTGTGTCTCTCCCTTGTTTCCGTAAAGTGTCAGAACAAGGAAGGCCATTTGAAAGGCACTTCAACCCAAATTATGTAGATTTATAAACAGCTTTGGACACATAAGGCAGCAGGAGGTGGGGGGTGAAGGGGGGTTGAGGGGTAGGACTGAATGAATATTCATGAATAGACACTTAAAACATATCCTCTCATGGGTCACCACAGGGGGAGAACCAGCCAATCAACTTCTTTTGAGACACTCTCTTTCTGCCACTGCACTTCAAGTCAGTCAAGTTGGTCTGTTTCATTGGCACGGATGTTGAAACAGCGCTGCCAAAGCATTTAAAAACCGTTGAATGAAAAGGGTTCCAAAATATGACAATTACATAACAGTGAAGAACAACCTGTCTATCACGAAGAAGAGTTAACAAAGGACTAGTGTCTTTTCATAAACAACCTCTGTCTTATGCAACAAAAAAAATGTTTTTTACCCCTGACTTAGCGACCGGCAGTGTAGGGGTCCGGTCATGCTAGCATTTAAATGGAAAAATCAATAAAGTCAATAAATTCCAAATGGAATTACGATCATAAGTTGATTTGCTTGTGGGGGAATAATAAATCCAAATCCATTTTTTAAGGCATGCTGACATTTGAAGGAACAGACCAAGATTCCAAAACCGGGGAGGCTAATATATATATTAGCTGCGCATCGACATTAAGTCTTATATAAGCTTCTCTGATGTAATCTAAACTGCTCCACAAAACAGGATTGATGAGCAGACAGTTGAGAGGCAGACACCAATGGTATGAATATCGTTTCTGAATAAACTGTGTGAACTGTTAGTTTCCTAACTAGCAAGCTTGCTCATATTTAGCAAGTTAGCTAGAGAAACAAGCTAAGACAGCTGTTGAGACTGATTGCTCCTGGCTGGATAATGAGTTAGCTGTTAACTCACTAGCAGCAGTAGCCCTTCAAGTAGACCATACCAGGGCTGGGTGATTGGACAAATACATTGGCTATTGGCTTTGTCCATCAGCAGTTAGAATTTTTAGGCAACATTTCAGGAATTGTTTGTCATTTTATTGTGTGAATTATGGTCTGCCTCCAAAGAACAAATGAACATATCAGCAATGGCTGGTTACTGGTCTGACAGTAGCCGGTTTGGGAAGTTTTAACATTGCTTAACCCTAGTCCTTACCTTAAGCTTCTAGAACCACATACTTTGTGATGACAGATCATTGCTGTGTCACTTTATGATGTAACTTGGCCTTTAGGATCTAGTGTGCTTCAAGCCAACTCGTTCTTGGGGTTACAGGCAGTTGTCTGATTGCGTCTGTAGGCAAAAATCTTCATACTAGCTGAAAAAAGGAAAACTAAGGCAAGGGCAAAACGACTGCTGTCACTAAGAAAAAAAGGGATAACATTGAATGCTTTTGAACAATCTATCTCCTTGAATGCATTTATGACATTGCAATCAGTTGCCCTCACATACGTTTCAAGACGTAGTTGTGTTGAGGATCAAAATAAGAGAGCTTCATAGGTCCTTACCACCACACACCTGTACATAACAGTGACTGTCACAAGATCAGTTTCAGAAAATAATTCAAATTGTTGGATGCAGTCCCCTCAGTTCTTACAATAAAATCAGGTTTCACTGACAATCCGAAAGCACTTAAACTGAAGCACACCAACACCCCCTCAGCTTCGTTCTATAGCTTGACCAACTTGATCAGTAAGGAAATGGTGCATTTCAACCTCCTCATTCAAATATAAATCTGTTAACAAATCATTTAGAGTACATCTTTAGTTCACATCCCATTGACCAGACTGTAGTAAGTGGAGAGTCCCATAGGAGATATCAAGCAACAGTTTTCATGAACAGGTTCTCACCACAAAGCCAAGCAGCGCCCCTTCACCTCTTTGATGTAACAACAGACGGAATCCAGGGTTACTGTACATCCAAAGTCAAACATCAGTGAATATTAAATAGGTAATTACATGTAGCAGCATTTCATTTCTAATTCTCTATTGCTTTCTATTGGCCCACTCTTGTTTCTAGTTTTCTCCCCACATCAAGGTCACTGCCATAAAAGACACACACACACACACACACACAAAAAGGGACAACGGAGGGCGAGCGAAAGGCTCTTCACAACAATGTGTGTCGTGGGCTGAATACTGAGCATAGCACAAAACAAAAGCATGAGCGACAGCCAGCTGGCTTGGCACCACTTGGCACGGGACAAGCCCGCTTGTCCTTGGCATGACAATGAAACGCACACATAGACATGCAGACGTAAAGATACACACACACAAATGTACATACACACACAATTTCTCCCTCTCTTCTCAGGTATAAAGAAAAGTGTAGCTATAGAGAGGCTCGACACTTAAAACAAGTTCTGTTCATCAGGTCCCAGTGAAAAGAAGCAGTGGCGGGCTACACCACACAAACACAACAGGGTCCTCTTTTCATCTTGGAAACAAGAGTGGGAAAAGGAACACAGAGGAACTTGAATGGGACTCTGGTGTGGAGGGAGCTGGACCAATATTTGGGGCAGGCTTTTACCTCAAGTGCAGTGCAGTGTTGGGTTGTAAGTGTTTGTGGGTTCAGAAAACTGACTTGAACTTGTGAGTAAAGGCCTGACAAGTTCTAGCCTAATGAAGAATAAACACCACTCAATAATGAAAACACTTTCTATTAGCAAACACAGTCCTCGTCTCATGTGGCTTCCTGTGAAAAGGATTTACTAAAGAGTGTGTAACTATGCAAACACTGGTAAATTTAACTTGCCATTATCATTCTTTACAACTTCCTGACTCCATTTTGGAAAAACTAACTCGCTGACAGAAACCTAGGCGACATATCTTGATGGCATGGCATCCCCAGAAAATGGAATCAATGAGACATGGCTGCCGCACGCTTACTAAACCAGCATAGTACATCTTGACATTGGTTTTTTCCTGTATTGAAACTCCAAACTGCCACCCAGAAGCAGATAAAGCCTTATCAAAGACATTGTTCCTGAACAAAAGATTATTGTTCCGCGTGATCGACTGCTGATTAAAACTGTTGGCGACACAGATTAGAAGCCAGTCATCAGCAAGGAGACACTGACAATCAGTTCCACTGCAGACTTACGCTTTGATTCCAGTCACCTCTCTATGATCTCACGTGCGCAACGCGGTTTTGTTTCGTCCTCCACAAGGCTTCATACCACACCGAGAGCCTGAGCCTACCTGATATTGTTGACTTGCTCAGATTATAATGGCCGTCATCATTTCCGTCATCATTTTCTGGAAAGCAACACAGTTGTACCATGTGGAGTCTGGGGGTTTGGTTTGTAGTTATACATCTATTAAATATCTGAAAATGGTGAAAAATGAGTCTGCCTCCTCAAATGTCCTTTTTTATCCAAAACCGAAAGATCTTCCATTTACTGTCACTGCAGAATAAAGAAACCAGAGAATATTATCACTCAAGAGGCTGGATTCAGAGACATTGACATGTTTTCTTTAGACAAAATACAAAACAGTTCATGTACAAATCAAAATATCTGCCAGTTAACTTAATAGACAACTGACTGAGCAATCGTTGTAGCGTCAGGATCGTCTTAACAGAAAGTCACTTAAAAGCATGCAGTACCAGGCAAATAAAGGCAAAACATAAAGGTTTCTTAAAGGACGGCAAGTTAATAAACAAGTTCTTTAACCCAAAAAATATTCCTCCTTAAAGAATGAGCTGGCGGGAGTTGAGCCATATTTCCCATACCAGCCTGTAAGGGCAGTCATCTGAGGCAGGACAGAGTGGTAAGTAGAGAACACACTGCCTCCCCCATTTTTTTTTTGCGTGGCCTTAAATACTGTTATTATTCATATGGCTTACAGAACAGCAGTCATTGTACAGTTTACAGTAAGCAAAAAGCTTATCACTTGTCCCTGTGACTCATACGTCATTCAACGTACATATCCCTTAATCATCAGCTGGCATGCCAAGTTTGAACAATGGTCGGCGTAGTGGTGCAGTAACCAAAGTGTTGCTAAATCGATGCCTAAGCGGTGACTACATACTCAGGTCGCTCATATAATATATATACTCTTATTTTTTACAGCACCTACATCTGTAATGATTGTGTGTCACTGTGAGGGGGATTGGGCAAGTCTGGCCATACACTACCAGCCATTGTGAAACATCGTCTATATCTTAAGGCTAAATGTAGCTCCTTGAATCCCCGATGCCCCACCTCTAATTCTTAGCTGTTGAGACATTACTGCCAGCAGGGGAATAACGACATGACTAATGGCCAGAGTTAAATCTTCACATCCAGTTACAACGTGTCAATTCAAAAGCATGCGGTGAGGCTTAGCGATGCTGCAACACAGTCAAACCTTTTGAAGGATTTGATAGGACGGGGGCTGGCGTCAAGGAAATGGGTGAAAATGGGAGTGCCTTTGGTTTACTTATCCTCTGCAGGTTGACGACGTGTTAAATATGTGGGAAGAGATGAAATGAGACTACTGTGTGGACATAAAGGGAACACAGAAGGAGAGGAGGCTGGTCTGAAAAGAAACCAGAGGTACAAAAAGAGAGAGCAAGAGAGGAAGAAAGAGAGAGAGAGAGAGAGAGGGCCTCCTTACTCAGCAGGAGCTGTCTGCCAAGGCAGGAGTCAGGCAAGGGGCGAGTGTGTGTTTTGTGTGTGTGGTGTGTGTGTGGTGTGTGTGTGTGTGTGTAATGTAGGAGAGATAGTGGCCACGTGCCAAATACAATGACCCGCAAAGCTGGCAGGGCATCGGGTGGTTGTGAGTGAGCATGTGTGTGTGAGTGTACGTGTGTGTGTACGTGTGTGTGTCTATGTGCGTAGGAATGTGTGTATGCTTGCATTCCTGGAACGCATGCTGCCGGTTTCTCCACAGTAACAGTGAGAGGAGGCAATAGACTCTGTCTCAACAGAGGGAGGGTGGGAGGGAGGGGGAGGACGAGTACGAAGAGAAGGAGGAGGCGTTGCTGTAAAAGAGGGGCGATGGAGAGCAAACTGAAGATCAAATAAGGCGACGGAGCAGTGTTTTAATGCCATGACCTGCTCTAGTACAGTTCAGTTGAATCATGCGATTAATAAGACATTATTAGCCAGTTTTTTTTGTTTTTTTATTGCGTACCACTGGGTCTATAATTTTTGTAGACTCGTCGTTGCACTGTTGCAGGGTTGGCAGTTCGATCACCGGTCTTAATCAAAGCGTCTTCGACAAGATACCTCATCCCAACGTAGAGCTGCAAGTTTAGCTGATTAATCAATTAGTCAGTTATATTATCTTTTGATAATCGATAAATGATTCAAGTCATTTTTGAAGCAAATATGCTGGTTCAAGGTCCTGTAATGTAAATGTAAGGATTTGCTGCTGTTCTTTGATATCTATGATACTAAATTAAGAGTTTCGAGGTTTCAGATTTTTGGTTGGACAAAAGCAGCAATGTGAAGATGTCACATTGGGCTCTTGGTCTTTTTTGACATTTCGTTGACTAAACGATGAATCTAATTAAAAACAACCAGCAGTTGCAGTCCTACCCCCAAAGTATATTTTAAGTTTACTGGGCGATAAAGGAAAACTCCACTGACTACTTTTCTACAGCCGCTTACCACATAAACGGTGATGGGATTACGACAAAAAACGTGTTATATCAGGCCAAATTTAAGAAGGAAATTACAACAGTGCCTTTAAATTTGTACTTCGGATGCATTTGTGTGATCAATTTATTTAGCGAAGGGAGCTGCTGGTTTTCTGGGAAATATTTTGTGCTGCTGTAAATTCAAATTCAAATGCTTTCTTTTGAGAGTAGCCACTGGTGATTGGATGCTTCTTATCAAAATGCACCTTGGGAGTCATAATTAACTTCTCTCTACACGTTTTTATGCAAAGGCTTTGATAACCAGGAGCTTCCATCCAGCTGTCAACCATTTTGCAACTTTATGTTTAGTGAGTATCATGTATAGAAATGTTAATATTAAAGCTAGTTATAAGAGGTTTATTACTTGCAGTTGTTACAGGAACTTGTTTCAAGCTTGATCAGATAAAAATAGAATATTGATATGAAGCTATACGCCAAGATATGTGTATAAAGACTACATTACAATAACGTTTTCTGAAGTACCTGACTGTTCTAGCTAAATTAAATTGACTATGAATGTCTTTTACAGTACATGGTCATCTCCAGGAGAGGTAAAAAAAAAAAAAAAAGATCGGCATCTGAATTGTCTGCTATTCATAAAATATCATCACAGTATCAACAATACAAAATATTAAGGAGAGTATTTGTTCAGAAACATTGTGATATTGGGCTTTGTCAACAGCCCTGCTGGAAGCCGGTAGACAATAGAGAGAAGTGGATGATTGGACACAAACCAGAAGGAGGATGAGAGGTAGAGAATGTGTGTTTCTATGCATGTGTGTTGCTGATTTTCTTAGTTGGAAGAAGCACTGGTCCCATCTGGCAAGGACACAAACACACACCCACACGAAAACACATACACACATACGCACACACACACACAGCCATTGTCTGCAGGAGGGAAGAGGGTTAAAGGGTCCCCCTCCCTCCCTGCTGACTCCTGGATGCTTGGAGCACTAATCCTGTTATCTTTGTCCCAATAAGAAATGAATTAATGAATAGAGCTTGGAAAGACAGTGCAGAGTGCTCGGCGACAGCCCTGCATGGAGGCCGGCGAGCTCACAGGCACTGCCTGCTCTCGTTTAAATTAGCAGAAAACACTGGGAGGAGATGTAGTTTTCTCTCCTCATTTAAAAAGGAAAAAAGTCCGCGTAAACACTGTGCTTTCCAAAAACTGAAAAAATAAAAGACTTTATCTGACAGTGACAAACCATTATAGGTCTGCCTGGGTAAGAGCCTCGACTAAATGCTAACAGTAATGTAATGCATGGTGGTGCACAGGGTAAATCTGTGATCAGAGCCACTTTACCCACAGGGGCCATTAAAGTTTCAGACTCCCAGTGGAAATTATGGAGAGAATCCACAAAGAATAAAACCCACAGAGAACCTGTCTGATGGTGCACACACTTTGTGAAGTGAACTTCCTGTTATAGTTTATAGTTGAATTATCTTGTTGAAAATGAACCTATTGGTTCTCAGGACCGGCCACTTCTCTCAGCTCATATAAATTCAATCAGATTTAATGAGCGACCAGCCTGATGGAAAATGTCTTTGACTCTCCTTAGGTTGTATCTGGATCAACATTAGCACTGCGGCGTAACATGCGCGCCATCAATAAAGTCAAAGACATAGCAGGGATTTTTCCGCTCTCAGCAAGAAAACGGTATCATCAGCAGAATTGTGGATGCAGACTCAACTCTTGCCATATGACATTGCAACTTCTAAGGTGATGCACTATGTTGGCCAATTAAATACATTCCAATGTATCCCAAGTAGAATACCTCGTGGCACGGGGCTTGTAGCATTATGCTAACTGTACAACTACAGCTGCCATGATTTCTACAGATAGCATTTCAAACTGCTGAGTTGTTTCTTTGTGTGTGATTAATGTTCAAACTAGTATTCTTGGTGCGTATTTTCTCACTAGCCCTTTGGACCAACACACAACGGCGCTGTGAGCCTTTTGTCGGCACCTCAAGGTTTGTATTTGAGTGCTTTGTCCCTTTTACACACAATCACCAATGCTCATGTAAATGCTGGCTGAGATAAATTGACACTTAAAACCAACATAAGTGGATACAAAAGTACACGCAGTTCTTCACACACAGATAGATTAAGACAGACGCACAAGGCAAAGTATTCTGGTGATAAACCATTGGTGCAAAACGCCCTCAGAAGAGAGTAAAAATGAAGACGAGGGTGGTGAGAGTAAGCCATTTAGAGGCTAGATACTGGATATTAAAAGAAAGATGATCAGGTGGAGTTTTCCTTTCTTGTACAGTCATTCACACACAGTGACTTCAGTGTGTGTTCGTGCAAAGCTTTTATTACAATGCCCCAAACCTGCCCCTGTATGAATGAAAATACCTTTCCTTTGACGCAAAACAGCTCAGTCTCACTTTAAACCCACGGGGAACAAATGCCTGATCAGTTCTGTGAATACGTACTCAGGACTGTTTGAGTGTCTGTGTGCATGGGTGGAAACCTAGTCCTGTTGGCAGCTCAAATGTCTCTTGTTGTAATTTTTTATTATTTTTTTTTTTTTTTTAGAAAAAAAAGCCAATTGACTGTGTTTCTATAATAAGCTAGGGATGAAATACCTGAAATACAATGATGGAGCGGCAAATGGCCCACAAAGAGAGCCTCTAAGTTTTCAAGCTCGGGGGTGAGGCAGGTTCATGGAGTGTGTGAAAGAGTGACAGATTCAGACACTGAGATCTTATAGCTGCTTTCTGGTGTCATAAACACTCCCTCTCTCTGCTTTGAACTCAATAGAAATGTCACAGCAGCCTGTCCTTGCATGTGTGTGTGTGTGTGTGTGTGTGTGTGTGTGTACTCACAGTATTTATGACAAAAGAAGAGGTCCTTTCAGTGTGAGGACCTTAGGGAGAAGAGACAGACAACTGGGGGAACTCCCCCCTAAGTTCGCAGACAGCCATGACACAATACTGCAGGGAGCAGGGAGAGAGACTTGACTATAAAGACAGAAAGAGGCCAAGAGGAAGAGAGAAAATATTCATCGCCAATAAATGGAGTTTAGCATTCGAAAACTACCGCTACAGCTACGTTACTCTGCTGATAGTTCATAGTTTGATTGATGAACTTTTTATATTCTTCACAGTCACCACATATTTTTCATAGTGAAAATCTGGAAGGGACATCATGTCATAAATCAAAAAACAACATATTCTATAACCCGATAGCTCAGGTTAGCATTTGACCACTTCCCAGTGGAAGCCAACAGGTTATGGAATACTGTGTGTTGTTTTACATTGTAATCTGTCCCGATTATCCACTGTCTGTAAAAATGCTGATCAATCAGGAAGTGGTGGATTGAAAACTTTTCAAATTAACAACATTTAAAGGATGTACGTTCTGATTAATATGTTTATTACTTTTTCAGTTGATCAATAATTTGTTTAGTCTTGAAAATGTCCTACACAGTTTCTAAGAGCAGTTGACGTCTTGAACTCAGTGATTTTGTCAGCCAGCGGTCAGGTAAGATTTAACTAACTGGAAAAAACACATTTTTGCTTATTAAATACACAGATTTACAAGATCAACTCCACACACTGGCTGATGTCAGCATTTGGTCTTCAACCTGGATTGTCAGGAGGGCCGCACCTCCAGATTTTAAGAGATTTTACCTCATTTACAGGATTCATCTCTGTACCTTGTTGCCATGGGGAATGTAGCTTCGCACAATAAAGTAACAGGTTTTCACTGAGTGCCAGCAACATTTAGAGCTGGTCCTGGCAAGCCCTGCGTGGCCTTTCTTGGCTTTTAGAAAAATGACTCTTTCTTGGCTCTGTGGTATTTGATATCAAAAGCATTCTTCAGCCTCCTACTAACTAGTCATCTACAGTTGCGCTGCTGTCTATTGAGCCTGCTGAATCAGTCACCTGGCAACACACTGAAACTAGTGCCCGGTTTCACCTCGGAGATTCAATACACCGAGTCAGACTACCAAAGGTTCTCCTAACTGGCATGCATAGCAACCACATTTCAAAACACCAGTGGGCAGCTTTTATTTTTATTTGTTGATTCACACAATACTTCAGGCAACAGTAAAACCTCCGCTCTGAGGCAGACAAGCTGGACGGTGCAAGAGGCAAAGCTGCGGGGTGTTTTGACTGGAATTAGTTGAGCTTAGACTGAAAAGAAAGGTGGGGAGAAGGAGGAGAGAAAGAAAATGAAAAGAGCAGGAACTGGACAATTGAGGAGGGTCTGATCATAGTCTTTTGGTTTTCCCACCATGAGACACACATGAGACAGTGGCCCCGGGCCTCAGTAACCACTGGCTTCCAACTGAAATGCTCTTTGTAAGTTAAAAGGTGTGCCTGGCTCAGCTATAGACCCCTGCAACAAAAGCAGTGGTTAAATAGCATGGCAACCCCCCTGGGGATGTAGGACAGGGTCAGTCAGTGTACGCAGAGTGTGTGAGTGGAGTTAAATACTGCTAGTTTAGTGTGTACGGGAACAGTAGTGAGATTGCATTAAAGCCACAGAGTAGTGTGTGTGCGTGAGTGCATGTTGCGTGCTGTGTGTATGAGCTGATATCTGGATAGTGTGGCGGCCACAGGGGAAGCAGCTAATAGTCATGAATGTGAACAGGCATCTGTTACTGTGGGGCCTCTGCTGCTGTCTGTCTCATGACCCCAAAACCAAGAGAACGCTGCTCACTGCACCCAGAACAGCCACTGCACGTGGTAACCATCCCGTTTAAGAATGATCAACCAAATGATACATCTATTCAAAGAGCTGTTTTAGTTTGTATAGCGTTTATTTTCAATTCCTACATAGCATTCTATCTGCACTTAATAAAATATCTATTTTAACAATGGATCAAATGTCTCAGTGGTTGGTTTGGTTTTCTGGCTCGCAATTTTTACGGTCTTGGTTCAGCCTCAGTACTCTCATGAACCTCGTCTCCAGCAGTGGTAAGAGTTTTTTTTTATATATACTGTGTTGTGATAAACCCACTGTAAAGTTAGCAACCAGCTAGTGAAAATAATGGAGCATTTAGCAGCTGGAGAGCTGGGAGGAGAAGGAAGATTTGACTGGCAGCCATAGGTTGCCCCGGAAAAATGGAAGGCCAACAAGACATTTTACTTTTTTTTTTACCAACCTTTAGATCATCCTTAGATCAGCGTGGATTATCCTTTTATGGAAAGAAAATTGCAAACATTTACTTGCTATGTAAATCAAGGCCGTCCTGGCAGCTGTTCTGTCTCACATTCAAAAAAAAAATATCATGATGACTTTTAAATGTTGCTCAACAAAGGAGATGAAGGTGATGAAGGAATCCACATGAAGGTTGCCACGTTTGTCAGACGAAATCAGGAAATGGCTCTCCTATATTTAAAGATTCAAAAAGTTTTACAGCTTGACTCAAATTCCTTTTAGCAACTTCTTTCACCAAAAGCCCATCAGCTGCAGAGCAACAAGGTCAGGCCAGTGAAACACAATCTGCACGGCCTTAAGAGACGCTCCAACTGCAAAAAAAAAGACTTGTGCTGAAAACAGACTGCAATCAGCTGCTGGATGCAGGCTGCTTCTGTACCTCGTGTTGGCTCAGACATCACATTCAGTCTGATCCAAAACACACACCAACTACAGATTGTTCACTACCATATGTGAACTTATTCCTAAATCTAATCTTAACCTCAGAGCATTAAAAGAACAAAGTGGCCAAAATAATAAAATAAAATAAATCAATGATAAATAAAAGTCTTATTGTCAAATTCGTCACCGCCACCCAGAGAAAGCTGCAGCTCTGATGGCTCTTTAATGACAAACTCGATGGACATTGCAGGAAAGGAGGATAGAGGAAAGAGAGGGATACCTCAGAGGACAAAGAGGCCAAGTCAAGGTTAAGTAGCAGCTCTGACACTCGCCACAACAGAAAGGAGACAGGGACTCCAATCAGACAGAATTATCCTGACAAACCCTCTTCAATCACACAGCCAACCAGATGCTACATCTCTTTGCTTTTCTCTCGTCTGTTCTCTTCTCCGCCCGTCCAGTCTGAATGAAGAGATGAAGGATGATTAAAGGTAATAGCCATGAATATGCCTGTTAGCTACTTTGTTTCATCGCAAAAGTGGAAAGACTAAGGGCGGAGAGGTAAGAGTGAACTTGGTGGAGAGTAATGTCTGTTTATTGTTGCATAATGCTGCTTTAAAAGCCCTGAAATCAGCTCATTTGTTACCTCCCCATCGGAACATGTCCTGTAATGAATATGAATACTGAAACACCAGCAGGTGCGACAAACAGCTGAACGATCCTTTTTTTAAACGTCTTTGATTTTTCTAAATCACGCAATAATACAAGAAACATGAAGACAAAAACAAAGTAAGATAGTAACTGAGTTTATACTTATGAGATCTCCGTATCACTTTTGAAACAGATTTCTGAAGTCTTTTTATGAAATACATGGCATTGCATCCGCCAGTACATAAAGCTACAACTTAAAGGTTGTAGAAAGTGTGAACAACACTTCAGAGCTGATGTGGAAACATGGCGGGCAGCGCCTGCTCAGGCCTGTGTGAACTGACCAATCAGAGCAGACTTGCCATTTTGTGAAAGGGGAATTAAAGAGACAGGCACTAAAACAGAGAATAAATACAGGTGCTACTGCAATGGACAGCATGAGAAACATAACAGGTTTTTCAAACACTACATCATGTTAACATTTTCTTCAAGAGACCGAAATAAAATGAAACTTTATTTAGCATTATATAAGGCCTCAACATTGTGTCAACGTTCTGATTTGACAATCGATCAAAAACCAGGAACAGTGAATTAAGAGTAAATTCATTCTCATATTACAGCAAGTGCTGCAAAATACAAATTTACTTATATGAAAAGACCATAGTTATATTTCAGCAGCGGCACAGAAAAAGGAATTAAATGAGTTTAAAAAAAAAAGTTGTGTAGAACATCCACGTTTGACGTTTTCAATTAACCAATCACATGAAAGGACGGTTTTGCTGTCCACCAATCAGCAATGTCTGTTGGGAACCTGCAGATGCCTCCGGAGAAGAGGAGGAGGAAAAACTTGAGAATATGAAAGTGCTTTTTGGTGTTAGAAGCAGATGAGATAAGATACCATTTAATTGCTTCTTTCATAAGCGCAGCTTTAATCCCATTGTTACAGCAGTGGTGTTTCATCCCACTGATAACGCACAACACTTTGAACGCTGATTTACTTACACACACACACACACACACACACACACACACACACACACACACACACACACACACACACAGTACATATACACACACACACACACACACACACACAGTACATATACACACAAAGATTTCCTTTCTGCTGCCATGGCAGAAAAAGTGCTTAGCGTGCCAGAAGCTCCCTTTTTTGAGGCAAAATTTAACTAGGTGAAAATTAGACTTTAAAATCAAAAAAGAAGTGAACATACAGATCACGCTGTGTGTGTGTGTGTCTGTATGTGTGTGTGTGTGAGAGGGGAACACAGAGATAAAGGGTGGGAAAGCAAGGGGAGGAGAATTTCAGATAGGATGTTGGATCTTTTTCTGCATTCATCACAGTCTCCGTCAAGGTCAGGACTGAAAGTAAAACCAAAAACAACAAATCTAAAAAAAGATAAATAAAAAATAAAAAACAAAACTTTAACTTAACACCCAAAAATGAGACATTCTCTTCCCACTGCAATCAAATTTGCATTTCAGAAGAGTTTTCAGGCTTTGTAAAACATCACACACACAGGGCCCCCCTCAGTTTACAGGACAGAGCAGGACCCCCAGAGACAAAACTCCACCAATGGACCCCAGCACACACACACACAGATACACACCCACGCACTACAATGGTCCTGTGGTGTAAGGCACTACAGAAGGCACCTAATCCTATTACAGCATGACAACTACTAGAAACCCTGTATTCACTGATATATGCCCACGCTTGGACACACACACACACACACACACACAAACACACACACACACACACACACACACACACACACACATAGGCCGAGACACACGGCAAAGGAACAGGAAATAATTCACAGCCTTAAAGTGGACATTTAGTAACCTATTATGTGCTTCCAGTGATGGACAGTTTACTGGCCTCATCTGAACTGACAGTTTAAGTGGTTTGGGTTCAAACGTCTTGAGGCCATCTTACAAAGGTAATGTTTCAAACAGCTGCATTAGCAAGAGGGTTTTTACCCAGGATCCATTTGTTCATTATGTATCTGTGGAAATTTATTTACAGCTGTACAGAGCACTGACTTGGTCTCTCCATATGTGTGTACGCCGGTCTGCTTGGAGTACAGCAGAGCCCAGGAACTGATGTTTAGCAAAGGGCTTGGTCAACTGTAGGAACAGCTCTTGTCCCCCCATCAAAGGTGCACCGTAGTTTTTGGTGGGACATTTTAAACCAGATAAAAAAAATCTGCATTCATTGATTTTTAAGACTGAATAAAGTAATAAACAAACTGTCGTCAAAAGGGACAAAACAATTGTATTCATTTACTTTGTTAATATATTTTCAGGAATCTTCTAAGTAGCCACCTTTCTAGTTTCAAACTGCATTCTGGGGACCTTACAACCTTGAGGACAGCTCAAGGTTCAGTTATTCAGTCATTGAAACAAATTAAATAAATATTTCAAATAAATATATTTCTGTGTTTTTATTACTGGCATATTACATTCCAGAGTTTAAATTTCATTTCCAAAACTACATAGTGCCCCTTTATCAATGATTCATTTGTGAGGTCAGTTAGTATCCCAGTACTATTTATTTAAAAAAAAAAAGTTTCATTGGTTAGGGTTTAAATATTTGTGAATGGCTCTGACCTGTGCTGGGATAACATGACTGTCAAAAAAGTTACATCTCTCTGTAGTTAATGCTATTTTCTACACTAAACCGCATCAAAATAGGTCAAATACCAGTGGATGTAAAACCAAAAACACTACTAGTACTAAGTACAAGTGATGTTCCCATTGCTCTTCTAAATGGCAAGTGCAACTTCATAAACTATTCAGGGCCAGGCTGATATTCCTGAGCTGTAGCAAATAACTTATGTTCCTGTCCTGAAGGAAGGCAGAAGCTAGTAAAGTTTTTCTTTCAAGCTGTTTCCCAGCAGGTCAAAGAACACACTGCAATACTTCCACTTCTCTGGAAACTGCTGTAATCACAAGGTATGTTTGCCAATAAGTGATGAACATTTCCCTCATTGTTATCAGTACCACTCACAACTGGCTCAATGGACATTCCCATTGTTGTATCCTTTACGTGACAAAGTACGTCAATTCTCAAAAGTGTAAGAGATTGGTAGGGGTCATCGCAATGTTTTTTTACATATATAAAATTGGGCATTCAGCACCTGCCATGCCCACTGAACTTTGTACATAATAGGCCTTTAGAATTGCGTGGAAATGATGCCAGACTTATGCCAGTCTAAAGGAACGTTGGACAAAAAAAACACATCCACTCTGTCTGGTTCCTCCATCTTTGTTTGGGTGCGCAATGGAAGAGGGGTGAGGAGGGTGTGTGAATAGACGGGCAAGAAAAGGGCACAGAGACACTTTAAGAGGAGGAGGGTAACATTGTGTATGTGTGTGTGTGTGTGTGTGTGTGTGTGTGTGTGTGTGTGTGTGTGTGTGTGTGTGTGTGTCTGTCTGTCTGCTCATACATGTGTGTAAAAAGGTTGAGAGGTCTCAACCAGACTGATCCTCACGGCTGTTGACCACATTAATCATGTTGCATAGGGGGGACCTGTGTGTGTGTGTGTGTGTGTGTGTGTGTGTGGGTGGGTGCATGGGGTGGGAGCTTGTCCTCTTCTGTCCCCTGTGTGTGTGTGTGTGTGTGTGTGTGTGTGTGTTGCTGCACTTGACTGCTCCTATCAATTCAATTTCATCCCTCCCTCTGCTCCCTTCTTTTCTAAGGGCATCCCCCTCCCCCACCATAGATCTCAGTAGTCTCTCTCCCTTGCTCTCTCTCTCCCTGTGTGTGATGGACTGCTGAGAGCCTAATGAGGTCCCTCCCTCCCCTTTGGCTTTTTGTGACTGTGGAGAGTGTGTGTGTGTGTGTGTGTGTGTGTGTGTGTGTGTGTGTGTGTGTGTGTGTGTGTGTGTGTGTGTGTGTGTGTGTGTGTGAAGGGGGAAGGGAGAGCCAGAGGTGACAGGTTGGTTATGTACTTGTACATTTGCCTTTCAGCTCTCATCTTCCTCCTTCCTCTCCCTCCTTCCTTCCTTCACACCCTCTTCTCCCTCTCTTCTGTCTCGTCCCCCCCCCACCTTCTTGTCTTTTCCCACCCATCCCATAGCTGCCCCGGCCCTTTTTCATCCTCGCCTCCTGTCCTCCTCCTCCTCTCTCTGCAGTCAGTCTTACCATTCATTTGTCGGCGAGGCTGCAGCCTAATGGGCCATAGCAGGCCTTCCACTAAAGAAACCCACACAGAGTGCTGTTATTAGCAGGCAGGGAGATAAAGTGGAGAGGGCGGCAGGCGGACAGACAGGGGAAGGAGGACAGAAATTGTGGAAAATACAGCAGAATGATGGAGAGAGAAAAAAGGTAAACTGGGGTGATTCACATTAATGCAGCGTTCAATTAACAAATGCTGAGGAGGCAACTTCCACACTCCAGCAGACGACTCTGTCCTCAGCTGCCTGGCTCTCTCATGGAGGAAGAGGCCATCAACAGAGCAACACGACCTCTTATAGAGTAGCTAGGTGAGTCAGAGTGAGGGGAAGGCTGATGGGATACATACATCCTCTCAGAACTGTAATAAAAGGGCCCCTGTTTGTTGAAGTTTGAAAAAAATGTATGTAAGGTTTTCACCGGTCTAATTTTTTAACCACAAAATAGGAAGTTTATTCCCATGGATAAGATTGAGTTTAACTTACATAGTGCAAGAAATGGCCAACAATTGTTACAAGGTGACAGGGTGTAAACAGGCTAACAGTTTGGCGAGCTTATCTCAATCATTTTATTAGGAGGACATCTAATCATAAGCATTTACCAGATTATCAGTAATAGCCACAAAAACTGTGTGCACAGAACCATGGCAAGTATGGTCGGCAAAAGCTGAACCAGGATGGCAATCTGAGACGGACGTTCACAATGGAGATTGTGGGAAAATACTTGAATTTCAACTGTGCTTTTTCTTCCACGTTAGTTAAGCTAACCTGGGTTTGTGTTTTAAACCTGTAAACCTCTTGTTCAGTCCAACTTCCCTTTAGCAATTAAGTTACTAGCACATTTAGCAGCTAGCTAGTGCATATATCAGCTAAATTAAATCATGGAGACCTAAAGAGTTCAAAAAAGCTAATATTGTTCTTAAATTAATAAGGTGGCTAGGTTAGTTTCCACACATGCTTATATTAGTCAATGTCTGCTTGAGGTACAAGTAAGCAATTGTTTGCTTGCATGTTAGCCATGACAATGTTTTCAGGCCTATGTCATCTATATGTTTTACAGCTTCTTCTGCTGACCCAAAATGCCAAAATTGTAATGAAAGAAGCTTGGCTAGTACATAATTATCATTCACAGGAATGGTGTCCACAGTTACGAAAGTAAACTTAGTTGTACTAGTTAGTGCATCCTTTAATAACTTAAATCAAGCTGTTATATAGCTGGTTATATAGTAGGTTACAACAGTTTGTTTTAAATGTTTTGGTTGAACAGGACTTCATTTGGTTTAAGGACTGCCATGACTCTCCAGAAAGCAAAGAAATGTTACTGATCCAATGTACAAATCTTCATCATGGATGAATGGATATGAGTTGTGATCAGGATTAGCTGAATGCAGTACTAATCAATTCACTGAGGTGGTTTTACTTTATTGTTGGCAGCTGTATGTAAACCTAACTACAGAGACAGACTGATAAAAGTGGGACACACACAGGAAAATGGGAGTGGCCAAGACTATTTGGACCTTTAGGGGGTTAAAGAGTGAAATGCTGGTCACATTTCAGATTCACACAGCGAACGACTCAGAATAATTCTGCCACACAGGAGGCCCTGGCCCATTTGCTAATGCACACTGACAGTCTGAATCACCATAATAGGGGACTTGGTCTCTAAGTGATATAATTATTCGCAGTTTTAGCGCTAAGTGCTTCCTTTAA
Source organism: Diplodus puntazzo (assembly GCA_963678695.2). Classification (NCBI taxonomy): domain Eukaryota; kingdom Metazoa; phylum Chordata; class Actinopteri; order Spariformes; family Sparidae; genus Diplodus; species Diplodus puntazzo. The sequence continues at coordinate 25,105,041 of OZ023166.1, read as the reverse complement.
AACCTTATCCACACGTTTGGGGAGAGAAAGGGAGCAATGAAAAGCGAAAGATGACCAGGGGGAGAGAAACCTTAGCAGTCAGAAAATATCAGATCACTTGAAGTGGTCACTACTGACAAATCGCATATTAAATACAGCAGACAGAAAATGTTTTCATCCGCAAGGAACATGACACAGCCATGAAGAGAACGAGCACATCTGTAAGCCATGACAATTATAAGCTGCACACATGCAAAAGGAATTTAAAAAGATATGCAGCATGGTAGTTGACTCTCATTTCCTCAGATCAAAGTCATCCAAATGTATGGAAATAGTTTCTAATCCAACTATAATGGATGTCTCACACACAATGGACTCCTATGGGCCCTCGTCTGTCTTGTTGGCAGTAATTGCACTGTTGTTGAGAGGGGCTTTGAGTGCTGCTGAGATTGGAAAAGCACATAGGATACAGGCACTCGCTGCAATACACAACTGTGTGTGTATTCAAAAGAGGAGAGATGACTATCAGAGTCTGATATCTATGATCTATGGCTGCCCATTTCAAGTGGAGATGGGCAACACAATAAAGCACCCAATTCACTGCATTCAAAAGAAAGATGGAAGGCATCAGCATTGAGATCAAGAAACAATCAGTACTACCTAGCACAAAGCAAAGCATTATGGGAAAGGGCTAGAGTGCTCTATTTAAAATGCTACAGATGTGGAACTAAAAAAATATTACCACATTACTTTCAAGATTCGTTAAAGCAGCTCTTTTCCATTCATTGCCATATATAATTTGTATTCATGCTGTGAAGGTCTGTAATGAGAACAAGGCCACATTATTCACAGTGCAGTATCCCCAAAACTGGTTCCACTCTGCCAGACAGATCCTACCCACAGAGCCACAGCAGATGATCATGTACAGTGCAAAAGGTCAAATCTAATATAATTTGCTGTAAAAATTCCGGATCCTTTCAATGTTATGGTTTAATCATTGTATCTGCTCTATGACTGCACTTTCAGCCTACAGAGATGGAAAGACAACATTTACCATTTACGTACCAAAATGAATTTAGTAACATGTTGCATCTTGTTTATAAAGCGCGTTTGATGGTGGGTTGGCTTTATATAGTGCCAGGTTTTTGGTTTTTATGCTAGGCTTAACTAAGCTAACTAGCTGCTGGCTCTAGCTTCATATTTCCGATCATGCAATGGTAACATGGCAAGAACTACTTGAATTCAAACAAAGTAATGTTTAAAAAAGGAGGTCATGTTTTTTGTGAGCTGGCCCGATATGCTGCTGCTAAAATTGCCCCGTGGCTCATACCATCTTATGTCAAAACACTTTGACTAACTATCCCTTTAAGCTTTTTTGGCCTTGTCCAAAATTGCTTGCAGCTAATAAAAAAAAGAGGATAGAAAGACACACATATCTTGACACACACCTTGAGTAAGGGTTCTGCTTCAAAGACTTCTATCCAACCATCAAGTAATCAATAGCAGCGCAGATATAAGCAGGGAAGTGCTGCCTTCCCCTGAACAAGTTTAAAAAAAAGGATGAAGGAAAATAAATTTGGGCTCAATCAAATGAAGAGAGGCTTTAAGTTTTAATCAGGGGTAAAAGTATTCAATTACTCAAGACTGTTGAAGCCTAAACTTCTTCAAGTTCTAGACATAACTTTGTCTTTCATGTGACTAGTGAAGGGTCCAAATAAAAGAACAACTCTACAAATAGGTCTACCCCCAAGAGATTTACCTTTTTGTTTTCTTTTAAACAATGCTACCTGTCACTGCTTTCCTCTCCCACTTGAATCATCCTGGATTTCCCCCTCCTGTCGTGTTCCATGCCACAGGCGTCGCTTTTATTTTTATGGAAATGCCTCACTTAATCTTATGTGGGATGAGTTATGAGATTATATTACATGAACAAGTAGTATAGAACTGTCATGTATATGTGGCCAACAACCTGATCACAGCACCGGGTTTGATTTGGGTCTATTTTGCATTTCAAATACGCCCTTCTCCTCCGTGTCTGTCCATTTCTCTCCTTTCTCCCCAACATTTGTTAGGCAATTACAACCAAACGAGGACATAATGGTCCAGTCTGCAAGCCTCAGCCGTCTCTTTCAAGTCCAGCCTTTCTCTGAGACGTGGACAGGGGCCAAATGTGTACAACAACCATAGTAAACACACACTTGGACACACACACACAGAAAGCCAATAAAAGACAGGTGTGGAACAGTGCAATAATGGAATACAGCAGACTGCCGGCTTCAAAAGCTAAAAGGACAAGGCCACCATTGATCTTGGCTGATAATTGCACACCCACTACGCAAGGTAAAAGCACTAAAGGTGGAGGAAAACATACAAAGCAATACACAGGATGGGGAGGTATGAAAACAGGACAGGGGTAGTAAAAACGTGTTTGCTGTGTGTTTTTATCTCCTCACATGTGGAGATACAACACAACCTCTATACACACGTTGTACAGTTATACAACTAAAAGAAGGGGGCTGTTGTTGAGGGACGGAGTGAGCAACTAGTACCAACGGCAAAGAATGCCATCTTTGCTTGCTGCTGCAAACAAGACCGGAGCTGAAATGGCATTGTTGGAAAAATCGCAGCAAAAATGTGGCTGGAACACCTGAGGCCAGGTTTAAACAGAAAGCACATGAAGGAAATACACACAGGGAAAGAATTAGAACAATGCTGAAACAATCTGAAGGATAAAGCAAGAATGGAGGTATGATGCATTTTAAAGTAGTGGGTATTGTGAAAGTAATACATCCATTTCAATGGATGTTGGTTTAAAAACTCTAATACAGGCAGTGCTTCATTAATTCAATGTTGATTTAGGTACTTTGTATTGGTTTCATTAACACAGTACGGACTGTTAAGCTCTCAGAAGCAAATTGTGTTTTGTGATACTGGGCTACATAAGTAAAACTGACTTGATTTGACAGGGCTGATCATATCTATACCTATATAGTGAAAGCTTTTCCATTTTCTGGTTAAAATTTCCGTTTTCCCAGGGGAGCTTTTTCTTTTGCAATGAAGGGATGCTCTCTAACTCAAAGGTTCAGATAGTGGAACAGCAGGAGCTTGCAAAAACTAAGATGAAGAAAAACTTAAAGCTCAAGTACTCTTGAAACAAACAAGCTGTTCGAAGTGGCCACACTCAACGGTGGGGGGAGAAGCTACGTGAGGTAGTCAGATTTTAGGTTTTGGAAAAAAAAAACAACCATCCGATTCCAATGTCAAATGGTGTGCACAAAGACAGATTCATCATCAATCTAACATGCTTATGTGACGTTAAGTGAGGCTATTAGGCTTGCGGGATGTCTTCAAATCATTGTGAACATACCCACAAACCTCTGTATGCACATGATTGCAGCGAGCTTCCTCTTCTCCCTCCTTCAAAAACACACAGGCAAAAATGAAGCCAATGTATTGTTCAAAGATAGTTGACTGTGAGTCTCATCACCAACTACTCCCAAATATTGATACTTTGGGTTTCACAGGTCGTCAAATACTGATGCTTTGGGTTGGTAGGCCGAGCCAACCACCAACCCAAGCATCAACATTTGACGCGTTGGGAAAGAAACTCAGCAATCAATTGTCCTACAAACTAAGCTCAGGCCAGATGGACCTGGCAGAACTTGATGTTAATCACTAAGAAATGTGAACAAGATAACAGCACTGGACCCAATGTTCATACTGATAAGTGTAGAGCACTTAGCAACAAGACTGAGACAAAAGATGAATCTGTGAATTAGCACTTTCCTATTCCTCTTCCATCATGCTTTTTGTGTCTCAAATGCAACATACAGATGGTCGCCTTGCTGTCTGGTGCAGGAAGCCCTCAAACAACAACCTCTGATTAATGATTTTATATAATCAGCCCTTATGCGCTCTCACACACGCATGTGTACAGGTGCCTCTCCCCTTTGATGAATACAACAACTGAGCATCTTCCTAATGGCCTCATCTTTCACAAGCCTCTCGGAGAGCTAATAAGAGTGCGGGGACGATTTGTTTTACCGATTTTCTCTTTTCGAGTGTGGCGGGCATGGAATTAATTACGCTGATTAAATATTGTCTGTCTGTGTTGTGCACTGGGGAAGTGTTGAAGGCAGACCATGTGAGTGTGTGTGTGTGTGTGTGTCTACGTGCATGTGTGTGCTAAGTGGCTAAAGTTGTGGCTCAGAATGGATTCTACTGTGCATATACATGGATAAATAGATAAAAACAAATGCACTTAAGGTGGAAAAAAAAAATGTGCTTTTGCAATTTAATGTTCTAGCATCCCGCTGCAATACTGCAGTGAAGGTTAAAATACTTACAAGGAAAAAATGTACCATTTCTTTATTTAAATGTGATGATGAGCATTTAAATAATAATAGCAGTTTTATAAAGCACTATTCCACCTCAAGCTTTAAGGGCTTTCCAGCAAAAACAAGAAGAATTGGAAATTAGATTAGATTTAGGCACTAAAATGTCATAATAGATGACTGAAAACACTTAAAACATACAAAAGCACAGTTAGGAAATTCATGTAAATAAGATGTGACTTGAAGTGAGACGTGAGCATAAGAACTGAAATTCAAAGCAGCATTATTTATATATTTCTAAAAGTGGGAGCAGTGTGACAAGTGGACTGAAAATACACAACAACTTAAATCGATTATTTAATCAAATTATTATCTGATAAATATAAGTACTATTTTCATGCTTATTTTTGGCTTTTCGCCACCCCCTCAGGGAAATACCTGTCTTTTAGCTGGCTAAATGCTGCACTATGTTTATCAGCAAATTGCTAACTTTGTCTGCTGTTTGGCGTTGAGTAGGTGCACATTAAACAGTCATTTAGTGTAAAAACATTAGTTTGCCCAGCTTTAAATTGTCAACAGTATATTGGTCAGACAATATGAAGCCAATAACATTAACGCTGCAACTTTCAATTATATTCTTTATGACCAATACATCAATAATTACTCCAATTTATCAATTAAATGCCAAGTCTTGAAAATAAACTGGCCATCACAATTTCCAAGGGCCCCAGTTGATGCCTTTAGATTGGTAGTTTTGTCCAACTGTTTCTGGCCATTTCGCTTGATAAATGACTATATTTTACAACCAATTACTAAAGCTGTTGCTGTCTAATTTTATTTGAATGATCCTCTATTGTTAATACAAAACTATTGGTAACAACGGCTCGAAAATTCAATCTTGATGAGAGCAAATTACAATTTGAATAAAAATGCCTGATACAATACATAAATGTGTCAGTGTTATTGAAAGTATACAAAAGTATATCATATTACAGTATTAGGAGTGTACATGCATATAAAATCAGGTTTCTAGACCAAAGAACAAATACTGTACAGGACCAGTGAAACCCTCATGCACATATACATTTATTCTCTCCCACCGTATATGAATACCATCTGCCAAGTCATGCGAGGGTCTGTCTGACCTGTGAAGTTACTCATGGTTACCTTGAAGAACATGAGCCAATAGTGACTAAACGTTGTAGAGGTGCATGCCCCGGAGTCTAATTGTCAACTCAACAGAGTTCATGACTGAGTCTTTCCAGCTTCCCCCAGCCCCCCACCAAAACCACTAACACTTCCTCAACCAGCAGCAGCCCCACGCATGACCAGTGGAGGAGACGCAGCGGGAATGTAAAGACTTCAAGATCCCAACTTGGCCGACTAACAGCCCTTTACTAAGCCGGAGCCTACAGACAGAATATGATTAAAGTACGAGTCATCTTTCACTGATGTAAGTTACAGCAATGGAGAAGGAGAATATGTGAAGAACATAAAAGAGCATGAAAGACAGAAAGTAGACGTGGAGTCAAGCATATTGAAAAGCAGATGAAGATATTAGAAATGAAAATAGAGACCGTATGACAGGACAGAGACAGAGACAGAGAAAGAGATAGAGATAGAGATAGTGGAGAGGATGGAAAGATAAAAACTGATCTGTGTCACTAGTCTCCGTCCTGAGAATTGAGTCAAGAACAACCATGGGAGATGAGGCAAGCGAGGATGAACTCACCGCCTCCTTCTGTCTTTTATTGCAATGCTCTTGAGCAACCGATGAGCCGATTTACACCAGAGGCTCGCAAGTTTTTCCACAACAAGGAACCCTGCAGCCATTCTGCCAGGAAACTCCATCTGAGGAAATACTGGCAAGACCAACCTCCCACACCTCCTGTACACTCACACTCACATTCAATAAACTGAGAACTGAAAATCATATAAGAACCAACACTGAGTTTATACAGTGATAGCAAGTAGGGACTCCATTAATAAGGGAAACAACCTGATCAAGTAGCTGTTCTTTTACATACTTTAAATGTAGAGTTTATCAGAATTTTATTTTATTGGTAAGCTAGATTGTCTATGTTAAAAAACACTAATAACATCTTCAAATTGCGCAAGATGTGGCAGAAAATACAGAGTAGCTAATACAATTCATCTCAAAGTACCAATTTTGCCAACATTTTTCTATTCTTAAATAACAGTTTAATCTAAATATAAAGCTGCACATTCAGTGTTTTAAACCTCTTAGATTTGTCGGTTAGCTGCTTTTCTCTCTCTTTATCACTGCAAACTGATTTTCAGACTGCTGGTAGAAACCAAGGAATGTTAAGGTGCCACTTGGGCTATGGGTACCTCAAGTTGTTATTTTTACATCATTTCCCCCCACATTTAATAGACTGAACGATTAATCAAAAACATAATTGACAGAAATCATCACTAGCTGTTGTCCTGGTGGACATTAAATCAAATGATCTGGTTGGCCTCTTCCTATTGCCTTCTTGTTTCCAAGTTATTCACATGGGAAATATTTGACATCATTTATATACACATTATATTAATCTACTTTGGAATCACATTCTGAACAATAATGGCCAACTCATGCTACTTAAGGTAGCAGTGCTGGGTTTCTCTTTAAACTCTGGATACTTGTGCAAAAGTTACACTTTTTTGATACGTAAAAATTACAGATGACAAAAGCTTCCTTTGAATTTAAAAAAAGAAGCACTAAACATAAACACAAGAACTTAGCCTAAATAAAATCCACTCAACTTTGAGCATTTTGGATTGAAATCCAAAACTATCTGATCACAGAACAAGTTAAGAAAAAGTACAAAACTGACCAGACATCTCATATGCCAACTTTTGGAAGTTTGACAGCACTGATATTTGATACCCAATTAAAGGACCACTTTTAGGAGCTTTAAGACATTTCAGGAGGTGAAGTGTTTGGAGTTAAGAAGCCTCACAGTGTTTTCAGCCCACTGACTGACTGTCCCATACAGTTTAATCCTGTTCAACTTCGCTGCCTCGCTTTGTCAGAGTCACCGGTGCTTCAAAAGGCGTCAGGGACCCATTACAGCTTTATGTAACGTTGCGGAGACGGGGCCGTGCACACACATATACACACGGATCCCTCCCACCGCCCCCCACACCCCCTTTCTGTGAACAAGGGGTTTTTCTACAGCTGGGTAACAAAGCATGACCCAATAATCCCAAAGCTTGACTCAAAGCTTAAGAAACCCCCCTTCCCTCCCTCCTCTAATATCCCTTCCTCCCGCTCTCTGAGGACTTTATAAGGCTCTGGCAAGGGGGCTTCTGGGTGCACGTGTGTGTGTGTGTGGGGGGGGGGGTAAAAATACAAGCACGCTTAGCTTTGATTATTCTAATTATGACTTGGAGCGAGGAGTAGATTATTATGAACACATGGGCCGATGAGTTGTTGATGAGCTCACGTCCCTTCAATCCATCAGTATTACGGTTAAAAGAGGCTGACAGAGAAAGGCCTTTACTCATAATGTACATGGGTGGAGGGCATCTAAGGGACACACCAGTCGACTCATTTTATAATTGATGATGCATACACAGATGTCTTCAATGGTAAACATTATCAGTTTGTACTGAAATGACTCTCATTTTCCAAAACAACTTCATCACCACTCAGCTTGCTGATGGTGCCGTTACACGGGCCAACTTTTATAGCCGTACAGAACAGCAGCCAGAGGCAAACATAAGTGAGGCACCATGTCCAGTGCAGATTCTATATCCTCCTGTGAATGAGATGTGCATATTTTTATCAAAATGGGATTCTGTGTCGCTAAAACCTTTTGTCTTTCTTTGCGGAAACAGCAGGCAACAGTTGTCCTCCTCTCCTCACACACTCTCAATCTGCTCATAAACTTTCCATGACCCAGACACTGAATTAGTCAAGTCCTGCACAGTGGAGGAGCACATCACAGATCCACCCCCGCCTCTCTCTAGCACCAGATCCCATTAGTAATTACCTGAAAAAACACAAGCAATTCCAGAAGTGGCTCTAGGCACACCAATTCGGAGAAACTGTGGCAAAAAAACAAGTCTAAAGACAAGCATGAGTTTATAGGAACAGGAGCCCCTGCTGAGCTTGTGATAGCTTTAAGGAATAAAAATTGCATTTGATATCTCATGATAGCCTAGCTTGTGAGCTCTTTGCTTTAGTGTTTCTGGTTGTTTCTGGCATCATGGCTGTGTCATTCTTATTTTTCACGGAATCAAATTTGAGAGGAATGATTATACGAATGCCAGAATTGCCCAAATTTGGTGGATTGGCACCCTTTGGACCTTTAGGACACCATTTGGAAAGGAGCTGTTTCAGCTCCCCTAAACCAAAACAAGTGTTTGGCTTCTGTGTCGCAATGCAGCTTAGAGCTCTATCTGAACAATTAATGTGCATTTCATGTGGTTCAAAAGTTTAATATCAGTCCTCCAGACAGGCGAGACCACATTTGACACCATGCACCCTCAACATGCATGTGTCAGCACGCAGCCATGTCTCATTCTTAACAGCTCGCCAGCATGTTCCTATTACAGAGTACGTGAGGCAGCTCTCCTTAAAAACAAGTTTTGTCACTATTTTAAGAGGCTATTATATTATTACATGTCAGGTAAAAAGTAATGTTAAGACCGTCATTTACAGGTGTGTAACGCGATCCTTAATCAGTGCATTGTGTACGAACATGGGCGGTTGCCCAACCTATCTAAATCCAGTCGTGAAAATAAAAAAACTACACAATCGTTCTCCTGTTTAGCCCGTCAGTAAATCTTCCACAGTAAATGGTTCCCATGGTGTGCACGGCCTAATCTTATCTTGATGTCACACAGCTATTTAGCCCGTCTTGTTGACAGAAAGACAAAACCATGTGCCTGCCTGCTTTGACTGACCTTGAGGGGGGGGAGATTGGAAACGATTTGCCGGCGAGGCAGGTAAGACTGGAAGTGTTTGCTCACGGGTGTATGCTTTGTGTCAAACATTCAAATTTCAACTGAAGTTCGTACCCAACGGGACACAGCTCCTTTTATCACGGAATATGTATGCAGCATTATGCGCTCCAAACTCGCTAACAATTCTTTAATGGAGTTCTGTTCTGCTGAGACACTTGACTTCAGCTGCTGAGGTGCTTGTGTTGACAGGAAGTGTTCAAAGCAGGTCGTCAATTCTAACCTGCTAAGGCACCTTTCACTAAAATTATGGCTTACAAACCGTCCTCGCACTTCTTGGTATGAATGTGGAGGCTTGAGGCAATCAGCCAGAAACAAAAAGCGTTGCCAGTGATTGTACGAAACTGTTCCAACACATAAACTCTCTCAGACAGACTCAAACTTGCAAAAAAAAAGAAAAAAAAAGAAAAAACTTCATCAGGCCAGACGGCAACACATCTCCCCGAGAGCAAATATCACTTTCATATTCATAAGACTCAAATTTCATTTAGTTATGGGGTGGAAATCGATGAGCATTTAAAAGCTGCAATTAGATACAGCAGTCACGGAGAAACACAGCAGCCACAGTTTGCAGCCCCCCCTCCAGATACCTTGAAGCAACATGAAACCCCAGACAAGCTCCAGTGGCTCTCACACCATATGGCCTAAGAAAAATCCTCCCGGAAAACATAAAAGGCTGTTTTTTTTTTGGTTTTTTTGTTTGACTACCCATCGGTTTCATCTCATCAATTTCCCTGATGTCTGAGCTCATTCTGTGGCTGTGCAGAGCCGGGGGTATGCAGCTAATGAGAATGTGAGTGGAGATGGGAGCTTTGCGGAATGGCCCTTTGTTTGGAAACAGCCTCTCTGCAGCGCTGGAAATGCGAGACGCTTATCGATCATTTCAACTGGAAGCCTTTTGTGTTGCGAGCCACGCAGAGAGAGAGGCTTGCGGACTAACGCACGGGGTACAAAAAGAAAATCCAGTTTCGACGTTACGAACAGCTACTTATGGGTTAACTTTAAATAATACGAACAAAAAAAAAGAAGAAAAAAAAACACACACACAACACAAACACTCGCAGCGTGCATTTTCCACGCTGGTGGCGACTGCGCTCTTTGTCCAGTCCCGACCAGCGGCAGCAAATAAACAGAAAACTGTGGGGGGATTTTTTTTTTTTTTTCGGATTAACGTTGGATTAATCATAATAAGAGACCCAATAACCGCCTTTGTTCCTTGCCTAAGCCACCCTCAACCGATGGCGAGTTGAGAGGAATAAAAAAAAACGACTTTTGCAACGAGGGAATTTGCACAAACAAAAATAAAGCCCGACGCTATAAACGCTGGCTCCTTTTGTATCCGCGTCTGTCAACCCTCCTCCTCCGCGCCTCCCCCTGCCTCTCTGCCGGGGTTACGGCTCCAGCCAGCTACGGCCGTCGACGGAGAGACCCGGAGAGGAAGAAAAGTGCGGATAGAAAGTGCTAAAAACACGGCTCGTCTAGTTTTAAAAACACACACAAAAAACAACCTCAACACAGCAAAAAAAAAAAAGGCTTCAACGTGAAGGCAGAACGGGGCAAAGACGCAGTCGCCAGCGCTCCAGCTCGAGAGTAATGAGAAGCCACAATAGGAAGCCCTTTAATTTTTTAACAGCTGCTGGTCGGCTAGCGTTTAGCTAGCAGGCGACCTTATCTCCGCTTCCCGTTTCAGAGAGGCCGATAAAAAAAGGTCGAAATTTGACAGGAAATGTTTTTCTAAAGTAAAAAAAAAACACACACCGGCCCGTGTGTGGTTACATTCTCTGAGTAAAGTGACGCTTTGCATACTTTCCACGATAGCAGGAAAACTTCCATCAATCATCCCCAGTGAAGCTCCAGCAGCGGCACGCACACTTGGAAACGGTCCGCAGTGTTTGAGCCCGGAGCTTCGCCTCGGTTACACTGAGTTATTCCACTTACCGACTTGTAAAACGTTTTCCACACAGCCGGTCTCTAGCAGCCTGATACCCCGGCGGAAAGGCAGTCCGTCCCCCGTTCCCACTGCTCCGGCTGCCCCCACGGTAGCCGTCGTACCGGCGGCAGAACCTCCGCCACCGCCGGCTGTTGTAGCTCCGGACCCAGCACCCCCAGCCCCGCCGGTAGCCGCCGACGAACCCTCCTCGCCGGCGACTCGGCACTGAAACGAAGAGTACATGCATATCTCCTTCTCGTTACGGGGAAAAGACCAGTAGACGATGCGGCGCTGGACGGGCTCCGGGATCCGCTCGAAGCGCTCCTCTACTCTCTCGAAGGCCCACTTTTCCGCTACTGCCTTCGCGGCGCAGTCCAGAAGTGACTCCGGGGAACGATACCGGGAGCTGGGCAACCCGCTGCCGTGGCCGGGCCCCGGGCCGGGACCTCGGGGAGCAGGGCGCAGGCAGGGTCGCTTGCTGGCCGGTGGTAAGGAGAGGAGAGGATGGGGATGTTCTCTGCGTCCTTCCGCCATGGCGAGCCGATCAACACTGTCGAGACGGACGGTGTGTGGACACCGAGCAGCAGCAGGAAGCCGGGCGCACACACACATACACACACACACACACACACACACACACACACACACACACACACACACACACACACACACACACACACACACACACAAGCACACTCACGCACCCACATACACAAGCCACTCAGCAGCCAGTGTCAAAACACACAGGAGCTCAGACAAGACTTCCGATCCCAACTTTCAAAATAAAATTCGCTGTACTCTCACGGGCTTGACAATTGATAAACATATCACAACCATCAACTCCCATTGAGACGATGGTTTTTACACACGTGTGCATGCGGATATTTAGACTACTGGTCTAAATGACATTTTTTCAACACCCTTACACAGTGTAAATATAACAATATAACATACCTATGACTTATACTTATTACATATGGACTTTATTACACTTTCAGGTTTATATCTTATTTCAGTATCACTCTGACCAATCAATAACACACATCACTTTTATGCATTTCGAAAGAAATGATTTGTGATCAGTTTTTTTTTCTTCCAAATCATTTATTGAACCCATTCACCCAGTCAACCTGTTTCTATTTTGTTTTATTCAAATATGCAGGCTAAAATGTATAATTGATGCATGGATCAAATAATTATTCCATCTATACTGTTACATTATTGGCTATGACTAGTGTGCCTTTTTGTCATTAGAATTGGCTGGAGCAGAAGAAGGGAAACAGTGGTCTTCTACCTGGACTCAGGTTAATCTCATTGTAAAGAAACAAGGTTGGATCACTCCAGTAAATCAGTACTTTTTTCAAAACTATATCTATATTTGATGATGCTGGACAAATGCTTCAACGAAAAGCACAGAAATGCCAACAAGTCTGCAATACTGGTATGAATAATAACTCAGTAACCGTCCCATCCTACAACTTACAACCTTCGTGGAAGACTTCCCCTCATCTTTAAAGAAATTGTCTCATAAGAGGATGAAAGCTATCGTATAACCCAATATCCTGATTTTGAATTTTAAAATTACTATTGTTTTAGTTGTTAATTTGTTGTCTGATACCGTTTTCTGTATTAACTTCTAACCTGAAGTCACTTGGTTTCCTCTTCCCCTGGGTGATCCCTTTCCTTCTATAGCAGAGACGTGCCTAAATTAATGGAAAGAATTAGAAGATCATGTTTCGGAGATGACGAAATGTAAACAACAACAAGGCTCAGGTGTGTCTTGATCCTTTTCAGATTCTGCGGATGGCACAATCAGTTATTTATCCATGACCTGAAAGCCCTCCGCTGGTGCAGCTTGTGTCATCACCCCATATTGTGGACCTGCTCTGGTTCATCTCCTTCTGTCTTTGTTTTCGCACACGGTTGCAAAAACTAAAGTAAAGCTGCCATTTCCTTCTCCAAAATCTTTTTAGAGCTTTAAGAATATTGCGTCATTTTTGTTCTGATATTAGACTTAGTTTTGTTGGAAAAAAGAAGAATGCCACAATATCACCCTTCATTGAAAATTACAGAGGGATACAAGTGTTTAAAGGCAAATAGTTATCATATTCATATATGTCACTATTGATGTAGCGAGAAAATACATAATACATATACATTGGCCTAAACAGTGCCTAAAATATGCAGCAAGTTTAGTGCACATAGTGAGATTTGCGCCGTATCTTTCATCAAATGGTTCCATAATAATGAGTCTTTTATTTTAAAAGTCAGATCTCTTAATTTCCTGTCTCTTATGCTATATGCCTGTGTGACTTGATGCAATTGAGCAGGCAGAGAGAGCACTGGAGAGAACAGAGAGAGAGAGAGAGAGAGAGAGAGAGAGAGAGAGAGAGCGAAGGGGAGGGGGTCAATAGATTGATGGGTGGTGGAGGATGTTGCACATCACTGACCAGCACAATAACAAAACACTTCAGTCTCTGATCGGCATGGCAGGCCAGCGTCAGCGCCCAGATCTGCTCCATCACAATCAAATATGCTTTTTAATTTATATGAGTGGGTTTAAATCATTGATGCAAAGCATTCGATACAGTGTAACCCTAACCCTAGACAACTAGGTGACGATTTAAGAAGCACAACACACTCTGACGCAAGGTATCATAAAAATGAAATATACATCTTACACATTCAGTACTTCTACTGCGGTTTTCCTGTAATTCCCCTCACCATGGAAATTAATTTTAAGACCATTAACGTCTAAATGAATGAAAACACTTCAGTCCCTCCTGCGCTCTTCCTCTGACATGACAGTAAAGTCCTTGACATGTGCTTATTTTCCACTGAAGCAGATAACGATCCCAACTACTCCTCATGAATAACAAAGTTACTGTTTTGCTAATTGAATTCACACCATTAGCCTATGTGTCCCATACATACCAATTACCTCAGGTCAGCCAATACACATTCATTTGAATTGGTGCAGCATGCAGTTGTGTGGCTGTTTCTCACAGCAGGACACAGAAGGTTTGGAGCCAACCTGCAAGCTAAATGCTTGGGTCAAGGCTTTTTTCCTCAAGAAAGTGGGTCTCATTAATCCGAGGCTCTACCTGTATTATGTTAAAGACTCGCAGTGTATTTGTGGAGCAAAATTCACAAAAAGTACTTATGAAAAACAACACAGCGTCACTGTGATGTGCACACGGTTGTTAATAACATAACATTGTAGCACTGAAAATACAGACTTTGGGGCTTCCTTGCCTCTAACTGTAAAATGATTAATTTTTCTTGTAAGGCTATTAAATCGCTCATCGTTTCCGTTAAACACATGTATGAATGAAAACAAACAATTTAGATCATAATTCAAAAATGCATCAATTTTTTTTTTTATAAATACACACATTGTTAGCAGCAAAGAGTTGTGGCAGAGATAGATTCAGGAGGCAGTCTGATTAACAGTCGAACAATAAACTTATTTTTTTTACAGACACTGCACTTCTCCGCCAACTTATGTGCAGAGTGTGCGGCTCACAAACTATATGATGGTGGCACAATTCCCAAGGCCACAAAAATGTAACAAAAATCACATGTCTCGGCCTCGCATCCAAACAGTGACACACTTATATTGTTTCATTCATTTTGTGATATACAGTCTCAGTGGGAAAGTTATAACAAACTTGAGTAACTACAAAAAAATCATATATCCAATAGTATGCTCGTTTTCAGCTTCATACTATTATTTTTGTTGACGACTACAAAATGTTCACATACTTTCATGTTCAAAAAACATTTTTTTCTCACTCTGTGGACTGCTGCAGCAGCTCTATTCACCCCCTTGAACACTCTGTTCTCGCTCCTGTCTCTTTAACGTCTCACAGCAGCGTATTTCAGCATTTTTATATGTCACATTTCCCAAATGAAATTTCCCATCCTTTCCTGACAACGTTGGTGAGCCGCATGTTACTATACCTTAATTTTGCGCGCTGAGTTAAAACATTTTAGCTCTTGCTAAACTGCAACAATGACGTGAGGATAGTGTTATCTACGCGCCAAAGTGTCAACCTCCAAGCTTGCACAGGCGCAACAAGAAAAGAGTTTTAGAGGCTGCAAGAGCGCTGGGAGTGTCCCTCAAACTGTGAGCCAGTGGCTCAAGTGTTTATGGTGTTAAAAGAGTGGTTTTGCTTCTTTAAGATGAAGGCAGTGTGTGTGTGTTTGTGTGTGGGTGGTTGTGCCTGAGAGATAGCAGACCGGTGTTGGCGATCAGAGCAAAGGGAAAGTTTAGCAGTGATATTATCTACTGGCAGTAAAGTGCAGGTAAATGTTTGACCCCGACTAAAATCTGCAGCTCCTCAAAATTAAAGAAACCCGTACGTCTGCATGACCGCCATCACTATCCCTGCTAATATCCATGCTGCTGCTAGCCATTCTAATATCCATGCCTCTAATGTTGATCTTGCTAGAACAGCAGTCTGGCTGCGATGGTGATGGATTATGTCTGACTAATAACCGCAGCACCAGTCTCTGTTTGAGAAAGAACGTCAACTGTTAAACAGGAAGAAACACTGGAGTGGGGCTTTATACAACCCCCATCCTGAAAAAGCCCAGTCTGCTCTGATTGGTCAGCTGTCACAGGCATGAGCAGGCCACATTGAATTCAAATGAAAACCTCTTTGCTAACTAATGTCACCAGCTTTTCACTGTGGACAATAACTTCAACTGATGTTATTATTATTAACCACATTAACTAACCCAGGCCTCTGTCAGCGGTTGGCTAGCAGTCAAGTTGTTAAACACAAAATGTCATGTCATGTTATGGGGTCGCCAATCCAAGCTGTCTATGGCACACCAAGACAGCAAGGGCAAGGGCAGGGTACTCCCTGGACAAGTCGCCAGCTCATCGCAAGGTAGAGGCTGCCATGCAAGGTGCCAACTGCACATCAGGAACAATTTGGGTTCAGTTCAGTATCTTGCTCAAGGACACTTTGAAATGCAGCTCAGCTCAGCCCGGAGCCAGGATTTGAACCAGCGCCCTTCCAATCACTAGCCGACCTGCTCTACCCGCTGAGCTACAGCCGCCGAAAATGTTATTTGAGTTTTTGGGCTGGTGGGTTATCGTACTCCTGCCAATGTTAAGACCACACCCTCAACCTTCACTGCAGGAATTGCTATGTTAGATTGAAAGAGAGTTACAGATACTTTGTAATAAGATGTCCTCTTTTTGGTACCACTTTCCATCGCAGCTCAACAGGGAAACACAAACTGTGAATTTCAGACAATGTAACGCTGGGCATTATTGCTTCACATAAACATCTGAATACATTTGTGCACAAAATGGGTACTCTGGACACATGAATAGTTTTTGTGTTCATGTCAGAAGAACAATCATAACTCATTAACGGCTGGGTGGGGTGTAAATGAAAAAGTAATCTTTGGTAATCGTGTGGAAATAAAGAGAGACCTGCAGCACACACTTAAGATTTGTATCCATTAACTTTACAATTTTTACTAATTAAATAAAATAAAACCAAACTTTAATAGATTTTTGTTGTGCATTTGCTCCCTTTCATTGCCAACAAATACATATTATACTGTATTTGTTCTATGTTGACCCTTTATGGACAATTCTGTCATCTCATTTCCACAATAACAGACAATCACACAGGCGGAGAAGATGCTTCAACAGCCTGGAATAAAGCCAAGCTACACATAATGGCTAATAAAATGTCTGATAAATGGACGCCATGGTTGAGATTAAAACAGGATACCTCCTCTGAAGTCTCTTTTTGAAATCTTAGAAGACGTGCGGGAGATGCATTAGTCGCCGAGCGCAGAGACAATATCCAGATCTGTGCCTCTCTGTGTATCCCCTTCCCTCGTCTAAAGACTGCTTTTTGGCGTGCAATTATATTGAACAACAGGCCGAAGCCAATGGAGGATGCAACCCGTTACCATGGAAATGATTATGATGGATTTGTGGATAGACAGAGCAGGTAATTGGAAAAAGATTGATGGGTGACAGGGTGAAGGAGAGAGATAGAAAGGGATAGAAAGAGAGAGGGATAAATTACCAAAGCAGCAGTGGGAGGAGAGACAGCCCTATTACACCCAATCTTTCTGGGATTTACAATTATATAATGATGCATCCTCTCTCTCATCAAGTCAATAGGCAATCACTCTCACTGGCTCTTGCAGTCACTCCCTCTTCTCTCTTTCTTCCCCTTGTATTAGCCCTTCTTTTTTCCACATATCCTTTTTTCTGTCTGTCTGTCACCTCCTCCTCCTCCTCCTCCTCACCATTTCTCTCTCCTGTCTCTGAAGAGAAAAGTGGAGAGGCTGGTTTATGATTAGAAGGTGACTGGCCAGGATCCACAGACCAGATTACCAATTGTTGGTGAGGAGGATGAAAATGGGATTCTCTCGCCACACTTTCTTCGACCACTGCTATCAACCAGCCCTTGAGCAAGGCAATGAAGTCAGGTCAGCGGCCAAAGATTGTACACCGTGTTTGCGTTGGCCAGCTCACAGAGGAAACAAGGGGAATGTTCTGTTTCCCCACATAATTGCGCCATTTTCCAGTTACTTTGCGCTTAATCAAAAGGTTTTGGTTCAGGTGTGCTGTTTGGCTTTCACAACAGGAAATCGAAATCGACAAAGCGAGGGCAATCTGAGTTCTCATTCAATTGTTGTTGTTTTTAATGTCAGCAGCAGGAGTGGGACTTGAATTAAAACGGGCCTTGATGTCGATTAAGCAGTCGTGTGCTAGATTGTATGTTGCCAATGATTTGTGTTTAATTTTGAAAACCCTGGTCTCATAGTTTCTCCTTCTATTGTGTTACAAGGGCTCCTTGTGAACTGTGACGAACTGGGTTAATTCTGTCTGGTATGATACTGTCCTCTTCTTCACCTCTCCAGTAGCTCTTTTGGTGTCTCATCTGCCTGTTGCACTCTTCACCTCATCTGCTCTGTCCTGTCCTAGTCAGAAGTAGGGTCCACTCAACAAAGTAATGTCAATCCACTTTCTTTGTATGCTCAGCCCATCAACAGTAATGTTCCTAATGTTCCTAGTTCTCATCGATTTAGTGTTCCTTCGCAGGGGAGAATGCTGGCAAGCCAGTGACCACTAGATATTTCTGATGATGTACCATGGCATTTCGACATGTGTAAGTGTGATACCACTGGATATTTTTCAGGAGACCTCGTGAGATTTGCCAGTCGGTTCGTGGCAACCGTGATTTGAAAATTGAACCTCAAACTTGCAACATAAAGAAATGTAAAGCTACAACATAGTGGTTTGCGGAAATGTACATTCCAACGGTTGTTCTTCCTCCACCATCTCTAGCCCCGCCTGCAAAAAGTCTCATGAATCCCGAGCCTTTAAATCTTGTGTTACCAATTTAGCTAGCTAGCTACAACCAGATGCCAACAAGGAGAGGTCCTGTAGCAGGTGTTCCACCTTTCAAGCCTAAGCTAACATGATATTATTAAGTCAAGCCATGTAATGTTAACATAACTTTCAAGTGTGTTTCATGTTACTATCGGAAGGAATGAGTAAATTCCAGGATTAATGTCAATGCTAATGCTAGGTGAGCAGGAACGACAGAAATAGAGCAGTTCTATTCAAATATTCAGAATTTGGAAATGGCAAGTTTATACTGCGCAGGATCAGTCTGTGTTACTACAGAGCAGACTCACATTGACACTGTGTGTGAGCAAGTAAATGGTGCCTTTTTCACCTCGAGAATTAAAAATGCATGACATTGGGGCCCTTTCCACCACAATTTATATTAATCAGTTAATCAAATTACCATGACCTAATTGCCACTCGGTTAACCCCGGGGCCCGCTGCCTCTTGAGGTTGTGAGGCCCTAAGGCAGTTGTGTGCTTTACACAGTTGGTAATCCTGGCTTGTTTCACTCCAGACAGCAGAATAAGCGAAATAGTATTATAAACTATAAATGTTTTAACAAATTTGACTCCAATTCAGCTGTGATCTGCAAAATCCTTAATTCGTATATCTCTGAATTTGCTTGGTGGCAAATGTGAAGTACAGTAAGTGGTCCATTTTTCATGACATGGAATGGCGATCTTCTTAATGAGTCTGGGTTGTTGTTTGTACACGCCTGCTGATACAATACCGGAATTTCTGTACTGATTTTAAGAAATATATTAATGTTTTAGAAACCATCGATCATCTCAAATATTAAATGTTGACTAATTGACCTAAATAAAATAGTTAACATCCTGGATTTGATTTGTTTCCAACTATTAGTACTGGGTGCTGTGGACCCATTTTGGTTGGTACCAAAACACTTTGATTCGGACAACAGGGCTGTGTCTAAAATGACGCCCTTGCTGTCTTCTTAATGACTTCCGGAAAACACTGAATATTTGACTCAATAGTGAGCAGTAAATTGAGATTTCTGACAGTTTATCCATCATAGTTTGCATCATCGTTGACAGTAAATATATTGCACTGCATATTCAATCGTGATTTCAGACACAGCTATAGGCTTTTTTTCACAGCAGACATTTTGACACATCGCAGTTGGAAAACCACAGACGTAAATAATCAAACTGATGATGACTGAATTCCATCCATTTTGCTGTCTCAGTTTCAAGGTCCTGATATTTGTGCACGCTGGCACGGACATGTTGTACTTGGACACTCGAAAAAAACCTAAACCTCGCTAATGTTATTAATATGACAGCATGACGGGTCAAAATGTCTGCTGTGAATAGTTCCGTTTCAGTAAAGTCTGTTGTATCAAACATTTATAAAATGCCAAATAATGATTTAGATTAAAATAAACTTTAAATGAGGCAGAACAGTTTTCATCCCTAAGCTCACAGTAGCAATGTGTTGTTTGTAACAGTTGTGTTAAACGGTGACATGCATACTGTTTGTAGAAAGATAGTTAGTTTTGCTGCCTGTGGGAGAATTTGAACCTTTATTAAAGGGATAGTTTGGGTCTCTACAGCACAATACAGTGCATGGCAGGTACAGTTTGTGCTTGTGTGTAGGAATACAGCTGTTGTACGGGTGACAGAATGTAGTTCATAAAGAAAGGGCTCTCTGCGTCAATGTAAATAGCCAAAAATGTTCGAGATATAGCATACATACAAACGGATATGCTGTTTTTTACCCACAGGGGTAGAGCTGACGGTCATCTACTGCAGGTAATACACAGACACACATATCCATATCTAACCACCATTCACATACATGCATGCACACACACCTCTGGACACACCAAATGCTGTGTAGCTTACTAGGGTTCCAGAGGTATAAACACACACTTAAACACACACACACACACACAAATATAAACCTTCACACACCCCTCTTGGGACAAGCGACATGTCCTGAAGAGAAAGAGAGAGAAAACTAGAAATAGAGCTCTGTGAGTAGGGAGGAAAACACTCACAAGACAATCAACAGACAAACAATGTGTGAATATCTGTTAGCCTTGACACGCAACCTTGCACACACACACACACACACACACACAATTTGCCTCCCTACATCTTGCTAACCAAGGTGCTGACAGCTATGCCACATTCTTTCCTCACCATAAACACTCCACTTGAGTGATTCACAACTGGCGGACAATGGAGCAAAAATATCCACCTTTCTCTCTCCGCATTGACGGCTGCAATCATTTCAATTTATTTTTTACGGCAGTTTTGTCCTTTTGAGCACCACCGCTGCATTGTACACTGATATAAAGGCTGCAGATTAAGTAGCAGAAGGGAGAATAGACCTGTGTCTGCTCACTACTGTGTTTGGTCACATGCAAGGTCTCACAAACCCATTTTAAATTAAAGCTCTGTGAATGGTAGACCACACTGGTGAGAGGTTTATTTGAGATTGGGGCTAGAAGGGGCCACCAGAACTGGAGCTGGGCAAGCAGGAAATGGAACCAGGCTCAGCAGCTTCTACGGACATCATGACAGAGAGACCGAAGAGGACGCTGAAGAAGAAAGCTAAGGAGAGAAAAACAATGACAGAGCGAGAGGTAAGAGAATATCAAAAAGTAAGCTGCCACGCGAAGTTATATGCCTTGTCTTGCCGTACGTCTGGCAGTGTTAGCATAGTAAACTTGGAAGTCAGCCGGTTTTCTCTGGGGTTTACCTGGTAGCATGTTAGAACCAGGTGTTACTGTATCCGGTTCACGCTACGTCAGCTTCGGGTGCTGTTACCGTTCTGAATTGTGTGCGAGCTTTGACTGCCGCATGGCCTGAGCATGCATGTTTACTTCAAGACGTACGTTTTTCTAGACGTAACATTTCCATGACGTGCCAGAATTTGCTCGTAGTCACAAGGTAATGTGACATTTCATAGCATAAATTGTTACAGAACCCTGGGATTTGTATTTACAACAGTTGCACTTAGGGACTTCTACATGGTATTACTGTCAGATACAGTGTTGGGGCAAGTTACTCAGGAAGTGTAATAAGTCACTCTTTATCTATTACTCAGATAAAAAGTAATAACACTACTTTACTGATTGTTTGGTGTCAGAAGTAATGAGTTGCATTCCTCATTATAATACTAGACACTTCATTTCCAGCACCAGTGGTCACAACAAAAAGCTCGCAACAGACCACAGTGTTCTTTGCTTCTTTTTCTGAGACCACCTCACCGAGACACACCTCTCTGCCGCATCCTCCATCCTTCAGCTTTTTGCCTGGCAGCGCGCGTACACGTCATCTTTACAGTAATTATATTACTGAGTAATGCGTTACTGCTTCACACTGGTCAGATAAATGATGACTAACAGATGATGAAGACGATGATAACTAAAAATTGAGTGAAAATGAAAAACCTTGGTTCCCAACATCCCTCTGTGCTACTGACAATGGTTTCTTTCAACACATCCCTGTTGAAGTCAACACCGCCTATGTCCAGCGTCTTTACTCCAGCGTAGAGACTCAATCACAAAATGTTGTACGTACATTTAACTTGGGTCTGTCCACGGTTGACTTCTTGTGTGGAGCAAAGCACTGAATGGGCTGATAAAAGCGTGGAAACGTAATTGTCACAAAAGAGAACATTTCAATTACCAGGACTGGTTTTATAAGAATGAATGTAGCCGTGCTGCTTTTTGTTGTGAGGTCATCACTGATGTGCCTGAAGACAGTGTCAAATGGCTGCCTGGAATCAAGATGATCAGAGTAGACCCTTGTTAGAGATGCGTTGGCTAAAATTCAAAATCCCCCCCTTTAACCATCTAATGGGAATTTAAGTCTGCTTCAAGACATTATAATTAGAGGCCAACTGACCTGGGATTGTTAACTTGCTGACAAGACAATGACTATGTTTGTATGCACACAAGAAACCAGACTGCTGAAACAAACAGGGATTTTGTTATCTTGGAAACAAGGACAGTGCCTGACAAGTTTATATTCCTGTCACCCCGCTCTCTCTGCCACTTTCTCTGAGGTGAATCTGTGTAAAAGAGCCTGTAAACCTCGAGACTTTTTCTGTTCTCAAACTAACTAAAAAATGTTTAATTTTTCCACTGCAGTGAGGTCCTCTACGCCTGAACCAGAACAGTAACAATCTTCGAAAGATGTGTACTCTTTGAAGGATATGTAGAGGAAAAGTAAGCCAAAACAGCCAAAATCCATAATATTTCAACAGCAAAACAAAACTCCCAGAGCCAAAGATGCTATCGTCCAGTTTCTTATTTCGTGAGAATGAATCTTCAAAGTGCTCAGAGAATTTCGGACACATTGATTGACAGCTGTACTGATAAACTTCTTATATTCTTCATTCCCAATGACTGTGAAAATGTTTCTGAGAGTGACGAAGCCACAAAGAATTACCACTTGAATCCAAAGATCCCTACAGCAGTTCGCTGTGTAGTGTTTTTCAGCTCACTGTTTTGGCTTCACAGCCCCGTGACTCTACTGTGTGGGTTCACTCTCATTATCAACAGTGTGAAGAAACAACAGTGTTGTCGTTATTGCCACGTTCACATAAAAAAAATGAGTGCATATGTGCAGGTTGACACGTTAAAAAAGCAGGTGACTCCTTTCCCACCGCTTTTCTTTTTTTGTTCCCATGTCTGTCGCATTTGTTATCACGAGCGCATCGGAAAAACAGGGAGCAGCAGATAGCAGCGGATCATATACCTCATCAGATGTGTTGTGGTGCGTCCCGCACCACTGGCACTAGTTGACTGTTGTCGGCGGCTTTTCAGCCAACTGAGCATGTTGGTTCGCTTTGTCCGAGCACTAACTGACCCAACTAGCCACAGAAACGTGTCGCTTCAGAGCCTTCTGCTGACTGCGGTAACTTGATACTGCTTCAGGGCATGCACACAAATTAAATTGTGGGAGTGTACAAATGAATGAATAATTCTAAATGTGCGAGCGATTTATTTGAGCAGATGACATTACAGAAATATTACATTTGGTACCTGCCAGGCTCTATATTGGCCCACGCTGTCAAACAAAATCCAACAAAATCTAAATAACCAGTTTTTCCAGCAGAATCCAACCTCTGATAATCAGGTTTTGCTTAATCCCTTAACCTTGTTAAAGAAAGCAGGTTTCTAATTTGCGCAACATTTCAGAGATGAGGTTACGGCTGGAAGCTGAGAATAATCCGATCTCTTAAGTGCATGCAAAGGGAGCGAGTGTGTGACAGACTCAGATCAGAGCAGAACATTTTGTCAGCCTGACACAGAGGTGATGATTAAGACCGAGGTGTCAACAGGCTGCGGATTGGCCAGACAGCACATTTGTGGACAAAGTGTGTGTGTGTGTGTGTGTGTGTGTGTGTGTGTGTGTGTGTGTCTGTGTCAAGGGGGAGGGGAAGTGTGCAATCACCTAACCTATGGCGAACTCACGAGTGCACCGTTTGCGCCTGAAGACACTTCCTCTCCAAATTGCACACTGACACACACACACACTGACACACACACACACACACACACACACACACACCAACAAACACGTTCAAGCTGATGAGATGTTTTGTGAAGGGCTCCTCCTCAGCAGAGGTGGCACAAGCCTTTTAGCAGCTACTTATGACCCTCCATCCCCTACAATACACACTCACACACAGGCTCCTGGCAACCAACTCTTTCCCTCCCTCTTTATTCAGAGCTTGATTTCTTTTCATCACGTCTCTGTCTCTTCCCCCTTTTTTCTCATCTCCACCTCTCTACACTGCTGGATGCTCTTGTTTGCGTCAAATCCACCTCCTTCCCTCGAAGCGTCTCTCTCTCTCTCTTTCTCTGCTCCTCTTTGCATCTTTGTCTTCTTTCCATTATCCTCTCCCCTGCCTCTTTTCTCCTCCTCTTGTTCTATCTCTTTCACCGCCGACTATCTCTCCCTCTCCCCCTTCTATTTGCCTCCCTTTTTTCTCAATATCCTTCTCCCCTCGGTCTTTCTCCGTCCTCTATTCTCTGCCTTCTTTACAGCTCTCCTCTGCGCTTGCTCTCTTCTTCTTCTTCTCTTCTCCTCTGCGACCTCTCACCCTCTATTTTCCCCATGCCTTTCTCTCTCCCCTTTTCTCTTTTCGCAGCCCTTTTCTCCTTCACTCTGGGTGTCAGGGCTTTGTGGAGGCTCTCAGCCCCCAGTGGGACATCCAGCGGGCGAAAAGAGCTGAAAAACAAACTGTGGGACCGGAGAGGGAGGGGAGAGGAAGGGAAGGAAGATAAAAAAGGAGAAAGGAGGGGAAAAGGGACGGATGGAAGCCATCTATGTAAAGGAGATAGACCAAATGCCCACATACAGTTCAAATTTTGACTTTGGGCTGTGATGTTGACTTCACAGAATCTAATTGCGAGACAATTTCAGCACCACCAGAATTTGCTTGATAATTTGCCCCATTTATAAACCTTCGATTAGTTTCAAATAATCTATCAGTGATTAGACCAATTTAATCAAATTGGACCCTTTGGCTGAATTTTCCTCCGCCCATCAGAGACCCATAAGGGGCCCATGTAGTTAAGACCGCATCTCCATGCCATGTGGGACCCATGTTGTTTGAACCATATGGACATCTCACTATGAATGCAGCTTTAGCCCATTCCTAGGCCTCATTTACCCCTCATAGGGCCCAACATGTTGGCTGGAGACGTGACAAGTGTGGACACATTTGGTTTTGGATTCACTATGTCACACAACAATGAATACTCATACTGAAAACACACACAAAAACACAGGTTGTATGTATGTGATGTGAGATGAAGTCAACTAAATCAGTCAACAATAAATCCCATGAAACATGAGTGGTTGTTCCGGTGAGGTCACTTACATCACCAGAGTAATTATGCACATATTGCATGAGTCCACAGTGCCCAGGTTGCATCCACTAAAAACACTCAGCATCAAACAAGAAAGTACAGACTGTCCTTCACGTAGCAAGGCAGAAAAGGGATGTGGAGATTGGGCTGTTTGCAAGAGAACAGCTCTACAGATCAACCATTTGCATATTTTAAATAGTAACCATGCTGTAGTTTCCTAACATCGTAGTTTGAGTTTGTGGTTTTGCTATTTCCTGTTTTGTTTTGAAGTTCTGCCCTCATGTTTCACTTTCATTTCCTCCCTTTGTGTGATTTCCTGCCCCATTTCTGTATTCACCTGTGTCCTAATAGTTCATCTGCCCTTGTGTATGTAGTCCATGTGCTCCCTGCCGTCTGTGTCAGTTCATCTGTTAAGTTTCCCCAATTGTGTCTCCCTATGGTGTGTTCCTGGCTCATCTTTCCTCGAGTTATTCCTGGTTTGTACTTTAAAAAGTATTTTGTTTTTGGGTTGAACTTTGTTTTGCATTTGTTTCCTGGTTTTCTCCGGTTTTGCTTTTTTGCCTTCACCTGCCTGGTGTTGTTGCCTTTGTTATGGATTTTGAATTCAATGGACTTTAGTTTTTAGCATTATTTTATTAAAGCTCGCTTTTAGTCCTATTCTGTGTGATTCTAACATTTGACCATTAAAGGTCCCATATTATACTGTTTTTCATCTTTTTTTTCATTTATTTATTTAGTTAATTGGGACAATGCACATTCATTAACACTGATACATTAAGCATCAGCGTAAATGTGCCAGACTTAGCATAGCTGCTAAATTTCAGCCGTAGTCACAATGCAGGGAATTTCACACAGCTGTCAGAGGTCCAACAACACTGTATTCGATATTC
Source organism: Diplodus puntazzo (assembly GCA_963678695.2). NCBI lineage: Eukaryota > Metazoa > Chordata > Actinopteri > Spariformes > Sparidae > Diplodus > Diplodus puntazzo. The sequence continues at coordinate 25,078,679 of OZ023166.1, read as the reverse complement.
ATTGCCTCAAACCCATCTGTGGTCCTGAATTTCAGCTGTCTAAAAGTCGCTCAAGTGAGCTCTACTGAGAGCAGGCTGTTTCTGTGCCTGCACCTTTAAATGCTAATGAGCTCCGTCTGTCAATGCTCGGACCCAGAAGGAGAAGCTCTTGAAGAAGTACAGACTCTGTGACTGCAGCAAGACGTTTGAGAATGGTAAGTGTGTCTGAATAATGTTAGTTTGTTCGTATGTGTTGTTACAGTTACTACCATGTAGCTAATGGCTAACAGCTAGCGAAAGCTGTGTTTGTCTCCAACACAGTCTCCAAACTCTTGGACACTGTTTGCATCGTCTCTGTCTCCAGTCTGCACATTTACAGACTTTTTACTGTGACAACCAAGGTCCCTCGTAATATTATTAACATTAAACTCGCTTCAAACGCCATTGCATAGCGGACCGAAGCGGAGTTAACTAGTTACCCAATTTCCAGCTGACTTCACCATAATTGTAGGCAACTGTAAATACTATCAAAACGTGGCGACACTTACCTGTGGTTCAGGTGCAGTTGCTGGGTCCGGTATGGTTGGGACTGATCCTTTTACGAGGGTCAGTGTCGAGGCAAAGCCAGCTTTGTACTGACCCACGTTACTGAAGCAGTCCGATGTGAAGTGGTTAGCACACACATACAAGCTAACATGAACCGCAGCCGGCAAGTTGTCATTAAAAATAAAACGCAAACACTGTCTCTTCTGTTGTTCTGTAGCTGGGACAGAATATAGGCACTTATGTTGATTTATACAACCAACAACAGAGCAATTCGCATGTCTAGCTCTGAGCGACAACATTGCGAAACACTGCTATCTCACCGCTGGACACACCGAACTTCACCTCGGGGATGAACGCCCCCTCTCGGATATCTCCTATCATCATGCAGAGGAGGTCGGCCTATGAAAATGTCTCCTTTCGTTACGTAACGTGGGTGGGCTGCAGGGACCATGCAGGAATTGCTTGTTTTCCTCCTTCTGGGAGTTGGCAGGCTCAGGGAGGACCAGTTTATATATGTAGAGACCAGAGAAAACGTGTTTTTCATAATATGGGACCTTTAAACCTTTAAACACAATTCAATATTATTTTAAAATGGATCAATCATTATGTGAAAAAGCTGCTTGTAGCGAGGAATCTTTTTCTATTTCAACTAAGCAAAAAGCTCAGATGAAGCAACTGTGAGCAGGCTGCCTAGTGATAACTAATAGCCAGATAATGTTGGCAGCTAGCGAGCTAAAGATCCAAATATTTGGTGGAGCTAAACATAGGTTGTGTATTAGGCTTAAAATATGAATTCATGGACAACTACACCACTTTCTGGATCCGCTTGGAGAACGCTTTTCATACATGACATAAGACACAAGACGTAAAGTCTTGTGTACACAAACAAGACCCTGGTGATACTCCAGGCAAAGTTTCATGTTGTGTCGAGCCATCTTAGCGTTTTAAAAATAGCGATTTTGATGCTAGTGTAAAAGTGCCCCCGCACTCCATTGAAAATTAGCTTGCCCGAAAAACGAAACTACAGTAAATCTTAAAAGTGCCTCTTTCGTCGTAATCATGCTTTTACACGAAGGTTTGACTCATATACATTCACAAATAAAGCCTAGGAGTTTCACTTTAACCTAAACAAAAAAAAAAACGTTTTGGCAATCTTAAATTTTTATAATTTCTTGATTCTCACTGACTTGAAGACTTTAGAATTGATTTCCTCTGCTTCTGTTGTAGAACATATCATTTAATTTGCCTTGATGATCTCATCACGGTGATCTGAACATCAAGGGCCCAAGGTCCTCTCCCAGTTGGACATGTTCTGTGATGTCTGGACAGCACCTTAATCAGATGCCCAAAGAATCTCAACTGGCTTCTTTCAAAGGGAAGGAACAGCAGTGGTTTTACTGTGAGCTCCGAGCCCTCACACTGTCCAGGCACAGGAAACCAATTTCATCCGCTTGTTACTGCAATCTCATTCCTTTCAGCAGTGACCAGATGAATGACATCATGGACAGAGGTCTCCAAAACGAGTAGCGTGTACCATAAAAGCATGTGTAATTAAGAGTCAGTTGATTTGAGACTGTATCGTTAGACAATAACAGGAACATGAACTAAAAACAGGTGAAAGATGAAATGGAACGTAAACACATTTTTACTTCTGATTTCAGCCCTCCACTCATCTTCTTCTACCTCAACAAAATAGACACCCATCAAACCAGAGAGTTATATTAGAAATTGCAGGCATTACTTCAAAGCTAAACAAATCAGTGTGTCCCTTATCCTGTCTTTCTGTCCCCGAAACCCCCAACTCTCTCTTCTGCCCATTTCTCTCTCTGCATGGGCTCATTGGGCTCTGATTGGAGTGTGTGTGATGTCTCTAATGGTGATAGGGGGGTGATTTGGAGTGTGTGTCTGTTTGTGTGTGTTAGGATTTGATTTCACACCCAGCAGCCTTATGGTCTCATCAACCACCATATCGGCCAAATGGCTTGTGTGAGTTGAAGACATAGTTCACCCTGGTTTTGTGTGTGTGTGTGTGTGTGTGTGTGTGTGTGTGTGTTATACGGTATGCACATTAGCTGACGTGTTGTTTGCTTGAATGCATCCTACTGTTTGCGTGTTTGCTTATTATTTAAATGTGTATATTTCATTGTGCCTGTGTGTGTGTGTGTTTGTTGTTCTTTGCTCTCTCATTTGCATGTTCAAACAGGATTAAGTGTATTGAGAGAATCAGCAATAAACAGTCCTTTGACAGGAGACAAATACACCAGATTAGCATTGCAGATCAGATAACATCAAGGAGGGAAGCTAGCTCTCACCCTGTTAATGTCTTTGTGTGTGTGTGTGTGTGTGTGTGTGTGTGTGTGTGTGTGTGTGTGTGTGTGTGTGTGTGTGTCTGACTAAAGTAAAGTTTTGCTTCTCTGTCCAGGTATTGAAGAACTGTCGTAACTGCAAAGGTCACCAGAGGGTATTATTTTCACGATACTGGAATTTCTAATTTTTATACAAGACCTTGAAAAGTTTCTATTGAAAAATGTTCTACCATTTTCAGTACTAAAAGGAAAAACTGACACAGCCCTGTGTTTTTCCCACAGAATCACACTTTAATTGTGGTGCATGTGTAGAGCATGTGCAATCAAGACTTACGCCGACTGAGTCGGCTTTCAACTTCCGGTTTATCACTGAGCTAGCTTGGATGGGGGTGAAATGTAGTTGGGGGGCTCTTTTAGACTCTCCAAATTTTATCTGACTGAATAGCCAAAATTCTGACAGTAAAACATGTCATTTTGCGGGGGTTTTATCACCGTTTTACAGATGCATCTTTCACAATGTTAGCTAATGACGATGTAATTACACGGCTTGGCCATGACAAAAACTGGTGTTAAGGCCTGATGCTCTTTGTGGGGGCTTGATCACGACAATGAGGGCAGCAGTCATTTCTGAAGAGGAAGTTATGTTCAAGATAACTGTGTTAGTCCTCCTCTTTTTCTTTGTTGGTTTTACTGGCTGACTAAAACCCACATCGTCATCCACTGTATCAGAGTATATAACATCATGTTATTCACTGATGATGAGTGAGACGTGCGGGGCGTGCAGCTCAAAAACTACAAAATCAATATGTTATGTCAATGTTGATATTATGGTGGACCGCCACAAATAAATTAATGTGTGGGAAACACTGTAACATTGAGGACGCAAAATTGTACAGAACAATGTGAGGCTGTAACATGACAACAAGGTGCTACTTTTTCTTTTCTTGGCAGGTCGTAGAGAAGAGGAGAGTTTTTGTCTTGATATTGAGCTTTGAAAAACAATTACATTTTCTGAATAAATGATCTTGAAATTAAGTTAATACTACTGTGAGTTGAGCACAACAGCATTGAGGTTAACACACCCTTGAGCATGGTCAAAGTTTTCCTGTCAATCGAGTTTACTTGGGCCCAATAGCTCTTCGGTGGATTAGCTTGGCTCTGAGAATTGCAAATAGCTGATGAACAATCAGCAGGACAACGCACACGATAGTTTTTTTGCTAAATGTACTGTTTTAGCGTCCTCCGTTAGCACTAGCCTACTCTGTATGAGCATGTTTATGTATGTTCTGTAAGGGCATGTTTCGTGCCTCAAATGCACAGCACTCCTGTTGATTTCTTTCCTATGGAGGCTCTGAACTGGCCATCATTAATGGACTAATGCTAAGCTTACCGCAGCAAATGAGACACTTGACGAAAAAATGGAAGCACTGTGAGTGGGAGGAGGCAAGGCTATGTAGACTCTGCAGCGATGTGTGTTGATACTGAAGAAAACAAATAAAGCAACTATTTAAAACGTTCAGAATCGATATGCTTTTAAGAATCTGTACTTTGGACAGCACTACTGGAAATTCTCAAAATGTGGAGAGCACTTCTGCAATGTAATCAGTCAGCTTCAGCTGTTTTCTCTTATGTTTCTGACATTGGGTATTGGCGACAACATATAGAAAGTTGAAGAGAGGCTTAGTTATCTCATTTACAATAGTGCAATAGAAATCTCTGGCTAGCGATTTAACAAATATCATTAAGTGACATGAAAGTATGTACACAATTCTGATTATTCCTGAAAATTAGTCTTTCAGCAGAATACCTGAAAAGTTTTTACTGTATTCTCCTTTAAGGTTGGTAGCCAGATTAAGCTCGTAACAGTAATATAGGAAAAAAATGAGCATCAATGCACCAGAGGCCAAGACATCCTGACTTTGGTCTACAGTGTAGCTCAAGATCATTCAAACTCTACTTACTAGTTTGTAATGCAAGCAGTCTGTTATAAACCTGAAGTCTAAAACCCAACCTGAGCTGACCCTCATGACATCTTCGGGGTTATTTTGACAGTCTTTTGAAAGCTGCCTCCAGATTCATACACGGTATAACTGCTTTTTCTGTCCATTTGTACCCCTCGAGGCAGGCAAACGTCATGTGTAAAATCGGTAGTGTGCCATTTTAGATAATGTAACAATGAATCTGGCAGAAGTGGCATTGTGACATCTCATTGCAGGTCAGTGTAAAGACCGCATTGCCATACACATAAACACACTTGTGTTAACAAAGAGTAATTAACCAATCAGAGCTGTGAAATGTATTTTCTCTGTTTGGTCATCTGGCAAATGAAATCTGACAAGCAGTGAAATTGTGATTGCGTGTGTTTTTCTTTGTGGACTGTATACACACTGATACAATGGGTAGTTACCTCCGCTTGCATGAGACGACATCCACATGTGTAAGCTAATGCCTTGGTGTTTGTATGTTTACATGCAGGGGATTTCTCATGTTCACCTGAGGTGGTGTTTCATCATCATGGTGACCGGCTGTAAATAAATGAACAAACTCATCACACAACATTTACCAACAGAACAAACTCGCTGTACCAGCCTGCACACACCTTCCACTCTGTCTTCTGCTGCTTTTATGAACCAGATCTGTAACAGCCTGGGCAACAAAACAATGCAGATGGAATCATAATCTCCATTGTGCTGTGGAAGAATAATGGACTTGGCCCATTAAATTCCCTGGATCTATCCTCCATTGAAGTTGTGTTGAAATCCATTTAGTAGATTTTGCTTCCAATCCTGCTGACAAACCAACCAACCAACCAACCAACCCACGACTGTTACTGGTGAAAACATAACCTCCTTGGTCAGGGAGGTTTTGTTTTCAACAGTTAAAAGATGAAACAGAATGCTCAAGCCAAACCAAAGCACATTATTTCAATTTAAAACCACGTGTACATCCTTGGTTTTCACACAGTTTTGTGACCTCTCAATGACATAGGGAACAATAGTTGGACTTGTTCCCCTTCTGCAGGTCAAATGCAAACTGAACATGGTCCAATAATGATCCATGACGGACTGTTCGCATAGACTCAAAAGCTGAAACAGCTATATGCTGCTATCCATTGTGAATGGGACCTGGCCTTGCAGCCCGCCGCCACCTGCTGTGCCACCGAGAATTTAAAGGCGCTCAGCATACTACAAGGGAAGGTTGACAAAAGCTCAATTTTATGTAAATGCCCACTGACACAATGTGAGCGACAACCACATGAGAGACAATCAGGCTTGTTTTGATTGGAAGCACGGAGTTGTTTACTACTCTTCTCCACAAGACAAGTGGGGGGGATCACTTTCGCTGCAGATACAGCATGATAATGCCAATCAGTCTTGCCCGCTTAGGCATCTTTGTATAAGAAGAGATTCAATGCACACCACAAGTTTAAAAAAAAAGAAAAGACAGCAAACAAAGCTTTTCTCTGCTCAGGGCACAAACTCTGCAACAGAAACAATTTTCTCATGTGTAGTTAAGAAAACAACTGTCTGGTCAGAGCAGAGTAGGTAAATTACATGGTTTATGCAACATACAATTAAAAGCTACATAAGAGGCCAAGAGAATTTGCATATGTGTCAGCGCAGTGTGACGGCAGTGTGACGGCAGTGTGAGGGCACTCCTTTAAAATCACAGCGTATAAAACTAGATGTAAAGCACTTACTATATTATTTAGTAGAATTGGTCTTAGTGGACTTAGTGACTGATTGATTTGCTTAACAAACTTTGGTACTCGATGACTGGAGGGCAAAACACCATTCAGACCATCCCAGCCCCCATCCTCCCCACCAACACTTGCGTGGCACCGATCTTTTGCTAGCAGTTTTTTTTTTAACACTTTCTTTATTATTTTTTTTCCTCAACAAACAAATTAATGAAAACAGTAAATAAGTAAAAAAGAGAAAAAAAACACATCTTGTGAAAGAAAAAAAATCCAAAACCAAAATACACAGACTTGGTGGACACTAAGCACTAAAAAGGAAAGAAAAACAAATTGGTAAGACAGTTTAAAACAAGACAAAGTAAGGTAAAATAAATAAAGCCTACATGTCAGATATAATTTTATTCTTTTGAAATATTTGAAGAAAAGTAAAGCAAATCTTTTCCATTTTTATAGAATATAGGACATCTCTTAGCCAGCGAGTGTGAGAGGGAGGGGCCTTTGATTTCTAAGCCAGTAACATCAAGCATCTGGCCGAGAGAGTGGTAAAAGCTATAACATCTTTTTTTGGACTTATGAAGGTTAGGTAGCGATAGAGTAATACAAAACAAGGCACTTAAAGCATTGGTTTAAATTCTTTCCCCAATAATCTCAGACCAGGTGTTAAAAATGTCTGTAAAGTATTTAAATAGTGCAGGGGAAAGCCAAAATTAATGGATGAAATTTGCTGGAGCCTGCTCCGACCAAAGCTCATCTGTTATCTCCATCCCCAGATCCTCTGCCCAAAGAGCTTTGGTTTCAGTCGCAGAGAGGGAATTTGGCTATATAACACTGAAATGGGCTCAACATAGGTTTGAGGAAAGAAGCTAGAAGTGTATCCCTAGGGGGGGTTGGGGAACCCAGGAAAAGAACTTTCACAATCTTCCCGGGTACGGGCCTGGAAGGAAACAAAATTAGTCTGAAATGGGTCTGCATGGTTGTGAGAGGCCTGAACACCTAGATAAGTAAAGCTATGTCTGACGCTAAGCTTTAAATGCCAAGTCGTACAGAGGGTAATTAAATGCAGCAGCACTAATGGGAAAAAATTCACTCTTCACCCAAAAGTCTTGAGTGTCAACAGCAGCAGGAACAGAGACCGACAAAATAGAAATGTATGAAAGTAAATCATCTGCATAGAGTGGGGGCTTCAATTCAGTACCGTACCTATGTAAACCAGTAATATGGGGGTTAGATTGTAGTGATACTGATAGGGGTTTAGGGGAGTGAATATTGTTAATGTTGGCCATTGGTGATGAATGCAGCAACATAATCCAAGAAAAAAAAAAAGTTTTTAAAGCCAAACTGTTCAAGAGTGTAAAAGTCCCACTCTATTCTGTCAGAAACTTTGTCTGCATCCAGAGATATCATCTATCATCTGATAGAGGTAGAGGGATTGTACATGTTGTTAAACAGGCATCTACGACTGAAAAATGTTGTATAAAACCAGTCTGATCTGGCAATAATAGATGGGAGGGCAGATTCTCTGTAAAGCTAATACTTTTGACAATATTTTAAAGACAACATCGTCATGATATGGACTTGCTGTGGGTGGTATTTTCCGTTCTTGGTGTTTTGTTTTCCTGTGTGTTTCAGAGGTTGGGTCCGAGGCTGATAGGCTTTAGCTCCTGCCTCACACACCTGTAACCCATCTCATCATCATCTCCTGCTTTTAATCCCTGGTCTACTCTCCACTCACTGCCAGATAGTTATTTTGTCCATGCATGTTCTTTGTTACCAAACTGACGTTTGTCTCTGTTCAACCTCCCTAGTGTTGACGCAAATACGAGCACCAGCCTCAAGCCACCACCTTCCCTTCAAGCCTGAGCCAACTAATATTCACCTGTCCATTTGCTGAGTATTGTCAATACATTTCCTTTACAATTTCCCCACTCCTGACTGTTTGCTTTTGGGTCCTGTGAAAACACTAAACCATCACAAACATACAGCAAACTTATTAGGCAGTAAGAGGAACAGGTGAGAGGATCTTTACCCTTTTTTTCCTGAAGAACAGAAATAGAGACTTAGGCAAGAGTTTTGGGAAGTAGTCCAGTATTAAATTAATCATTACACCATATCCAGTAAAAGGGGTGACAACTCATGCTAAAACTTATTTTTTCGGAAATTGCAGAGTTAAGCTCCTCAATAGTAATTGGTTCCTCTAATGGCCACCTCTTGCTCAATTAAGGGGATATCTAGTCTATCAAAGAAGCTGTCAAATCAGGAGAGGTTGAGTTATGATCAGATGAATATAGAGCAGCGCAGAAATCCTGAAACACCTTGTTGATTTCCACAGGGTCTGATGGAATACTAGAGCCAAATTGAATCTGGGGAATTTGGTGGGAAGATGAAATCTGCCGTAATCTGTGTGCCATCGTTGTCACAGTAAGGACCATAGACGTTAGCTAAAACTCGATGAATATTGTAGATCTGACCTGTGACTATAACAAATCTACCATTAGGATAGGAAATAGTTTTGAATTCACAAAAGGTTTGGTTTGTGTAATAGAATAGCTGTGCCTCGAGATCTAAAGTGTAATGAGGAGTGAGAGACTTGTCCTACCCATCTGTTCTTCAAGTTTAGATGGTCTGGAGCTTTAATGGTGAGTTTCTTGTAAATAAATTATTTGTTCTCCTAAGTGGTGAAGATGGTGAAGTACTTTACTTCGTTTAATGGGATTTTTAAGGCCTTTGCAATTAAAGCTAACAAATTTAATATACTGCCACATTGACTGGCCTCAACAGCCCTGTAAAGCACCTAATTAAAATGTAGCATTAAGGCCTCACCAAGACATTACAGCAGCTCACCAAACAAAGGCAAGATGCAAACCCATACAAAGTTAAGAAAGCCAAACTAATGGCGTATTTATATGGGCTGAAATATGTGCCACTAGAAACTGAATTTGAATCATCAATATTTGAATTTGAATTGCTAAACTTGAATAATTGCATTAAAAAACTGAATTTGAATCAAATAATTTGAATTTGAATTGCTAAACTTGAATAATTGCATTAAAAAACTGAATTTAAATCACATAATTTGAATTTGTATTGTTAAATTTGAATCATTGCATTGAAAAACTGAATCTGAATATTATATTTTGAAATTGTATTTATTAGTTTGGAAAACTCAACTCTCTATATATTTTCATATTCAGTTCTCAAAATTCAAATTCAGTTCTTGCAATTCAATTTCAGTTTACTGTGACTGACATCCGGGTAGTTGAGGAAGAGCAATCGAGCGCAGATAACTAGGACTCCTCTTTGGCCAATCAGCACGCTGCCTGGTTGCTGGCTGGTTGCCACCCGCCGCGAAACAGAGGAAGAAGTATGTTAGCGGTCTCCAGCTGTGCTTCTCTGTGAATTTACTTGTAAGTTGATTATTATATAGTTGTATTATATCGCCTGGTTGGCACCATGAGCAAACAAAAACGGGAGATGCCCCCGCATCCTGAACACCTGCACACAGCTGAGGGCACCTTCAGTGGGGCGAAGGCAAAACTGGAGTCAGTGATTTACTACAACACCAAGTACGGCGAGGATCCGGACCAGGTGGCGAGGGCGCCCCCCGTCAAAGTCGGTACACGATGATGGCCGGTGGAGGTCTTATAACATCCTCGACCTGGCTGGGATTAATGCCCGCATCTTATTTAAGGAGCACCAGCAGCAGGAGAGCCCGGAGGAAAGTCCTGCAGCAGCTGGCAGAGGAGCTGTGGGCAGAATACATGGAGGGGAAAGCGGCCGCGGCAGTCGGCACAAGGTGGGCAGCCGCGGAAGCAACCACCGCAGCAGCAGCAGACACGGACAGGGAGGGACTGCCGGTCCGAAAGAGCCGCAAACGGAACCAAACGTCGGACACTTGAAATGCCACAAGCCCGTGTGTGGTAACTGTACGAGAGCGGAGGTAATCTGCAGACTGTGACCAGTGATCACAACGGCGCTTTTTTTGTTTTAGATTAGCTTGTTCCAGCTTTTTCGCGAAATGATGTGCAGTCAATATGACCGCTTATGGCTGAAATAGGTAAAACATATGGTATTTTCCTTGTCTTTTGTGTAATTTATATATAAACGTGTTCGAAGTGTTACATTTTCTCTTTAAGTGTTGATATTTTCCTCGATTCCTAATATGTACATTTAATGAAATGAAATGAAATGTTAAATAAAGTTGATTTAACATAGCAGATTCTTTTGTATTGTTTTTTCACCTATGATGCAATTTCCACTTCCTGTGTGTGGGTCCAGTGCAGCTGAACATATGAAATAAGTTGAAGTTGGTTTAATGTAAATTCCTGTAGTTGCAGGGAGATATAGATTTCTAACCATCTAACCTTCATTTTGAACCACTGTGTCTATTCAGACTTAATTTCCTGCTATTTCACGACCTAGTAGATGAGACTTTGACAGTTTTGGAAATAGTTTGGATAGTCTTGGACTGTTGGAAATCCACATGAGATGCACACAAGAGCCATCCACTTAATTAACAGCCTAATGGTCACCCCGTCTCCTCTTCTTCCTCCGTTTCGCGGCGGGTGGCAACCAGCCAGCAACCAGGCAGCGTGCTGATTGGCCAAAGAGGAGTCCTAGTTATCTGCGCTCGATTGCTCTTCCCCAAGTACCCGGATGTCAGTCACAGTAAACTGAAATTGAATTGCAAGAACTGAATTTGAATTTTGAGAACTGAATATGAAAATATATAGAGTTGAATTTTCCAAACTAATAAATACAATTTCAAAATATAATATTCAGATTCAGTGCAATGATTCAATTTAACAATTCAAATTCAAATATTGATGATTCAAATTCAGTTTCTAGTGGCACATATTTCAGCCCATATATTTACCAGAAAAAATCCATGAATGTCCATGAAAATGTCCATGAATAGTTAACAGTGCGGCCCTCATATCCAAATACAGTGGACTAAGCTAGTTAGCACGCTAACAGGCCCGCTGAATGTCATCCGGAGTAACTAGTTCTACTACTTCGCAATATGTTTTTTAATAAAGTCAGACAGCAGCAGTCCGAACCCTGCCGGAGCAGATATGCATGTCTTTCCATTTTTGTCGGATGCCGGAGCAGGATGCAGCAATTCAGTTGAATTCAGCACAGAACAGACAGGATGTCACGCAACAAAACAACAACAACATTTTAAAATAAAGCATAAAAATCTCAAAAATCCTTTGTTTGGGAACACTTAATGTTGTTGTGTGTATAACATATATCTATAACCGCTGTCGTGCATGATTATGTAATTATTGCGGGAACTCCTAGGTGGCAACTCCAGCTCAAAACCAAGTTGGTGGGGGTTGATGGATGACGGAGCAAAACCGTACCAGAGCCGGAACGCAACAGACGTGCATCCAGTGGAATCCTAGAGGTAGCCACTGTTGGGGTTCAGTCCAGGAAGATGGAGATCCTTCTACCATCATGATTAATTTTCATATTCACGTGGAGGGGTTCATTGGCAAGATGTGCCCCTGAGTACCCTGAGAGTAGATTATCATTGGTTTGTTAATCAATTTTTAAAAATTCCCTTAAAAAAAAAGTGCTTCATCTTCGCAACTGGGGAAAACCTCCACCAAACATCTCAAAGACTGCACTCTAAAACCTGCTTTCTGATTTCAGTTTACCCACTTTTTCAATATGTAAGCCATCACAAGCAGCAAGGAGCATAAAATGATTTGAGCTGGCCGAACGCAGCTCACGTTTTGAAGGTTATCAAGCAAATCATGAGGGTGCACAGGAGAAAATCCAGCTTTAAACTCTGTCATTGCATCGTTGCCCTCTCTTTTTCACCTCAGCCACCACTTCCATCTTCATCGCCCTGAACCATCAATTTACCCTCAGTCACCCTCCTCTCCCTGCTCCATCTCACCAGTGCACTCTATCATCTCCAGCCACCACCACCCACCACTCCCCTCACCATCATCTTAATGGAGCTAACCATCACACACTCCAAAATGGATCTTGGGTTGTCGTCCTGTGAGCATTTATATGTGTGTGCGTATGACAGTGTGTGTGTGTGTGTGAGTGTGTGAGGAGGGGTGCATAGGTTCCAGACCACCGCATGCAGTGACGGTACCCTGGGTGGGGCCACATGCTCTGTGGCCCCCCTACTAAGCAAACTCATGCACGAACACACACTCTCTGTGAGTCCACGGCATGGTGAATGTCACACCAGATGGTAAGCACTCAGATCAGATGAGGTATCTCCATGACCCTAAACAAACCCAAGTGAGAGATTCTGTGTGTGTGTGTGTGTGTGTGTGTGTGTGTGTGTGTGTTTTTGTTTGTGAGTGTGGACCTACAATGTAGTGTGGTACTGTATTAAGTGGAGTGCCCAAAAACAAAAATTAAAAAACTCTGAAAGCTCTCTGTTATGTATTTCCTTTTAAACTGCAGCCCTCATTTTATATTCATAATTGTTCTGACACAACCTCACCTACAATTCACATCAGAAGCCAAGTCAACGGAAGTTCCATTTATTTAGCTTACAATCCAACGTCAACTTTGGTTCATGACCCAGCCCAAGCTCTCCAGGAAGACAAGGAAAGACTCCCCCAAATCCTGAGACCATTAGGAAGTTAAATTCAAAGAGAGATCCCCTCTACACGGACGGCTGGGGGCTCAACACACTAAGTCCGAGTCGAGGTTTCTGGTTCTTGCTTTTCTGTGTTGTCCATGCTCCTCCGAATGAAGACCCAAATGTCAGGGGAAGGATCCAGCAGGGGACACAGCAGACAGAAGTGAGGTGGGCTGCAGTGCATGATCAGCAGAAATACAAACAGAGTCAACAGGATGCTGATCTAAGAATTGGCTTTACAGCGCACGCTTACCTGCACTCTGCAGATCGTGTGTGCTGCTGTCCTGACTGTGAAAATGAGGGCTGGTGGGAGGAATCCATCTGAATGTCTCTCTTATGAAAGAGACCCTTAGCAGGTGGAGGGCTGAGCTATCCAAGGGTGGGGCAGAGCTGTAGCTCCTCCAGACGGACTCGCATCATCGGGTCTCTTACCATTCACATGCATAGCAGAATATTTACGTTTTTAAAACAAGAGAGAAATCAGGAGATCAGAGGTTTAATTGGAGAGCTGCAGTGATCCAGTGAAAAACAAAAGAAATCTGAAGAATAGATTTACTTTTATCAGATATGCTTTCAAGTATGGAACCGTGTGTGTTTCTAACCTGTGGACGGTGCACTATTGATATAATTGTTGTTACCGATGAAGCGTGTGGTGGTAAATTGCTCTTGTCCATTCAACAGTGAATTGAAGAGAACTCCCAGCTGCTGAACAGTGGTGGGACCATCCGAGGATGTCCCATTATCATACCACTCTGGAGGGAAGAATGCACGGGCACCTGGTACACAAATCAACAGAGGAATGGAAGGAGATGGAGAGAGAGATGGAGGGACGAGACAGAAAAGGGATGAGGGGAAGCTTGGTTTAAACATGACAGTCATTATTTCAGAAACTGACAAATGAGTGAGGAGCAGAAGGCTGATATCATACCACGGAAGGAATGCTTTCAGCATGAGGGCCACCTCGAGAATGATGTTGTACACCTTCCCACTGCCGGTCTAAACAAAATAAATGCATACAAACCAAGTGGTAAATGACCTGCTTAAAGTTCATCATTAAATGTCACTTTTAGACAAAGTAGATCAAACTACTAACCACTTTTACCCATCTCACAGTGTGCTTGATGGCCACCTCCAAGAGAGAAATATAAATAATCTGGTTGTTACCGAGTGTAAACCCACCATGTTACCCATTGCTTTGTGGGCAAGTCTCGAGTTCGGCATTATGTCCAACAGCATCTGTTTTTTTGGAGCCAGAGGTGACCATATTTGGACAAGAGGATGTAGCTGTGAAAGGCTTTACATCACCTACATCCTGATTGGTCCTAACCAAGGCCCCAAGGACAAGCCATGGCAGCCACATTCTAAAGCATACCATGCTTTACAATATTGTCTACTTTATTCAAAATTTCTACTGAGGGCATAAATCAAGTGAGAACTTGTTAAATGTCTGATTTAAGTGCGCCCAAATACATTGAGCCGAAACCTCCTTCACCGATCGGAGCGAGCTGATGGTACTTTGTTCTCAACATTCTCTTATTTATGTTTTACATAGAACCTGATTTAATACTGAAAATGAAAAGTGTTCTAAATCTAAGTCTTCTGTAGCCCACTTACCTCTTTATGTGTTTCCTCTGGAGGACATCTCATAGATGACCTCCTCCTTGAGGCGCTGCTGAAGTTCAGGCTGACGTCACTTTCACTGTCATCAGAAGTCACATCCACCTTCAGCTCATCGCTAGGCAACGAAGCACCAGACACAATGATGAGGGAGTCAGTGCTACGGGAGCTGTTGCTGCAACTCATCCTCTTTTCAGGTGCATCACCATCATCACTGACTTTTCTTTTCTTAATCTTCATAGAGGAGACCTCCAACAAACTCGGGCCAGAGGTGTTGTTAATGCTACACCTGGTCTTCTTTCATGGTGGTCTGGCATCAACGCTGGCCTTTCTCTTGCCTCTCTGGGTCCTTCTTTCCTCCACTGACACCTCACTGTGTTCATTTGAGTTGGTGTGGTTGCTACACCTCATCCTTTTTACAAACATTTTTGCAATGCTGTTGCAGGATTCAGTGACGTTGCCTATACCCTGAATTGTTGTGCTGGCCGGTGATCCTGCAATATGACTGTCCTTCCTTCCTCTCGTCTTCATGTTGAGTGTAACGGACTCTTTATTACGGTACCCATTATTTATTTCACCTTTGTATTTGTCTGCATTGCAAACATTAACATGTCCGTTGGCTTCTTGCAGAGGTGTGGTTTCACATCTGACAATGTGAACACAAAGACACTTTATTGTGAAATGTATTTATTTTAAACTGGTAGAGAGGAAGTTGATAAGCTATGTTCACAGGTTTTCTGTGCACTCTGTCTGGGTACCTGTTTAAGCTGAATGAAGAGAGAAAAATCGATCAATGCAAATATTCAAGAATAAATGTACTCTAAGGTTATGAACATGGCTATTTATGCACAAGTTCACTGATGCCGAACATAATCTCGGTAAGAGTATGTTGTTATGTTTGGGAAAATACCAGTGCCCTGTAACATTACCTGATATTAACAGGAGGTTTGGTTTCTGTCAACAGTATTTACTGTAAAGAGGAATTTCTATTATATGGATGGAGTGTCTCAGTTGGAGAGGGAACAAGGTATGAAATGTGTTATTTATTTTGTTGTTGGCTTTTAGTTAGTTACTTACCTCAGCCATAATCTGCAGCTATTTTGTGGGGATTTTACATTGACATTTCTCTCCACGTTGTCCTATACAAAAGAGACTTACTGCATTCATTGATATGATATGACCTGATATGCATGATAATGGTTGTGTACTCAGATGACTCAACTTTCATATGAAGGATTTAACGCTAAAGACTTTTCTGTGACACCAGTTTCCAAATATTGCTATGTTTTGATGCAAAAAAAGCCTAAACAGACAGAAGAAGTTGGCAAATCACGTCTTAAATCACGTCTTAAAAGGTAAATACTGCCAACTAAACCCTGAATTAAGAGTAGACCTTCTATTGAAGATACTCTGAGAAATAAACTCACAAGAATCATAATGGTTACACATTGAACTAGAAAGATACTAGTACCTAAGTACTAATACCTAAGTCTTCCTCCAGACAGGATTCTTTTATTTGTTTTTTGTTTGATTTGACCTATTGTCATATATATATATTATATATATATATATATATATATATATATATATATATATATTGTCATATATATATATATATATATATATGCACACACACACATCATTTAGGAGACGTCAGGTGATTCATTTAGTGTGTGTGATCCTTCTCCCCTTACCTCAGTAATGATCAGTATTCTTTCACAATTATCTACTGTTTTCCACCACACTCATTGGTCCCCCATGATATGCAGTCCATTTTTGCTTAAATAACGGCCCCAAGTTAAAAACATACAATTAAAAGATACAAAAGTTACATTTCCATTCCTTTTTTAAAGTTTCCAGCAAAAATAACATGTTTATGTTCAGTTTATGTAAATATATATTCAAGAGGGCACAACAAGATGAGATAATAAAACACAAGGTTTTCTGTAATTCGTTAATTACAATTTTATTTCCCTAGAAAATTCAAGTATTGCACACTATTCACATATTAAATCTCACTGGTTATGAAAGTGGCAATAATTCGCCCTAAGCACAATCTGAATTGCTAACCAGTGAGTTTGTTTCCTGGCTTCATTTCGGTGTGGAGTTTGCATGTTTTCTTTGTGCCTGCGTGGGCTTCCTCTGACTGCTCTTGTCTCCCCAGCATCAAAACATGTACAAAGGGTTAATTCTGTGGTCCATGCCCTTGACCGAGGCTCAGATCTGGAGTTGGTCCCTAGGCATCGTATGGGTTCAAAAGAGAGACCAAGTTTCACTACATTATACATTGGATATGAAAAATAGAAAATCATCTCATTATTAAAGGTGGAGTAAGTGACTCTGAATAGAGATAACTGATTGTTACATCAGTATTTGAAGATCTAGATATGAGAGTCAGCAATCAACTATATTCCTCCAGAATCGTATTGAATGCCTTAGCCTGCCAAACCACTATGACAGCAAGCAGAGATGAGCGAGAGAGATTGACATGGCATTACAAGCAAACCTTCAAGAATTTTCTGAAACCGAGCAGGTTTAATGACAATAATGACAATGAGGTGAAAAATCACAAAGACCGTGATTCAGTACATCTTCCAGTAAACACAGATAATATTTGATGAAAATTTCTTCCAGTGTCCAGGACATTGAAATCTTCCAGGACTTATGGACTGGCACCAATTCTGTGTGAAACCCTGCGACAGACACCAATCCAACTGACTCCCTATTGGAAGTATATCACTGTTCCCAAAACAACATGACATGCAGCATACTGTACCAACAACAGGTGCACTGTAACTTCGTCATACTATCACAGGTTGGTTAGTGCCTTAACTTAAAAGAAATCGACCAATTACCTAAAAATTACCAAGTCAACTAGACTAATAATTTTAAAATGTAAAGTGTAGGTTTAGGTACTAAACTACTTGGTTGGCTTAGGGAAAAAATTGTGGTTGGGCTTTAAGTGGTAAATTACTTATGTAACTTAAGTCACGAACGTACCTGCGTTACGCACATAACCTCAGTGATGTCATGTATGTAACTTAGCTTACCTACATTACCCAAAGTAACTTATCGTTGACTTTGACCCAGTGGCATGCACAGACTTTTTGAAGGGCAGGGGCGAAAAGAAGGGCACTTTAGCGCGCATTTTGGCTTCCAAGAGGACACTTTAGCACGCATTTTGGCTCCCTAGAGGGCACTTTAGCACATGTTTTGGCTCCCAAGAGGGCACTTTAGCACATGTTTTGGCTCCCAAGAGGGCACTTTAGCACGTGTTTTTGCTCCCAAGAGGGCAGTTTATCATGTTTTTATAAGCCAAGGGGGCAGTTTAGTGTGTTTTGCCAAACAAGAGGGCACTTTGGCAGACTTTTTTGGTTCCCAGGAGGGCACTTTAGCGCGCGTTTTTCAACAATTGGGCCACGAAGGGGGCGACTCACCTCCGTACTGGGCAAGAACAGCGGTCTCCTCCAGGATGAAAGTGTTGTGCTTGTTTGAGACAACTGTTCCTTTCCCAACCTCCTCCTTACACAGACTTGTCGGCCTTTATACTTATTCACCTGACTTCTTCCTTCGCTGCCGTGATGATTAACTCAAGAGGGTGCTGCTTGCCAAGAAACATCAACATTGGTCATTTTAAGGTACTTCTGTCGACCTTTATGGTTGTTTTTCTGATAATGATGGGCTGGATATTTCCCTAGGCCCCACCATCAGACCAATGGTTACACTTGAGAAAATAACGTATAGTATTGCTCCCAAAAATGGCCCTGGATCAAGGTGAAAAATTGGCTCCTACTTTCCGTCTTTGTGTATGTGTATTTGCATATACGCATGTTTATGCTTGCTGTGTGTTTACAGCCAGGTGATGTGCATAACCAAGCTAATACACAAACAATATCCAATCAGGCCCAGCTGTGAAATTGTGTTTAAGTGTTTCCCTTTCTCTTGTCAACAATGGATAAATGAATGAAATGTGACAGGCGTGTGTGTGTGTGTGTGTGTGTGTGTGTGTGTAGGGGGATGGGGAGGTTACAACACTCATAATGCTCTCCACTCTCACTAATCACTGATAACATGAAAAGTGCAAGGTGTCAGCTCCGATCGCTCAGCGCAATTATAGGATTGGTTCACTAAACGCACATGCACACACACACGCACACGCACACACATACACGTAGATGGACATAAGTACTGAGTGATGATAACATCATTGTATACGCACACACTGCTAGTGATAGGAGCAAGTGTGTGTGTGTGTGTGTGTGTGTGTGTGTGTGTGTACACATCTGCCTCATATATTGATAATGATGTCATGTGTGGGTCATCTTGAGGCTTGAAAATCTGTCCTGTTAGTGTAATTTACAAGGATTTCACCTTTAAAGGTCACAGATGGAGAGTGTGAGCAAATTTTGTTTTTTCCTTCCAGTCAGCTGTGATGTCCACTGACCCCTCAGCGAGTAGTTTTACGTAGTTTCCTCCTGTGTTTAATTTTTCACATCCCGCTGTCAGTGCAGCCTTGGCCTTTCTATGCTTCTGATTGTCTCTGCCGTTGCAGTAATTATTTGACTAACCGCAAAAAAAGGACCTGTACAGTTCATAATAGTTTAAACAAGTCACCCAGTCAGAGCGGACAAAGCGTCTTCACTTTCTCATCAGCATTTAAAGATCTCACACTCAATATTAACAGAGAGCATACATCTTAACTCTCAAGCCCTTTTGGATCATGACCTGAATAATAACCGCCGCATTAGGATGCTAAAAAGGTTTGAGCATTTGAATTGGAGATGTATGGACTGGAGCTTTTATTACGATGAATGCGTATTATACACAACACCAACCACTGAGCAAGTCTGTACTGTGAGAAATCGGGGACATTTAAAACAAAGAACAACTAACCTTCATTGGAAGCTAAGTTGCACTGAAATATAAATAAAAGATAGTTCAACAGGTTTTCTTTTTCATTTGCTGTTACAAGTAGAAACACTGCAAGTTGCCCTGCTAGCAAGGCCACTAAAAACTAAAAACACAAGCCGACACAGTCATTGTCAATGTCTTTCAGCATCCATGGGCCCTGTTCAGACCCGGTATGAACAACAAGAATGGATTACACGCTGTCTGATTTTCATGGGGTTCACTGTAAATTGCAGGCTCTCACCTGAACCTGCCAATGTTAGCGGCAGATGTTTGTGAACAGACTGTTTTTACTGATCAAGCAATTGAATTAGTAACAGCAATATTCCCAGACTCCCTTAACAAATTGCACAATTTTGACAGTTGTTGACAAATTTAACGTTTTAGACCAACGTTGTGTAATGGCTATGGCAAATCATAAATCATTCCCTGCCTTTTAGTAAATTCAACATTGAATGCGAAACATTTCGTTTTTTATTTCCTTGTAAAAAGTGTCAGTTTGTTGTGCACTGCCGTACCAGCTGCTTTTTGAACACACTGTTTTAAACTAATTTCACAATTTACACCAAATTTATAAATAAAGATAACATTTTATTGAGTGAAACCTATCAAATTTTACAAGAACAGCAAACAGTCACCAACATAGATCACTCATTTGACACTTGTGGCGAAAGTCCCAAGACTTGCCTTCAAAAATCAGATTGTTGAGTTTTAGAGAATCATACGTAATTTAGGCAAATGCTACACATCAATTGCTTTCTTTGTGTAAAAAACATTGTGTCCCAGTGATGAAGTGTCCTTTGCCTATATAACGGGGGGATCCGATCACAAGTGGTCATTCAGGACTGATAATGTTAATAGCAAGTCTGAACAGTGCCTTAAGTTAAAGGTCCCATATTATACTGTTTTTCATCAATTTCAGAGGTCCAAGAACACTGTATTCGATATGCATTGCCTCAAACCCATCCGTGGTCCTTAATTTCAGCTGTCTAAAAGTCACTCAAGTGAGCTCTACTGAGAGCAGGCTGTTTCTGTGCCTGCACCTTTAAATGCTAATGAGCTCCGTCTGTTAACGCCTGCCTTGCCTGCTGCACGCCCCTCTCAGGGAGAGGATGCTGCTTACACTAACGGTAGTACGCGCTTATGTTTACGGTAGGGATGTTTGATACCACCGATTTCCTTTCCGATCCGATACTGAGTAAAATTCAGGCTGCTATCGGCGATACCGATCCGATACCGATACTTTTTGCAAACACACCTAATGTGTCTGGTAAATCTAAATCAAGTAGTGTATTTCAAATCATATCTTCATAAAGAATACAAGACATCAGAGTTATCTATTTATTTATTTATTTTAAAATCACAGGGCAAAACAAATGATGGCGCTACTCTGCACTGAATGCTTAATCTTATTTAGATTCAACTATGTATGTAGTCTCTCCAAATAGCCTACAATAAGGGGATACAAACACTTGCTGTTTGATAATACTGGGTGACTCAAATTGAAATTGCAAGTAAAATATTTAATTAAATAAATAAATACCACAATAATTGCACAAGTTTGTCAATACCTACATTTTAAAATATTCATTTAACAGTTAAAGCAAATTAGACTGATTGTAAATAATAACAGATACATCTATCTTTTCTAGTATATATTTTTCTAAGTTCACCATGGCTGTTTTATCGCAATTGCTCTGTATAATTTAATGACACCTAATCTACGTAATCCACTCCAAATGGTCAATTCTTTAGGAAACCTTACCTGAATGAATCTAGGCTTTTTGTCTATGTGAGATTATCTCAGTGACACACATATTATTACTCCAAGCTAAACTCATGCAGCTATTTCTACTCCGTTTACGCTCTGCCATTGTGTCTACAGCCTGAGTGCGTGAGTGACTGAGCAGCGTGTCGCTGCTCTTATGCATTACCCACTTACCCCGGCGGAAGAAAGAGTAGTTCCCAACCCCGTATCTTTTAGACAAGATCTCAATAGTTAAGTTGCTTTCCACTGTGTTCCTGTTAATGATATACATTACCTCAAATAACTGAAGTATCAAAAGTATCGATATTTTGATTTGAGAATTGATTTTAGAGCATAAAGATCTGGCATCGGAGGTATCGATATTTCAGTATCGATCCGCATGACACTAGTTTACGGTGGATGTAACGCTATGGCTTGCAGAGATGCTTTCATTCAACCATGCCAGTTTGACCCAGAATCGGACCCAGAAGGAGAGGCTCCTGAAGAAATACAGACTCTGCGGCTGCAGCAGGACGGTTCATCAGGACATTCAGAATGGTTAGTGTCATACTTGCCAACATTGGGTTGTGAAAACAGTAAACAGGTCGCTGTCTGACTCCCTCACTCGCGGGGACGGAGGCCCTTTTCTGGGGGAAAGTTCCCTGAAGTCTCGGTCAGGAGGGCTGGCGGTCGCGGGGATTTATTTTCTATCTATCTATCTACTTTTTGGGCAGAATTGTGACGAAGAGTTGGTACGACAGGCGGGAGGACAGACTCCTCCACGTATATCTGTGGTATTTTTTTCCTCATAGAAATTGCCAACAACAGTTACAGTTACTACGTTACTTTTGTTTGGTCCTGTAACGTTGCTCTGTGGGACATTTCTCTGTGAAGGACCTGTGCAGTTATCAGACTAGACAGACGGACACACCCCCGCTCCGCGCCTCTGGCTTATCCGTTCTCACTGGGGCGGCTCACTAATAATACGGCCCTGATACTACCTCCAGAGGCGGATCAGCGCCGGAGCGAAATTTCCCCCCTCTCTGCATCTGAAACTTTCACACAGAGGAGGGTGTGGAGAATTGCTGCATGATCCCCACATGCAAACGGCAGTGTGAATGGGGCTACTGAAAGAGTCTCCTCTCAGTTATGGGTGTAAGGTCTTCATTTCTGATGAATTCCTTTGTCGCTGTTCCGTCTTCATCAGCAAGCTGGTTTTCCTTTCCATACTGGATTTCCTTCAGTGAGATGTCCATGATTGCCCTTGCTAGAACAGGGTATCCGAGGAATCGCTTGACCAACTTGCACATCTCTCTTTCTAGTTTGTGAATCATGACCTGCTCTAAATGTGGGGAAATAGAAGAAAAATCACGTAACTGAAAAGCATAGGAAATAAATACTGTATCATGTTTTTATTATTATATCATATCCATAAAATACCCACCTGAATGCAGGTGAGGAGGCTGAGCCACCTGGTGGAGCAGTACCTCAGGAGCTTGAGGGAGTCAAGAGTCGGTGAAGTGTACAAATTCTTTATACAGCTCACACCTCTTTGCGCTGAAGTAAAGAGATAGCAAAATATTAAATTGGTAAGGTTTGTAATGTTCACAGCAAGGAGCAAAATGGTATAAGGTCAGTGGTGGGAGAAGTATTGAAATCATTTACTTAAGTAAAAGTACCCAATACGATGTGTGGAAATAAATGATAATCAATATATTTACCTCTTGCCAAAGTGGTAGTATATCCAGACTAAGAAGTCCCCTTGACGCCACAACCCGTGGCAAGCTGCAGAGGTGGCATATGCAGCCCAAGTCTTGGACATGTGGTTGGCTTCTCCAAAGTCTGGTGATCACTGAATTGTGTCTGCCCTTCATCACGCTGGCGTTGTCGGAGTTAAAGCTAGGGTCTGTAATGTTGTTCAGAAACACATTTTGTTATACTGGGTGAAATGATCCTGCTATCCTGAGAGTAGTCAATACATTATGTATTCAGAAAAAGTAACGAAAATAATCGGACCTCAGTGGCAGCTGCAGGACTGAGAAAATCTGGCTCGGATAGCACGGATTGGTCAGATGCACGGATTGGTCAGATGCCTTCATGTCTCGTTCTGTCCCTCCCTCCTCTGTGCGTGCACACGTTAAGTTTCACTGATGCCAGAAATATTCAGCACACTCTTCTGCAGAAATACGGAGTTGCAGGAGAAAACGTTCATTTGGTTACAATGGCAGAGAAAATGCAGCCAGCCTTACTTGTAACAGCTCACCCCGCTAAAAAGGCAATGAAAAGAAAGCCTGAGGCAGAAAAGGCTGCGACAAAAAAGGCTCTGGATAAAGAAAGAAGTCGGACCGAGTCACGTTTGAGCGGTGGAGACAACTGGGGCATGTGAAGGGCTTGATAAGTGAAGCAGAGGTTGCTCTCTTTCTGTTGGACAGGCAATTATTTGTTTTGTTTGAGGCTCCGATCCGGTATTGCTCCGCCTTCCAGCAACCCCTGCCGGTTGCGGTTTGAGTTCGCAACGGCGCAGGACGGTAGAAAGCTGGCCTCACGATGTGTGCTGGTGTCAACACGGAGTGTTTTATTTTGAAAAGTAACCGGATGTAGTTTGTTATTTCGGCGCTTGACTTCCTGTCTGCTCCGTGCTAAATTCAGCTGAATTGCTGCGTCGTGCTCCGGCATCTCCTTCTCCCTGCTGAGTCCCACTGCCAGATGCGCTTTCAAGTTTGTGGGGGCGTGGCTTTGGACGGAGCACTGACGGGGTGGGGGTGGAACTTAGAGGAGGTGCCACTTTTAAATCTTGCTAGCTCTCTTGCTAGCTCTCCAGGATTGTAGATCCTAGCTTTAAAGGCTATGAGCCCCTCCCAAGGAATGTTCCTTTCCCTGTGCTTTTCTACCCTGAAGAGTAATCCTACCAGTAATGAAAGCATGGTAATGTTATGCTTTCACACAAAGCTCACCTCAAAATGGATGCCAGCTTCTCATACAGGTTCTCAGCAATCATTTGAGTTGACTTACCCTGTGAAGTGAAACTCTGAGTTTTCAGTTCCAGAACAGCTGATCTGAGTTAGGTAAGTCGACTCTGAGTATGTTAACTCTGAGTTGAGCTCGTGCCTGACGACTAGTAAAAAGCCATCATCAATGGAGCTCCGATACTGTGATTCACCATGGCAACAGGGGAGAAAACAGAAAGCAGACATTTTCTGGGAAAAAAAAAACAGTAACACGGCTGCGGCCGTAATAAAAATCACTGACAGTTTTAGATGCGGTCGTCTTTTCATTTTGAATTTAACATCACTTTCTTTTATATTAGCCTTTGAGGAAGTGGTTAAATGTTGTTCAGTGTTTTATTTTATTTTATTTTAGGCTGTTTCATTTTATTTAAATCAGCTGAAAATGAAATATAAAAACAGTCTCAAGATGGCTCCTCACTTTGGTTTTATTTCACATAATAAACAAAGTAAAAGTTTATTCAATGGATATTTTAACTTGTAGTAGCTTTTACCATCAACAGATGCTGTTTAACACACATCTGTGTCCTAACATCCTGCTGAGTAGTTGAACATGAAGTGGGGTTCACCTCCACCTGCACCACGTCCGACAGGCAGAGCAGCTGGTCCTGAGTCAGGTCGCTGGGTGACCAGAGCAGCTGGTCCTGAGTCAGGTCGCTAGGTGACCAGAGGCTGAGGGCGTCACTCACCCCCAGGACCAACATTAGAGGCAGACACACACTTACTGTTTACAGATTGAACTAGAAGTCATTTAATCTTATGCTCAATGCGGCAGCAAACTAGAAACACAGACTTTGAAGTTGCGTTGTTAGAAAAAATACAATAGGCTATACTGATGGTTACTCTTATCTGTGGGAAATAAAGAAAACCAAATGAAATGTGAGTTATTTCTCTTTTTCTGGCTGCTGGAAGGTGATTGATTAACCTGATAAGTGATTAAAAAAAACGAAGAGGACTGTTCAGATCTGAGAACACGTCAGCGATCACGTGTACCCTGACATTCGCTGTGCGGCCGGAGAAAATAAGTGACGGACTGATGAGAAGCGGTTTGCTGTTCGGTTCAGTCCTCGTCAGGGAGTGAGAGCTCATCTAAATAAATCTAAATTCTCCCCCTGGTGTAAAACTATATGAATGTTTTCTGCTTCAACATGATCGGACTGAGAAGTAAAGGACAGCCGCTGCTGTACTGCTAAAATTAGCGCTGTGTTGCTAACATCCATGTAGCATCATGCTTAGTGATTTTACTGCACAGTAAAAATCACTAAGCATGATGCTACATGGATGTTAGCAACACAGCGCTAATTTTAGCAGTACGGTCGGTTACTGAACACGAATCAACTCCTCTGCCCTGAGTGAGTGAGTGAGTGAGTGACACAGCACCACTTTCAGCACAGTACGTGAACGAGAATCACGTCCTCAGCGACAGTTCTCTGTGTGCAGTAGGTTCGCGAATCATGAACGAATCACAGCACGAACGTGAATCACAACTCACAGTGAGTCGCGGCAGTTCCACTCCCGGCCGGCATTCTCGCGGCTGAGCTCAACTGAACTGAGAAAGGAACTAATCAGTTCATGAAGTGATTCCGTTCAGTTCGTTCACTCAAAAGATTTGTTTGTTCGAACGACACGTTCGCGACCGACACAACACTACATGTTGCAAACTGGCATGTCTAACAACCTGGTGGCCACCTGCATTTTTGGAATTGGAATATTTTTTATGGGCTTACAAGACACAATAATCATGAACATAAACATAATCAAAATCAGACATTCAACTCATCAGACATTCCAGTACCTGCATCTCAGCCTCACAGTAGACCCTGGCCAGTATCACGAATCCCTCGTCTTGCTTTATGTTGTTGGACTCATCACAAAGAGGAGCAAATGGTTTAGTCTGGCATGTCTTGGTGACTTGGTCATCCAGCTCCAAGTTACTAAGGTTACATGGCTTAATTGAGATGATGTGGTTCAAACTGCCTCAGTTTGGCATGTATATTCGCCAACCAGCAATTTAGTATGCCTACCCTTTCAGCCGATCTGCCCCCAGCCTCTGGAACTCTCTCCCACTAGACATTCGCACTTCTCAACCCTGCCTAACCTGGCCCGATTGACTTCCTGTATGGTGAGGACTGCGGAGTCTGAACTCTGCACACACTCTTGTCTATTCTCTATTCCACTCTATCGCACTATTCTAACCCCGGAAGCTCAACCCTGCCTAACCCGGCCCGGTTGACTTCCTGTATGGTGAAGTACGGCACCTGCATCCTCTTACTTATCTATATTAATTTGCACTAAATTGTCCCCTGTTTTTTGTTGTACTGTTGTTGTTATGTGCATTGTCCTCGAGTGCTTTGAAAGACGCCTCCAAATAAAATGCATTATTATTATTATTACCCCACAAATAAGCTTAATTAAAAAGAAATAGTTACTATTATGGAGAGAGTAATGAGAAGGGAAAGAGCACAGCTTTATTTCGTTGCTCAGAGTTATTGCTTTTGTTTACATATAATATAACTTGCTGGTAGCTTATCACTAAGCCAGCTAGCCATGTTGCTGGTAGCTAGCCAGCCAGCAATAGAAATATTAGCAAAACTACACCAGCATCTCAAGTCAATGTAAAAATGTTTTTCCTTTGCCTTATTTCAAAAACCGCTTTGTGAAACATACATTAAAGAAATAGCTAATCATGTTTCTTACCTTTGATAATCTGTGTTGTTTTTGTTTTCCCAGAGGAATACTTCTGGGCAATGTCTGAATCAGGGAACATGGCAGCAACACTTTTGCTGAACTCATCGCTGAATGCCATTGGCAAGTTGTTTTTTGCAATCAGCATGGCCATTTTACATTCTGCCTTGGTCACTAGATCAGCCTCCGTCTGTCCTCTAATGAACAATGAGTCCATCTTTGGCATTCCCCTCTGTCCTTCTATGGCTACTTTATGTTTAGCAGTGCAAGCATGACTCATCAAATCATTTTTCCCGCCGTGGTCCACACTAAAATCAACATGGCAAGCCTTGCAAAACACATGGTGGGTACTATACCGTCTGACTCTAACCCTGGAAATCTGGACTCATATTTCTTTTTTTCTTTTTCAGTTTTTCTTTTCTTTGGAGGAGTGTCAGGTGTCACTCTTTCTCTGACTCTATCCATCTCTGTCCGAATGCTGAGCGGAATGACAGAAATCGCCAGCGACTGACTTCTTCTTTGTCTTATTTTAGTATCAACGCTACTTGGCGTATCACTGCCTCCAGCGAGTGACTGAGTCACGTCACCGGCTTGCCTCATACACACAGGCAGGCCAGGGTTGCCAGATACTGTGACAAATATCCCCCACAATCTTACTTGTTTCCTTCGTGGTAAAATCGGGAGATTAACGGGAGAAATTACTGACCAGGAGCATCGCGGGAGATAGGGTTAAAAATCAGGAGTCTCCCGCGTGAATCGGGAGAGTTGGCAACCCTGGTTAGTGTGTCTGATTATGTTACTTAGTTTGTTCGTATGTGTTATTACAGTTACTATCATGTAGCTAATGCTAGCTCCTGCTAACGGTAATGGTAACTTATAGTTCTTCAGCAACTGTAAATACTACCAAAACGTGGCGACACTTACCTGTGGCTCGGGTGCAGTTGCTGGGTCCGGTATGGGTGGGACTGATCCTTTTACGAGGGTCAGTGTCGAGGCAAAGCCAGTTTGTACTGACCCTCGTTAGTGAAGCAGTCCGATGTGAAGTGGTTGGCACACACACACAAACTAACAGGAAGCGTAGCCAGCACGTTGTCATTAAAAATGAAACGCAACCACTGTCTCTTCTGTTGTTCTGTAGCTGGGACAGAATATAGGCACTGATGTTGATTTATACAACCAACAACAGAGCAATTTAAGTGTCTAACTTCGAGCGACGACATTGCGAAACACTGCTATATTACCGCTGGATACACCGAACTTCACCTCAGGGATGAACGCCCCCCCTTTCGGATATCTCCGGGGAGAGGGGGAGTCGGTACGTAACATCAGGAGCTGAATCTGAACAGCCTGTAGGAGCCCAGTTTACCAGTGGGTGGGCTGCAGAGACCATGCAGGAATCGTTTGTTTTCCTCATTCTGGGAGTTGGCAGGCTCAGGGAGGACAAGCTTATATATGTAGAGACCAGAGAAAACATGTTTTTCATAATATGGGACCTTTAATGTTTGACCAGCTGAAACTCCAGACATATCTGAGATTGAAGTCTTTAATATCAGATCAGTCATCTGTACCAAGTTAAACCTACCATGTAATCCAGCTAGTATGTCTTCACTTACGAAAATGTTTTGCTGATTTCAGAGACTAGGGCATACATTAGAAGCCTGTACAGGTATTGTTCTTGTTCCCTGCCACCATCTATTACAGAAGCTAATGACGATTTAAAAATTGCATTTCAGTGTCTATTAGTACAATTGCAAAACCTCAGAGAAACCTTTAATAGAATTTCCAAAGAATGCATTTACAGTTTATGAGCTGTGCTGTATTGATTTATGGTTAGCCCACACAAACAACACTTTTATTTAGAGATTAACTGAACATCTCAGATACGCGCGCACACGAGGGTCTCACACACACACACACACACACACTGCTGGGCCGTGCTTGTTTTTTTAAAACAGTATTTATTACTCTTTCTTTACTCTATCATTCCCATCTCCCTAATCCCTTGACATTATTAAGTGTGTGGTGTGTGGGTGACAGATGAATGTGTGCATAGCTCCATGTTCATACATTGAAATGTACGGTGCTTATAGGTTCATGTGCTTGTGTGAGTGTGTGTGTTTGCCCATATTTGGAATATATTAAGGAGATGCTTGTTTGTGTGTGTGTGTGTGTGTGTGTGTGTGTGCAAGTGTGTTTTCCCATGCTGTTGTTCTAGGTATTAGAATGAAATGAAGTGTGAAATAAGCTTTTCTGTCTCTGGAGTGTAGCTGTGGGAAGTCCCTCCTCAACACATCACACATGTTTACCATCTATCCCTCCATCTTTATACCCTCCCACCTTGCCCATTAGGGCCTCCACTGACGCCAACATTTGATAGTAACAAGGAGGGAATATCATGATGGATATACTGCTGATGAATAGACTTACTGAAGAGAACAGTGGGGGGTTTAGTGGTGATCTGCCTATAAGACAAAAACAAAGGATATGAGGACCTTAGGTACAAATGGCAAGATGTATCCATAGGACACCTGTATGTACGCCATGCAAGGTATTGCTATACCCCAAGAGAGGAAAGGATACTCAACTACGGCATGTCAGTAAAAAAACAAAAAAAACAAGCTAAAACAATGTAAATAGCATAGTGGGCTGAAAGTGACAACAGAAATGCTGACCGAGCACTTTACCTTTCCTAAAGAACCTGACAATTTCTTGCCATGAACTACCACTCATGAAACGTTCAACATTGCCCTTAGAAATGTCTCAGAATTTTCCCTCAAATATTTTTCATTCCAATCGCTCAGCTATGTGGTAACCTTCTCATTGTTGCAATACGTATTGTATTTAATGCTGCAAGAGTGCACATAGACGCAGGTCGCTGCAAGTGGCAAGTCTCTTGAAACTAGGCTGACCTACACAAACTCCACCATTCCTGAAGGATGCAGAAAATCATGGCAGAACCACCTTTAGTAAAGAGTGCAAAATGATCCCTGTTGTGATTTTGTTGTTACAGTACAGACTGTTGTATCAACTAAGAAATTACTGTTTTTTAAAAGATCACATAAATTATCAGAAGGTTAATGACATACAGTAGCGACACTCCTTTTATTAACATCTGCAGTGCATGAAAAAATGTGTAACGAGAAAGGGTTGATCGAATAACAAACAGAGAATTACAACCGAACTCTGCAGTTCTCATGAGGTTTGTGATGATTTTAAGTGTCTTTCAGCTTATTTCTTTGGTTTTCTGGCCAGCAACTTGACTGTTTTGTTCAGACTCTCTGCTCTCAACCATCTTTTCAGCTGCAGGAGTAGTGTTGGGTACTGTTGACATTAGAAATAATACCGGTTCCGATACTGATACCTGGAATTCGATAGTCAGTCAGTCAGTCGTTCTGTTTTTTTTTACTGTAGCATCTTGCTATACTGCATTTAGCTGTTCATGCTGCATTAATAAAATAATAAATTACATAAAATATTAGGCCTGAATTAATATAGCCCTTGAAAACTGCACACAGCACAAATGCAACTGTAAATTCAACTTGAAAACTTCTAATGTGACTTGCAGTCAGCAGCTATAGGTCCATGTCGAGAACATATTAAATACTGCATAACCCTTTTAATACAAGCATACATGTTGGTTTATGTAATAAAAATGTAAAATATACTTTAATCACGATGCTAACCTCTGTTAGCATATTAATAGGAATTCCCATCACGTGTTTGCATCAAGCTAGCAGCCCTGAGCGCTAGAATCAATTTGGGAATCAAAGAATGTGTACTGTAATATTTCCTCATAGACAGTATGCTGTCGGACAAGTTTTGGGGAGACGTTGGTCTCTGTCTTTCTCAACATCACTGTAAAGATGCTCTATCAGGTACCGAAATTTGGCACAGATTGATTAACTCTGTAGTACCGAAGTAATTCGGTCAGTACCCATAAATCTATCCAACCCTGCACAGGAAGGAGCTGTTTCCAGTTAAAATGCTTTAATAAACCGACAGTATGATATCTGTCCCTCGACCAAACTACAGAAAAACAGATTTAGCTTTTAGCTCGTGAATATAGGCCAAATTTTGGTGATGTCCTGCTAACAACAACATTTGCATTTTGGAGATATGAAAAATCTGTTGTCATTTTCAGCCATAACTGAAATGTTTGAAGACATATAGCAAAACACTATGGTGCAACCTATCTGACGTTTCTACTCTACTTGTTTATGCTCTGTTTTGCTTTGCTACTGGATTTGATATCTGCTTAACAGAAACATTTCAGACTAAGAATGCTAGTTTGGGGTAAACTCAAGCAACCTTTTTCTTTAGTCTGCGGCCGAACAGGTAAGATTGGCCGATTTTCCGGTAAGATTGTACGATTGTACGATTGTACGATCTCCAAACAAATGTTAATGAAAGTGTTGTTATAAATTAGATATTAAAGCATCACATATATTTTTCCTTTGGATTTTTTTTTTTGACATTTTCAGATGAATGAGAAATAAACACTTTGATATGAGTGTTTAATGTGATGTGTAAGTTACAAGTTAATGTGTGACGCAGCGGTTGTCTACCCGGAAGTTACTGTAAACAAATATTGTGACTAGTTCTACAGTGGAGCATTTAGTAGCTTAAGAGTCCAATGTTTCCTTCAGGTATTGGTAAAGAGCAAACTAGAGACCATCTTGCAATGAGTGCCAGTCCAACCACAAAGCCTGTCAACATGTTGACGTGTTCCAGCCCATGAGCATTCAGTCTCCATTGCTACATTATTAAATGAGTACTCAGTCCTCTTGGGTCAGACCACTCCCATCTTTGAATTCGCCCTTCACAACAAGAGTGGCAGCTCCTCAAGAGATTAACTTGGAGGCTTCAACCATCTGAACTGGACAGTTTTTCTTCATGGAAAGAAGAGCAAAGAACAACCCTATCGGCTTTTCTACCACGTCATACAGGGTCTTGATCTGATCTGACAAAGTTAGCCCTGGATGGATGTGGATAGACAGGTGGTTCAAATCGCACTTTCCAAACAGTTTCCAAAGCCGTCTTCTCAGGTGGCTCTGTGTAACAAAACATCTGTCAGGTCAGGTTAGCCAGAGACAAGACTCCAGATGAACCCTAACAACGCTCTGTGTCCTTCCGTCCTGGTCCTTGAGGTCTTATGTCCTGCATGTTTAGATATTTCCCAGCCCCAGCACGCCCAGTTCAAAAGAATTTGCCATAATCTGACTTCAGCAGAGCTTGACGACGACCTGATCACATGAAGCAGGTGTATACGTATGTGGTCATTTTGTTGAAGAGGAAAGGCTTGGTTATAAGTCAGCTGTTCAGGTTTTGCCCTAGCATGGTTGATAACAGAACTTGTATTGTCATGAGTGATAAACCCTCAATGTTGAAGTATTTTTTACACGTTTTGGAGGAAATTAATAATGACAATAGCATGATTTGCCTTGAAAAATTCTTTAACTCCGGCTGCAGTCAGTTCTGCCCACGTGAGTTAACTGCCTGTTGTATGCTTGTCATTTCACTACTGCATAGAATAAGATGTGCGGTAACTAATTCTCAGTCATTTTGCGAGTAGCTAAAAGTGTTTGTTGTGATGCTGAGAGGTTTGTTCCTTTGTGAAGTCACTGCAGTAACATGTACTTGGCACTCAAATGAAAGTAAAGAGCTGAATGGAGAAAAATACCCCGGAGTTCAGCAGAGACATTGAGCAGTATGAGTCTGACATCGTTAATATCAGTGCCTTTTTATTTGGCTTTAAACAGTGGTGCACCCATTGCTTTCCAGGGTGCCATCTGTTCTGTTTGGAGGAAAAGGTAAAGATATCGTCTCTGATTCCTATGCAGTAAGGTTTTCCTTTGAATTTAGGTCCTTAGATCAGCAACAGTTTAACAACATGATCCCAACGTTTCTCCAGTGAGAAAAGCAGCAAAATCCAATCAAATCATGCAAGAATATTACAATAACAGCTATTGAGACATCGTAATATGGAAGTAAAAGTACAGAACTGTTGCCACTTACACCCCGGATTGCAATTTCCAGCCAGTATGTGGTAATGTGTGCAGTGGATTACATTTTTAATCCCCAACCGTGTCCCTTAGGGCCGGTGCTCCAACCCAACACTGGATCTCCATTAGTCAAAACCTCCAGAGGAACGTCATGGCCTCACCTTGCCCCAAGGCTCTGCTCCAGTTTTCATTTATTGGCAGAGGACAGACAAAGACACTTGTCAGCATCAGCACACACAACACATAACCATTCAAAACAGTGGGTGGGTGGAAGGTACTTTTTTTTTTTAAATCCCAAAACAAAAAGGAAACTGCCTCTCTCTACTCAATCTCAGTGTTTTTGAAAAAAAAAAAATATTAATATCCATGATGCTGCAGGGAGAATGTTACCTGCCAACGAGCCCACGTTTTTGCTCAGGCAACTGCAACACACTCCTAATCTGAATTTGGATTCATGCTAATGAACACAGTGTGCAGATGGGAGGTGACAGGGCTGCAAATTATTAATTTCCACTCTGATGCACAATACCTAAAGTCAGCCTGCCACTGATAAATTTATCAACATCAGACACTACAAATTTAAAACCCCGGCGACTCACACTTTTTCTCCCATGTCTTTGTTTCCTCTCCTCCGTTGGCGTCTACCCCTCCTCACCTCTCCTCCTCCTCCTCGTCCTCTCCAGCTGTTAAACCAATTAAATGCTCACAGAGGGTAGACTGCCCACTCTCCTGTTGAGAAAAATACATGCAATAAAAGCATTCTCTGCGCACAGCTATTGTGCGACGGCAATGCCGCCATCTTTAATTATGGCCTACGCCCCCACCCTTCTCCTCACTGAATAGAAGTGGGCTGTAGGTACAGACAGCCACTGGCACTGGATCAGGTTTTTGTGTTTTGTGTTGAGCGAGCGACTAAAAGGAGGTGAACTGGTGGATGGTGCCGAGGTTGCACTGCAGAACGGTTTTTGAATAGCTGATCGCAGCTTGAAAACTTGGGTGTTAGACTGTTTTAGAGAAAGCGAAATGGTTGAAAACCCTTCAGAGAAAATACAGTGAAGAAAGTATAATCATAGGTAAAATATTTGTGTGTACAATTTGCACTCTGACTATACCAATCTGTGCAACAAAATGGAGTCCGTAAAGGGGAATTCAGGAAAAGAAGAGTGATACAGAGTGTGTGGGAGTGAAAGAGAGCGAATGGATGTAGGAGATTGAGAGAGGAGAGACAAGGTTAACTGTCAGTTTTATAGCTTGGTGAAAAAAAGAAAGGGCATCAGTAAAAGCTTAGAGCTGGAGACAGAAACACTGTGGAAAAAAAAGATGTGGTGGGGTGATGGTGTGGTGGTGGGAGGGGGGGTCTACAAGAGCGATAATATCAGAAAGAGAAAGGCAAATGGGGGCGTAGAGAGGCCCGTGCTCCTCCCAGTGCCCTGTGCCTTGAGGGGGGACCCAGGGCAGGTCTGGGGAATGTGAAGCATGACGGGGGGAACAAAGCCGACTACTGTCCCCCAGAGAGAGGCCTTGTTCTGGGCCAGGGGGGTACAAGAAGTCAGCCGCTTAAATGTATGAATGGATGGATGGAGGGCTGACCGGCTGTCTGGGTGGATGTTGGTTCCCCCGTCAGGCAGGCTGGTTGTCCTGCTTGCCCACAGAGCAGGCATGTAAGGGAACCAGGGCAGGTCCAGGGAATGCAAGGCATGATAGGGGAACAATGCCAGCTACTGTCCCCTAGAGAGAGTTCCTGTCCTGGGCTGCAGGGCACGAGGAGTCAGCCTCTCTGGATTGATGGGGAGATGGATGAATAGACGGTTGGTCAGATTGCTGATTGACAAGAAAGAAGGCTGATGATGTTTGATTGAATAACATGTACGACAGCTGGATCTTTTTGACTCAAATCTTACAAAATCTTATGAGCTAAGCAATTCATTTAAGCTCTTAAGATGTTTTACACTGAGACTTGGGGTTTTCTCAAGGGATTGTAAATCAGGTCGGCTGTTTCTCAACTTTAGACTGAATAGGTATTCAAAACACATTTTATCATTGTAGCCTTTAGGCCCATCTATCTGCGGCGTATATGTGCCCTGATGTGATGACAGTGAACGCGTCAGAGTACGATCGAGTAAAGCCTGCGCGGTCTCAGTCTGCAAGTGGAAATTTGGATTCAGCCAGTGTCTGCCCACATGGCCAAAGATGGACTGTTCAGGAAAGACACACTTTTTTTATCATACTGATATTTAAACAGATAGTATTTGTGATTTTTAAGGCATTTTCTTTTATCACTGAGAGAATTAATGAGTGAATTGAAAGCAAGTCATTTCTCTGCTGCAACCATATGGGATCAAATGCATTGTACGGCATTCAAAGAAGTGTATTGTGCACACATGCATACCCAAATACACAGAAATTTGATTCCATGTCAAAAAAGTTCACTCCCTCTAACTTCTTGTCTCTAACTCCCCTCTGTTGTAACTACGCAACCGGCTGAATGCGGGACTGTAAGCATATTCATATAGGGTTATTCAGTACGTGGGACTGAATGCAGAACCCACTGCAGGACTGAAAGTAAATGTAAAACTCATTGTAAGGTTGAATAATGTAGAAGGGAAAGAAGGACTGAATAACACAGTAGTGCCAGCAAACTATAGTCATTTTGACAATACAGCTCATTATTCTAGAAACACCACATGCTTCAACTGCCAGCCCACGGTTCTTTACCATACTGCTGTGAAAAAGGCCATTATTATTTTTATGAAATAATAAAATCATATGGATGAAATATGGTGAGAGAAAGTATAAGAGATGACACTCCTTTGTTCCAACAGCTTTAATCCATCTGACCATTCATTTACTAAAATGTTTATATCCTGTTCAAGGTTGCCGTGGGCTGGATATTATCAATACACTTGGTTGAAGGCAGGAAGGCTACAGTCTGTACGGATCAACAATAAATCACTGGGCTAAGTCACGTAAAGTCATTTAACTAAAAAAGACCATTAAAAAGCAACAAGAGCTGACTGGAGTGTTTTTACCAATTTGCAATGAAAGGTTACAGTAGCACATGTGCAAAATTAAGTATCACAGATAGACAGTTGAAATAAATTAAAATGTCTTTGAGAAGGGACTTTTCAATTGTGGGGGCATCTCTGTTATCAGGGGGGAAGTTGTTCACAGTCCAAGGCCCACAGCAGTTAAGGCTCAATGCTCCTCGCTGCCAATAGCTTAAGGTCAGATCATCTCAGGGATGTGGAGGAGGCCTTGGCAGTAGTGTAAAGGATAGGTGGGTAGGTTGGTGTTAGCAATAATGTGGGTTAACATAAAAAAAGTGTATTTTGCTTTGCTTTGGCCCTCTATCTACGCCATCACAAAAAGGATCTTTCAATATGGTCTCCTAAATGGTGATATTTGAAAACAGCCCTTTATGGATGACTTTATTGAAATAAAAGAGCCTTTCAGAAACAGATTCAAAAGTGTTATTATCTTGTGACAAACTTTGCACAAACATGGCATGGTTATGTCTGCTTTTCTGCAATGTTACGAAGCCAACACTGTGCTGCAAAGATTAAATTGAGAAATCCAAGATGTTGATTCATGGTGATGAACAATGTTGGCTCTCCCCTCTCCCCACAGCTTTCTGACATTTCAATCAAGAGGCTGCGTCCAACGATGTTTGTAACTCCCCAATCCAGTGAGCAAGCCTACTTCACATAGTGGTTGGCCAGGTTTGTGAAGCTGAGATGGTGAGCAGGGTCAGAAGTTATCTCTGCAGCTGTCCTTGGTCATTCTTCACACAACTCTTTGCGCCATAATTTGTGTGTATGAGTGTGCACCATTAACCCAATACTGTAAATGGCCAGAATGTTAGGATAGCTCAAAAAGCATAGGGGGCAGCATAACTGCTTAGTGCAGCTCACTATAATGGACTGGCTATTAGCTGAAGCTATCGTTAGCAGTTATCACTAACTGCCATGCAAGCTGCTGTTAGCAAGTAGCTAAGTGTGCCTTGGTTCTAAGTCACCCTATTAGCTGAGTGAACACAGCTGGACACCAGACTTGGACTGAATTGTGCAGCAGTTCTGAACTGGACTATGACTTCGGGGACAAAAAGACACAACAGGAGTGAACAGTAGAGGCATGGGTAGGCGAAACCAAATAATACAAGGCCAATATCACCAATATAGATACTGATACTTTTTCTTTAAAAAGAAAACAGCGTTTTTTTTAAGGCAAATACCAAAATAATTAGGTCTATAGCCCATGAGAGACTCCACGTAGCCATATAAGAATCAAACATCTTTCATAGTTACACTAAAAGGAGGGGCCGGCTCTTGACATAGGCCATATAGTAGATCCACTAGAGCGCCACATGCTGGAGGAGCACAGTAGCCCTGGCCTGCATTCAGCACTGACTCTGCTGAAAGTGGGAGGGGTCAGAGAGAAAGAGAGTGGCAGGCCTGACTGACAGGTGTCAAGAGGCAGGTTATTGGGTTTCTATTTTTACATTTCAAGGTCCGAAAACGGAGGAAAGAGAAGGGAACCTAGATGGAGTTGAACATCAGCATTGAGCTTAACGGTGTGCAGAGCTGGAATATTTTCACAATTTACCACATGAATTGAGCGTTTATTTCAACCAAATGAGACGTGATTGAGGAAAAGACAAACCAAGACTGTTTTGGTGACTTTTATTTTGTTGATGACGAGTTTGAATGAGGTGTGTTTTATGACGAATTTCAGGAGGTATTTTTATATGTTTTTTTTATATATTTTAAGCTGGTTAGCATTCCAACTTCACGAGTCATCTCTACAACACCGTACATTGACGTCTTTGAGATAACATCAATGTGTGTTTCTTCATATTCATTTGATGATGTTAGTCCATTTTTTAAGTGTTTCAATTCTGGCTGTATCTTACAAATCACTCTTTCAAACGGTTAGCACATCTCTGCCAATTCTGTGATGTCAGGCATTATGTTCTGCCTTCAAGTGTCGCCATTCAGAACAGGTAGAAGTACTTGCCCTTTGACATAGTCAGACAACATGTGGGACAAACTAGTTTGTTTTCAAAGCCTTTATCCATAAATTGTCTCCAGGTTACAGGGTAATACTAGAGGGTATTTTACATAATTTGATACTGAACGAGTCCTTACAGCTTTCTAGGGCCCTATCCCATTTCCAAGTATTACCCTTACACCTTGTTTCAGAGTGATCCTTTTGCCCCTCAGAATAGAGTTGCAAGGGGTAGTGGTTCAAATCTCCCACTATGGGTGGAACAACCCTTCAAGATCCTCACACATCATTAGTTAACTTTGATGGTGTTTACCTTATGATACTTCACACTATTGATCAATTGATCAAATGAAAAAGAACATCGGCTCCTACCTTTGCAGTCTACACTGATATCAGACGAGCAGTTTTACTATTATTTATTTTTTTATAATCAAAAACTTGCTTATTAGTGCCTCTTGTAGTTAAAGGAGGAAAATACCCCCATTACAACTACAATTCGTACCAAGTGATTATTTCCATTTTGTGATTTATATTGATTTGTGTGGATACTATTGGCTTTTCTCAGGTATAATACATTCTATGAACTGTGTAAAAATGGGAAAGAGACAAAAATCTCCTAAATGCGGACATGAATACTCCCGCTGTTGGTGGAGTGCATCATCACAGAACAAAAGAAATGAAATAGCAGAAGCACAGCGAGAGAGAAGCAGGGGCTTCTTTGTCTCAGACTATATCTATAGGCTGAAAATGTATGCAATTAATACTAAATTGAGCCGTGAACACAACTCCGGCTTTCTTCTCCATCCAGTTGGACTAACCACCTTTCACCAAGACCGGAGAACTTCAAGCAAATTGCCAGTGTTACCATGGTTATCACAGGTAATTCCAGGTTATTAATGCCTAATGTGCCAATCACACTGTGGTATGTCACCCCTTCATTATCCTACCCAGATTATTTTCTCTCTATCCTTTTCTTGTTTTATTATTGTTCGCAATCCCTCACTCATCCCCACCGATTCACTTTCCCTTATGTCTCTCTGTATTTATTCAGGGTGTTCTTAAAGCACTGTGATTTGAGCTGCTGTGATTGAAATTGGAGCTGGGGAAAGAAAGAGGTAGTTCAATGATTGCATAAAGAAAATCAAGGTTTTTTTCTGTTTTTTAAGAACATGAAAGAAATAACAAACAAACAAGCAGTTCTGGGTCCATTTCATAATGTCATTTACAGTCGACTAGTTGACAGATAGGAAACTGCTGCCGGCACAGAAGTTGATTCTGTGTTCTAAAAGCCAGTGTTAGAACATTTGGTGAAATGAACAGAAACTCAGAGCACAGGTTTCATGTTGTGACAGAGTAAATCTTGTCGATATCTTGACTTTACTGGATGCAGCACAAGTCAAGTAAGTTCAGAAAGTTACAGAATTTCTAGAACTCTAGGAGATGTCTCATTTTTAGGTCGTCTAAAATGTGACAAAGACCCTAAGGCCAGTGTTTCCTCTGTAGGCATTATACTGGATTTTCAGCGCCATCAAAAAAAAAAAAAAGACATGATTTTTGTAGGTTTAATATCATGGGCGAATGGCGAATTTAAGTTGCACACAGTGAAAGCACAACACCTTAAGTTATCTTGAAATCGATTATTATTGTCATTACTGCTATTTGTATAATTTCTATAAGTCACCGTTTAAGTCGTGTGACTGAAATCCTCGTCATCTTATTCAAAGGCTGCAACAGGCGACTCATCAAAGCCAGATGTGATGCAGACAACAATATCTGTATAGTTAGGCAGCCTAACTTAGGCTATAATAAAAACAAGTACCAAATAAATATCCTTTAGATCCTTTATTAACAGTCTCTGATTTTACTGTTTACTCCATGTCGTGAGCGAATTACTGCCCTTGTTGGATTAACGTTAAGTTACATTCATTAGACCCCAGGTGCTAGCTTGCATTAAAAGTTCCTAGCAGCTAGCTAGCTGCTGTCCACAGGCAAAACGCTACTCTACGTAGCCACCGGGGTGAAGTTAGTTTCAGGTTGGATATTCGGCGGATATTCACTCGGGTCCAGCCGCGACATTACTATGGTTCACCCAGTGTCAGCAGCAGGAGGACAGTGAGCTCACCTTCCAGAGCCTCGCACTGAATCGCTGGAAACTGATTTAGGGACTGTCATTAAGTTACTTTGCATAAATATATTAATACAAAACAATTACATTTTTTTTCAATATCTTCTATGTCATGCGACCCTGTAACTCCAAACCAGCAGCAGATTGTATTAGTAAACTGGACGAATGAGACCTATTTTTATTGTATTTTAGTGCTTCCTCTATTTTATATGAATATTAACATGCAGAAATTATTTTATTTTTTTTGTCAATAGCTTCCATGTCATGTGGCCCACTGACTTCAAACCAGCAGTATATAAGCAGCAATATTTAAAATAAATTAGATTCAACAAATACACTTTATTTTTTTTATGTATTAGTTTTTTTTTAAGGCTTATGATAAATATCAAAGAAAATTAAGCTGAAAATTAATACAAATTATGAACTTTGATTCTGCCCAGTTCAAGGCACATTTGTACAGTGATCTGGTCTCAGCAGATGCCTTGAATCTGTTAATTGTTGTGTCATTTTTAAGAATGAGACTAATTTTGTAAATCTCAATCTGTCAATTTTTTTTTTCGAAAATTCTCACCAGTAGTCACCATTTAAAGGGTTAGGGGTTTAAAGGGTTTAAAGGGATTTTTCAAAATGTTCTTCCAGGGGGGCATGCATAATTAGTATAATTAATTTACAGTTGTTCAAATTTTATGATGAACAGTTTATGAGTTATTTCCAAAATAACTGTTGTAATTGTGCTACTTCGATTGTATTTTGATGTGTTAGCTCATTCTTCAATAGCTGGTGTTGTCTTAACGGCAATAGCGATTTACTTTTGTCAAAAATCCTTCATGTTTATTCATTTTCCTTGTTAACCAGGCTACATTATGAATGAATAAATAACCTTGTTGGTGTATGACCCACTGTAATGTCTTAAACAAAACAAAAGTAATGTCAATTTAAAAATTCTGAAAGGACCAACATGACCACCAAATTCTCCAATCCCAATCCTGTCGAGCATCCGTGGGACGTGCTTGAACACGATTGGTATATATATATATATATATATATATATATATATATATATATATGTATATATATATATATATGCTTACCGTAAGAACAATGCTTTCCATGACTAGCTTGTTCACTAGCTACTTAGTTAGCCACTTATAATGCAGAGCATCTCAAATAAACAGCATTGCTCTTTTGTTGAAGCAGGAAAAAGGCCCTATGTTTATATTCAGTGTCAAAGCAGGAAGTGCTTTGAGTGACACTGCTATGCACGCAGCTGCTTGTCCCCAGGCTTCAGTGTGATCCAGTCCATTAAGATTTGGTAATATGTTGGAACCCTCAAAGTATGTATATAACAGCTTAATCATTTTGTGTCACTTGCGGTCATTTTGCAGTGCAGAGGTTCAGAAAAATCAACCTAGATCCAAAAAAATCAGTGGCTTTTTTGCTGTGTATTATTTGCTTTGTGTGTGGAAAATACTGATGAGCGAATTAATCGCCCAAGAATTGTCAGGAGGTGTAAAGCCTCCACACCTGTGGACAATTTAGAATTACTTGTGAAGTTACGACACAATTGCCAAAATAAATGTTAGCTTTGTAGGTTTCTGCAAAACCATGGATACATTTAGACTCAGAGATTATCTTTGTTACAACTTTACGTTTGTTTAGGTTTAACTTTCCATGTCTCTCTCGTCACAAAGCTGTGCTTATGCTCTGGCTAGGTATAGGCACAAAAAAACACTTGGTTAGGGTTAGGAAAACATCTTGGCTTGGCCCAAAATACCTGTTTTGGTTGACATGATCACAGGTGGAGATGGTCCGACTTCCCATGAAAAAAGCTGGTGTAGGTCATCTCAAATTGAAAAGATTCTCAGGTCTCCCAGGTAATAGCACCACCTTCCCTTCTACCTCCTGGTATGAACGATGGCTAATGAGCATATAATGTGAACATGATGCGCCACATTTGGTACAAATACTGTATCAACTATGGACATATCTGGGAACTGCAGAAATGGTAATTACTAACATTATATCCTGGGGCCAGGGCTAAAACCTAACCTGCATGTCTTTGGACTGCTGAAGGACAGTCAACACCTCGAGGAAACCAAGTAGGCAGACAAACTCAGTGGATTTGGTCCAGGTGAGGTGGTTAGCTGTGTGGTAAAAGTCACCTTGAATTGACAAATAGTTTCTGTAAATGTTGGGAAATATGCAGTATTACTGAAGTAAAATTACAAACAGACATTGGTGTAGGTCAAACAACTGCGTTATTTCTCAAAGTTCAGCCATTAATAATCTAGGTGTCACTTTTGATACTGCACTCTCTTTTGATCAGCACATCAAAGAATTGACCAAGATCGACTTCTACCACCTGCGCAATATTATTAAAATTAGGTCCTTCCTGTCCAATGCGGATGCAGAGATCCTGATTCATGCCTTTGTTTCGTCTAGGCTGGATTACTGCAATGCCTTATTTTCAGGCCTTCCACGTGAGAGCACTAAAAGTCTTCAGCTGATTCAGAATGCTGCAGCCAGAGTCTTAACACGTACAAGAAAATGTTATCTAGTGCTGTCAAAGTTAACGCGTTAATAACGCGTTAACGCAACGTCCTCTTAAGGCCGTTAATTTTTTTAAAGCGCGATTAACGCTCAGTATATTTAAAAAAAAACAAAAAAAAAAAAACGCGCATTGTATGATTTACGGCCATCGGCGGCACCCGTAGTCTTGATACAGAGGGTGGCAGAAGAATAAGAAAGGGAATCAGAAGAAGAAGAAGCAGGGCTGGCGGTTCGTTAAAAACACGGCAGACTGAAAAGCAGCACTTGCTGCAAACTCCTCATCTCTGCTGTCACTCACGGTGGCGCACATTTGTTTCTCCATCGCCCTGATCATTTTGCGGGACACTCTCTCGTGGCGTGCCCGTTTGCTGATAACTCATCCCCCCATGTTTATCTCAGGCTCCTCGCTAGCCTTCTTCCTCCCTCCAGCAGGCAGCCTGGCCCTGTTGCTGTCCTCCTCGGCCAGACGCTGAAGCTCCGTTTCTCTCACTCTCTTGGGGTCAACAGAGAAACGTCTAGCGGCTGCTTCTCCCGAGTTTTCCGCTGAATATATCACGACAGAAAGTTTGAATTTCAAGTCGTACTTTTTATTGTTTTGCTGCACCGGAGCCATGGCGATCATCAGTGTGATACTGACTGACAGAAAGCAGCACACTGCGTGAAAAAGGCGAAGAAGAAATACGTGCAGTGTCAGTGGACACCACTTGCAAGCCAAACAGACGGCAGATACAGAGAGCCCGTCGCCCCCCTCGCCAAAAGCAGACAACCCTAGATTTATTTTCCTGCATGATTTGAAGTGTTGAATAAACATTTTCATAATGCAAGCATATTTGACCTTTCTTATGTTGTTAAAAGTATTAAGAACATGAAAAAAATACATTAAGGTACATTTAGAACAGAAAAAAATGTGCCAAAAAAATTGCGATTAATTTGCGATTAATCGTGAGTTAACTATGGACAAAATGCGATTAATCGCAATTAAAAAAATTGATCTTTTGACAGCCCTAATTTTATCATATTACACCAATCTTAGCATCTCTGCACTGGCTCTCAGTACATCTAAGATCAGACTGTAAGGTGCTCCTGATGACATACAAAACTGTACACGGCCTTGCCCCATCGTACATGTCAGATCTCATTACACCATATATTCCAACTCGGGCATTGCACTCTCAAAATTCAGGGCTCCTGATGGTTCCCAGGATTAAGAAGAAGTCAGCTGGCTGCAGGGCTTTTTCCTCTGGAATAACCTCCCAGCTGACATCAGACAATCTGGCTCTGTTGACGCCTTTAAATCTAAACTCAAAACTCACTTAGCCATTGATATCAATTGTAAGTTTCTTCAGTGGGTAGGTGTCAGTCTCGATGTGTTCCTATAGTAATAGATTTACATTGTGCTGCCGACGAGAAACAATGTGTTTATTCTGATCACTACCGCATTTCTCTAACCTTTGTTTTTGTTTTCTGTTCCCACAAGCTGCAAGCTGTGTCACTCTCTACACTCTCTATAGCTTCCTCTTCCTCTTCCTCCTCTTCTCTCTCCTCCTTCTCTTTCTCCTCCTCCCCTCTTTCATTCAGGCTCCCTTCTGATGGACCACGGCCCCCTGGGACCATCTACCGTTTCCGGGCTCCTGCTGCCTTGAAATACTGACTGATCTGGATCGTCACACCCCGGGCTCTGCTGGATCATTGCTCTCCTCTGCTTCACTATCTCCTCATATCTTTATTTCTGTAAATCTTGATGCCTCTCTCTGTCTATTACTAATTAACTTGTGTGGCCTGCCCTCTTCCAGGTCACCATGGTGGACAGGAGGTCGTGTGGCTCGGGCACCACTTGGTGAGGCCTCATCCAGCTCAGTTGTCTCCTGGATCCACTCACTTTACATATAACTTGCATCAGACTTTCTTTTAATGTAACTTGTAAACTGTGATTTGCTGCTCTTTTCTGTACACGCGACATCTATTGCATGTCTGTCCGTCCTGGAAGAGGGATCCCTCCTCTGTGGCTCTTCCTGAGGTTTCTTCCATTGTTTTTTTTTTTTACCCTGTTAAAAGGGTCTTTTTTTCCATCAACATTCAAAGGGTCAAAGTTTTTCCTCACTCAAATCGAGGGTCTAAGGACAGAGGATGTTGTTTACTGTACAGATTGTAAAGCCCATTGAAGCAATGTGATTGTGATTTT
Organism: Diplodus puntazzo; assembly: GCA_963678695.2. Taxonomy (NCBI): domain Eukaryota; kingdom Metazoa; phylum Chordata; class Actinopteri; order Spariformes; family Sparidae; genus Diplodus; species Diplodus puntazzo. The sequence goes on along the minus strand of OZ023166.1, from coordinate 25,033,710 downwards.
GGGCTATATAAATAAAATTGATTTGAAAATGTTCAGCAATTAAAAAAATCATCTTTCTTTCTTTTCAGCTTCTTCATACATTCAGCCTCATGACCAGCTGGAGAAACTGTTCAGCTATCAAACTGTTAACCTTTTTAAGCTCTTTCAGCTCTCTTACTTTTCAGCTTTTGCAGCTCTTTCAAATATTCATCCTTCTGCCTTTTCAGCTTTTTCCATACATTCATCTATATGAGCAGCTAGAGAAACTGTTCAGCTATAAAAATGTTCAACCTTTGAAGCTCTTTCAACCCCCTCCTCTTACAGCCTTTCAGCCTTTTAAGCTTTTCCAGATATTCATCTTTCTGCTTTTTCAGCTCCTTCAAACATTCAGCTTTATATTCAGCTAGAGAAACTATTTCGGCTATCAAACTGTTCACCTTTTTCCAATATTCATCTTTCTGCATTTTCAGGTTTTTAATACATTCGGCTTTATATTCAGCTATATAAACTGTTCAGCTATCAAAATGTTCACATTTTTAAGCTCTTTCAGCCTATAGATGTTTAGCTTTCAATTCCTTTCAGCTTTTTCAAACATTCAGCTTCATGTTCAGCTAGAGAAACTGTTCAGCTACCAATATGTTCAACTTTGTTAGCCCATTCAACCTATTACTTTGTAGCCTTTCTGCCTTTTCAGCTTTTGAAAAATTCAGCTTTTTCTGCAAATTCCTGACCATTCAACCTTTAGTTTTAAGCATTTTTGGCAGTACATTCAGCAGATTTCCAATATCACTTCAGCCTTTAGCATTCACACTGTATTTTCACAGAAAATGCAATTTTTCTAGTTTGAACTACTACGTGCGTTTTTGTGGCAGTCATATCGTCAGTGGTGAAAAGTTAAGGTTGAGTTTGTAGTTCCTGCCTGATTTCTTATGTGAAAGACGGGACATGAGAGATTTCATAAAGGTACAATTGATTTCATGGGGCGCAGTTATTTGCTTTGCCTCCTTTTAGCTCCTCTTCTCTTTTCTAGGTTTTAACAGACATACAACTGTCGATCAAAACAATGGCAATTTTTAAGTGTAAGTCTTCAATAAAACATTATTTTCATATCATAATTTTGTATGACTTTTCCTAATTTCATATTGGCTTTTTGTAGTCATTCAATCGCTTTAAGGATGTAATAGTTTTTATATATATACCTAAGCAGTGAGGTGATTTTGAACAGTAACAGTATTTGAATTTATGACTGCTACACAAAAGCTATGGCCATAATGCCCTATATGTATAGTGTATTATTCAATTCATAATTACATGAATCATTCTTTGTATTTGTTGGTTGCAAAGGAAAAGGATATGCCTAACCTGAAAGTATATTTTTTTTATACTAGTATTGTATCAAAGTTTAACATTTTAGGATCGTGACAGCCCTATCTGAACCATCTTGACACATTTTAAAACCATTTGTTGAAGTGGAAAGAATACATGGTTATTTGTCTTAGCACCTCTCATCTTGATATTTTCATAAATGAACTATCTCTGTTCTTTCATATGTCTTGCTTCTTCAGAAGACCATCATATTTACTCCTCGAAGCAGTTCACCTCCCCATAGAGAGCTTTGTATCTTCTTCAGGTACACAGTAGGTAAGCCCTTAAATAAATTGGACTAATGTAAATGTTTTAGAACTTTTTGCAAGAGCATCTCTCTCTAAATATTCTTTAAATTGTGTTGCTTTGTGTTTCTTCCTCAGAAGACCATCAGATCTATTCCTAATTCTCCTACCTGTACAAAGTTCTGTGTCTCATCCAGGTACACAGTAGATAAGCTCTTAAGTAGTTTTAACTTAAATAGTTTTGTCGTTCATTCTTTACCATCTCAGCCACACCAAAATCCTTGACAAAAACACCAGAACACCAGAGCTGCTGTTCTGCTACTACATTGATAGGTTAGTTTATGTTAAGTCTGTCTGATGGCAAGGTAAAACAGTAATTATTTTAAATATAGCATACACTTACAGTGATTTTGATTGTTTAGGTGGGCCTGTTTTTTAGGTGGCTTAAACAACATATTGCTTCAACTGAGAATCCACATAGCTTTATCCACAGACTACAAATTTCGAGGTTTGATTTTGGTTTTGAGATGGGTAAGATGTCCTTCAACCTCTCTGGGTAATGTGTATTGCTACTAAGCAACATTTATCCATGACTCTCAAAACCAGCTGAAAAAAGGAAGAAAAGTGGCTGCGTGGTAGTCTACTAGCTGGATGATACTAGTCTGTGTTTGAGGGGCAGGACTTAGTGAAGGGTCAGTAAGGTGGATATTATAATTAACATTTTTGTTATAAAAAAAAGTTTTCAGTAATTTTCAGCTTTTCACTTAATTTTAAGGTCGAATTTTTTGTTTTGTTTTCTGTTCTATTGAATAGGTAATGCAGACCCACAGTGATAATGGTATTGTAAGTTTGGAGTGATATTGACTGCAAGATTAATTTTTTCATTATTCACGCTCGGACCCATGTGCCTCTGTAGTAAAGAAAAGAGATGTGACTCTGAGATGCCTCATTGAGGATATGGGGGAGAGTGGAGAGAAGCTCATCTCTGACTACCACATAAGTATTTTATAAGAAGAATAGTTTCACTTTTTAGGAAATGCTCTTTGGTATTAATTTCATATATGTGTGAGTTTAGGATGGAGCTGGAGGTGAGGCTTGATTAGCCTATCATAGAATAAATACCGGAAACAGGAGAAAGGGCTAGTCTGGTTCTGTCCAAAGTTCAAAGAGACACCTACAAATACCTTTATCTCTCTTAATATTTGTTATAAATAGTCTATAGGCTACCAGCTATCATACTGTCCACATCATGCTGTACTGTGTATAATCTCAAGTAATATTCTGCGTTCTTAACTAACCAGATGTCCTGCTGAAAATATAACATTGTTTCAAAACATCAGAACAAGAGAGGTGTACAGAAGATGTTGCATGGTTACCAGTTAAAATAAAAAGGTATTGTGATAAGTTGACACTCGCTCACTTAAAAAACATAGCAGGAGAGTGCCAGCGCAAGAATATTCTCAAATCATGGCAAGGGCCTTTATTTGCCTCTCCTACAAGAGGGTACAGGCCTTTTATTATAAGCCTGATGTGGTGCACTTGAAAAATGTATGAAGTTTATTGTACCAGGTCTCAAACAAGGGCTGTTCTTGAATATTCAAAGTGGTCTCCACAGATGTCATGTTGAATGATTATCTGAATTTCATTACGTAACTATCACCAACAAGTGAGACAGTTTGTCTTAATTATTCTTCATACAGGGGACAACAGAGAGCAGTGTGCATGAGGACCTGAAAACGAGTATGGTGATCTATGCTTGTTGTGAGCCAGATGCAGTGGGCATCATCATTGAGGGAATCCCAGTGCTTACTGATCTTGGCAATGTTAAGATTATATACACCGTAAAAGACACAGTACTATGGAGTTCTAGTACTGTAAAAGTGTTCTAAGTAAATAAATGTTGGAAACAAATACCTCTTTCGTTTTGTTAAATTTATGTCAGAGCTAAGTAATTATTTGAAGCAGAGTGCACTTTTAAAACGGAAAGGAAAAATTGGACAAAATGAATAAGATTGAATATCATTCAAATCAAATTATTAATTTTTCTTTTAAATTTTTCTTAATTTAATGAACTTCAATTTGGTTAATATGCTGACCTTTTTTTTTTTTTTTTTTTACAGTGGTTTAACTCAATTTTTTGGCTTTTTCTCGTACACTATACTTCATATTTTAGCTTTCAGTAAAATGCATATTAGTGATTTTTCCCAACTTTAAATTACAAGTTCACTAAACTTCCAAAAAGTGCTTGGAAAATGTTGCCTCATTTTTTTAAAGTAATATCTGAGGAACAGTTTTTGTGTCTTTAGAGCACTTTCAAGTAGCACTGGGACATAAAAAGTAGTTTCTGTGGATTGGCAGTTCATGTTATAGATTGGCTCCAAGTGTGCTTGAAGGTGACCGATTACAAGAACAGAAAGAGAAACACAACAAGGAGATGTTAACAAGCAATTTCTCTCCACTTCTGGTTGCCTAGATGGAGACCAATCAGAATGAGGCAGAATGGCCAATCAGAAACAGTAGCCTTGGAAATAGCCAATTAGGCCTGTTTGTCTGTGAGCACAAAGGAAATGATATTGCACAGTGATTGCGCCAGTGCTGAGCTACACAAACACACTCAAATGACACCTTGCTTGTTGCCTTCCAACCCTAATTTTCCAGGAGTGAACGATCTTGATTGCATCGGTGCCGGCAAGAGCGGACATCTCATTATTACACCAAAACAATCGCCACCTCAGAGGCAAAAAACTGAGATTTTGTTTTCATTAGGGAGCCATTGAGTCACCAGCTCTTAAGTCAAGGCCAGCACACAGACACACACACACACACACACACACACACACACACACACACACACACACACACACACACATGCACTGAGGCTCTAGTCTGGCAATTTTATTCAAAAGATTTGTACCTTACTCCAGTCCACTTAATGAAGCTGTAAATTTAGAGACATGAGAGCCTTTACAGTGCTCCTCTGAGAGCTGCTACAATGATCCTGGGACTGAGCTGGTTAATTAACTGATTATTTGCTTGGCTTGAAGCCACAGAGAAATGGGGTAGATGTGGAGTGAGACAAGATGGGGAGAAAAACAGAGGACATGAGGGGAGAGGACAGAGGAGAATGAAAGTACAGAGTCAGATAAAGGAAAAAGGGACCGCAGAGGAGAATCAGGAAAGTACATAGTGAGAAAAGAGCGAGATGAATTAAAGGAGAGGTACACAGAAAATGAAAGTGGGAAAGAGAAGGACAAGAGATGATGACAAGTGGACAATATTTTATGCTCAGTAATTGGGGAAAAAAATTAAGTAAAGACATTAAATGAACAAGATAATATACAGTGAGTAAGAGCACCATTTTAATCAATAGTGCTGCTGCAATATAGCTTCCATCCACCAGTGGCAGCACTGAGTCCACTGCAGCACAGCAGCACACAGAGGAAGATGTCTTGTGCCATATTTAATCTCACATGGTTTGAATTAGTTTGCATTGATTTAAATGGATGGAAAAGGCCTTTCATTGTCAAAGTAAATCACCCACATAAAAACCTTCCTCCCAATTGACATTATCTAAGAGAAAAGGAGTATTTTTGTGATTAAATGAAACCCCCAGTACCTGAAATGGTCATACAGCATAGACCATGTGTGTGCTCCCTGCAGCAGCCCCTAAAATTAGGCTTTATAAATAACATTAGGTGATAAAAAAAAATTTAACTTAATCGATCCAGGGACACGAAATGTATGCTTTAAGTCAATGATATGTGATGTTCTTGTATCTCGCAATTATGAAATAGTTCTCCTTAATAAAGGTTTCCCTAAAATGTGAATGTTTTGAAAATTGATTTAATCATGTTTAAACGTCATCTAACTCTGCAAAGACAGAAAGACGGCGGTTCACAAATTGGTGTCAAATGGTCCTGGCTGTTTGATGATGTCACACATCATTTAGTATGACATAATTTTATGGGCAGCAATTTTCTTAGCTGACTTGCCATCCCAGAACCCTTATGTAGTATGACTGCCCAGGATCAGGCTTAATTTAGACCTGATACCTGGATCTCAAGGGAACCATCTGATTTATGCATTGCACTCTTCAGCGATGACGCCATTTCTGCAGCGACAAACCCAAACTGATCACACTTTCACTGACAGTGGATGAACAGATGATGGGGTCAATGCTCACACACCTCCAACAGATGAGAGATGAGGGTTGCCTACGTTAATATGCATTCTGGATATGTAGTCTCAGAATAATGACATTGAAATGATGTCTAATTGTAACACCTCAGGTGACTTTACTTGCTAGTTTATATGTTCAGAAACGACTGACCTTGCTTTGCATGATTTCTTGCATTGTAAACAGATGATATTAAAAACTGAAACACAGCACATTTTAAAAGTGGAAGACACCTTCAGAAGGTTTTCTGTTCAAACAGCTGATAAGAGCACAGCCCAGTCATTGTGGCTTTGGTTTTGCAGGTGAAAAGACGTCCAGCTGTCTATTTAGATTTAGAGAACAACATTTATTTTAATGAGACGTTGACAGGTTTTCCTGGATGTAATCCTTTTGTAAAAGCCGATCAAAGTAGTTTAAAAGTATAAAAACCCCTTCCATGATTTACAGTATTATTTGCATGGTGACTCGTTCATGTCCACCTACAACCTGCATTTGTAATATAGCTGACAAAGCTCCAGATAGTTGTCATCCTCTCTATGATGGTCTTTTAATAATGACATTAAACATCTTTTGGCAAACTGCATGGCCACTGCCAGTCTGTGATGGAAAACATGTGTACGTGTTGATGCTAATAAGGCTCAAACAGTGTCAAAGGAATAGAGTTGAGTGAGTACTCAGCTGAAATGAGTATTAAGCAGAGTTAAAGTACCCTAAATTAGTACAAAGTATCATCTAAGTAAGATGTTTCAATGCCCATACTTGTGATGAAGGGGAAATCCCGATTGGGTAGCTGACTGAAGTTTATCATTTATAAAAGTTTTTTAAAAGTAGAAAAAAAAAGAAGTTCTGTAAATAGTTCTCTTAAGATCAAACACATAGTCAGATAGTAATTGATAACCATGGCAACGTCTGGTTCGATCGTGTAGCTGGTTGAAGAGATACAAATACATCCCTAGGCTGGAACCTTTGTAAAGCATTTTCATAAAGCTAATAGGTTATATCATTTGAGTTAAGCATATTTCCAAGAGTCAAAACATTTCCATCTTGTGCTGCCTCATCTGCTGCCAAACCCTGCAAAGCTCAATCCTCCGACTCTCTTGTTGAAGCTGTTGCATTAATCAAAAGCCTTCCCCTGATTGTTGAATAAACTCCTCTATTCTCCAAAAAAAGCAGACCCTGACTTTGCTATGTCTGAAGTTCGCACATTATCCTTTAAAGCGTTACACCACAGTGGGATACACACAAGCACGCACATGCACACTGGAATGGAGACGGAAACATAGGTTCATGTTAGTATCATGCTCTTTTATTAATTGCAGTAGCTGCAGTTCTGAGGTCTCGTTGTAACTGTAAGAGGTCTGAGGTCAGTGAACATTTACAGCTTCTTGCTGGTTCTCTTCAGCACCACAGAGCCGGCTTTGGAGGTCTAGGGAGAGAGACAGAGAAAAAAGTGAAATATTAAAGCGAGGAATATGTTATATCAGTGCCTTTTGATACTTCCCTATCACAAGTGTAAGAAAAATGTAAATGGAAGATGTAATGCATCCCGACGGTTTCTCTGATAATTATTATAAGCATTTTCGCTTGTCAGTCACAAGCTAAAATGCTTATAATAATTATAAGAGAAATCGTATATACATCTACAGTAAAAGACAGTCATTAGCCATGCTGAAACACATATTTTTCGCGACTTCACTTACAAAATGCACTAAAAACGACGGCCTCCTAACCATAATTATATGACATTTTTAATCTATGTTTAGACTTAAAAAAAATCAAAAACACACTATTAAACACTTTTCGATCATAATCAACGTGTTTGACTTCCTTTGAATACTTTGTCATTTTCCTGAGACGTATAAGTTGATTCTTGAAAGTGTCATAGAGAAGAAGGAATGGAGCCACATGGAAATGCAAATATGTAAGTTTCGAGAATCATCTCCCGCTGACTGTGGTTTGAAAAGGTTAAATATGAGTCTGCAGGGTTGCTTGTTAAGATGCAATCATTTCCTCTACTCTATGTTTGAGACTGTTGCTCTCGTTAGCACATGCCTATCCCCGGCTGCAGAAATATAACATTAATGACTCTAACGATCCCTGCGGGGTGTCGAGTATAATAACTGCTGTCATCGCGTTTGCTCCTCAACACTAAAAGCCTCAGTGAGTCTGTTTACCTCCACGAGCTTGCCGCCGCAGATCTCGGAGGTGTGGTGGTAGTTGGGGAAGGTCACGCACAGCTTGCCGCCCTCCATCTGCACAGTGGCCTGAAAAATGCACATTTCAAAATCACACAGGGAACCAGGGTACACTCCTCTTTGCTTTCAGCTCTTGATGCTTTTCCTATCTCACCTTGAACTTCTTTCCTCCGATGGTCTCCATGTCGCACTCCTTTCCGACGGTGAAGTTGTTGGTGACCTTGGCGTTGGTGGGGTAGATCTGGGTCCAGGAGAAGGTATTGCCGTCCTGGGTGACCTCCGTGATCAGCTTGTAGTCACGACCCTTCTCAATGACGTCATCGGGGATACCTAGAGCGGGAAAAAGAAAAGAAAGAGAGTGAGGTTATGAGTGAGGGCACAAGTTAGTCTGGATAATCGGAGAGGGCAGAGAAGTAAAATGTGCTGTTGGTTAGATGGAGTTTGTCTCACCGAGCAGCTTGCAGAAGGCATCATATCCCTCCTGGGTCTCAGTTTCCCATCTTCCAGCGAAGGCCATTTTGGTGGTATTGGTGGGTGGAGGTGTGAGAGCAGAGATGCTGAGGCAAGCTGAGGGAAGAGCAAAGGTACTGACACTGAGTCTGTTCCCTGTTTATATACTGTGCACCTCTCGCCACCTCCCTCATCTGCATGTGATGACACAAGAGAGCAATTACACCTGGAGATGATGAGTACAATGGCCTACGAGGGAGAGGACATTAACCTGCATAAACGGGCGTTTATGGAGTTCCCCAGCAGTGAGTAAAGTGCTGACTGTTCGTCAGGGCGCGCTGGTAGCTCACCTCCAGGTCAATGAACCCTCCCGCAGCGGCTTTATGGTCGCGTCCTCCACTTTTACTGCCGCAGGGTCTGGAATCAAATAAAAAGCTTTGTTTTAAAATATAATCCGTCTATTTGAAGTTGTTTGTTATCTTACGTTGTGAATGGTGTGACCTGTAAAAAGGATCATCATATACTCATTCAAGGTCTTCTCTCAGAGGATGGGGTTGAAAGACCTCCGGAATGAAACCTGATATGAGTCATTTCAGAGCTTTATAACTGAATCGTTTGTGTAAGGAGACACAAATAGACACAAGTGAGGAGCCAAAAAGTCAATCATGTCCACTGCGTGTCAGTTTGCTTTAGAGGATTTGATGATTTGCACCACTTAAAGACAATATAACAATGTGACTCATGAATTGCAGTGTCATCTCGTGACCCTGTCTGGTAGAGTTTAACAGTTTAGCAATATTAATCATTTTTGTGTTAATGTTGCACTCACTGCATAATCCTAAATAAAGTTGCGTGTGAAAGACAAGGCTGGCGGAATTCTGTATTTTTGTTATCGTCTGCAAACTTTTTTTCCCAGCCTGTCTCCGGTAATCGTTCACAAACCCACTGGTTCATGTTGAAGACATAAGAGCTCACAGACACTAAGACAGAATCACAATGGACAGTAATAGAGAAGCACGTTGCGCGGTGCAACAGTGTGGCTCATTGATGTGTCTTTAAAATTCTTTGGACAACTATGGCACAAAGGAGTTGAGTTCAATTTGTTGAATAACTGACGCACATATCACCTGAGGCCTGGAGGCCAGGTCATATCATTGCAGCGGGGGTATAGTGAATGTAGTGGTGGAAGCAATTATCAGATCCTTTACTCAGATAACAAAACTAACACCACACTGTAAAAACACTTCACTACAAGCATTCAAAAGCTTACTTAGGTGAAATTATAATTAGTAAAATGTACATTAAGTCATTGAGCAGTAAAATGTTGCAGTGTTTATCTATTATCACTGCTTCATTCATGTGTGTCATGCAATTTACTGTTGTAGATGCATAAGGCTGTGCTGATTTAACTGCCTTATAAGCTGTTTGGTGTTTTAATGCACAGCAATGCATCAATTTGCATAAGATCATCATATGTTGTGGCTTTGCCGCTCTGTGAGGGACCACGCATCGCCAAGATGTCAACTTTTCATGAGCTCAGAAAAAACGCCTGTTTTCAGTTTTGCAACAGTATGTTTTCCAGCTGATCCAAGAAGGGAATATTCATCTATTTAATTGGGAGCAACCCATAAAGTAATGGGCTCCAAATAGGTTTGGAGATGCACAGGCTTTCACTGGAAAGAGAGGTGAGAAGTTGCAATCTAAAAGTAACAAGTAACTAAAGCTGTCTGACAAATTGTATTGCAGTAAAAAGTTAAATATCTGCCTCTGAAATGATAAAAGGTAGAAGAATTAAGTTGTGCAAAATGGAAATACTCACGTAAAGAACAAAGCAACACCTTACAATCGCCAACAAATGAAATATGCACTGAAGGACATTACTTTATTGTGGTATGGTGATACCATTTTAATAAATGTAAAACAAATACAGGAGACTGAGGAGGAATTAATGTGATTTATTCTTTTGCTTGTTTGTTTTCTCAATTTACATATCAATCAGTTGTGCAACATACATTTGCACCATGGTGCGTTTACAGTGTTTTTAAAAAGTTGGCCTGATTATGATCAAAACGAGGAATGTTTAATTTCCGTTTTTAAAAATATTTTTATACATAATTGAAACTGATACAACAGAATACAGAGTAATATTAATCCCGACAGATATTTAAAGAGTTCTGGCCGTAGATGCGTTGCAGTAAAGTTAATAAAAACGGTAAAACTACTGCCAAAAAAACAGCACTTCTGCATTCTAGAAACCACAGTACATGGCCTCACTGTTACCAGAGTTACAGTATAAAACTTGCTTGTGCATGCTGGCGGCCCTAAAAGTTGTCCATTAAGGTGACTGCATGACTGAAGCACCTTGGGCTTTTAATTCTGACTAAGTGTGAATAGGTGAGAGCTTTTGATGCTGCACTTAACTTGGATCTCGCACAATACAGCCATTTTCACAGAGCACTGGTCGTGTTTCTGAACCATGAAAAGTCAACATGGCCTTGGAGCTCTTTATAGATACATAAAACATCATATTGGCCAACATCCTATAAAAGACACCCACTATCTCTATCTCACTCTTTTTTTACTGTCTCTTACTCACACTCACATGAAAGAGGTCAACGCGCAGAAGTGCACAAATGCAGTTAAAAAAAGAAGACACTTCTCATCAGATTTAACATGGTTACCCCCCACGACAGCAGCTTTATAGTTTTTAACACCGCCAGGCTGAAAGGGTTCTGCAGTGTGACATCAGGCTCAGGTTGACCTAATATTCAGGTTACTGTATGAACTTGCTTTGTACATTTCTTCATGTGATTTATCAAGGTTCTATGTTTTGTGTTAACGTTCTGCAGTAATCTTAAATAATCTTCCTTTATGTTCTACTACGATAGTTTTGACTGTACTGCTGATGGGATGTAACTGAGTATATTCACTGTAATTACAGTTTTGAAGTACTTGTGATATGGTGAATTTGGTATTATATTACAGTGTTACCGGTTACTTAGCAGATTCAGGTTGAATATGAAATATGAACAATTGAATCATGGCATATTATTATGGATTAAAGGAAAAGTTCCTCTAAAAAATGAATCAACTCAATCAACTCATGTGGATGGAAAGGTTTTTGGTCAACATTTCCTTGAGCTTCCTAGCAAAACAGCATTGTAGCATGTACCTAAACAACTGAAGTAGAAGGGGACTTGTTTTAAAACTTCAAAAAATACTTGAAAACATTAAATGGCTTCATAGAGCTCATCTGACGTAATCCAAGTTTCTGAAAGTCCTAAATTGATTTGAGAAGACACCATTAACACTTTCAACATGCTGTTGAGCTTGTGCAATGCTTTTAGCTAACGCTTTTAGCTTCATAGATGCAGAGAAGATTTCAACTTAGAAAAGGGTGTAAATAATGTCTTTCCAAATAATTTGGAATCTGGATTATGTGGGACAAGCTGTCCAGAGTAACTTTATGTTTGTTTGTTTTTTGTTTTGTTTTTTTTTTCAGTTTGTTTTTGTAACGATTTATAACAAGCTCCCGTCTACTTCAGCTGTTCAGGAGAAATGCTATAATGCTGCCTGGCTGTGAAGCTCCAGAAATATTTTACTGACAATTAAACTTCACTCGACTTCCCATCTGCATGGAGCTGAGTAAATCATTACTGAATATTGCTTTTTGACCTGTTCCTTTAACCTACCTGGCAGTATATAGAGTAGTTAAAATCAGTCTCATACATTTGTGATGTTTACACATTAATGCATCAATAATAATGATCAAAAGTAATAATGATCAAAAATAATATATTCTTTTGAAATTGGCCATTCTGCTCGACTACATATAAATAGTCATTTGCATGCATGCTTTGATTAGCAACGGAACAACAGAAGTACTTCTCCCACTGCAGAGGTGAGAATGGGAAAATCAGCGCCTGAAGTATTATTTACTCATAATACTCATAGTCTTGTTCTGAGACGCATTTCACACAATGAAAAAACATGACCTGTTTTGTGTTTTTTTTGCAGGCAAGCTATTAAAACAGCATAGTGAATAGAAATGTGTCAGGTTAGGCATTTAATTCTTTGATAATGAAAAAATATTCAGAAGCAGCTTAGTAAAAAGTATGCATTAACCTCCATTAGCAGTTTTTAATAAAAAAACAGTATCGGTGTCAGTTTCTGTCCCAGTATACTGCCTGATGCTATTTTCAAGACCTAATTTGAGGTAACTGGTGTGTACAAATAATATCCAAACTGTAAACAAATGAAAAATACCAATAACAAAACATATGGCTATAAAGCTTCACATTTTCTCCTTCGTTGCATCCACATCTATATTTGATTTATTTGAGTCATTGTTTGATGTCGATAAGCTGCAGTTTGTCGCTTTTAAGCTTTGAAATATGTTGCATGGCTTCACAGATACAATATATTAAAGACTTTTATTAGACGCCCAGATCTTTACCCCGTCGTCATGCTTTTACTTGAACACTCAAACTCAATTTACCAAGCTTGTAATGCAGTAATTGACCTTTATTACACACTGTAAATAATATATGAAAGCATATGTGCTTTTCTGTGAGTGCAGCTGACTTTTAATTTGCATTGATTGCTGGTCTGAAAGTAAGATGATAACCCCCCTCATTCAGATCATACTGTGATCCTATCTAGTGATAGGCTATGTCTTAACATTATCGGTGTGCCAAAGTAAAAACGCTGTTGTCAAAGCCAAAGCCATCAAAACTTTATCAGACTTTATGCAGAATGTCCTGGAGTTATAACATTAGCAATCATTCTGTCAGTTTGTCTGGCTTTGTTTGTCTCAAGGTCAAACTAAATACAACCGCTCACTGCAGTGAATAGTGTTCAAAGTGCAGCCGTTGAAGTTTATTGTGAAGTTGTAACCTTGTGGTTACAATTTAATAGTTGGCTGTAATTTAAACTTTTGCTGAAACGTTCCCTTTTTTACTGAGCTTCTTGACAATAAGTAACCAGGATTACGGGCCATTACATGATGAGTCCAATCACATTGCGATGAAGTCATGCTATACTTTTGTCTCTGTCCTTATTTTATGTTAGGCATCTTTTTCCATTCACGTGTAGAAGGAGAGAAATAAAGACGACCGAGCTGAGCTGACGATGACTACAGAAAACAAGAACAGAAAATACAAGAATATGAGCAAATGAACAAGGAGTTAACGAAGAACAAGAGAGTCGGAGAGGGGGGAGGAAGAAAAGATTCTAAAGAAAGATACATATAGATAGATTCCTTTTATCTACAGCTATAAAGAGGGGATTTGCGATGGAGGAATTAAAGGAGGGGAGGCCTTGATATGCAAATGAAGCTGCTGCTAATCAAAGCAATAAGATTAGCCTTCCAAATTGAGATGAAGAAAGGCTCCATTATCTGGGCCGAGTGTCATGTTTAATAACGCGGAACGGCATGGTAATTCACTAGTGATGCAACTGTAGCCCGTGTGTGCGTGTTAGCGCGCGCGTGTGTTTATGTGGGTGTGTGAGAGACTTGTATGCTTCTGTCTTTGTGAGTGAGTGAGTGAGTGAGTGAGTGTGAAAGAGCGAAAGAGAAAAGTATATATATACAGAGAGAGAGAGAGAGAAATAAACATGTGAAAGACAAACACTTAGCTCACGCATGTATGTGTGTGTGTGTCAGGGAGAGAGTGAGAGAGGAAAGAGAGGGCGCAAAAGCTCATGAGAAAAGTGTGTGTATGTGTCTGTGTGTGGTGGGAGAGAGACTGTGTGTGTGTGTGTGCGTGCATACTTTGGCTTTGATGCAAAAATGTTGTGCTATGTAATGTAGGGAGATGAACATTTGGGATAATTGATTAGGCACATCATAATGCGTCAAAATGATTTACTCAAAGAGCGAGACAGAGGCGGACGGACTGGATCTGCTGCAGGTGACACCACGCGGAACGCAGGACACGAGCGCATATTCCAATCACGTGTTGGAATGTGTGCTTGTTCAGCTGAAGCTAGTTTTTACTGCCTCTGTAAAATCTTTTTAGGAAGTATTGTTTAGATTGTGAAAAAAGATTTCCAAAACAGGATTTATTTCTGGTTGAATGTATTGTTTCTTAAGGTATAACACACATTACCAACAGTGGCATACCTCTGCAGCTAATTTCTTCTCATGGAATTGTGTTAATTAAACAGAACTAGCTAATTTACAAGCCCTCAGTATTAGCAAAATGTACTTACAGCTGCCCCAATAGCATTTGTATTAGTATCGGGTAACCCTTTCACAGTACACAGTAAAATGGGAAATGCTAATGCAAATCCCTTCAGTCATTTGTGGTGTTTTAGCATCTTTTGGAGCTTGTTGTGGTCGTGTTGCCAACGGCTTTACTGGTTTACTTTTATCAAGTGTGTTACTGGCTATAATCAGAAGGTTCTTAGTTAAAAACCTAGCGCAATCAGACACAGGCGCAAAGGTGCAACCAGCTGGTGAATATAGTGGAGTATTTGGCAGTTTAAGAGCCAGATATATTTATGAGGAGGTAGCTGTTGGTAGGTGAAGGAGAGTGAATGGGGTGCTGCATGGATGACATGCAGGCTAACAAGTTAACATTGGTTGGTCACCTCGACAAAAGGCCTATCAGATTTTTTTTCATCAGATTTTAGATTATTGCAGGAAATGAACTCTTTATTATAAATGTATGACACTTTAACTTTTTGTTTGAGAAGATAATCACACACATTTTAACAACAGTTTTGTGGTTTTTGTGGTTTAGTGAAAATGCTGTTGCCAGAAATAAAGAGCTAGAGTTAGGCAACAAACAAACTACACTGTCATCGTCACCACCACTGAGCTTCATACTACACTTTACTTTAAAAACTTTTTATAAATTGATCATTCTACAAGTTGGAAAGTTTGAGTAAGAATAGTTCAATAGGTTTATGTGTCGGCCAAGATGATGTTCAGTGTCCTTGACAACTGTAATCTCACTTAGCCACTTGTTAGCAACCATCCTTTTAAAGACATAAAAGCGTCAGAATATAACTTGGGTATTTAGTGACATGTTTCTTTGTAGTAGAGCAAAATATGAAAATCTCTTACTGTAAGCTTATTAACCACAAACCTTTTTTCCAGCATCTAATTGAAAACCTATTCAAAATAACCACTGCTTTCAAGACAAGGGAACCAGAAGTGAAAAGATGTACTTCATGGTTTTAGGACTCCTGCAGCTCTGGAGTCAGGAGTTGGCCAGAGATATGATCCAAACCAATGATCATTTTCCCCCCATGTGTAATAGACACTGGTTCACCACAACAACTTTTTGTGCATTTTTATTATTAATTGTTTAAGCTTTTTATTGTTGGATATGGTCAGCTAAGTTTTTTTTCACAAGTATGGTGGAATGATAGTAAAGTGAAAGGAAACAGATGGAGCAGATGGAGGGGGGGAGAGGCTGTGATATTATGTTCTTTGCAGCGACGTGGCTCTTAGCGAATATAAGACAAGAAAAACCCACTGGTGTGCGAAAGAGGCTTCCAATTGTTTATGCTAATTATACCAGTCTATCACAACCAATTTGACCATGACTGTTGATGGTTGAAAATGCTGCACAGTGCACCTTTAACTCAGAAAAAGCCTAATGGGGAGGAGAGCTGCCTCAGTGAGTCGGGCAGCGAGCCAATACAACCATTAAATACCGAGACAGAAATAGGCCACGGTAGCCGCCAACAGTAAGCATTCTGTTGTTGTTATCTATACCGTTCGTCAATCCAACCTGACAGCCTTACCATCCTTTGGGGAAGGAAGCAGCAGTCACTGGTGATTATGAAGCCCCCACCGCCCCCACCTCCGCCCCTCATCCAGGGAGCCAAATTATGCCTACATTAATATTTCATATTACACAGGACTTGCACTGAAACCACATGTGTACTCAGCCCTTTGTCTTCATGTCAAATGAAATGTGCTTGGCAATCATCAAGAGGCTGAACGGAGGTGGTGGGAGGAGGGGTGGCGGCAGCAGGAGGAGAGAGGTAGGGGCGGAGGGAGATGAGAGGGAAGGATGGCAGGATGGTGAAAAAGGGGAGGAGAAGGAGGAGAAGAAGAAGAAGTGTAGACAGGCAAGGAGTGGAGAGAGGAGGGAGAAGCAAGAGGGAAAAGGCCAGGTGGGAACGAATACAGGGACGGAGAACAGAGAATATGCAGGCAGACGAGTGGGGAGATGTGAAACTGAGAAAGGTAAAGAAGAGATCAGCGGAGCAGATAAAAGGCAAGCAGAGCAAAGAGAAAAGTGAAGGAAGAGAGGAGAGGGCGAAATACCCTTTGTGCTTTAAATAATGTAAAGGAGGTGAAGGCGTACGCTGAGCTGAACAGAGGACAAAGAGGTTCGGAATACATTTGCCAGTGAACAGAGTAATATTTAAAGTTAGCTTTGAATTATCAGCTGATTTACATATCATAATTTCAAGAGACAATGACGTTACTGCAAGATAGAGTCACTGTTTAAGGTGCTGGATGTAAAAAGCACTTTAAATAACAACCTATTTGATTTCACCTGTCTGAAATTGCGAGGCCCTTTCTTTGAAAACTTTCAGAAAGTAACAAGAATTCTTCTCTGCAGGACATCTGAAATTTGTTTTGATATTCTTTCTCGTTTCCATCTCTCCATACGTCTCTTACTAGCTAAGTTGTGATAACTTAAAGCAGTAAAAGTGAGAAAAATTGTCAGAAATGGTGACAAATACAGGAGAATTGTTCACCTTAGGGGGAAATTGGAAAAGGGCAGTGAAATACCAGAGATTCCCGGGAAAATCGGGAGGGTTGGCAAGAACGTTCTTCATGCATTGATGGTCTGTTGATGGTCAGCAAATATAACTGAGGTCCCATCAGAGAAAATAAAGATAGACAACAATATCACAGCTTCAAGAAGTCCAGTGGAACAAACATCCTTTAAGAAACACAATAAGTTCATGAAATAAAGGAGAAGCAGGTGGGACTAAGGTCTTCTATAACTCCACCACCTGTACAGTCTTATATTTACTTCATGTCTCTTCTTTTGCCTGCACAGAAGTCTTTTCTGTGTGACACACTGTTCTTCTTCTAATGGACTCCCCAAGAGTCACGTTGGAATCATTTTTTTCTCAAATACTTTTGCTTTCCCCTTGCATACTTTTGTGTTCACTCACAATGCATTCTCTTTTAGGGACCACAAAACGTATTGCGAGAGAGAACGGAAGTTGCTGAAAAGACCGCCGGTTCCATGTTCTCCTTCCTCAAAGTCCTTGACCAGTCTTTCTTTCCCTTTCAGTCTGTCCCAGACACTCTCTGTGTTTTAGACTTTGTCAATGTGACCTGCCAAATCTCACCGAAGACTAAGAACAAGAATGTCAGTTAACAGCACTGGTGAACCGCCAAAGTGGGTCATTCAGCTGTCATACTGACCTTAAAGAGGCCTACAAAGCTCACACTGAAGAAATAAGGCGTAAAAGAGGCCAGACTAAACTGGGACCTCACAATGACAATGCTAGAATATTCATGTTTAGCAGGTGCTATATTTACCATGTCCTACACCTTACTTTAGCATGTTAGCGTGCTTGTTAATCACAAATATTCAGGCTGAAAAGACTATAAACCTCTATCTATCTGAATGGGAATAGAGCCAACTTTGCTTTCAATGGTCAGTGAGACATAAAACCTGCATGTATAGAATTACCAGTCCAATCTGATGAAAAACACTGAAAACATTATGTTTTTAAATGCCCTTTCCCCACATATTATACTTCTACCACACATGTGTATCATTTCACAACACTAACTTCTTTAACAACCCAGAGTGTGGTGACATGATGCCGTCAGCTCATCCTACCAGAGCACTTTAACAAATGGGAGAGTTTAGCCTGTAGATGCATAAGTGGGTCAAAATGACCTGCTGAGGTCATTTTCTTGCAATATCTTCATGGTTGCAATATCGTCATTGTTTGTTGTTTTGTATTACTACCCCAAGCTTCCATAAGTGGGTCAAAAATGACCCACATGCATTTTTCCTATGGAATCTCATAGGAACCTTTGATTTGTATCAGCTATCAGGTGACAGGAATATATTTATTATGGACTAAACACTTTCCATATAAGTATTATCTTCCTTTTTTACTTCACAAAATATTTGATATGTTTCAGCAACATACTTACTTGTTTTATTCATGTTGTGTGGAACAGTAATGTTATGTGTTATTACAACGTATCAACTAGCCTACTTTATAGCTAGCTAATATTGTAATAATGTACTTTACTGTGTTTGCTTGTGTGTGTGTGTGTGTGCGTGTGCGTGTGTGTGCATGTGTTCTTATGAAAGAATATGTATTATGTATCGACACATTTGCCAATTTAATAGTAAGCTAGTAAGTTGTTTACATGTTTTCAAAATTTTCAAACTGTTAAAAGGTGAAAAATAAAAAGGACTCAAAAGTGAATTCATTCTTGTGTGGACCAAAATACAGAACAAAATATAAACTCAATGATTATTCCAAACATACCATTCCTAACCCTAAACTTGGCATAAAAACACATGAGATATCATACAACCCCCATTTCTGGTCGTACAGGCTTTTCTGTTCAAAATGCTGTTAGTGGTTTGTCTCCTCTCTCATGATGTCTGTGGTATAGCTAAGGCTGATGGTAATGTTTTTAAAAGTGAGGATCACCAAATTACAATAAATTCTTTTGGGAACATACCAAATTCAATACTATCCATTCGATAGTTGCTGGGATATTTCACTCAAAACCAAAAATGTCAATGAGATGGTGGCACTACAGCAAAACTCAGGGGATTGCCAAAGTCAGAATGATAAAGCATCTGGGTACAAAATTGTCTAAAAAAACATCCATCCAATTTTTTGAGATATTTTCAATTTTGACAAAAGTGGTAGACGGTCCAACATCACCATATGCCTGGAGTTATGCTGCCAGCATGGGTAAAAAGTGACAGCTGTACCAGAAATCAATTTGGGCTAACAGGGCAAATTAGAATCAGGTTCATGCAAATCTGAAACAAATCAAATAATACCCATCGGGCCTCAGCCCCTCTGAAACAAATCTCTTTATGCCTGAGATTGTCTGACCCGCAACAAACAATAAAAGCCATAAATCAAGCTCTCTGCCTGTCAAGATAAATGGCACATCCCCCATATAACTTTGATAACGCTGATACAGGTGGCACTGGGTCCATCCCATTGTCCATAAATGGGGACAATGTCACCACCAGATGGGGCTTCTCTGGTGGAAAACAAAGAAACACATGGACGCGCACGTAAACATGGACTTAAGTGATGACAGAGTGACTGATAGACGTTTTTTAACAGATGTGATTAATACTCGAGGAGAGAGGGGGGGAGACAGTCTCCTCTCCAAGTGTCTGTATTTGTGACTACTTAAGAGTTTCATGCTTAATTACACACAGACACACACACACACACACACACACACACACACACACACACACACACATACACTTGACAGGGAGCTAGTAGCTAGTTGGTTGGCTGATTAACACTAGCTTGTCCGTGGTTGAGTGTGCTCCCATCACGGTGAGATTGCTGCAGCCTCTTGTTAACCCTCATTGTATGAAACAGCCCAGTGGCTCACCTTCAAGCACACTTATCAGCCTCTTATTCCCAAACCTCTCTCACTATCAACAATTATGTGCACGTGCGTGTGTGTGTGTGTGTGTGTGTGTGTGGTGTGTGTGTGTGTGTGTGTGTGTGTGTGTGTGTGTGCCTGTGTGTGAGCATGTATCTGCCCCTCTCTCACTAGCTCGGAAGTTAGCAGCAGCAGCCTCGAGAGCGCTTCAATATCCTCTCGCTCTAACCTGATTATTAATTACAGTCTGCCTCTTGCTGACCGCAGCCCAAACACTGCCTAACAGTGTTACCAAGGAGACAGACACAAAGTCATTCACAAACAAGATTCAGGAAACACAGATTGAAGCACATTCACAGCAAAGCAGTTGCTCTTTTCTCGTGGTCTATTCATGTCTGCGTCGACGGTGACATTCAAAGTGTTTGTTTTTTTAACTGATACGATGCCGAGCTGAAGTTATTCAGTCGTTTGAGATGTAAGTGAAAAGCGTTTGTGCTCGGGTGGCACCTGCAGCCAGTCTGGCATCATCTCGGAAGAGCCGTAACTCACTAAACACTCAAGATGAAACCGATCATGTGGTTGTAAAAATTGTAAGTTGGTCAAACGTCTGTGTGCCAGGAAGTCAGTCATGCCTGAGCTGTGCGGCACTCAGCAGTAATCAACCTGGAGCTGTGCCTGCAGTAAGGCTGAGGGACATCACTCTTTAAATGGGCTTCTGGCAATCAGCAGTGTGTGTGTGTGTGTTTGTATATGTGTGTGTGTGTGTGTTAATTTGTGTGTGTGTTTGTACATTTGTGTGTGCTTGTATGACACTCGTGTTGAAATGGAGAGCAGATTAAGTACTTGTCAGCAGCAAAATACGGCTTATAATGCTACACAAGTGTGCTCTCTGTTATTTTAGTACTGTCCATACGGTGCTGTATAACACAGACACGCGCACACACACGCACACAGCCTGCAAAAAATGCTTACTGTCTGATGTCAGCCAAGTGTCAGACATCACACAGCCTTCAGAAGGGCTTTTCATCTACCAATAACGAACGTCGGCAAAATCTGTAGTAGTTTTATCACCAAAGTGAAGCGTGTTTTTTCCTTTAGGCCTAACAGTTGTGTCGAAACCCAGACCATTCTACAGCACGAGAACGCTGTGTGAATCATTCCCTTTCAGAGCTGCTCCATGGAAGATAAAGAGTCGAAATATGGAGTTTTGCGTAGTGATCTGCCAGGAATTTGCACCTGCATGTATTTAATGGGCAGTCACATGGCCTTTCCAAATGATATTTGCACTGGCTTGCAGGAGAAGATGGAGTCCACCTTTTTTTTCCCCCACATGAAACACTTTTTGCACAACCTGATCTGTTTGAACTCTTCAGAGCAGTGGTCCCATTCAAAGGAACGAAGGGCCTAAGACTGCATGCTGTCTTGATCCTTTTGGTCATGCTGTCTTGAAAGTGTACATCTTTGCGAGAGAAGCCTCTAGTTCTTTGAGGCATGAAAAGGTTAAATACTTGGTTAACTTCACACAAAGCTTTTGCGATGTTTAACAGCTGTTGATCAGAGCATTGACATTGGCAGCTTTGAAACGGCCTCATTTCCCTTCGACATTATTCATCAAGGCAATATCTCACACAAGATGGCTGCTGAGCTTGCTCCAATACATGATCCAGATCGACCGCCGTGTCCACAGTTTGGCCCTCTCCAAACTCAAGCTAACGTGACTGTAGAACAGAATGTGAAAATGCGACAGACTACACGATTTGCGGTCTGTTCTTTCCCCCTTGAAAACCGACCAACAACCTCCCCAGCTTGCACGTGTCACTCAGCGGTATGGCACACATTTCATTGCTCTGATTGCCTGTATCCAGTTGCATCTGGCGGCGTTTGTGGTGCGCCCATTGACAATTCCAATTGTATGTCAAAAAAGGAACTGAGAGGCTCCAGACTAATATGCATTTGCAAATATGCATTTTCAAATTAGCCTGCTGACGCAAGGCTATGTCTGATCCACATAGCACAGAACGTAGACCAGTGGGTCTACATTCTGTGCTCCTTGTGGCACTTTTATGTGTTACTTTGATGCACATGGGTTTTTAATTACAGTCCTGAAGCAGTACTGTAGATAGAGCCTTTTTTTCATGCCATGTTAATGTGAGATTCCCCATGCCTATGAGCAAGCATACAAAGAATTGATGCGCAAAAATTGCACACCGTCCACTGTGGGAAAGGTCTATGCACCATTTGCAAGTGTCAAATGAGTTGGGGTTTAATTCTGTCGTCAACCCCTACTTTGTCATGGTGCTTTCCTTTTCCCCCTTTTTTTGGTGCTAACACTCATCTGGCTTCTGTTTTCTTTGGGGAGCGGTTTCGTGTTGCTTTGCAAAAACTCACACATATAAAAGGGCAACTCTCCAAACTTTTTCGGGCGAGGCGTTGCCACATTGTGCTGATGGGTATTAAAATGGCTCATCTAAGTAGCTGCCTGTGGAACTTTGATTTAGTCACTTCAAAGTGCCTTTTCATGTGGTGTTCTGTTATTTAGTCTGCCCCCTGTTGAGTTTGGAACAGAGGACAGTCAAAACCAATATGCTGCTGGAGATAAAAGTGGAGAAATAGATAGTGCACAGAATGGGAATAACTGATGATGGCGGGGGAAATATAGTGCAAGAGGCGCAGATATTGTTAATGCAGTCACTCCTCCAATAAATCTTTCATTTGTGTCCACAAGGGGGAGTGGATGGGATCATTCCACTCAGACAATTATACTTCTCCATCATGACAGATGGAATTGGGGAGGGGGGGGCGGACTGGGCCAGGGTTCCCCGTTGGTGAGAGGGATTAAAGTAGGCAGGGGGACCCTGATCTGAAAAGGGGGAGGAGTATGGAGAGTGCGGGATACAGAGCTAATGGCAGCCAACAGTTGATTGGCCGCGACTGCCAGCCAATGGGCGTAAGAGAAGAATAAAGCGACTCGAATGGTGATTAGAGTCTCTCATCTATTAGCAGCTGGGGGAAGGGAATGATGAAACAAGGGTTAATGTGTGTTGAGTGTGTTTGTGGCTTTGTGCTGGATGAATGAACAGAGGGAATGAATGAATGTATTAAATGAAAGAGCCTCAGAAGTCTGCTAAACATCACTAAGTGTGTGTGTGTGTGTGTGTGTGTGTGTGTGTGTGTGTGTGTGTGTGTGTGTGTGTGTATGTGTGCGTGTGCTCAAAGAGCAAGATTTCAGTGTATAATTCATAATAGAAAACATGCAAAAACTGTTTGAATTTATTACATTTTATTACAAATCCATTCTCGGTCTTCAGGTGTCACTGTATAGGTTTCTCCTTACTGCATATGTTAATGACATATGTAACATTTCTCAGCTCCTTTCTCTCTTTCTTTATATACACCTGAGTTCTCTCGCTGCCTTCCTCCCTATGTCTTCTTGCTCTTCTTTTTGGCGAGGTAGCTGTGGTAGTAGAAGTTACTGAAGAGAGCGATGAGGCTGAGAGAATAGGCCAGCACAACCATGTTCATGGAGTCAGGGAAGTCACAGTCAGCGAACAGGTTGTAGGCGGTGTGGACGGTAACTGTGAAAAACTGGAGCTAGGAGGAGAGACAGGCAGGAGAGAAATGACAGTGTGAGACAAGTGGCGAACGATCAGAGTGACAAAGAAACACTTCCTCCTACACTGCATTCTGTACAAAGACATAAAAAAAGCAAGCTCTCAAAGTCAAATACAGAAAATTTGGCACACAATCAGATCAAAACTAAATTCAATATTTACTCTCGGGGAAAAAAATGAAATTGCCACAGAATCAGCAAAACATGTCAGAGGATTTCAAAGCAGAAGTGAAAACCAGTCAACAACTCGTGAAAATGTTACTGAGCAACTCAAAAATATGAGTCTTCTATTCTTTTCTTCTGTGGTTCTCACCATTCTATTACACTATTAACCTCGGCACCACGTAGACCTTGTACAACATGCTTCAGACAAGGCTTAAATACCGCAATGCAAGTAATGCATGATGATTAAAAGTGTGTAACAGAGAGAACAACATGAGGAGCAACATACTCATAGATGTTGTAGTGGTTCAAGACAGAGGCAGCCGAAGGCCTCCGTAAAGGGTTCTTAGCATTCTTGCTGGCTGAGCTTCATGTAGCCTTCTGTTTGAAAACCACCATTAAGGAGCCTTTCAGCAGCCAACCCAAGTGTCTTTCTATTGCTACTATTTCTATTTCTACTATTTCTGTATCACTTTATCACACAATTTCCTCAAATTCTGTGACATATGGGTTGGCCAGCAAAGACTAGCTCAGTAATCGGCTTATAATGAAAAGGTAGCTAACAGCTCTAGCACGATTCTAATTTAGTCATTCAAATATTAGTTTTACATATTACATTGGGAAATACACAGCCAATGTAATTGTTATAATCAAATAGTCATTCCTAGAGCCAACGGTCGGCGGCTGGCAGTAAATATGCAACATAATTAGCTTGCTGTTGCTTCATTGCTAGCTCCCACGTGGCCCTCGTCTTGCAGGTTTATGCCATCAGCATTTGGGTTAAAGTAACAGTGAGAACTTTTATAGGAATAAATATAATTTTGATACAAGGCTAGCTGATAAAAGAGGGATCTTGCTCCTGGTTGCTCGTTCATGCTAGGTATTACATAGAAACGACATGTAAAGCGAGCAAGAGGGCATGAGAATTCTGCACGTTATTGTCACAACATAAAGTCGGCCTACGCTGACAACTGGTCAATATCCATATGTTGCACAGAGTCGCTATAGTAGCCTATTCAGGGCCCAGGAAGGGATTATGTGTATGAATGAACATAAGGGACGTTGAGCATCCATACCACTCCACACACACCTCCCCTTTCAATTTTTATAATTACCTCTCGAAAACACAAAAGAAATCCTCTCCGTCTCTCTCACACACACACTCATACACAAATACAATCTTCCCAATCCACTCAAGTATCTCAGCTTCAGTTAACCAAATTGCAAAGCCAACTGTTAATGAAGGCTTAGGGGGGGCAGTCTCCTCTAGGTCAGTACAATTATTGTTACATAATGGCAGTCAGTCACCATACTGACCTATATATGTTGCAGCCATATAGAAAGACAAAAACCCCAGAGGACGCATTGTCTTCTCATCAAGCTATAAGTAAAACAGATGGTCCAGTAGTTAGTGAGTAGCATCAGTGCTGCTAATCCATCCAATTACGCCCACGGCTGGTCAGGACAATGGTTTCACGGAGCGCGAGGCCTCATGTTAGGCTCGTCAAAGTCAAAGTACTCCAAGCTTTTCCAGCATTCTCAGATAAGGTTGTTGGACACGTATACGAACAGACCTAAGATGGAAAGACTTGCCAATTTACACAAGCAGAAATACTGACCAGCTGCAGGGATGTGAGGTAGCGTTTCCACCAGAGGTACTTGGACATGCTCGGGCCAAAAGCTGCCAGGCCGTAGTACAGATACATCGCTACATGGACCAGGGAGTTGATGAGACCAATCAGGAAAGCTACGGACGGACACACATGATTAGCATCACGAGGTGTAGGCATATGTATCAGGGTGTGTTCTGAGTTGCGTTGGCGTGTACTCACACTGGCCACCAGCCACGTATTTAACCCCAGCCCACCAGTTGAAGATCATGGTGGCGTGGTGGTAGACATGGAGGAAGGTCAGCTGACTGTTCTTCTTCCTCAGGATGAAAAATACCTGAAGAGCACAAAAACACATATAAAGGCAAGTGTAAGACGGCAAGATCTTGCAGCCATGCGTTCTTATACATGGAAGCACTGCAGGTACAGAAGCAGGAGTAGAAATAAGCTGCATATACTTATGTGTGTGTGTGTGTGTGTGTGTGTGTTTATAATGTAAAAATATCTTCTTTTCACTTCTGCCATACTCACAGTGTCACTGAGCTCTATAACTTTGGAGAAGTAGAACCACCAGCACACTCTTGCCATCTGTCCGACAGAAGAATGTGTTTGAAAAGTTTGCGAGGTGCAGAATACCTTGGTTATTGCAGTGTAGTCTAAAACCTGAAGCCTTGTGAAACAAATTACAAAGTTGAAATTGTTGCATCATGTATAATGTGGTCCAGAGATTTACCCTCATGGCCAGTGGGCTGCTACTGTAGTCGACTGGCTGGCACCGCAGACTGTATCTGGCCAACCAGGAAGAGGCTGTGAACTGGAAAGACAAAAGCAGCTTTCATCTCCGCTTTGGATCCTTTCGATCAGCACTGGAACCTTTCATCCCATTTTGTCAAACTCAGATTGGTACTGAATTAGTGAAATCACTTCCTGTTTCCCTGATGACTCCTACAATTCATAAGGGACACAACTATTGTTGTATCATTTGAGATTATGGAGAACTTTGTCCTATACCTGTAATAAGTGATTCTTTTTTTTCCCGGTCACTTTGGAGCAGCACACACAAGCAATAAACACAACACTCACATAGAATTACCTCTCAAATTTATATAGTAAACAAACAGTTGCCTATTTCTACTTGCCAATTTGGCAAATATTGTTCCCACATGCAGTGCAATGGTACCTCATAGAACATGTATGCAGACAGGCAGACCATGGCGAAGTTGTAAACTATCAGGACTGGTTTAAGGTTGACTGGCTGCCTTTTCGCCATCAGCTTTGGCCCCACCCATATAACGAACAGGTAGCACAGAAAGATGCAGCTGATTGGCACAGGAGAGTAGACCAGCGGCCAATTGTCTGTCCTCTTGTCTAGACAGAGAGGAAAGCAAGAGAAAGGCGTACATCAAGTAGAGATTGTGCTAGAGTCTGGCATAAACATCTAAGAACATATCATGGAATATGGGAGCAATTGCATTGATGAAGTAAATATAAAGACTTGCCTCCATTTTCCAGGATCTCTCTGTAGAATAACTGTAATTTCTGCCACACGGTGAGAGCCTGAAAACCCCGAGAGTGATACTCATGAGTGGGGGAAACATTCATTAAGCTGGTAAATATAAAACTTAACCAAACACCAGTTTTTGGACAACAACAACAACAACAACAATATTTGGAAGTAATGCAACCCACTATGGAGGGGATTCAATAAAGGAAATGAACTCCTAGCTCAATAATGTGCAATTCATCCAAGGAAGCATACTGAGATGCCTCTGACAAGGCCAACTGAAACAGAACCTGTATTTTATTTTACTTGATTTAATTAACTACTACTTGGCTTTAAAGTGAATTTACACAGCAAAAGCAATTGATGTTAATCATGTTCTATGTATCACTGTTGTATTCTGCAAAGAGGTTGTCAAAGACATATCCCCAATACATCAAAAGTTGAATTTAGCTCTGGTCTTGCAACCTCCATCAGGGCCAGTAAGAGCCAAAGGGTCATCTCCAGCATGAATCACAGACCAAATTACAACTTTTGTAACGGGACAGTGAAAACATATTTTCTGCAACTGGGAGAGTATTAGCTGACTTTTTGCAGCTCACTGTTTTTCAAATGTTCATGAATGACATCCTTCTGTGACACAATGGTATGTAGAGAAGAACACAAATTTGATTAAATCAGCCGGAGATAATCTGGATTATAATTCAAGGATTATGTTGGCTAAACCAAACGGTATCTCTTGATGATGGATAATAACTAATAATCCTCTTGATGAATGGCTGCCTAATGTGGACGGCAGGCGGATGAGTTTCCATATACGATTAACAAATGCCAGTGCTGCCATCTAGTGATTGCAGGTGGAAGCGCTGCACCGGACAGGTCAGTTACTCTCCTTCTCACTCCTTCATTATTTCAAATGAAGATGAGTTTGCATGTGCATTGGGGTGTTTTGTCCATTGAGCAGCTTTGTTTTGGTTTTTGATATTCCGTATATGTTCACAAATGTAGGAACACCAACAGTGTTGTTATAAAATGGGTCATGTGTCTCCACAAATACACCAAACAGTAAAAATCTAGCAGAGTTGCAGCCTGTCTCTTGACGCTTGGGGAATGATAGACATCCCAACACAGCCTGGAGGTCACAGAGGTCATCTCCTTGTCAAAGGTGTAGTTTTATATCATAAAATTACACATTTATCTAACCTGAAGGCTACATTTAATACTTTTTTTAACTGAATATGATAAAGGGATCTGGTAGCTCTCCACCAAAATTAAATCCCGGCAGTGTGAAGGTGGCAGCATTAGAGAGATACAAATTAGCAAAAGATAGAATTAAACAGTTAAATGACTTATTAATAATAATGAATTTGACAGACTTTTTAAGTAAGGGTGGGGGCGAGGGCTGGATGAAAGGACTGCAGCAGGCAGATCATCTCTGCCTCTTTATCTTCTTCTCTAAGCATCTTACAGTGGATCGATATCCAACTGTTTCTAGAAATGGACATTGTTGTATCACAAATGTAATGAATATTGTATTGTTGAGTATGAATATTTTTCTATCCAAGTGTTTGTTAAACATTTCCACCACTGAACGTCAGCGAAAGCACCGATTACTGTGCTGACAGAGGCAGCAGGCCGTGTGGACAATGCTAAGTGGTTTAGCTTCTCCAGGAGCTTCCTCACTGGGATTTACAGAGGAAAATCCCCATCATGGCCAGCCTTCTGCAGCTCTGCTCAGGTTTATCAGGCAGGTTTAAGACCTACAGCGACGCATACATAAAGAAACTGAAGCAATGCGCATCAATCGTTAATCACAGAATACAATGCTGATATTAAACTATTCAATCTGACAGACACAGAGCCTACATGCAGGTACTGATGGGAAATGATGACAACCAGTGAAATTCCAGTTGAATTCATTATGGTCGGACTGTAAAGAACTGCAAGAATTGAAGCACACTTAAATATCTGATGTCAGATTTTCTTTGCTGTAGGAAGTGTCCTTACCTTCATTGTGATGGTGGCTGTGTATGATGTTTTTTCCTCAGCTCTCCTCGGTCAAAGCGAGATGCATCTCAGCCACGTGTTAAGCAGCACTGAGGTAATCCGCCTGTTCACTAGGTGCATGTGCCTCTGTTTGTGTGTGTGACCAGCATGACATATGGCAGTGTTCTTCCTTGATTCTAGCATAGCAGGTCAAGAACTGGGCAGTTAATCCCGTCTATCAGAAGTCTACTGTTATACAGAATGTGATTGTGACTATAAAACAACAATTCAGGCTTTCTTATGGTAATCAAAACCTAATTTTGTATTACGTTGTTATTATAATCAATTCAATTTGGTGTTCTCTGAATTCTTGCCTCAACTATTGGATTTAATCTTTCAATAGACACCCAATTGAACCATCGCGAAAGATTACGCAAGGGTGAAATATTTAGCAAGGTAAGTAAAGGCAGCATGCTGGTGTGTCGCCTCAAAGCAGGAAGGTTCTAGGTTCAAACCCAGTGGTCAGCTAAGGCCTTCCTGAGTGGAGTTTGCATCCGTGTCAGAATAAGTGGATATAGATAATGGTTTGAAATAAAGGTTTACAAATCCTTAAAGGTGCAATAGGTAGTCCAAGAATTTTGGTTCAAAACATTAAAAACTGGGAGGCTGTTGAGCCCTGATCCATCGCCTGCTAGCCCAGGTTCTGCTGCCCATTCTGCACCACTACGAGCCTGCATTCCCTGCAGGGTACCCTCTGCCCGTTGCCTAAAAACCTCTTCCTTCCGCAAGCCAAACCCCCTGTGCTAGTGGTGAAAACAACACCACCACTCCCTCCATACTCCAAGTCCGGCCAGAGTCAGCTCATAGGACCGCTAGCTGCACTGCTAACTGCGTACCTAGCATTTAATCTGGTGATAACTACTCCCTATTTTTTTTGGACCCTGAAATTGACAGGTGGATCAATGTATTTCACTTTTGATGGAGCAGTTTGATATTTTGTAAAATATACTCGTTCTCTTTCTTGCTGAGAGTTGAGTGAGAATTTATGTCTGTGTGTCTAGGTGAAAGTGAAGCTAGGTGAAGCTACAGCCAACGGCTCAACAGTTAGCTTAGCATAAGCCTGGAAAGAAGGGGGCACAGCTGGTGTGACTCTGTCCAAAGGACACATGATCTTCATGACCTCAATAGCTTACTGTGTGTATACTATATCTCGTTTGTTAAATCCTCACAAAAGTCTAAAAACAACAAGCTTTGGTTTATCCCTGTCCTCATCATGAAGTTACTAGGCACACAGAAGAGACTTTAAGAAGTAACAGCTTGAAGATAAGAAATAGTTCAAGCACATAACACAAGTCGTCTCTACACTTTGATTATTTCTATGAAAGTCATTTGAAGTTCATTTGTGAACTTTAGAGATACGTGTTGGCAGATTTTGTCACCTTTGGACAGAGCCAGGCTAGCCCTTTCCCTCGGTTTCCAGTCTTTATGCTGAGGTAAGATAGCCGACTGTCAGCTGTATTGTTGCGTACAGATGTGAGAGTGGCATCGTTCATCCGATCTAACATCCGAATACTCTCTTTAAGGTGAAAGACGGCAGAATAAACTCTCATCTTCAGTTCCACAGATACAAGTCATAGAAAGAGACACTTTGAAACACACTTATAAAATATATTTTCTTTTAAATGGAGAACAACGATTCTACATTCATTCTACATTCAGGTGAATAAGGGAAAACTTGGGGAGTAAAATAAAGTAACAATGTTTGAAATCTATAGCAAATATGAAAAAAATGATTAAATTGAGCATTTTACGGTATGTTATTCTAGTATACAGTGTCAAGTACAAGTGAAAAATACTGATTTTATTGGATTAATACACTAATTTATGCCACTTCCCAAAAGGCTCGTACACATTCAAGAGAAGAAAGGTCAGCACTTGAAACTCTTGAAGCTCTTGTTATGTTATATATGTAATAGTGGTGGTAGTAGCATGTCAATACCAGAAGCAGAAACTGAACAGGAGGGAAAATGCTTGGACAGCAATCTGACTGAGGTTCGCTCAGCGGCAGCGTACAACATCCCCAGGCTCTGTGTGGGTGACAATAACAATCAGTCCATCAAATCTCTCCACACACATCCGTCTACAGCCTCCTGCAGACAGGGTTTATACCATAGACTTCATTAATGGGAGAAGACAGGGCAGGACTGGCCACTGCTTCCACACAGAGGAGTGAGGTGTCGAGATGCACAGCAGAGAAACCACAGTTTGATTACTGCTTAAACAGATTCAACTGCTCGGCTAACTGCTGTCTACCTGTGTCTTCTGCCATCAAAGTAAAAAAATCACCAAGAGTAACATACTAAGTTAACATGTCCGACCTACGTGAAGAAGAAAGAAGCAGGAAAAAACAGTAGTAATATAACTGACATCCTAATTACCCACCCCACCATTATCACTGTTGTTTCCAGGCTGCTGCTGATGCTGATGATGATGGGGTTGATGATGATGAAGGTGATGATGCTGAGGGTGGTGGGGATGATCACTGGGAGAATGAAGATTGACAGTTTGATTCTGATGTTGGGTATGATTTTGGTGACTGTGATGGAGGTGGTGTTTTGAATGATGAGGATGATGATGAAGATGGCTGTGGTGACGAGTTGTTTCTGCCTCCTCGGGATCTTCAGTGTCCAACTCAGTTGTTGTCTTGTTCTTCATGGTGCCGTTCTGGGCAGCAGCCTCAGACATCTACAGAAACAAATCAATATCCTGTTTTTGTAGTTTAAAGCCGATTGAATTGCATTCATGAAGCCACTTGCGGCAGCAGAACAAGCTAAAAACACAACATCAACATAATATTACCTCATGCAGTTGCCATTTCATTTACTTTTTTACACATCCAGCAGTCAACATGATTCAATTAGATGCTAATTCAGACATTTAGATGTTTATGACCAACATTCTCTTAGGTCTGTTTTGGTCTCCACCAACTTAAGAAGAAAATATCTGGCTGTTTAGCTGCTGAATGCTCAGCTAGCTAAACTAGCCAGTTGTTAACGTTCTGTGTCTGCTGTTAGGTGTTGGTAGTGTGTAGTGTGTGTTTCACAGTGTTTTATGTTTGTTTGTTTGTTTGTTTGTTTGTTTGTTTGTTTGTTTCACTAAAAACAGTTGCCTGTTGCTGCTGAAAAAAGGCTGATGTGGGCAAGAAAACCAAAACAATGAGCTAAAAGAGGCTCAAACACTCAGTTGTAGAGGTGTCGAATTTTAGGTTTTCTGAATTGACAAATCGACTGGAATTAGCTTTTAATTTCAATTATCAAAATCAAACGCAGGATCAGCCAGAATTTTTGCTCTCCACCTCGGCCTAATTGCACACATCTGAATTAAAAAGAGAAAAAAAACACAGCTAGCTTACTCGTAGTCTGTAGCTGCACTTCCAGACACTCAAACCATGTGCAGCAGTGGCGTGCACAGACTTTTTAAAGGGCAGGGGCAGAAGAAGGGCACTTTGGTTCCCAAGAGGGCACTTTAGCGCGCGTTTTGCCTCCCAGGGGGCACTTTAGCGCGTGTTTTGGCTCCCAAGAGGGCAGTTTATCATGTTTTAACCAGCCAAGGGGGCAGTTTAGTGTGTTTTGCCAACCAAGAGGGCATTTTGGCACGCTTTTTTGGCTCCCAAGAGGGCACTTTAGCGCGCGTTTTTCAACAATTGGGCCACGAAGGGGGGCGACTGCCCCCCCTGCCCCCCCCTTGTGCACATCACTGGTGTGCAGGACTGACTGCTACCAACAAATGTTTTCTTTGTCAGAGATCCTTTCCAACAAAGGGATTTTCTATATTTTGATGTTAATTGTTTTTTATTGAACTACTGATTTTTTCTTTTCTTTTGGTGAATATTATTTGGGTTTGCCTAACCCTAACCTGCAAAAAGCCACCAAGATAACGGGAAGTTGTCGTTGTGCAATAGCTGTATCTTTTCAAAGAAGGTTTTGAAAAGTTGTCAGGGCATAAAACCAATGATCTGTTGCAACAGTCCAACAATGGCACAACCTTTGGTTCTAGCAAAAAAAGCAACAAAAAAAAAAAACGTTTTAACCAAAAATCAAATTGGATCATGAATTTGGAAAACTTTGGAAAATTGTGACACTTCTACTTAGTAGAGATGAGGTGAAGTGCAGAGTTGGGTGACCATTTTCTAGAGGTATGACTTACGCTTTCACATGCTCATTTGATCTACTGTAAATTGTATTCTTGATTGAGGCAACTAACCCAAAGAGTGTATTTCATTGTATTTATTGTAGTTTGGATGAGTAATTCATACTCAATACTGAAAATCACATGTAAAAAATATGTGTCACTATTTAAAACCTTTTGTGTATGTGTGCAATCATTTGTGTGTGTGTGTGTGTGTGTGTGTGTGTGTGTGTGTGTGTGTGTGTGTGTGTTTTGTGATTACTCACAGAGCAGTTACAGATGTTTTTATGATAAGTGGCTCTGATTGCAGCCTCTACGTAGGGGTAATGCAGGAAACTGTAGGGCAGCACTATATGAAAGGTGAGCCGACCACACCTGGAGAACGAAGAAAGAGAGAATCAGCATGCGGATGGAAGTCTCTGCAATTTTCTTGGCCTTTTCCTTCCATAGAACGCATAGGATAACAAACGATATAATAATGGATTCTAGGATGCGATTGAAATATCTTTCATTTTAAACACCATTCCGGGCCCTTTCAAACACTCAAACACTCAAACTGTGAAATGAGACCCTAAAAACTGTCAAGACAAGGGTGGCAGGACCAGTGATAACATGTTGTGCATGTTATATTTGCACGGCAAGCAAAAAAAAAAAAAAAAAGCCACTAGTGTTTTGATTTAAAATACAGAAATTTAAAAACTTGAAGAGGGGCATGCCTTACCTATCATACACCAGAAAGTCATCTTTGTCGCCATCCAGAGCCTCCCACACGTCAGCTTGTAGGGGAGCCTGCTGGTACACAGGAACACCAGTGGGCGCTCTTCTCTTCAGCTCCCAGTACATGGCTCTGGACTGGGCCTCTCGCTCATTTACTATCATGAAAGACACATCGGTCAGGTTGCTGCGCGTCAACTTGCTACGCAGGCCTCCAATCCTACAGAGGGACAGAAAGAGAGAGAACCACTCCTCACTGAAAGTCACAACAACATACAAAAGGCATCACAATCCACGACACCAACTGTACTTTTCCTAATGTCATTTCTCCATAAAGTCAGTTCTCTTACTTGGAGGCCTGCGTGAGACAGAACTGTCAGCTGGCCTTCAGTAGCGCCACCACAACCACATTTCCCAGCAGATCTTGCATGGGTGCATGTCCCTTTATTGTCCAGTTGGGGGCAGGTTTGCAGATCCTGGAGGCGTCATTGTCCCCCTCCACTATCAGAGAGACTTGTGAGGCCCACAGCAGACCTGGCAGGGCTGTGTACAGCCACAGCGACGAGAGAGAGCGCATTATCCCTCCCCGGCGGGCTGGACTGAGTTTACCTGATAAGAAAGAAGTGCAATAATCCATGTTACTTTGACCAGAAGGCACTGTGTATGTACATGTCATACAGGTTTTAGGCTACATGTAGCCTAAAATTCAACTCAGTCCTGAGGCATGCATAGAATAAAAAATTAAAAAAAAGATCTAAAACATGGATTGAGGAAATAAGAGGTATAAAGTCACTGAAGTTGACTCTTCACAAAACTCATGCTAAAGCCTCTACACTACATAATCAGTCACGACAACATGAATGCAGTCTGAAGTCTACAGTGCCCCACATGCAGGCAGATCCAATCAGGGACGGGTTTCCCCCCACCCTGAACTAAATGGCCGGTCAGTCTGATCCCCAAATAATTAAAAGAGTAAACCCTCATTGTCTTTCTCATCACATGTGGAGATAATCTGCAAAAGAGTTTATTATGGGCTAAACTGCCAACAGACAGAAGAATGTTGGGGGCAAATGGGCAGACAGTCTGGCAGGCAGAGGGACAAAGAGAGGCTGGGACAGCAGTGTTTACTGCCTGAGGGACATCCACAAAACTGTACAAACACATGGATGTGCCTTTATTGTTAGCTGATTTGAAAATACTTTATATATATACATATATATAAATAAGTGTAGTAATTAAAGCACAAATCATATCTCAATCAGTACTTCAGTCTCATAGCTTGAGATTTATCAACGTGCATACATCCCTTAAAGAATGGAATCCTCCAGATCCATCCTGAATCATAATGATATTAAGTGCATTAACAAAGCTTTAAAATAAATTATTTAAAACTAAGAGTAAACAATAGAACGATCCCTCTGACATGAAATTGCATTATTTTAAAAAGACAAAAAAAACTAAATCAAAACAATTGGTTAGAAGATTTCATCATTTACTTTTCAAAATAAGAGACTTGTGCAAATGCAAATAAAAATAAATCAAATCAAATGAAATCTGAAAAGGAAAAGAAGGCCTTACCGCTGTGCTCTCTGTCCTGTGACCCACATAGACAGTAAACGCCTGTTGCTTTTAAAGCCTGGGTGGTTGACTGAGCACTCCCCCAAATCAAACAGAGAGAGAGATAGAGAGAAAGAGCTGCTATCTGTGCACGAAGTTAGTGTGCAGTCTCAGACACATCAATCAAATCATTTAATTGGACTGCCCTGGAGTTTTAAATGTGTACAAGTTGCAAGGATTTTAATATAAAAGTATCTACGTCACTAGTGAAAATAACGCCACAATGGTGAGCCATTATTGATACAAATTGTTTGTTTTTTTCCTTGTTGTTGTATCTTAACACTTGAAATGTATTCTAATTTCTGTGGAGTTATGAGCAGCTCCTCCCATTCTTTTGAAAATAAATGTGTTCATATTTGGGGGCATTTCCAGAGATTTAACAGTGGAGAGACATCGCTCATTAGAACACACCGAAACGTCTGCAGTAAAAACAAAAGATCTACTGGCTGTGTTGGCTGTGTAGACTTTAGTATCATCCAGTTAAAGATAAAATAACTCAAATGTGCTAAAGTAACTAGAAACTTAAGTAATCAAATAAATGTAGGGGAGTAAAAAGTATAATATTTGCCATCAAAATATAGTGGAGTGGAGGTATAAAGCTGTAAATGTACTAAGTTGCATTCCATCACTGACCCTCCTGTGACTTGGTTGATACTCAACATGAATGTTTAATATAAACTTGAATCTGAATCTGAAAAATGAACGAGCAGTGTTTCCATCGAGGTGCACACACACATAACGTTTCATGTTTTTAACCATGCCAGCAGCTAGCTCTTGGGTAGGTCAGTCACTCTGCTGGTCAGCTGGTCCACCACATTGGTCCAGACTGAAAAATCGGTGCAACTATTGGGAGGATTGCCATTATATTTGGTACAGATGTCCATGGCCCAATAATTGGTTTGAGCAAAACTAATGACATTCCCATCCCATCCTACCTCAGCTGTACATTGTTTTGCTTTAATTAGCAAATCTTAGCATACTAACACACTAAATTAAGATGTTTAGCATAGTATACCTGCTTAACATCAGCATATTAATATTGCCACTCTGACATTAGCATTTAGCTCAAAGCAGCAAAAGCTGTATACTTTTAACTTTTTCTATATGATATTGATCTCATTGCTGAGCAATATTTATTTTACTATGTGTGACTCAGGCATTTTCACTGTGCAGAGGTGAATGTCAGCCTATGACAAACAAAACCATGGTACATTTTTGTGAGAGGCCAAAATCAATGGTACTCAACACAACAAGGTTAGAGTGACGGACTGACTGCTTGCTTAAGAGTTGTACTGTCGGCCAAAGAAACAGATGTAAATTGATTCATGTACCGTAAAGCTTCAGTACTTTAATGACTTGGTCTTTCTTCTCAAACCCATAAGCAACATTTGTCCCATGTATCAATCCCTCTGCCTAAATGTTGTCCTCATGTTGCAGTTCAGTTTAGGTAACAAGACACCTGCAAAACAAATATCTAATCTCTCATGTGAGTGATTTGTTCAAAGTCCAACCTGAGACAAAAAAAAATGACAGTTTTTGTTTGATGCTAACTAAAGATAACTTGATCAGAAGCTGCACACATCGCCTGATAGGACAGTTGCTACAGTGGTGTTTAGAGAGACTGGGTGGAGTAGTTAGCTTTCATTTCAATTCTAATGTACGGTAGAGATGGCATCAATGTAGTTTATTTGTTACAGTGAGTTGCCTGATATGCATTGTAGACCAACATGTACTATGCCTTTAGACACACACACACACACACACACACACACACACACACACACACACACACACACACACACACACACGAGAACAATAGAGATCATTCTTTATGATCACTTCATTTTCTCACAGTGTCTATGCTATGCTATGTTGATAGCAAACGTCACGTGACTAACTATGAGTAGGCTGAGCTTTTCTTTCAAAGAAAACCCTATCTCTGTTAAACAGATCAACAGAACATCTTTCAGACTGAACAAAAGGAAAGATGTTTCACCGCCAAATGTCAAACTAAATATGTTCAGTGATTTGAAAATCATATCATTATCATCACTATATTACCACAAAAGCCTAAAAATAGTGATGAATATTAAATGTTTTCATAAGGGGCTCATTAGAGGGTAAATGTGCTAAAGTGAATCTGACATACTCAGAACATCATTTCTTAACTAGCGACATGATGGAAAATCTGACAGATATTGTTTCTTGTCTGTAAAATATTTGGCTCCAATGACAGTGAGAGAAGTTTGAGCAGAACATTTCTGTTGAACTGAATACCTTCATAAATATTCAACTGATATAGCGTTCACTGGATTTTCATACCTGACATCCAAATAGTGTTTCCTCAACTACCTTTAAGAGGCTAAACAGGATAATTAAACGCTTTACTCTTTTACTCTATGTTTCCATTTGGTTGTCTAAAAGCAATTACCTTGTTATATAAATGTTGAGTTGTGTAGTAACATTATCCTAAATGTTTCTAACAATGTTAAAACTCAGAGAAATCCATAAATGTACTCGTGGTAACGGTGGTTTGATCTGGTCACCTGTTGCTCTGACTTCTGGGAGAGAGTCTGAGAGTGAGCGAGGAAGTCAGACTGCTCACAAGTGGATCTTGAAGTGAATTATGTGTCTTCTGAAGGTAACATATCGGGCTTCAATGCAAAGGGGCTGAATACATATGCACGCACCACTTTTCAGTTTTTCATTTGTTAAAATTAGAAAGCAAGTTGTTGTTTTTTTCATTTCACATCAACAATTTGGAGTATTTTGTCTGCATCCTCCTCCTCCATGCCAGGCAAAGGGTTGCGTCTGGCACAGCCATGATCCCCGAAAGTCAGCTCCTTCTCCACTACAGACACAAAGCAATATTTAACTAGAATTGTGTTTCCTGGCATTGGTTAGTTGGATGTTAAGTGTTGGTGTTTTCCATTCTGTTCTTTCTGCTTCCTCTGATCCCTGCTCCTTCATCCTCCATCCAGTGACCCAGAGATCCACCAAGGCTGTCATTACTCATCCAGGATGTTCCTCTCACTTTAGTTGGTGGAAGGGAGAGGAACCACACCTGGATCCTAACAGACACTTCCTTGGTCACAGTGGTGTTACTGATTGATCAGCTGTCAAGTCAAGAGATCTTCATCTGTAGATGTTGACATTTTAATATTGATGGTACTAAACAAGTGGCTCTAATGTTTTTCATGTTTCTTCTTTAAATTACAAGGACACCGTGTGTGTAATCCAAATCAAAAATGTATCTTAAAAACACTGCTGCTTTGTCCAGTTTCTCTTCTTCAGCCAAAATGTTTCTCTTCTTCTTTTGTTCTCAGTTAATCTTGCGATCCAAATATTTGTCTTATTATTAATTCTGTAATATCATTCTGACTCTAAACAGTCAGCTGTCACACTTAAAAACATTTATCTTTGTTTTGCACATCTAGGGCCTGTATCACAAAGGCGATAAAGTCTGGATCTCTTTGTCATCTGGTCTCACTGAGTCTACAGCAGACGTACTGATATAATTAACTTCAAACAATAACAAAGTGGGAGAGTCAGAAGACGTTTTACTCATGACCTCAATATTTCTAAAATGATCACAGCCCTCTGTTGAATAAATTCATGACACATTGTACCAGGAGGCAGCCTTCATATTTAAGTAACCTAATATACCATGTTGAGCAGCATGACATTTCAAATGTACTATTGAATTTTAGATCAATGTGTCATACCCTGCTCCCTCAGTTCAGCAGCTAGTATGCCCGGCCCCTCAAATGTTGACCTCACGGTAGAAGAACAGTCAGTTCCCACTTAGTCTGGGAACTCTGATCGTCCAGCCAAAATTAAATGGCATCTAATATTTTATCCATGCATGCTATCCATGATAGCATCCATAAAGGCATGCATCATAACGTCACTAAACCTGAGAAATCACACTGGTAATATCCTGTGCATTGCAGGGGTTAGGTTAGGTAAAGTAATGCAGACATGACCTGTGAGCACTTTGAAAATGATAATTAAGGTTTAAAAAATGAACTAGCTGTAGGTTAGTGTGTAATACTGAAGTCTGCTGAGAGCCTACAGTATTGCTCTCTCTCCTCCTCTTTCCAAATAATGTTAGTTTCAGTTTAAAGAAATGCACAATTCCTGAAAACTAGGCAAAGTGGAGCAGGGTATTTACCCATATAGAGGATGAACCAAGCGATAACAGCATGGCCTTTCCTCTGGCGCCACCCTCAGGACAAACTTTACATTTTCTGTCAAGTTATATTAAAAGAGAGTGTTTTTCTATCCAACTTTTTCTTTTAAATTGTTGTACAAGTGTGATTGGCTGTCCTGTGTTCGACAGCTCTGATATACATATCACACACAGTAGTATGAACCTTACAATTAAAATCATGTTATTTGTAGATTTCGAAATTCTAACTCCTGCAACCCCTTGTTAATTATTGTTTGATATTCATATCAATCTGTTATTACACATTCTGAAGTGCTTCTAACCTGTCTGATATGATATTCTTATGAAAAGTCTGGAACAGGGACTGTCCAAACTGTCCAAATTTAGAAAGTCGGATGCTGAAGGTGCTTCTTTGACTCCAGTGGACTGCTGTGGAGCTGGAGCTTCCTCACATTAATTTAATAATCACATCAACTCTAGGTATTCCAGAAGTACTAAACACTTGGGAAGAGTCCAGACCTGTATGAAAACCAATCCATGACTATAGATCCTGGTCTTGGTCTGCTGTCAGTGTCTCCCAAAAATTTACAAAAAAAGTCTATGAAGTGTTGGCCTGCAGGCTGATGCATGTATAAATCTAAATGTATATGACACCAGTAGTGTCATCAGTGATTTGAGCCTAGAAAATAGCTTTAGTTTCCAACAGTGTTTTACTGTGATCTGCCTGATATGCAGGGCAGAAATACATGTACTCTTCCTTTAGATGTAGCAAAATGTCTTCCTCTCGCACACATTTACAAATAATGAACAACACAGGTAATTCTTCACAATAACTTTATTTTCTCATGGAGCAATGTGTTGGATATTGAATGTCACGTGACATACTGTGACTAGCCTGAGCTCTTTTTTTGATACCCTTTGTTGTGAATACAAATCCGACCACCTCAAAACAGAGACATATCCAACTAAATCAACAATCTACCTAGTGTAGATTTACAGTACCAGCAGTTATTTAACAGAGGAGGGTTTGCTTTTATATCCTTACTGATGACATACAGCTGTAATTGTGTGCTCCTAATAAATTCTATAATTTGTTACCGATAGATTTTGTAATGCTCTGAAAAAAACAAAACAGCAAAGGTTTCAGTTTTTGCGAATGTCATCAGAACAGAGTACTGTACATGAATTCCGACAACACAGTTTGAGACCAAACCCTTCTGATTTCACCAAAACTCTTTTGTCCCAGTTGTGTGCTATTGCTTCACACACCAACAAAAGATAAATATTTCTGGGTGAATTGTAATACAAAATAAAAGCTTGAATGATTCAGAGGAAATGGTTTATAGTGTGATAATCACATGCTACTGCAGTCCTCACCTGCTCTGAGTACATCTGAGTGTCCTGAATACAACCAGGGTTTTATTGTGCATGTAAACACCCTCAGTGGAACGTTAAACCAGCTGTAGACACAAGCATCGAACTCAGCAGGCTCCGTGCAAATTAACTCTTTTCACACAGCTCCACACTCTCAATTGTAGTCTACTTTGTCACAGGCTGCACCCTACATCTTCCACGTGTGACAGCACATACTGCAGCTCAGCAAACTCAGAGTAAGAAACATCATAAGCACAAACATTGGCTAACTGCAAGCTTCAGCATCTCACCTCGGTTGAGCAAAGCCATGTCTCATTGGTGCAGATCACAAGCACAACCAGGTGACAATCAAATTAATCAACTTAGCATACATTTATATCGAGGCTTCAGTCCTTCATAAATGAGACAAGAAGCATAATGTGGCCGTCTTCTGCTGCTTGAAGTCACATCTGCAGATATGCAACACAGCAAAGTTCTGCACATTCTTTGCTTGGTTTGAGGCATGAAAGCTGCTACGATCAAGACAGAACACCAATCAGTTCCTCCTCGTCATTGTCCCCGACACCTTCTGACGGACTGTCGCAGGGGGCCATGATCCCCAGGCCCAGCTCTGCCAGCATCTCACAGCTCATGTCAGTTGTCACCATAATCTTAGTCTCCAGGCGGTTACACAGAGTCCGGTAGGAGGGCAGAGGGTATCCCATCTCTCGCAAGTACTCGTAGCCCTTCGTGCCAACTGCGCGGCGGATCTTTTGTGCCTTCAGGATGGTCTCCGGTGACCAGACGGCACGGCGGGAGCGTTTGGTGAGGGACAGTGCTCGAATCTGGTCCTCGTACAGAAAGTTATGGAGACCCTTCTCAATGCGGTCGAGCCGATACAGGCGCTTCTTCATCTCCTCTGCCTGACAGAGATAGAAGAAAGAGACAGTTAGGGTTAGTGTAATAATATAACAATAACAATATAAACTCCTTTATTATGGTAATGGTTTATTGGTATCAAAATGCAGCACAATGTCCCTTCAGAGAAAAAATACAAAAACAAAGAAACAAAAACTCCAAGAAACCAGAGTCAGTTGTTGAAAGAGACAGCAGCAGCCTTCCTACCTCCTTCTGTAGCCTTGCCGTGTGCTGCATCTCCTGCTCCAGCTGTTTCTTGAGGAGCTGACACTGTGTGCAGGGCTGCTGGTCCTCAGCAGTCCTGTCTGCATCCTCCTCCTCCATGCCAGGCAAAGGGTTGCGTCTGGCATAGCCATGATCCCCGAAAGTCAGCTCCTTCTCCACTACAGACACAAAGCAAGATTTAACTAGAATTGTGTTTGCTGGCAGGAGTCTGGTGTGTTTTACATGTACCTGAACTCACGGGCAATACATGGTTTGGCATTGTAAATATTATTAACTAGAAAAGGATACAAACTACAATCCAGAAGAACACTACCACTTGCAATCTGCCAAACCTGTTAAACAATTCCACCTTGGGAGGGGCATAGAGCAAGCTATTGGAAATGCAATGTTCAATTGCCATTATTTAAAAATGAAACAACTTGAAATAAAGATGTTTTAATATTTTTTTGATAATAATAACACAATAAATAGAGATATACAACCACAGCAACGTATTAAGATGTAATTGCTAACATATAACAGTACAGTTGCCTACTTACACATTCAACAGACAGAGTTGGGGACAACTAAAATTGTTTTTTTTTCTCTCATGATATTTATAAACACTGATAACCAATGATTACCTGCTTCTCATGACTGACACCAATACTTTTTGTATCTTAAAAAGAAGTTGCTAACCTAAAACTGATACACACCAATATGTAGGGAGAAAAGATAGAGAATTTAATATTCCACTGCTCCAACACTATTTGTTGTGTTAACACTCAGTGACTTTCTCCCTCCTCTCTGAACTCTTGTGTTGGATATTACAGCTGTCTTCATCTGAATATGGAAAAAAAAATCTGTACTGCTCGGGTCTACACAGGTACAGCAGTAAAACATCACGAACACGCTGCATCTGATCTTCCTTTTCTTTGTGTTTATTGGCAGATCACAAACGGGTCACAGATACTATTCATGGTATAATACTAATACATGTTTCCCCACTGCCACATCTAATATCAACATATAACACAAACTACACACCACTCTGAAATGGGATAACACCTGCCACAACACCTGTCACATATTGATGTTTTGACCCAAGAGAACTCTGTAGTCCTTACTACGTGATTATATGAGTAGCCATACTCAGTACTTAACAGCTGGATCACACCCATCCTCGAGATCAGCATTCATTTTGATCTCAAGTACACATCTGAAAAGTTTCATGACTGCATCTTGTACGGTTGTGACACTATTTGGTTGACAAAATTCAGTC
This sequence comes from Diplodus puntazzo, assembly GCA_963678695.2. Taxonomy (NCBI): domain Eukaryota; kingdom Metazoa; phylum Chordata; class Actinopteri; order Spariformes; family Sparidae; genus Diplodus; species Diplodus puntazzo. The sequence continues at coordinate 24,990,381 of OZ023166.1, read as the reverse complement.
CACAGTCAGACAGACAGCCACTCCTACGGTTGTTTTGCCATGACAACACATAAACACACACCTAGTCTCACAGGGTGAAAACCACACCTACCCCCTGCTGTCGCCACTGATAAATATTCAAGAAGCAGTTGTGTTTCATATTCAGTTACCTGGCTCAGCTTTCATGGGCAGCACGATGTAGGAGGTGGTGACTGCAGGGTATGGAGGCTCTCCCACACTGAACAGAGTGGGGATGGCATTGGGCTTCAGCTTCTTTCCTCCAGCTGAAGACCTCGCTATCTCCTCAAACTGGCTCTCTTCAAAATGGTCCTTTGGCAAACAAGACAGGAAGAAAACATACATTTTATCCATCTAATTATACAGATACAGGCAAACACAAGAAACAACAACATGCATACAATGAGCGCAAATTGCAACGACAATCAACTGAAGGATAATGTACCTGTATGCAATAAATACGACTGGTGACTTTGTGTTTGGATGCATTTTGCTTTCCAATTTAACTTAAACGTTTTTCTTTCGGACTGATGCATCCTCTGTGTATGAGTGCTCTAAAAACTATCGTTTGATTCCCAACAGTAATGCCAATGCACCTATTAGCGGGATGCCAGCCGCCAATCAAATCTAAAAGAAGAAGAAGAAGAGTAATGCCAGTCCCATTGTAAAACTAACCTACCTGACACAGTCTCGAGTGAGGAGTTGGTTCAAAGTCACGTCGAGAGTTCACCACCCACTTCTTCTTTCGGGAAGGGTCTTTGGGAAACCTGAACAGCTGTTTACCTGTGCTGGTTGAATTGGAGCAGTTTGGAGCGGAGCAGCCACCCATTGCGGTTACTTAAAACAAACTGCAAAGCTAGCTAAATTTAACTTCAGCACACGTCAGGATAGCTTGTCTGGCAGTGAAACTCAGCTCAGGAGGATTTTAATCATTATTTATAACTACTTTCGCGGTGTAATATTAAGAAAAAGTACATTAGCACTAAACTCTAACGCGTTGAAACCGGAGTGTTGTCCTGCAGACTTTTAAATCGTATTGTATAGATACAATTTAAGATACTTTATCAAAGACGAAATGTTTCTGACTTTGTTTGAGCCAAAATGGCGCAATTTCTGCTCGACAGTTAAGTATAGTGACGTATTGTTTATATGAGTCCATCGTAAACGCCTGTTTGAAATGTTTACTAAAAAGCAGAAAGTCAAACAGAGAAGGCAAATTCAAGTAAAGTGTACCCAGTGTCCCATTAAAATACCATACTCCTTAACTGTGAATGTGTTGCGCATGCATTAAATGGCAAACGTCTTTTATTTGTGCTCAGGCAATTGTCCGACTAATTTGTGTGTTTTGTCACAGGACCCCGAGGAGCACGTTGAAATGTTTACGGTGGAGGCGCTGTAAGCCGTGGACCTGAATAACTTCTGATAAATAAATTATCAACTGTCAAAGTAATAACCAACTGTATTCAAATTATATAACAACTAAACAACGAGAAAGGGATCCGCATAGAGCAGCTGACAATGAAACCCATTGCCAGATAGTTAGCTAAGCTAGCGAGTTTTCCGGTTAGCGCTAGCCGTCGGTAACTACAAAACGTGTCAGGCGCGAATAAGAGCTGTTTGTTCCCACACATTAACATTGAGAGGAACATGGCATCCTCTCTGGTAGTTCCAGTTATTGATGTTCAGAATGATAATTTCAAAGAGCTTTGGCCTGCAATGGTGCTGGCCATTAAAACATCCTCATTCATAGCACTGGACACGGTAAGTGCAGGTGTGTGTGTGTGTGTGTGTGTGTGTATGTGTGCGTGTGCGTGCACCAGAGTAAAACTGACTGGCCCCCATTATTAACGTCCATTAATGAGTGGTAATAACTATGTCGTTTCTGTTGTTGTGGCATATATTTATCAACATTTTTAGACGAATACTGTTTGCCCTTCCTTCTCTCTCAAGCACATTCCCTCTTCCTTACTCCATACACTGACCTTTCTAGTTTTAGCCCTCCATTTTACAAACCCTAAATTAAGCCAACATAAGCGTCTGTATCACTGTTTTTGGTTTTGGGACATGATTTCACCAGTTTAAATGAGTAGTAAGATGTCAGTGTGTTGTTCCAGGAGCTGAGTGGCCTTGGGAACAGGAAATCGTTGCTGGCTGAGTAAGTAAAAACACATCGTAACCTGAAATAGCAGGTTGACATACACAATGCCAAGGATGTAGTATAAATCTCTTGATGCTCACTAATATTTGTGTTTCTGTAAGTTAGTCCTGACCTCTGCTGTCATCTTTCAGGTCTATAGAGGACAGATACAAAGCCATCTGCCATGCAGCTCGCTCCCGCTCCATCCTCTCCCTGGGCTTTGCCTGTTACAAGAAACTGGACAACAAGGTACGACAAGATGAGGCCTTCTCCAGTTGCATCAAACTCTGGACAGACTTGCCATATTCTGCATATGATATTATTATATTATTCGCTGACATACTGTGGCAGAAGAATGCCAATTAGGTAGTTCTCTAAATGATGTGCGATTTCCCACACCAGCATCAGTTTAATGTATTTATAAAAAGAATTTTAAGTGTTCCACTTCAGTGTGTTTTATCATGAAGTTTATTCTCTGCCTTCTCCTCCTTTCACAGGCTGCAGACACATACCTGGTCCAGGTGTATAACCTCACCCTGTTATGTTCGGAGGAGTACATCATAGAGCCCCAGTCAGTCCAGTTCCTGGTACAGCATGGATTTGACTTTAACAAGCAGTACGCCCATGGAATCCCTTACTGCAAGGGTAATAATAAGGTGAAGATACTTAAATGCTGCGGGTTCTGAGCATTGTCCTGAACCTACCATTCTCTTTATTGTACCTCTCTTTACTCCTCTGTCACATCCGTCCATCCTTTACTCAAACTTTGACACCTTTGTTTTTATTTCACCCATTCTTCCACCTACTGGCCCGTCCAGCTTAGGGCCAAAATAGTTTTTTCCAAAAACCTCTTACTCTCACCTAACCCTAACCCTCATAATAACTGCAAAAAACTTTTTTGTATTAAATCAATTCTTTATTAAGAAAATCTATATATAAAAAAAAACTATTGTCAAACCTTGTCAAAACCTGCAAAACTTACATCATGAACACTTCACAATGCTATTAAAGGCTTTTTACAAACCTGTAATCAGACTTTGTTGTGTAAAGCCAGTGGTGTTGCCCTTTAAAATGAGCTCTAATTGTGATGCTAACTACATAAAGTTTAGACACTTTGAATAAACACTTTCTAAACGAATGCACACCTATTAATTTGCTCATTATTGATAATTATTTTTGGTCATTAATATGGGATAATACTGATGAATTAGCATTTGCATTTTTCTGCTTCATGCATGTCAAGATGTACTCATCATAACAGGTCCACTGGTTCAGCAAGGACAAGACACAAGCAGACACAGCTGAACATCATAGGAATGTTATGTTACAAGAACAAGATAACATGGAACAGCGTATAATTTCTCCTCATGTTATTAATTTCAAATTTTTTTCTCTCTCCGCCTTCTTTATCAGGGAGGATCAGATGACAGAGGGGTCAACATTCGAGCCTTATTCACCGAACTGCTGCGTGCTAAGAAACCCCTGGTGCTCCACAACGGCCTCATAGACATGGCCTTCCTTTACCAGGTACCACAAAAATATAAGATTTGCTGTTTTATTTCATTTCATTTTTATGTTTTAATGGGATTTTGTGTTTCAATTTGTTAATAGTTAAGATCAGTAATTTTGTATAATATGTTGCACCAACCTAATGCAAAACGTTTAGCACTTGTTATATGTTATATCGTATCTGCAAGTTGGTGTAGAGCTACAACTTTTCAATCAGTTTTTTTCAAGCATTTTTAAGGAAAAATGCCAAAAGTTCTCGTCTTTCAGCTTTTCCAAATTTAAGGATTTGCTGCTTCAATTTATTTTTTATAGAACTGTAAGTTCGATATCTTTGGGTTCTTGACAGATAAAAAAAAAAAATGATGGCATTACCAAGGTCTTGGTAGAAAATGTGAGGGACATTTTTCATTATCCTCTTGATAAATGAATCAGTATTAATCACACCCCTGTTTCTTGATTCAAACTTTCACATGGTCTGTGTCAAGTGTTTTAAAACACAGTGCCCTCCATGTCAAAAATCCTCTTTATGTAATTCATGATTTATATTAGCTTTTGAACAACGTGCCTTTCTCGCAGCATGCTGCATTCAAAAATGATGCTGTTTTTTTTTGTATGGGATTGACTTTGTCTTTTTCTACCAGAGTTTTTATGCTCATCTGCCTGAGCGCTTGGCTACCTTCACAGCCGACCTGTCCGAGATGTTTCCTGCTGGCATCTACGACACCAAATATGTCACTGAATTTGAACTGCGGCTCAGTGCCTCGTATCTGGAGTATGCCTTCAAGAAATGGTGAGCATCGGTTCATATTCCAGTATAGACACACACAGTAGAAACACACTAACTGTCTTCCTGCAGTCGTTAATCGCTAAAGTGTTGACATTGGCCAGACCTATGGAATTACTGTTTACTGTTCTGCAACATGGCTACTGCTAGCATCCTAGCTACTGTCCAAGTCCAACCTTGACCTAAACATTGCGTATAGATTGATAAATGCGCTTATATACATTTTTTAACACTTTTTTAGCTTATTGTGCCCTTTTGAAATACCAGTTTCGAAAAAAACTTTTGCAGAATGATGATTTTCTATATCAGGACACATCAGAGTGGGCTATTGTGCTTGGATCATTGTTGTGCTGATGTTGTAAGTGTTTGTTTTGAATGTTGTCTGATATTATCTCTTCATCCTTCCAGCAAGCTGGATAACAGCCGCAGTGTTACCTCTGGGGGGAGTGGGCCTCATGTTCATGTAGAGTTCTGTCAGTATGCTGGTCACATGTCCAGCTATGTGGACTACAGAGTGTGTCCAGATGTGGCCCCTCCTCAGGGACAGACCGACATCTGCCAGCGCTTCTCTGTGAGTTTCAACATTTTCTGTTTTTTTTAATTGCTTTTTCACTCAGCAGAATCTTTCACTTAGTTTCTCTTGATATAAAAATTCTCAAGTAAAGTGAAATCTAAGAAATTAAGTACTTAAATGTTGGTTTTAGTGCCTAAACTAAAGGTGCTGCTCATTTTTACTGTGTTTTTCACTGCCCATTAGAACAGACAGCAAATAGATGCTTTGTGTGTTTTAACAACTCCATCTTTCTGTTTCTGTGTTTGGCTGACAGGCGTTTGGCTGGTGTCTGAATGGCACCCAGTGTCCACTATCCCATGACACTGACTTAATCATCCTCCAGGACGAGAAAGGCATGGGGGATAAGAGAAAAAAGAGGAAGAGACAGAGAGAGAAGAAGAGAGGCAAGGCAGCAGAGGGCTCTTCCATCTTTGACGGTGCCCCTGAAAACAAAATACCCCATATGGAGGTGGATATGGAAGAAACACCAGATGACCAGAAAAAGGCTGAGGAAACTGTGCCTCACATGGACAGTGACGGAAACACCCAACAGACTGAAGGAGAGAACAAAAAAACAGACAGCGAGGGAAACAGACTGTGTGAGGACATTACAGATTTAGAAAAATCTGCAACAACCGCCACAGCTGATGATGACGCAAACTCAAAAAACAAAACAGACGACGGTGCAGATAGCAGAACAGAAGATGGAGGGAGAGAAACGTTTAGTGACCACCCATCTAAGACTGACGACCAGAAGAAGAAGGCTGACACAGGAACGCACAGGGCAGGGTTCGATGCCTTCATGACGGCGTACATCTTTGCCTACTCATGTACCATCATCAAAAAGGGCGGAGTGGGTGGTGTGGAGGAGAAGGGGCACCAGAAGGAGGAAGAGCAGTCGTGGCTTCCTACCTGTCTCAATAAGGTCTACCTCAGTGGCAAGGCAGCTCCTCTCAACGTGGTTAAAAGCACCTTCTCTAAATCATCCAAAGCCCACTTGCAGAAGATGGAGATGGTGTGGGGAGGAAGAATGTAATGTGCATCCGTGCACACAGCGGGGATATTACAGAGTAGGCATGTGCAGGATGATATTTGAATCTTGTTGCCATGCTGGTCTATACACAAACATGTATTAGTAGAGTCTCACAGAGCTGCTAGCCTGGCTGTACACTCTTGATCTTACTGCTGGTGTGTATCTGCCTCAAAGACCCACCAGCATGGCGGCGATTTTTGTTTTAAGAGGAGGGGAATGGTCAGTTTATGTTCATGGCAAAAATGTCAGTGACAGCACAGACAATCTAGGGAGATAAAAGTCATTTTTTATCATTTTGCTCTGTTTCTTAATCTCCCATCTTGTTTTATTTGTATAGCAGTCTTCTGTGGAAAACTGTGTGGTTTTGAAACCAGAGGTGAACTGCAATGCAGAGGCATCTGTTCTAATTTAGTATTTCTAAGGTTTCTGTGGAAGCAGCCAAAGGGAGATGGTGTTGGATATGTATTGATCCCACTGTTCAGATTTTGTAACATCTGCTTTTTTTGAACACTCCTAAACAGTGTTTGTTTTGTCGTTATTTGATTTTCGGGGGTTACCCAGAGTTAAGAGAATGACTTATAGAACAACCTGTCCAGAACAAGAATCCCTGTCTGTAATGAGTTAGATAAATGAGTAACATTATACACACACAGTTTGAATTTATGGACAAAGGTATGTAGTAACTGCAAATTCTGCTGTAGTATGGCTGTGTGTGTTAAGGTTAGGCTGTGTAGATAGTTAAAATGAAGTGTATGGACTTCTTAAACAGGAGCATCTACTGTACTACAAGTTCTAACTATTAAACTATGTTTTGAGCATCCTGCTGCCTCTTGTTTGTTATTAAAGAGGTTATTGTGAACTCCCAGGCAATACTGAGTAGGTTATGAGAGACTGCTCACTAACTACTCAGTGTTGTATACCTTATTGTAAAGCGTTGCCACCGGTTCCTATGCTATTATTGCAGAGTACAGAATGACCGTAACAAACCACCACATTCTTGAATAACGTTGGTAACAGTGCTTTAGATTACAGCCTCTGTATCCTGTAGTTACCACGTAGCTAAACATAACAAAGGGGGGCTTAATTTGTCTTGGTCTGTCACGAAAGTGAACAATATGAGACTGGTTTGTTTTGATTTTGTCAGAAGGGTATTTTAAACACATGAGAGTTGTGATTCATATCTAGTGTTTCGTATTGTGTTCTATTTGTATTCACCTCAGGGGATAAACAGGCCATGCACAGAGCTGAAACAAAGGCACATCGAGGAACTGTACTGCTGGTTGAACATGATTTCTCAGGGAGAAGATATTCACACGACTTCAGAATCTTCAACATGTAGTTACACTAAAATATGAGTGACATATAGGCTGGGTGGCCATAAATGAGCATCCAGTAGTGAAGTTTGCTGAGATGAGATGGTCTAAAGATGGCGACAGTATCCATGACAATAGAGTGTCCCCGTGGATATAAATGAACTAGTTCATTTAATTACTTCAAGTTTAATTTGCGTGTTTGACATAAACTCACATCAGATGTAGGCTATTGAGCGATGCAGAAGTCAACACTCGATCTTGACTGAAACGTCTAAATAATGCAATACGTTCCTAATCATTAAAAAAAAAAATCACAACAATATAAATTCTGTTAAAACCAAACATCCAGATTATTGTTCAGTAGTTCAGGCATAGCCTTTAATAATAGAATAGGTACCCAGTAGTTAAGAAAATAACTACAGTATGAATCCTTTGTAAAATCCTGAATTGTTACCCTGTTGTTTTCACATCCAGTACCTGAATAAATGTACTAGTACGTATGTACAGGTACACTACGAGTACAAAAGATTACACCATGACACCGTAAATAACGCATTCAGACAAATGTTGTGGTGTAAAAAGTACAAGATTTAGTCTATGTAGTGGAGAAGAAGTATAAAGTTAAAAAAAAATGGAAATACTATTTAGTACAAGTTCCTCAAATGTGTGCTAAAATAAATAATAATATATCAGCTTAAAGGTGAACTGTGTAGTTTTGGGTATGAAATTTTAATCAGAAGAGAAAGATATTCATTGCCTGATTTTTTTTAATGCCTAAACAAAGTAAATAAGCATTATTTTCTTGACTGAACTGAATTAACAAACAAATCTTAAAGGACACTTCATACTGCTTTACTTTGTATATATGTGGCGGACTCTGCCACCATTCTAGCTTTGAACAGTGTACTGGGGACCTTATTTTCATCGTAGAACAGCTTGTTTATTCAGTCATGGGGAAAAAGGGTTTGCATTATTACCTCATTAATATTGTAAATATTAACATTTTGAGTTAAATTTCGTCGCCAAAATTACACAATGCCGCTTTTAGTAGAGTAAATGTACCTCACTGACAACTTTCGGACTAGTTTTGTACAAAGTGATGCAGAAATTGCCCGACATGTCATAACCCTGTCCTACAGAGCGGGGGCGGTGTTGCGACATTATCTGGATGTTGTGCGCTGTTGGTACAACACAAAGAAGAAGACATGCTCCGGTGTAGTGACAGTCCACTGACCTGTCTGTACGCTGCTGTGCGGTTTCTTCCAAGCTGGCGCTGCTAAATCCAGCGCTTTTGTAGCTTGTTCATCATCCTTTTTTTTTTTTAAACAACAGCCAAATGAACCAAAGGCCCCCGGTAGAGAACGACAGCTGATACCCTCGCACGCAGACATGGCAGACGATGAAATAGACTACAACATCGTGTTCCCAGATGCAGGCATATCGGGTGAGCATCATTTCATTGTGCCTTGTGTTCATGCCTCTCGCCTAGCTTAGCGTGCGCGCTAACAATATCCTCCGAGGAAAGCCGTGAAAATGCCATTCCTGCCGAGCGTTAGCCTAGCACGCTAGCTTAGTTTAGCCTAGCTGTGGCGTGACAGCGTCGGTAACGTGCCGTTTCATCGTCTGGTTTGTTTTCAGAGAGACACTGGCAGGGGACAAAGGAGCCAGTTGTGATCCTGCTGGGCTGGGCTGGCTGCAAGGACAAGCACCTCTCCAAATACAGCTCCATCTACAATGAGCAGGTTGGGAATGAACGATAAAGTCAATTCAAAAATGTGCACGCAAAACATTCTGCTCACTGTCATTGAAGTGGTCCATTCACCTCACAACAGCTCATGAGTCTACTTTATTTCTATGGTGCATTTTTTTTTTCCCCCTCCATGTTTAGGGATGTGTCACCGTCCGCTACACGGCTCCCCTGAAGACCGTCTTCATCTCTGAGTCTTTTGGCTACAAGGAGCTGAGCAGCACGGCCCTCAAATTACTGGAGATCCTCTATGACTACGAGGTGGAGAACAGCCCGATTTTCTTTCACATATTCAGCAACGGTGGCTTCATGCTGTACCGCTACATTGTAGAGTTGTTGCACAGCGATAAGCAGTTCAGCTCCCTGTGTTTGATCGGGGCCGTGGTGGACAGCGCCCCGGGCAGCGGGAATGTTCGCGGGGCCCTTCGTGCACTGAGGGCCACCCTGGGGCCCAAAATAAGTCCTGTGTTAAGATACGTCCTCTTAGCTCTTTTTGCAGTGACTGTTTTCCTGTTGCGAATCGTGCTGTACCCCTTGACCAAGTACGTCCACAAGAACCACTATGACGCGGTGCAGGAGAGGCCGCCCGCCTGGCCTCACTTCTTCCTGTTCTCCAGAGATGACCAGGTGATCCGGCACCGGGACATCGAGGTCTTTGTGGAGAGCCTGAAGCAGAAAGGCGTCCCAGTGGACTGTTTTGATTTTGGTTCCAGTCCTCATGTTGGCCATTTCCGCGAGTTCCCCGAGGAGTATGCTCTTAAGTGCCGCAACTTCCTGGTTGCCTGTATGAAGGACTCCGAAGGGACTGAGTTCAAGAAAAGACATAGGGTTCAGAATCCGTGAAATCTGGCGGTAAACTCACAAGATTTTGCTAACCCTCTGTTAACCCTCTTGTCCAGATTTTGAAAGGGGGGGGGAAGAAAAGCAGACACCTGAGTTCATCTCAGAGGTCGGAAAATAGGTTAGAAGATGAGGTGAGAATTTGTTGTAAGACAGCAGGAATTTGAGCTGAACCGGAGCGAGATCCTGCCGCTGTTTTCCGTCCCAGTGCAGATAAAGGGAAGGTTCCACACATTTGGTCCAAGTGTACTGCACTTAATCCATGTCTGGAAAACCAGCCGTATGAAACACTGTAACTCACATACCGCTAAAGTGTGTGGCACAACGGCCTAATCCTGCCTACTCTAATGTTTTTGCAACAGTCACAAACCATATGTAAAAAAATAACAATACAAACTATTACTCTACACTGGAAAATAAATCCTTTAGGATAATTTAAATGGTATTTAATATTGCTGTGAAACGTGATGCATTGTAGATTAGTAGTAGTGATTCTAACACTCGAGGGTATTGGAAAATAATAATCTGTTTCTCCTAGTTATACAATTTACAACGTATTTATTGTTTTAATCTCAATTTGTTACGAAAATGAGACCTCAAGGGTGCTTTAAAAATGAAGGCGACTGACAAAAATGAAAAAGATCAAATCATGATGTTTTTTTTTTGTAATATAAAGTTCTCAAAAATGTTTGCCTTAAACACTAAATGCCTTTTTAGTGTTTTATTTTGTTTTTGGTCCATAAATTGTAGAATGACCAGCCCTGACATGTGATACACATGATTTAGTTTCAAGGAAAAAAAAGGTGATTGACAATGAATGTATATGTCCAGCACAACTAGTGTTCTTTCTAACTGATGTGCCTTCAATAAATCCGAATGCTCAAAGAAAAGTTGATCAACGTGTTTATTTTTGAATGATATCGAGCAAGAAACTGTGAAACACCTTCCACCTTCAGCCACAGGAGGAGCAGCTGTTCCACCAACACTAATGCTCCGTACATCAGCCACGCTATAACAGCTGCCAGCTTGATGTACATGGCACTCTAGGCCTACAGTACATGTTTTTATAGACCCAGTTTAATGTGCAGCAGAATTCATACAGTGTAGTAGGGGGGTTGGCGGCTCTCTGGAAACTTTGAAACTCCCTGGATTAGCCAGCCGAAAGGAAATAACAGCCAATTGTTTTTTTTTATAATCCATTAATAGTTTGTCATTCTTCAAACTAAACTGCTGAACATTTGCTGGTTCCCGCTACTTAAATGTAAAGATTTGCTTCCTTTTGTTGTCATCCATCATAGTAAATGATGTTGAAGTTTTTAGGCTCTGGACTGTTCCTTGGTCAAAAGAAGTACAATGGAGACGTCACTTTGGGACAATGTGATGCACAGTACTCACGTTTTGACAGACTTCTTGATTTAATTGTGAAAATAATCAGCGGATCATTCAACACCAAAGATAATCAGTAGTTGCCGGCTTAGATTAAAGATGGCTTCCAAACAAATTGGAATCCGTTCAAAATACATTAATATTCAGAAAATGATGCAACTAATTTACAGATTTTTTTAATTTTCTATTTAAATCCACATTTTAAAAAAACACAATATTGGCACTGGTTTGTGTAAAGTATTTGTTGTAAATTGAGAGCTGATTAGAGTTCTTATTATTAAAATCCTTTTGTAAAGCCACTGAAATATTGTCTTGGCTTTATCAGTTGCAGTATCGAGCTTAAAACGTGTCATGTTAATTACACATGTACTGTAGAACTGGATAGTGTCCATACCTGTGTTGCCTCGTGCACCAGGGGTATAAAAAGCGTCTCTCCTGCAGTGTACCCGACATAAAACATGGTGAAACTGGTCTGCAACTGTGAGTTTATATTTCATTTCACAATTTAAAATGAAAGTGCATCCTGCTTTTATTGTTCGCTTACAGTACTGAACCGTGGACAGGGTGTAGTCAAGGCAAAGAATTTCTTTAATTGGGGAAAGTTTCATAGAAACTCTTTCTTTTGTTTGTCATGGAGGCTGTTTTGTTTTAACATCAGCTGATCTCCTGACCTTGTTCCTCCGCTGCTAACCGGAGGAGATCGCTTTGTGTACGTAATAAACATCGTCACTTGAGGGCTCACTGAACTAAAGCCATCACGGGACGAGGTGTCTACGCCATCTCGTACCCAGAGGCTGATGAAACGCCGCCGTTTCCCCTCCACTCTCGTCATGAGACATCAGGGACTGTTTGAGGAGCGTGGCTCTGAATTGGTCCAGCAGGGATGGTTATTGAATGTCTACGACATGTCAGATTTGACATTTGGAAGAGCGAGTGGTTGGCATTTGTCTGTGCGCCAGGCCTGGCCCTGGCACTTCATGTATCATGTGGAGCTGCTCGGAGGAAAGGGAGAAAGAGGAAAGTTTACATATCGGCACAGACAGATGAACATCGCTTACTGGAGTGCACATGAGACAGACGGCTCTGATCCTGCTGCTGCATTGTTTCAGTGACGTAGGGAGCACTCAATGGTCGTCCTGTTCAGTCTTAACCAAAGCGCTACACAAATACTGTTGTCGATGATGTGGCTTTAGCTTTTGTTGAGTTACATCGAGGACACACATGCAACAGACTGTATTACTGTGACCTCGAAAATATCTTCAACTTTGGAAGTTTCCTGTGATTGGGAAAAAACAGAAACACCCTCAGACAGTACTGGTACAAATATTCACATGCTTTGTTGGAGTAAGGGTTTAGTGAAATACTACAATATAAAATAATAATCTACATGTAAATAGTAAATAGACATATTGTGTGTATTCTGTCATTGGATTATTTAGTAAACTGCATTTCAATGTAATAATTGGCCAAAGTGTTGCAAAGTCTCAAATTCAGATGTTCTTGACTGACATGGCCAAAGTATTTCCAGTGACTATTAGATCTACAGTGAAGTTAGACAGCATCACACTGTAAGAAAAACAACAACAAATGGTTTCCACGTTACTTCAGTATACTGACTGCACAACATACACTGTATTGTACGATACATCACTATATCACGGTGTATTCTGTAGTGAAATAAAAAACAATCATTACAAATTAATTGTTGAAGGAATCATTTTAACTGCTTTATACACGTTCTGGTGGTTTACATGGATAACAATGCATCACGTTACACACTGATTATATGCCTTATAATCAGCCAAATCTGCGAGTGAAAGATGGGTCATGAACTTACATAGCACTTTTCTGATTGTACCGACCACTTAAAGTCAACACTCAACCACTCACACACACATTCACACAGTGGTGGCAGTGCCTACCTGCTCATCAGGCGTAGTAACCATTCAGAAGCTCTCACACACTGAGGGGAGAACCACCGGGAACAATTTGGGTTTTTGCCCAAGGACACTTAGACATGTAGACTGCAGGGCCCGGGGACGACTGCTCCTCCTGAGCCACATCAGGTAACTTGTGTCAGTTCAGTAAGTGTATTGGCATAACCAGTTAAATGTAGTCTGTAATGTAGTGGAGTATATAATCACCAAGTGGGATTAAAAATGAAACATTTTGGTAAAGTACCTCACATTGCAGATTATTTCAGTTTGTTTACTTACTTTCACCCTCTGCGTCCACTGTAGGTTAGGTTGTATCGTGGTCTTGCTATCCCCATAGATATTTCCAATGGCAGAGATTTTGACTGGATGAAATAGGAAAAGCACAGGTGCACTGTTTGAAGTAACTTGCACACCTGGACGGAATGTAGCTGTGATTAAACCGTTTAAACCTGAGATAACTGTTTTATTTACTGGCATATCACCTTTTAAACTCACAGTTATGAAGCAATCATTCATTTTAATGGTGTTTTTGTCCAACGATATTAGCTCTGTTTTTGGCCTCTTCTGAGGGAATGTTCCAGCTCTTTAACAGCTAAATGCTCGACCGTGTTCACCAGCCGGTCTCTCACTGTGTCTGTGCGTAGGTAGAGTGCTTTCTTAAATGCTTTCTGAGACAGAAATCTACACTATGAGAGCAGTGAAGGTTGTGGCCCAACAGCTAATCAGTGAGCTGAACTCACTCTAAAGCTCAATCAAGTTGGGTTGAGTAGATTCAGGTGATAATTCCCATTAGACTTCCATCCATCCATCCATTGTCTGTAACCGCTTTATCCCTTTTATGGGGTCGCGGGGGTTTTCCTGGAGCCAATCCCAGCTGCGAGGGCAGGGTACTCTCTGGACAAGTCACCAGTTCATCGCAGGGCCCTCACTGATGGCAGAGGCTGCCAACTGTACATCAGGAGCAATTTGGGGCTCAGTATCTTGCTCAAGGACACTTCGACATGCAGCTCAGCCTGTAGCTGGGATTTGAACCAGCAACCTTCCGATCACTAGCCGACCCGACAAAGGAAATGATTTATAATAGGAGACTTGTCTTTGGGATCATTTAAAGACTTTTGTGCACCTGAGAAAAAGAAGAGTGAACCTACATTGGGAAAAAAAATATGATTTGCACTAAAACCATAGGGTTTGGTTGTACTATAGCTATAGCAACTCTCATTATACGTTTTAATAAAATCAATAAACTGAGTTTGGTTGATTCCTGACACTGAACCCTGTAACATCCATGAGGCAACAGCAAATATGGCATGTCATCCATACAGTGACACTAATATTCCTGAAGAGGGCAGCATTGACTCAAAGTTCCCATCATGCAACGTCTGAGGCCTCGACTGAGCATCAAGCCGCCTGCGATCGGGTTCAGCGGCGGATGTTTTATTCAGTGTTCTTGGGGGATAAAGGCTGTGAAACGTTACCTTCAGAGGGTGTCTCTGTGCGTGTTAGCACTGCTGGGAAAGTGGGGACAAAGTGAAAGGCTTTCGCGGTGGTCTATTTGTGCGCCGAGAAATAACATCTTCATATTCAGAATTTTGGGGTTATTCGAGTAAATACCAACGTTGCTTTCCTAAAATCCCCCTTCAGATTTCTTACATTTTTCCTGACGTTACAGACGACACTCGGGGGGGAAAGAGAAGAAAGCATTATCTCAGAGCGAGGACAGAATCTTTTCAGTTAAGGACGGGAGATAAAGGCGGGAGAAAAGCCGGGAATAGATGGGTGGGAAGAGAACGTCATAACACCCCCCCCCCCCCCTCAGAAACGCACTGAAAGAAGAAATTACCCCATGGAAGTTAATGAAGTCTCACAAGTTGATGAGGGGAAAATTGCGGCGAAGAGGGGTCAGCGCTTTCTCTTTAGCCTTTCCCTCTTCCACGGAAAATGGCTGCGGTCAAGATCCATACTTTTAGAGGACGCTGAGCACTCCAACGCGGAGATGGAGTGAAAGAGATGGGGGGGGGGCACCAAGATTAATGGTATTAAGTGGTAGCACTTGGCAATGCGGTAACATATCGTCTATGTTCTCTATTCCACACTGATAGTTTCATAGACCTTGGCTTTGCACATTGACTTTTAGCTGTGATTTACAGGATTCAAATAATCCGGGTGGCTTTTCATCATCGCAAGACCTGCGAGACACCTTCCGAGCTACCGAGTCACATCAGCGGCAGTTTTATCGGGGAAATACAAACCAAAAACCTTAAAACATGCCGATGTCTCCCTTCTGCACTTTGGATCGCTGGTTATCGCGCAAAGCCAAAGAAATGAACTTTTCTTTTCAGGGATCCGATTATTCTCCGCAACAATTTCCCCTTGGTTTAATGTCAGTCCGAAACGAGAGGAAATGTTTGTTCTCATGTACATGTTGACATTTTGGATGCTACCCGGCAAACCCCCTTTCTAGATCGCTGGGTGGGGAAGTGCAGTATTTTATCTGACAGGCACACACACACAGTCACAGATAGCATCTCATGGCACATCTCTGTGCCTCTCTCTCTGGTGATTTGAAGTGATTCTGTGTAATGGTTGACATTTTGATTTTCAGGGCTGACATACTGTTATTTTATGGCCAATGATCACAATGATTTTTGTATTTTTTTTTTCTAATTTCCCTTTTCATGCAGTCACACAGGACGTACAGTACTTTGTGTCATTGCAGAAGCTCAAATACGTTCAAATTCATTAAGGTTAAATTTGAGCTAATGTATGTTCCCTTCTCAAAATTTGGGGGTTTTAATGCAAAGATTTGCATTTTTTCACCGTCTGTATAGTCCTGCCAGTCTCATCTCCCCTAACACACACACACACATGCCCAGGTGTGTCACGCTGTATTTTCCAGCCGACACACACGGCGTTGAAACCCTGCCTTTCTCTCTCGCACCACAGGACCGGACTTGTGATCAAGTTGAGCAGGGAGCCGACGAGAAGTCACTCAAGTCACCCTCTCTTCCCTCTAATGAGCAAAGTGTCTCGTGGAAGGCGAGTCCAGGACAGCATGGGAGCCCACACACACACACACACACACACACACACACACGCGCAAAGAGGAATGAATGAACACAAACACACACCTTGAAATCCAGAGGATCAGGACCAAAGTCCCGTCCGCCTTTGAGTAACTTTAAAAGGTCTCCCGGTGTTTTGGGTTGAAGAATGAAGAGAAAGTGGATGTGTGTGTCTGTACGTGTGTGTGTGTGTGAGATGGGAATCCGCTTGTTGGACCAGACAGGGAGCCGTCATCAAAATCTCCCCTGGTCTATCTCAGCCCCTCAGCCCTCTACTTAAGACCAAACGAGGCCAGAAAAGCAGTGGAATGTTAGATAAAGGGGGGGAAAGACAGAGAGACATGGAGGGAGAGGAAGATGGAGAGTGAGAGGAACAGCAGTGTAGAAACCCCTCAGCGTGTGTGCAGCCTCTCTCCCATCGTGTGGTGCGGCGGGCTGCCTCTCTCAGCCTATTCAAAGCCAGTGTGTGTTAGTGGAGGAGTGTGTGTGTGTGTGTTCCTTCACAGATGTCCTTGAACAGAACCCCCTCGGCTCTGCGGATCCCTGCTGCCACTGGAGAACATTTGACAAGCAGCAGGCTCTTGTTAGAGCGCTGTCAAATTAAAGGTGTGTGTGTATGTGTAGGTCGGAGAAAGTGTGTGTGTGCGCGCGTGTGTGAGTGTGTGTGTTTCAGAGGCTCTATTCAGAGCCCTGTCAAATTAAAACTACCAAACAAACTGTGCGTGTCACACAGACAGGCCAAGTCGTGTGTATGATGGCAGTGGTAGGGCTCGGGCTGCTTTGTCTGTGTTTGTTTGTGGGTGAATATCTGTGTGTGTGTGTGTGTGTGTGTTTCTTTGTGTATGTGTGTGTGAGAGAGAGAAAGAGAGACATGGATTTTGTGGCATGCATGTTTTGTTTTTTTTTACATGCATCTTTCACTGGTTTGCAAAAAGCAAATACACACACACGCTGGTGTGAAGGGGTATCCTAATGAGATGTGTCTCAAAGTGAAACATATAGTCAGTGTCACACCCACACATGCACACACTCCTAACTTTAGCACACTGAAGACTTATATCTCCATTCAGATGAGGTCGAAGGTCTGAAATCCAGCAATATGGAAAAGGAGCAGAGAAGCTCTTAAAAAAACAAAGCGATTATTTCTTTGAACATTTTAGAACACTTTCCAATCAAGTGGGTATTCTCTTTTCCTTTCAGTTGAAACCGAGTAAGTCAGATAAATAAATAAATGTGTAAATTCATCTGTTAATATTCAGGAAGGAAGATGACATTCATTTGTACCCGTTTTCCCCAAAATGTATTAAAGCAACAAAATGACTAATCTTTTTTTTTTTTTGCAGTTAAAAAACACTGAGGTGTCTGAAATAATGTGATGAACGTCGGATGATGAATGATCATTAAAAGGAAAAGGAGAGCTGTGGGTTTCCTGCAGGTAGTGTGGAGATATAAATACAGGCAACCTTTATTATAGGATATCCCACTGTGTGTGTGTGTGTATGTGTGTGGTGCACTGCTTGTACAATGAGAAGGACATCATATTGAATCCAGGTGATACGTTATTTAATAACTTGGGTTTAGCACTACTGAGTTTGAGATAAAGTTAAGGCAGAATAGGTAGCAATAGAGTACCCGACCTCAGGTACCCAAGCAATGTGATGCAAGACGCTTCAGAGGTGAATATGTTTAGTGTTTCAGACTGTCTGTAACTAAGGATCAACTACGGATCAACTACTTTGCAGAAATTGGTGGTCTTCCTTTTAACATGTGGTTCCAGTATAGTGAGCGGCGTGTCAAACTGGACCACTGACATCCTGAAAGACACCTGGAAGTGACCAGTATAATTCCACAGCTCCTTCACCAGCAGGTGAAACGTTCCTTTCTCCGCTCAGAAAATAAGAGTACCACAAAATCATCTCCAGCGTTTGACGAGTCCTTTTTGTCTCATATTTAGAATTTGACGCAACAAATAGAAGAATAAACGCATCGGATGGTAATAAGTTAGGACAGATATAAAAAAAAAGTCAGTTGACAGAGAGAGTATACAGCTGACATCTCAACAACGGCATGAGTCTAGTTTAGCATGAAGACAGGAAGAGAGGGGAAACAGTTTACCAGCACAAACCTGAAATTTGTAATTATACTAAAATAGGAGTGTCACAAAGTAACACAAATGATGACATTGCGTAAATAATCCGACGCCTTTTAAAATCATTTTCCGTTTCTTATTGTTCTCACTCTGTCATAGTAGGCGGCGGTCATGCACCTGAATGCTAATCCACACCTGGCATAAAACTGAGCGGGGGAGAAATAGATGCCATACGTAGCTAGCTGCTAACACAGTGTATGGCAACACTGTAGAGACACTCTTCATGCAGTGCAGGTAGATACCACAATAATACCGTTATTGTGAATACTGTTGGCCTTGGTTATTGTGTGGCGAAAATCGTTGAGCTTGCTAGCACTAGCTTAGTTTATTTAGCGTAGCCCCTCACATATGAGAATGGAATAAATATTCTTATCTAACTGTGGCAATAAAGTAAATACTGGTATTTAGTAAAGTCAGACTGTTCCTTTATGTGCTTAAGAGCCAAAAAGGTTAGAAAGTACATCAAGGGGAGGGCTGGAATTATAATTTTCCCAGTATGCGTCTGTATGTTTGCTTATCTGAGCGTGTATGTGTGCATATTGTAGTGTCCCTAGGCTTCACTACAGCGGCTGTGTTAGTGTTTTAACTTTGCCTCCATTAGCAAAATGTTATGATTTATGCAGTTGCTAGCAGACTAATATCTTTAGAAGATTTTTTTTTTCCTTTATCTTGTAGCCGGGACGCCGATTCATCTTAAAGAGTGATGAGGGGCGGTTGCTCTCTATGCAAAACGCATTAAAGCTAAATGAGGAGTCTATTACTCAAATCCGTCTGATAATCCGTTAGCTAAAGACCCCTGGCCGCTAACTAAGCAGATTAAGATATGTCATTGCCACCGCAACCAGGATGACAATGGTACACTACTTATGATATCAGGCACCCACACACACACACACACACACTCTTACATACACTTTGCAAAGGGTATTGTTTCCAATCACATTTCTGCTTGGCATTCTAGACACACACACACACACACGCACGCACACAGTTTCGCACATGCACATTAAGTTAGTCAGTTAATCCCATACTTTCTCACACACTTAAACACAGACACACACACACACACACACACACACACATCGTCCACACCCCCGACACTTATCTACATACAGTGTCTCCTTGCCAACTCACTTCATAGAATTAATTCTCTCCCCTCCGCCCACTCTATTTTGCTGTGTGTGTGTATGTGTGTGTGTGTGTGTGTGTGTGTGTGTGTGTGTGTGTGTGTGTGTGAGCGCGCGTGTTTGTGTGTAAAAGGAAGGCACAGGGGACTCATGAAGAGGCCGTGTTTGTATGAACATGGACAATTCATCATGGCTTGATTAACATAGAAGATTTTATCTCCGTCTCTCTCTCTCTCTCTCTCTCTCTCTCTCTCTCTCTTGCTCTCTCTCTCTCTGCTTTGGTCCTGTGGTGATAATTACAAATAATTTATTCCTACTGGTTAATTAACTGGTATCCTTTGCAAAAAGTTCTGAAAATACAGGAAACGTTTAGAGTGGCTCAGGCTAAAGCCAAGTCAGTTAATGTTGGTGTGGTTTGAATAGGCAATATGTAAGGTCATTTTTTTTTTTTTGGTGAAATACAGTACATTAAAAAAAACAAACTAGGGTAGTGTTGCTACTGACCAGCTAGCTCATAATAGCTCTCCTTGCTCATAATACCACGTTGTGCCTCAAGAGGCGGGAGATACGTGTCATGAATAAAATAAAATCACAAAATGACAAGTGAGGAAATATTTTTACATCTATTTTCCTTCCGAAACCAGTCTTGGTTTGTCTATCTACAGTCACCACTGGCTCTGTCAAAATAAATCCTTAGTCCACCGAGTAAACTGTAAAAATATTCTGGATATTTCACGTCTTCTGTCCCCACTTGCAGTGTCTTTGTCTCCCTAGAGTCATAGTCCTGGTCAGAGCTTCTGTAAATCACCTCTGTATTGTATTCCCTGTTGTAAAACTAACACCGATGTCTTCAGTCCATGCCTGGTGGTTGAGTTAATGCCCTGCTGCCCACTGTGACTCCCCCCCATGATCTGTGGTTGCAAATTAAAGTCAGCTGATAAGGCCACTAGTTCCATGGCAACTAAGCTAATTAGCTAATGGCAGCTAACTACAACCGAAATTCTGGACATATTTTAAAATGAC
The DNA here is from genome assembly GCA_963678695.2 of Diplodus puntazzo. Taxonomy (NCBI): domain Eukaryota; kingdom Metazoa; phylum Chordata; class Actinopteri; order Spariformes; family Sparidae; genus Diplodus; species Diplodus puntazzo. Next base: position 24,969,784 of record OZ023166.1, on the reverse strand, counting down.
TACGGGGAGCGTTTAAGTGTTTGTGAAACAGTCTTGTGATTCCTCTGAAGATTATAAAAGACCTATTACAGCAAATGAAACCATCAGCGAAAAGGCTGCTATATTCTAAGTTTAAGACAAGTTCATGTCCTGCCTGGGACTCTTGTTACATGTTCTCACCTAATTTCAGTGTTGAAAATGATATAATTTTAACTAAATGTTCGGTAACCTCATTGTTCAGTACTGAACCTTTTGCCGACTGTGTTCATTGTTGTACCCACTGTGACTCAGTTCAGAGGCAGTATGGAGCCCATGCAGCTGCAGACTGTAGATGGCCCAGGGCAGACATCAGTGTCCATATCATTCCAGACCTTGGAGCTGGTTGACCTGTGCTGGGCCTGTCTTGTTTCCAACGGCCGTTTGTTACTAATTAATGGACTGGAGCCCATTCTCCAGCGCTGAGTGCAACACAAACCACATGCATTAAACATGACCATGCCTCCCTCTGCTGCCAGAGCTGGAGAGACAGAAAGATGGAGAGAGAGAGGGAGAGAGGAGGAGACACAGAGAGAGAGAGGACAACACGCACCTGTAACATTTCAAAATACACAAATAGGTACAAAGTTACCTGCTGTTTCATTGCAAAGTCAGAAATATGTGATGTTTCTTTACAAAAACCATGATAATCCACAGAACTTGTGAGCAGTATCATGTAGGAACTAATTTCTTTTTACTAAACTACACCTGCCAACCTCATGACCGCATAGGAAGCGTGGATCTAATGAATGGTGAGGGGATCATATTTGCAACAGCACAGCATGTAAAGATAAATGGCATCCTCCTGGGCTGGCTAGCTTTGTTAGCCTACTTAGCCAGCACTGCCAGGAAGAGGAAATTATGTATTTTTTTTAAAGTTCCATTGCGTGCACCGCTCATGTCTAGCAGAAGCTAAAGATTTAGCTTTGTAGAAACCAGATAATACACTGAGCGGTTTAAGTCTGTCTAGTTTCTCATTTTGTGTCAGTTTTGTTGCTAATGTTGCTAATGCTAACAGTAGCCTTTGACTGGCTTGATTTGGAGAAACTTTAGCAAATCTATAAATAAAGAACGTTTCAGTCATAAGTTTAGTGTTCCTCAGTTTTGGGAGTTTTTCATAAAACATTGGAGAATGTAGCTGATATAATTCAAATTGGTGGTCACAACATACAGTGAACCTATTGTAGCCAAGAGTTGAGGAACATTAATATTTTCTAAACATAAATGAAATGAGTGCAGTGCAGAAAATATAGAAAGGACCTGTGTTTCTTCCCACTTGGCCATAACATACACATTGGAATTCATTTTTTCTCTAACTTGGACATACATTTGTGTCATCATTTGGGAACACTATGCAATGTAAGGGAAGTATCAGTGAAATTGCAATCTGTTCTGAGCTAATTTTAGGACATATTTAGGCCCAAATGTCAACTTTTCTTTAGACTGATCTGCCTCATAAAGCTCTCCTCTCACCTTCACAGAAGAACTGTATTTAGATTAGCAGGCATGAAAACATTTAGGGTGTCTGAGAAAGGCCTTTATAAAAGATTGGGCTTGCCCTTTAAGAATGAAAGCGTCCTTGGTGGCCATCATTGTGCACACACATACACAGGCAGGCCAAAACACACACACTGTAACACACGTTAATGCATAAATTGCCATTATCTGAGCTGCCGCCGGTGGCAGAAGCGCCCCCACCAAGATCACCTCAGCTGACAAAAGTTAATTTGCACTAATGATGTTTTACTCCTCTCATTACCTTAAATCATCTCCTTCCCTTCACCTCCCTCCCTTCCACCGCAGAGAGGGAGAGAGGGAAGCAAACAGGAAGGTGGAGGAAGAAAAGCGCAGAGCCAGGGAGGAAATAAGTGAGAGGCAGCGAGATGCATGGTGGCCGAGGACGCAACCAGCAGTTTGTAATTGTTATTGTTCGGGATGAAGTTGATGTTCATCCGCGCTGCCCTAAACAGCCCTCTCTCCCCGCTCGCCGTTAAATATTTTACACCGTCGTATAATTATCAAAAGCTACTCAAGTTAATTTTTGATGGAAGCCATGTGCACTCTCAAGTGTTTTTACTGTACAGCCCGCTGCAGCCTTGTATTTATGTTGTAGGCTTAAGTGGTGGACTTTGTAATTATAACAGAGTCTGAGCTTAACAAGTGCAGAGTGTTTAATGTGCAAATGAGATTTTTATAACGCAAGTTTGAGTATTATGGTTTTATGCCAAACTTTCAGCGTAGCTATTTCATTCCTGCCCGAGCCTGATGGTAAAGTGTTGTGTCTTTATGTTTTTCTCGTGGACCGCTGGCACTTTTACAGTTCAGTCCACAGCTTCTAACGCAGCAGGCTTTAAAGGCCTGACACCCATGGTTCATTCCCCTCCTGGCACTAACTACAGAACACGTACACTGTTATCATTGTTAATCGTTGAGTTGGTGACCTCACATAATTCCCAGCAACATATTTCCTTTTGTTCATGTAGTCTCACTCTCACTCATTATGAACAACCATGTTTATTAACATCTTTTTTTTCTCATTCGTGATCAAACTGGGTTTCATTTAAAAGACAGAGTTGCTTTGGAGATAGAAATAGCTTACTCTTTTTTTTTTTTTTTTACTCTTTTTACTCTTACTCTTTCTATCATAATGGGTATTTTGAATATCATACACATATGACACACAGCAATTAAATGTGTCTACTTTTACTTGCTATCTAAATGTATTATTTGACTAGATTAGTCAGTTTTGAGCACCTTTATAAAACGTGCACGCTCCCCTTTTCACAGAAAAGTTACCTAAGCAGCCTGAAAGTTCACTAAGTCCACGGCAATCTACAACGAATGTGTCCAACCCGTTGATAACGTCACAAAATGAATTACCCTGGCTCTCCGTTAACACGCCTGGATAGAAAAGTGAGTTGATATTGATTAAATAGTCGTGGATCATAGGAACCACATACGCAAAACTCTGTGGATTTCACCTTTACTTTAAAGCATCACTCCCCTGAGTTTGCAGACAATGTTCTCCAGACAAAGTTATGTGCCACCGACCCTTCCCTCACATCAACTCTGAAACCTCGCAGTCATTAGCAGCCGATTGATGAGGGAAATGGTATTAGTCTGAAAACATTTGCAGCTCATCCAGAGAAGGGGCCCATTTTTACAATTGGTTTAGGGGGTTATGAATGTGCACATGTTCTGTTTGAAATAGGCAATGTTCATTTTTTATCTGTAATCGTTTCTGGAGGAGGCTTTTAGAGAGAGATGAGTTAAGATTCTATTAGAATCCACGGCTCGCTTTCTTTCTGTCTGTCTTTCTTTCTTTCTTTCTTTCTTTCTTTCTTTCTCTTTTACAGTAGCAGAATCTTTGCTTTTCATCGGTCCCGACATTATGAAGACTAAAGTGAATGAAGTTTGGTAGTGACTTTTTAGATGACATGTAAGAAAGAAAAATCTGCCACAGTACATAAAACAGCAAGTCTGCGCTTAAACGGGGGAGCACGTTGCTTTTTCCAGTCACAGTTAAATGAGTGATTGAACACGAGAACGACGTGCCCTCTTTCATGGCGCTCACATCGGGTAAGAGGCCTTGAAGAAGTTTCCTCCTTGTTGTCCTGGCGTATCAGTTTCCTCTCCATCATCATTCTGTGAGTAGCCGGGAGCACAGCTGATGTCAGCCTGAATACAGCAGCCTCTCTGTCCGCCGGTGACACAAACATGTGTTCAGCACCGCACGCCACACACACACACGCACGGCCATCGTGATGCAGGGAGCGTGTCATGTGAGTGATGATCAGTAGGTATGAGGGGGGTGAGGGATCGGGAAGTGGCTTGCGTGACGGATCAAAGGGTTACATGACAACCAGGCGAGGACTTCCTGGTTGACAGAAACATCCCTCAAATGGACAGTACGACTTATGCGGGGTGATGTGTGTGTGTGTGTGTGTGTGTTTGTGTGTGTGTGTGTGTGTGTGTGTGTGTGAGAGAGAGAGAGAAAGAAAGAGAGAGAGAGAGATCAACCCCTGAAATAGACAGCGTCCAGTATCCAGGATGATGTGTTTTCTTCGTCTCAGGTCATTCTGTCCGTCTGTGTCTTTATCTTCATCACCTGTCTCTGATCTCTCCCTGCGTCTGTGTCTCACACACACTTAAATACAAGTAGAAATGTACGTGCATATATCAGAGTGACTGTGAAGCTGCCTCCTCCGCATGAATGTAATATATTTGTGCTTTTGCCAGAATATTATACCGTAAGTCATATGCAGTTCACTGTCGTGTTAGAGAGTAGCCGGAAGTGTTACTGCAAAAAAGCTCTGACAAAATTCAGAAATAAACAAGAAATTATTTTATGGCCTGACTTTAAAATGGTGTACAACCCCAATTTACAAACACATTTGGGATGCTCTATGAAACAACCCCATCCTCGCTCGAGATCGGCATTGCAAGGACGCCGCTTTCATAATCAATCATGATGCTATCGCCTGCCTTGGGTTTAAGAGTAAATTCACAAAACATTTTAGCACTAGAAGTAGAAGTAAAGGAAACAGCGTTTGAGGAATTTGAGGAACACTAATATTATTTAAACATAAGTGACATGGGAATTAGTAGTGCAGAAAATATAGAAAGTCCAGCGTCTCTTCCCACTTTGCAATAAGATACAAGGACCCATTGGTTTTCCTAACTTGGACATCAATTTTTGTCATTATTTTGGAACACTATGTAATGTAAAGGAAGTATTGGGGAAATTGTAATCTGTTTTGAACTAATATCAGGACCTATTTAAAAACTAAAACTAATTTTAACCTTTGTGAGGCTGAAATCAGATTGATTTCTGTTTTTTTAGGGAAGTTTAGGCTTTTGGGACGAACAAAATAGTCTTAACGAATAACAAATTAATAATTCATTTTCAATAATTAACCTATTAATTCTCTAATGCTTCACTTACGAGCGGGCCGACAGGGAATATGCGATCGCAGAGTTCCAATGACATCTCTGCTGATTTTTAAACGAGCAGAGTTGCTGCTTGTTAAACGCTTGTGCATGTGTGGGACAGTCATGTGTCACCTTCAGTTAGCGTTAAGATCCATGTTTGTGGTGAAGTGTGACAATATGTTAAGATCTGGATTTAATTTCCTTCTGCTTGAGATCATTTCAGGTTGTTATGTTAGGTTTGTCTTATTTTGCTCAAAAAACAATCTTTGTTGTACTAAATGAATATTGTCTGAATAAGTGAGTTAGTGGCTATTAATACAGCTCTGTGTTGAAGAACAATTGCAATGTGCTGCGAGTTGAGCCAAAAAGTCCAGTTGGAGTCAACTGAACGCTTATCAGAGGCACTCTGCACAGGGTTGAGTTTATTATGGGAGAGGTCTTAACTGTGTAGGAAGCTTTAAAAGTGGCTTCGTTTTATCTTTAATTACAACAATTGCTAGATAACATTTTTATAGATAAAAATGAGGAATTTTTATAAACACACAGAGACAAAAGAAACTAGAACTACCAGCTCGCGGTTGTACGCCTCTGCGCACCGATCAGGTTGCTGTTGCTGAGCTATGACGTCGAATAGAATGATACCATGTCAAAGTGCACTTAACCTCTGACCTTCTTGACATCAAAATGTTATAATGTCGTCATTGTATCCCATCAGACATTTGTGTAAAATGTTAAGGTCATTATCAAATGAATTCTTGATATATGGCGAGGTCAGAGTGACCTTGACCTCTGACCTTTGGCCACCGAAATCTAATCAGTTCACACATCAAATTTTAAGAAATTCCCTCAAGGCGTTCTTGACATATCATGTTCAGCAGAATGGGCTGGATGGATGGACAACCCAAAGACAAAAGTAGAGAGACTGGACTGAAAACAAGAGACAGAACCGGAGTTTGGGTCACGCACAGTAATGCAACAACAAGAAATGTTTTGCAAAGCTCTCTCCTCTCTGTAATAAATGCCTTCCCTGTCAGAGTTTGCTTCCATCAAATCTGCTTTATACTAAACAAAGGAGACATATGATTGACCTGTCGCGATCTACACAGAGGGGAAGTGGGAGAATGACAGGACATGCAACACAAAGCAAGAGGGGATGAGAAAGCGCACCGGGTTGCGGTTGCGCTGTGTTTCTGTAACATGATGGAGCAGCCTCGTTCTCATTCACACCTTTTCCTCCTCTGCAGCGGAGCCTTCCTTTGTGCTTTTGAGGGAAAACTGCGGCGTCGCAGCCCATCTCCATGTATCACCATGTCCAGACCCCCGCGGCCTTTGGGAGGGTATAGAATCACACGGACCAGACATAATAAAGGTAATTTACTGCCAAGGCAAATTCCATAGCTCTGGGCCTCCACCCCATGTTAAACAGCCTGCTGACCTTTAGCGTCTGATTTCATAAAGAGGGACACAATCCGATTAGGCCTGGACAGGAAAGGTCAAATGCACTGGCAGTTGTGGCGGGAACGTCGCCGCTAGCTGGCTGGAGACGTACAGAATGACCGTGGACGGCAGCCCTCTGCATGCCTGAGTGTGTGAGTGTGCATGCGAGAAGAGGATAGCGGCTGTCTGCGCTGTGGGTGGGTGGCAGAGGTGGGGGCAGCGACGGCAGTTAGCCTCCGTGGCCTCTGGAGCCGTTAGCAGAAAGGGCAGCATATCTGACATGGGTGCCGTGCTCCCTTTTTATGTCCCAGTGACCACACACACACACACACACACACAGACACACACACTCGAACACAAACACATACACACCCGGTGGCATCGCTCCAGCTTTAGCCTGATCTTGAACTCCACCCAGCCCTGAAGTGCATCAGTGTTTTGGGGTACATGCGTGTTGATTTTGTCCTTTTTTTGTCCTGCTTTCTTTTGGATGGTGGCTTGATGTGAATGTCACAGCACATAGTGAAGGTGCACTGACTTCTTAAAATGTGCAGCTGACAAGCTTCATACTGATACCTTAACCTCACCCGGCCTTGTTGTTGTCCATTTTGACTTGAATTTTCCTGAAATGTTTGTCCTGTTCTCATTTCGAATAAAAAAATAAATAAAAAATACAAAAATACGCTTGCAAATATCTTCCATTGGACGGTAAGACCAATTTATTATAATGTTCAATGTTTTTTTGTAGTTTTGGCTGTCATGTCTATGACAATGACACTGTGCTCACCGAAGTTTCTGCTGAGATCTGAGAACACCGCGTCAAAGTCAGAATGTGCAAGGAATGAGTGGGCATCGTACAGGGTGTAAAAAAAAAGCCAATGTTAGCGGCAGATAAGCTTGCATTCAGATTTGGTTCATAGTTGGAGATTGTTTGAATGAGAAGGGAAACTAGCTCTTGATGGTCAGTAAATACCTGAAACTATAGGCTGGCTGCCTGTGGAGGATTTGGAGCGGATTAAAGCCATTCACATTTTGCAGGTACCTTGCCCAGTACACATTAGTGACAAGTGAATATCCCCATTGTGGGATAAATAACGTCAATCTAATTTAATCTATTATTACCCATGATGGACAAAGCCACAAAAATACTTACCTTGGGGCCCTGGCTCAACACTACTTGACACAGCCTTGACCCTTTACCATTCAGTTTCAGAAATTTCAAAAACGTCCACTTTGCCCAGCTGGCTTGCAGTGAAGGAACACAGTGCTGAAATGTTACCCAAAAAAAAAAAAGACTGGACTATACCTGTTCGTTTGCAAGCACTGATTTCATGGATGAGACTGCATGTACGTGTGTGTGTGTGTGTGTGGTTGTGTGCGTGTCAGCACAGGTAGTTTGTCTCCCCTGTGGAATGGTCTTGGTAGCAGAGCTGTCGTCTGTTTTACGAGGTGCCCATTAAGGAGCTCACATGGATAATGCTGATTGCATGGTGTGCTGCCAGGATGTGCGGTTGTGTGTGTGTGTGTGTGTGTGTGTGTGTGTGAGCTGTGTGCAGCAGGCAGAGGTTAGATGTGTGTGCGTCTACATGAATGCACTATACAGCGTCTATATTTGTGTAGAAATCTAAGTGTGTGTTTGCATATTTGTGTGAAAATGTAACACAGGATATGTGAACAAATTGGCTACTGTGTGTGTGTGTGTGTGTGTGTGTGTGTGTGTGTGTGTGTGTGTGTGTGTCTGCTGTCTGTGTAAAGTTTTAGATGAATGTATATAGTCGGGGTGTCTTGCAAGTGTGTGTGTGCGTGTGTGTGTGTGTGTGTGTGTGTGTGTGTCATGGTTAATGTTGATTGTGTCGGGGCACAGCGAGGTGCTGACAGTGCCGCGTCTGCTGAATGACGGAGATGATGTTAACAAGCACAGGGAGGCGGTCACCACCCCCCTGTTTACAATATGGGGGTGCTAAAGCTGTCGAGACCATAACTACCGCACGCTGCTGTGTGTGTGTGTGTGTGTGTGTGTGTGTGTGTGTGTGTATGTGTGCACTAATACCTCCTTGTCCTCCACCTCTTTGTTGTCACACTCCTCATCTCCAGATCGCTGCAGAGCGGCTCGCCTGGCACTCCAGCTGAGAGAGACGAGAGAGAAGGAGAGACACAGAGAGAGACCTTTTCAGTAAAGAAGCCGGTGAGCCTACATGCCGGAGGAAAGGACGAGTAACAAGGCACAGATGAGCACAATGTACACAGCGGCGGTGATAATTAAAGCGTAGAACGTTTCTTTATGTCTGCGTGTCTGCGGGAGCGTCTCAGCTACGCGGCTGCAAATCATGATTATTCTCACTATTAAACAATCTGCAGATTATCTTTTTTCTTAATCAGTCGTCTTCCATCACTTGTGGAAAAATATTGCTACAGTTTGACAGAACTGAAGCTATTTTTATGTAATCACTTGATTTGACCGAGCAATAGATTCATTTCACTTGTTCTTTCCAGGACAATCCAAAATAGACAAAAATCCAACAGTCCAGAGATACAAAGATATATACAAAAAAGATGCAAATCCTCTCATTTGTCAGTCACTGTTTGGTGTTTTAGTTTGATGAGTAATTAAAAGATTTATGAATCACCCAAAATGTGGTCAAGTGACTTTGTCCAATGAACTATTTCAATTCAACAGCAAGCGAAAGTGCACCCGAATAGAGCCTTCATTATCGTGCTTTTGCCACGATCGTAGAATTAATCTGTAAAAAATGCTTAAAATGACATGTCACACGTTAAATTTGTGTAACTTGCAGACTGGACCACAGGTAGCACACCCTCTCCACGTTTAATCCCTCTGAAAACTGAAACATCAGCGACAAATCTGCGGGGAGAGAATCCCACACCTGACGCAGCTGAAACATCAGACAGGTCTGATTTACTGGAGCTCTGATCCAAAATGCACGCAGCTGTACATATCATACTCCTATCAAAAAGCACATTCCTCATAGCCCATTATGGCATAAAATAAGTGGCATGTTTGCTTCAGTGTTCCAAAAGTTATGGATGGAAACAAATCTTTGACACTTTGCATAGAAAACTTATGCCATCTGTCAAGAATCCCCACAGCTGGCAGCCAGGCGCGGTATTTTAATGTGGAGGGCTTAGAGACTTTTTTTGCTACAGAGGTTTCAGTGTTTTGTTTGCATCTCCGCATCCTGCGACATGCAGTGATATTAAAAGTAGAAAGAGAAGGAACTATTTGATGTAACACTGATTCTTATCAGGTTGCATTCTGGTTGTTTCCAATACAGGAAGTAGCATGTTTTCATAAATACTCCCCGCTTCATTTATCAAAATGTTAACATAATGACCTGCATCTCCAATCTCTTGCCATTCTGGCTCATCTTTCAGCTTTTTTTTTTTTTTTTTTTTGGAATTCAATAGTTGTTACAAGGAGTGAAACAGCAAGATACAAGGCCTTAATGGGGTAAGTTAAAAGCTTGGCTCTTGTAGAGCACCAGAAGTTAAAAGCTTACACAGAGTTATCATAATAGGCCACCCTCAACGTCAGCCAAGTCGTCTTTTTGAAGCGAGCGTAATTTCCCATGATGATGATGATGATCGGCCGGACAACATGCTCAGAAACAATTAGCGCTGGTCGCTGAAGTGGACACTTTCCCCCAGTCAGGCGTCGAGGGCCAGGGCATAAATAAGTCCCCTTGTCAGCCATTGCCAAGAGACAGCTAATGACTCTCATTAATATGCAAAATAGCAGCCATTTTTCTCCCCCTCTGTGTGTGTGTCTGTGTGTGTGTGTGTGTGTGTGTGTGTGTGTGTGCAGTTCCCCATTTTGCACACTTGGTCCACCCAGTACAAAGTGACCAGCTCAAGAAAATTTCTAATTGCAAGTCAATTATGTCATAGAGCCCGTTTAGATGTTCATTTGTATGCAAATTTTGGAGGCTTGCTGGGAGGGGAGAGGGGAGCTGGCATCAGACAACATGGAGGGCAGGAATACACACTGTACAGTGACCCACACACAGAGTGGCCGGAGCCTGTGTGACATGATTCATCATTATTTGGGGCCTGAAAAATACCAAACACCTGAAGGCCTTCTGGTCATGTTGTGGCCTTGACGAAACAACTTGTCTGGCTCCATATGTGTGGACTGGCCTTTGGAGCGCAAGAGGAAACAAGAATATGACCACCATTCAGCACTGTAGACTTCACTGAGTAACTGACTGCTGTCAGACGTCAACAACAATCTCTGTATGGATAGTTCAGAGGTCTTGGTGCCATTATTTGGTGCCATCATCAGACTACTTTGGCATTGTTTTCATCTGCTCGCATGAGCTGAATTGAAGGCGTAAAAGCAACTACAGACCTGCTTTCATAAAATCTCATTTTGAGTACTTCATTTCTTTGACTGAATATGAAGCAAAACATTATGAAGAATAAAGAAAAAAATTCTTTCAGTCAAACACATTTTCCTGCATAGAGGTGTATTTTTCGTTGGCAATAGGTAGAATCATATGGAGTGTGAGATTGATAATTATCAATAAAAGGTATGATTTTCCTTTTTCTCCTATTGAAAAAGCAAGAAAGCAGGGGGGAGGAAGACAGGGAGAGAAAAAGGACAAAAAACATCTCTCAACATATTCTCTTCTTGTCTGTGACAAATTCTACGGACACAGACATTAAAACTGTAGTGGAACGCAAGTATTATGTCGATGTGACTGTCTATGGGTCGTGTTTTTTTTCCGCCTTTAAAACAGGCAAGACTGCGAATCTCTAGATGACACGAAGCTGCAGCGTCAGTTGACACACTGACGCTGCAGCTGCAGAAGCGAAGCTGTCTGCTCCAACCTGTTAATGTGGATGCCAAAGTGAAAAGCAAGATGTTTGTCGAGCAGCCAGTGTGTCCAGCCTGTTAAATACCAGCATGAGTGGTCATTTTCAGTCAGTGCATTCAAATGAGAAAACTTGATCCCTGACATAATCATTATATTAAAGTGTTGAATAAATGCAAATTTAGCCCAATGTTTTGCCGGATGTTGGATCATCAACCTTAGACAGTATAGAACACAGCCTTATTCTAATTATGGGTCAGCCTGTCGTTTAATAATAGTAACATCTGTGTATTTCTATCTCTCTAATATTCTATTAAAATTCTTATATTTCCAGTGCCAAATAATATCTCCCACCTTTCCATGTATATTTGCTGCAATTGAACTAATGATACTTTACGTGTCAAATCACTTTTCAGCTCTCTTCTTCAGTAGCAATCTCTTTGCTGTCACTATAACTTAAACTCAACTTTATTTGATTAAAAACAGAAGTTGTAATCCTCATGTGACTCATAAAACTGAGTTATATCGGATGACAAATGGAAGAATAGCTGACTTCATCAATAGCTATTTTGACTCGTCAATATTCATTCTAACTGCATTTGGTAGTGATGAATAATAAGCGTACCTTCATCAATACAGCCCAGTCTAAAGTTTCTCCAGGCCTTATTTAGTGCAAGCTGTGGACTGACGGTGTGGAACGGCGAGCTCATCATTTCATCAAGCTATCATCCTGATACGTACATGCCCGTGGTTTAGCAGAGTGGGCCAGTCCCAGTAAATGATTCCCAGATCCATCATCCTGCTGTGATCTGATCTGATCCCCTCTGCTGTTGATTAGACGCTTATTGGAGCGAGGCGCTAAGACATCAATATGAAGGGGGGGAGGGGTAGAGGAGGAAGGGAGGGAGGAAGTAGGGGAGAAGAGAAGGAAATGTTGGGACTGTCGGGAGGCTGAGAAAGGGGAGAGAGAAAAGGATGACACCCTCTAGTGGAGGAGGCAGATGTCCATCTATCTATTTCTACCTGTTTGTCCTCACTTGTAACTGTATCTTCTTCGATGCAAACATACCTCCCGATGTATGTATATGTGTGTGTGTGTGTGTGTGTGTGTGTGTGTGCGTGTGTGTGTGTGTGCCCACCAGCTTCATCAATAGCAGTAGAATATCCTGGTGACATTGAGCAGTCATTACAGCAGCCATCAGCAGTTAATGAACGGATGGAGTCCACAGCGTACCCACTAAATTCATTATCACTGTATTGGACTTGACGGTGCAGATTAATAATTGGTTTGTCACACAGATATTTTGGATGATTAATATGGGTATTGATTAAGAAGAGGAGTGTCTATGTGTGTTGGGGCGATATGAGGAAAAGTGCGCACACCAGCAGCGGAATACAGGAAGTCAATGGGGTGGTCGGTGAAGAGACTGATCAGGGCTGTGGTGAGAAAATCAGTGCGGACCAACTTAATCAAAGCTGTGGTTTGTGTCGTCGTCACACACACACCCACACCCCCAGTCTCTTTTCCTCCTCCATTTCTGCTCATTTGTATAGCATAGATAGCAATCCTTTTGCATTTTTTTCAAACATGACTACATCTCTTGTTTGATGTCAGCGTAAATTTCAGCATCAACACAAAGTCCAGTTATGGTCCTGGCAGAAAGAAAAAGGGCTGAGTCGTCTGCAAAGAAATTGACCCTCACTCAAGTGCAGTGTAGCACATTGTAAGATGTGTAGGCGTAGAAGTGGAGGAGATGGTCTTTGTAAAACCCTGACCCGAAGCAGGAAAAACTGCAATCTTATGTTAATTTACTTCATTTACTTTCTTATGTACATTTACACATTTGTACAGTGTATTGACAAGTCTTCAGACTGGACTTTCGGTTTTATATTTCAGTATTTTGCTTTTTCTTCATTCGGGCATTTTAGTGTCATTATTACAAAATGCCAAAGAAAGACACAACAATGTTCCCTGGCATCTAAGAAGAAAAAAAAGAAAAAGAAAAGTGAGTTAAGATTTTATACAAAGCCAATACAAATATGCGAACAGTCACGAATTCAAGCACAAGTAGTTTGAACAAACACAAATCATCACATAATGCGAGGTGAAAATTCTCTTCATGTGTGAAAAGTGTGATGGCCTGGCAGACCATATGATTTCATCTAGCGCCATTTGCAACAAGTAACAACTTCCAATGATTGAAAATTAATAACCACAATTTTTCTGAAAGTGACTTAAACATTTTTTTTTTGTCATTGAAGGTGACGCAGTGGTGCAGCAGTGACCTCTGTCTCCTCCAACGGTGGCTTGTGACTCAAAAAAATGAGGAGGACAGGAGGAAAACCACTCACAGCGAGAAGGTCATGGGTTTGATTCCACTGGCCAGCTGGGGCCTTTCTGTGTACAGCTGCTGTGGATTTCTATGAACAAAACAAGTATGAATGTGAAAAAAGAAAATAGCATTCAGTATATTCATATGGAATTCTGTAAAGTATGTTTATTCCATTTTTCTTACCAACAGAGTAAGGAATGTTTTTAAAGAAAGGGGAACATTGTGGCTAGTTTAAGGGTAAAGAGCTGGATTTAGGGTCAGGGTTAGGAATGTAGTTGTGTTAATGGTTAAGCTTAAGGTGACGGACGAGGGTATGCATTAAATCAATGAGGGTCCTCAGATGTATAGATGCACAAGTATGTGTGTATGTGGTGTTCCGGGACCATGCAGCTGACTCTCAGAGGAGACATCTTGTTGTCTTTCTACTGAGTTCAGATTCATTGCTATCGATCAGCCATGTACTGGATATATAGATCCACCAAGTATATAGATAAGCCATTCATTATGGGAGATCTTGGTCCGCATGTATAGATTCACCATGTGGGCCTATAGATCCACCACAGACAGGTTTACTGCACATTATCTGCATCTGTACTGAACTACTGCTCTACAATATTTATTGTGGTTTTCTGTTAAATGGTACCTTTACTTCTTTTTTCAGTAGCCAGGTATTAGACAATTAACAGAGAGCAGGGAATCACTTATGGCTAGGACAATGTAATTTTTTTTAATTGAATGTATTTGTTGAACAGGATAAAACCTGTATAGTTGTGCACTTCAGCTTTGACGGTTGATATTTTGGAAGGTTTAAAGGATGAGACTTTCTTTCTTATTTTGATTAAACACAAAGATAAAACAGTTTTTTTTTCGATTTTAACCAAAAATGCCACTTTGTAAAGTACAAGCATTACAAAAACAGGTATAATGCATTCATACAATTCCAGACGTTTGAATGGAAGGATTTACAAGTGTAAAACCAAAATAGCTTTATCACAGATGATTGCTATCTCAGAATTGGAACTCGGGAGTTGAAATCGTCAGCACTAAATGCTTCTTAGTCACAAATGGAATTGAAGTTATCTTTCCCTTTCCCATGAAAGAGGGGGATTAAAATAACATCCAGTATAGAGTTATCATTATATTCACCATGTCCCCCCTCCTGAAACACCCTCTAACGTCGTCCTACCAACAATGCTCCCACCTCCTCTCCTTTTTAATTTACACACACACAAAACATGTTACTGTGATACATCCATCCAGACGTCACCGGCCACCCGTCGTCATCATCAGCATCTGTGGAGATGATAAAGTGACGCTGGGCTCTGTTTCAACAGAGAGAGGGAGAGGAGGCCTCCCTCTCAGATTAAAGAAAGCCTCGGTTTCCGCAGGGACAATAGGGAAGAATTACCATATGAATATGACCACAGTACCCCGGCCTCTTAAGACCATCAATCTCCCCACGCCGAGCGCCTCGATGCCAGATAACCCCCTGGATATCCCCTCTTAACCTCAATTTCTCAGGATGTATTAAGAGATGGTCGCCACGGAGAGGAGGGGAGAGGAGAGGGAGTCAGGAGGAAGGGGATTGGGGCTGGACTGGCAGGCGCTGCCATTTTTCCCCGCACACCCTCCACCCCAACCTGAAACAAGTTATAACGCAATTAATCTTGTCCCAGAGGGAAAAATATGGCAGCTAAGTGAATTTTACATGAAGATCCTCCCTCTACTTACCTTCTTTTCTCCTGTATCGCAGCATCTATCAGCCAGGAGAGGTGTGTGATGAAGGGGGTGGGAGTGTAAACCATATGTATGTATTAGTATGTGAGACTTACGGTGCTATGGAGGAAATGAGCAATTTAGAAGAGTTTCTGTGCTAGCCTGAAGCACAAACTCACTTTAAAGTTGCAATTATTTTTTTTTTGTTCAGTCAGTCACTGGGGGGGCTTTAACATAACATCGCTATTTTATCATCTTGTATTGTTTTTGAGACTAAGGTGCTAGCAACCAGTTGCCTATTTACAGATCTAGCAGACACTGAGGAATATTAGCATTTATCTTGGGTAATGTTTCTGCCCACCTAACAATGTAAATCCAATGTATCTCTTCTTGTAGCTCTGTTTTGGTCTCAGCCCACTCCTGCTTCACTGCTTTTTTTCTAATGCTGAACAGAAAGGTGACCAGAGTGGTGAATAGGGCATGACCCAAAACAATGGGCTGAAGGACGCTAAAATGCTCCATAAAATTAAGAGGAACTGCAGAGTCAGTGATATTTTTTTTTTTAGATAATTTCCATTTTTCATTGAATAAATAGTTCAGCTGTAAGTGTGAAACTTTGGAACCATCGAACATATTCAGAGACGAGCTTGTTCTGCTTGAGAATTACTGCTGGAACTGTGAGGAAAAAACGACCAGCGCTTGTGGATCATAAATTACCAGATATATGCAGCATGAAACATTGCATTGTTCATGTTTTGAATGTTTTATCTCTGTTCCTGACAAACACATTACCCAACCAAATCCCTGACATTTTTAGGGGCTCCAGCCGCACCCATGTAAATACCGTACATGCGATAATATGCATAGCTGCTACCTGCATGAATCATGACTTGAATGTGTTTTGTTTTACATGGAAGGTATCTGAGTTCTCATTGTACTATAAGAAAAAATACTTTGAACTCACGTTCTGTAAGATATCTGCAATTTACAAAACTTTATATGGGTGTTGGATTTGTGAGCGGGCGTTCCAGGATGTGCAGTGACTGGACACATCCTGCTGTCCAGGTGACAGCTGTTTGACTTTTATTTGTTCAAACTGCCCTGCCAGAGATCATCCATTAACAGGTCAGACTGTAACAACACCTCACTGACATGGTGTTCAACCTCTCTGAACAATGGATGTGTGATGTCTGCAGATTTTTTTTTGTTTGTTTTTTTTTACTTTTAATGTCTCTTATTTCCTTATTTTGTCAGGTGTGGTTCTCAAAGGGATTAAAAATAGTCCAGCACATCCTTTTTTCAGTTCAGTTGAGGCCATTTCTAGTTGTGTATTTGTGCTGAATGTGAGGTCCTGTTGTGTCATGTGTGCAAGTGCAATGTGTGCCATGTTCTTTGTTCCGATGCAGACTGTCCACAGGTCTGATCCATGCCTTAATAACATAAATGATCAATAATACAATATTATCCTACAGTATATGCTATCCTTAATAAACTCCAGTCTAAAGAGAAATCATTAACTCACCCATACACACTCTCTTGATCACAACTCCTGTCTTAAAGCACATGAACTGGCTTCCTGCTCCACAATAGTTTCAATTCAAACTTTTCCCCTTCCCTCCAAAAAACCCTCCATAACCGGGCCTCCTCCTTCCTCACTGACCTCCCCCACCACTTCACCTTCCAGCAGCATCCATTCCTCTGACACAAACCTCCAGGATCCAGCACCAGACCCGCAGTGACAGTGCCTTATCCAGAGCCGCCCACTCGCTCTGGAACTCTCTCCTCAGACACAACTCTGTCTGAAATTTTTAATCAGAAGAGAAAGATCATCACTGACTGAATTATTATTATTTTAATTTTTTTGTCCGAACAAACTAAATAAACAAACACTTAGCTGTCATGACTCAATAAACTGAATAAACAAACTGACCTTAAAGGACAACACAATGTCATACTGTTTTACTTGTTTATATGTGGCGGACCCTGCCACCTTTCTAGCTTCAAACAGTGTTCTCGGAAGCTTATTTTCCTCTGAGAGCAGCTTGTTTATTCAGTTATGGATACTATAAATATTTCTGAGTTTGGTATATAGGCACATCATTAACATTGTACATACATATTAATAAATGTTTCTAATAAACACTTATTATTTGCAATTACTTCTCCAGAACAACATAGTGCCCCTTTAAGAAGTCTTTTTTACAAAAGTTATGCTTGAATAAAAAGCTTCATCTTATTAATTAGTGTGATAAATTATTGAAGAAGTAATTGTAACATTTCACTTTAAACTCTCATTTAGAATGTAGAATCAGTCTAAAAATTGCACACATGGTTTATGAAACACTACAGTTGTAGCTGGATACAAGCAGTTATGTGTCTTCTGTGGCCCCTATACAGTAAGAGATGTATAAACAGAGAATAACAAAGGTGTAATAAAATGCATGGTGATTGCAGAATGATTTCTACTAAATATTGTACATCAATAACCTTTACAAATGTACATATAAATGTATACAACTACTTTATAATGTGTTATAAGACATTTTATAATGCTTCTCAATGCTAAAGGGGGTTAAATAATTTTCTAGTAATTATTCTGTTCTCTTAAAAAATGAATAAAGAAACAATTTCTGCAAGAACCAAGAAAAATGAAAACTTGCTTTCAGAAATGAATTAATCAAGTGAATTTGCATCAGAAACAAGATTAAATATTGCAATTTATTATATTATCATACAATTTGTCCACTTGTTTCAACTTAAAAGACAAAACATTTTGTAAGTCATTCATAGAATTGCTCATGATTTTGTCTATATTCCAGGCAAACTGCTTATTTCAAATACATTTTTCCTCGCCCTTGCAGATCATTATATCCCAGTCAAAAGCCTACATTTTGTTGAAAGACTTTTGTCTGAGGCCAGAAAAAAAATAACCCTCAAAAATGATCATTCACACAAATGTCACCCGCTTTAGCTTTAGTGTTATGCACTTGAAAAAAAAAAAATCCAACTTTAATTCTCCTTAACATCACCGCACGAGAGGCAGCAACAGAAATACAGCAAAGGGAAAAGGTCAGATAATTATTGAATATGATCGACTCCTCCATTTGTCAAGCACATGTACCGGCAGATAACATAATGTACATGTCAGAGGGAGACAGTGGGAGATCCATAGCCTGGAAGGAAGAGGGACACCGAGAGGAGAGGAGACAGTGATGTAGATGCATCAACCTCCGTGAGAACGAGCGACACACAGCTGCAGATGGGAGAAGGGAGAGAGAACACAGGTGTAATAGATTTCTGGTGTCTATATTTCATGTTGAAAATTGGCTGGTACATCCAAGCGGTTTGATCTATGAGGGCCGTCGTCTTAAGAAAAAACCTTAGTAAATGTGTAATTTCTCCCTTGATGGAACACAGGCGAAAGGCTATTCTTCTTATTCCCCCCTCTCTCCGTCTCCCTCTCCCTCTTCCTCTCTTTCTCTTTCTCTTTCTCCCTCTCTTTTGGGTTGTTTCCACACTCCCTCCCTCCTTCCCTCCCTCCTCTACTCTTCATGCTCCTTGATGTCTCCATTTCATTACCAGCCCTCCATCTATCAACCTTTCCCATTTTTTTTTTTTTTTTAAGGAGTGACTTTCCTCACACACAGTTTTGGACAGGGGCGCTGTGATTGTGATTGTATAGCTGCCCTGTGGTCACTACAACGGTGTGTGTGTGTGTGTGTGTGTGTGTGTGTGTGTGTGTGTGTGTGTGTGTGTGTGTGTGTATACCTGCGTGCCTGATTGGGCTGGTGGAGTGTTTGGATCTGAGTTAAAGCACTCGTGTGTGTTTGTCCTTGTTCCTGCTTAGCTTTCAAACTATTTTGATGCCCTCTACGGCGGTCATACACCCACATATATCGTTGCTTACATGGACGTACACACATGCATTTACATACAGGCCATATGTATGTGCTTTAATGCCTATATTTGTGTGTGTGACCCTCTCTGACCTCTGCTCATACCTGCTGCTCTCTCCGCTCCGGTGTCAGTCAGATGAGCAGAGTTGATGTGAACAGTGAATAGAGACAGAGCAGCTGCATTATCAGAGGTCTAGATGTAAAAAAAATAATAAAAGCGTTGGGAATAAATGGGGCGGCGGGCAAAAACGGTGCTGCACTACTGATGTGTAAAAGATAAAGAAGGTCTCAGCGTTGATCTATGAGCGTGACGGCAACTGAGGGGAAGGGAGCGAGGAAAGAGTGGAGGGGAAAAGAAAGAGGGAACATAGAGGACGACGAACAGATGGAGGCAAATATAGAAAATGTGCATGGTATTGATGAGGTGGGAGGGTTACATCCCTGCACACTCATACAACATAATCTTATTACAGTTTTTTTGGGGGTGGAGTGTAGAAATCACAAGTCTGTATAAGAATTTCTTCTAAATATGGGGTAAATGATATTTAAAAATCTAAAATAACACAAGAAATCAATAAAAAATATCCCCAAAGTAGCAAAAATAAATGCATTAAACCAAATCAAAATCAAAAGCCAACCATTCTGGTTGCCAATCACATAAATCAAACTGTTCCTTTACCACAGGTTTCAAATGCCCAAATATATATATGGTATATACAATAAATGTGTGACACAATTGGAAATACAACACAAATACCTAGAAAATGACTGATTCGAAAAATTTGTAATAATTTCATTTTGTGGGGGACCCTTTATTATTTATCAATTTCCATATACACAGTACAAAGTAACGTAACGTAACGCAACATAATGTTGACACACACCCCGTCCCACACAGAGACTGGTCCCCAAAAAACAACACAGATATAGATAAAGAGTTAGTTCACATTTAGGGGGCACAGTAGACAGCAGAAACCCTAAATTTCTGACTATAAATTAACAAAGCAAAACAAAAGCATTCAAAAAGAGGAATAGAGAGTACAACAAATATGCCAATTAACAACTAAACACTTTGAGCAGTGAATGATAAATGAACAGAAGCCATCGCAGATCACATTAGAATGAAGCCGCTGCTGCTGCTGTTGGTGCTGATGGTACTACTAATAATGTGAGATCAGTTGTCTCTATCAGCGGTGGGCTGGGCAGGCCTTTTAATCATGGTCTAAGGGGTGCCGAGCCTCTCTATCATCATTGAACTGTGTCCAGGGCTAATTGTGGCTATATTTCACTGTCCCCTGGCCTGCACACCGCAACGATCTGCTGGCCTGCTGCAGAGCCACGCAGACACACGTACGCATACACACACACACACACACACACACACACACACACACACACACACACACACAAACACACACTGGCACACACTCTCTCAAACACACACACACTCCAGCAAACACACACACACACACACACACACACACACACACACACACACACACAGGGTTGGGGACAAGATATGCACATGTTCAGTTCAACCACAAAAGCACAGACACACACAATAGAGACCAGTAGAGGATTATAGCTTGTACATTAATATGTGGTATGATATGATATGATATGGCTTTAGTAGAATACAACACATTGAATTTCTCTTATAACATAAATATTTTCTCATTTACTGTTCATTTTTAAATAACTGCACCATACAGATAAAGTCTAAAATGAAGTTCTGCAGTTAACATGCTGACTAGCGGGTGCAATTATTTCCACTGCAATGTCTCACATGGCATATTGACAGTTCATATTGACACAGCATGAACCAAGACTTGTCACACTAAAGGATCTGCTGTTATCAGCCTGTTCTCGTATCCACAGCATCACGCAGCAGCCTGGTCCATGGCTGTATGCTAAGTTTGTTGCTGTAGTCACCCGTCTTGCATCATACATGCCAACGCCTCTGATTGATCAGCAGTCTCGTCATTTTTTTTTCTTCTGTGAGATGCAGATTCTAAGACCCTAAGAAGTGAGCATGCATAAGAACCCTGTCTGACGTGGGTCACTCATCCCTCAGCTCACTCAAGCCCTCATCTCTGCTCAGTTTGTGCCTGAAAATGGAGTTTTTTAAAATGTATTTCACTTTGAGTTATGAATTTAAGACTAATGAAAAGTTATTTGACTCTCACTTTTTTGTATATATTCTATCAATCTGTGTGTATGGCGCAGGGGGAAATTACGGTAGGTCTTTTGCTGATACCCCAGAAAATCTTCCTCTGTTTCACAATCTCATGCTGACAGGTATGCCAGTGCATCATAAAGAGTGAGAACAGCCCAATTCAGAGTGAAGTTTGTGTGCTTGGGTCATACACCGGAGTTTCCCCCAGGTGACCAGATTTTGCATTCCAAGTGTGGCACAAATGAGTCAGGTTTGACGTAGAGGGTTATAGTTTGAAGCTTAAGGCCACAGACCATACTGCCCTATTTGACGACTGCATGTACTTTGCTATTCTGTCTTTATTCTGTTATTTAATCGGTTGATGAAACTCCAATTAAATTCCTGCAGATCTTTCACATTAAAAGCCTACTAGAAAAAGGAGCACTTTGAGCCACCGAAAGGCTTTTAATGTGATGCATCTTTGCAGGAAGCGTAGTTTAACGCTGAAGAAAAAAGATGACAAACTAGGCCAGAATCATGTACTGATGAATCAGTTCATCAAGACTTCAAGCACATTAATATTAAATGACGACCAGAGAAGAAAGCAAAAGGAACACGTGGGAAAACTGAAAGCGAAGCTCTGTCTCTAATATAAAACCGTCTCAAATAAAGGCCCGGTTCTCTCAGTATTTGAAGATTTACGGTACTTTTCAGCAGTTAACCTGGTGTTAATAAACAGGTCCTGCAGATGTTTCACAATAAAAGCCCTCCAGGGAAGTGAAGGGATTACGCCCCATAAAAACCTGGAAAGCTTTTAATGTGAAACAGATTGAGGCGCAACCACAGCAGCAGATTAACACAGCAAATGGGAGCAAAACACAGGCTTCGAGCTAAAATATGATCAAATACAGGTGACACGGGCCTCCATCAACATCCCAAATGAAGGTTCTCTCTTAAATAAAGGCCTGTTTTAGATTTCATGTCATCACTTAACCAGACAATTGATGCTTTATTACTCTGTGCCAGCAGGATCAAAACACAATCTCTCTCTCTCTCTCTCTCTCTCTCTCTCTCTCTCTCTCTCTCTCTCACACACACACACACATATAAAGAGACATGATATTTATATCCTCTCCCTTTCCGTAATCACTCTCCATCTTTCCCCTCTGCCTTATCCTCACCCCGACACCGACCGGTCACCTCTGCTGCAGAAACTTTTAATTAAAGTTAGAGCCTTGACAACTGGACTACTGAAAAAGAGAGGGGGGAGTGGATGGGTGCTGCTGTGCTACTACCTCTGAGCCAATCTTTTCCGTTCTCTTTCTCTATTCATCGCTTAACTTTTCTCCCTGTCTTCACCTTCCTCACTCTCTCTGTCCCTCCTCCACCTCCCTCCATGTAGCGGAAGGGAACGAAAAAAAGCAATTTCCATGAATTTGACTTAATGGACAGGGTTGTGTCCCTAATATGCAACAATGGATTGACACCCAGACTGAAAGTGCCTCCCTCTGCCCCAAAACCCTGGTCTATGGACAAATGTCCCATATCATTTACACACACACACACACACACACACACACACACACACACACACACACACACACACACACACACACACACACACACACTTGGCGTTTTGATACTCTGAGTGTTTTGACTTGTTTGTGGAAACCAAACCATATTAGTGGAGAGTTAATGTACAAGCCTCTCTGGGGGTGTATTACTCTCAGTCAGGAGTGATTTTCCCAGAGTCATTAAACAACAATTTGGCCAGGCTGAAAGCCCAACACTTTCACTCTATTTTAGCCAACTGCTTCACAAAGGACCTGGATAGTTTGTTTTCAATGGTGCTCTAAATAAAAATGTTAAGATTGTTGAAAGCAAGAAAGAGATTCAGAAAAGATCCGGGAAATAAATAATTTGGTCCCTGTCCAAACATAAATTGAGTAACACAGATGTAAGAGGCCAGTGAAAACACAGCCAGAGCATAAATGTGCCTACAGCAGTGTGTGTGTGTGTGTGTGTGTGTGTGTGTGTGTGTGTGTGTGTGTATTATCTGATAGCATTTACAGGCCTCTCTATCATCACAGATGGCTGTCTGTGGTTTCCAAAGAAGCTGCGGTCACTGTACAGACGTGCGTTTCTGTCTGTTTATGTGTGTACAAGCATGTGAACACACTGTGTGTGTGTGCATTTGTGAGTGCATTTAGACCCCTGTGTCTCCCTGCTGTGGGTCCAGTTTCAAAAACAGCCTCTAACACATTTACACAACAGAGAAGGATACACTTAACGGAGGCACCTGATGCCAAAAACACTGAGCCAGCATTAGCAGCCAAAGTCAAATATATCATCTAAAAAGCCACGTAACAGTGTTAGTAAAGGAACTGTACAAAGCAGCTCTCAGTGCAGAGTGACATTAGCTTGTTAGAGGGAGAGATAATGAGAGGATCACTTGCCTGCCATATACTGAAAGAGTAACTGGTCGCCGTAACCATTCCTCCTCTCTATACCAACTCGAAAGTGATCAAAAAACAAAATGTCTAAGGAGAAGAGAAGAAGATATTATACTTAGGGCCTGCGAGCTGCAGAGGATCCGCTGGGCTTTTTGTGGTGTAAATTTCATCAGGTTTGTATTTGTGTTTGAGGGTTTGTACATAGGCTTTGGTGACCATGCAGCCACTATGCTATTAAAAGCAAATATGTATAAAAAACATCTGCGCATGTGTGAAATGTGTCCTCTAAGTGGACTCCAGATAGTATTACAGACAGAATTACTATGTGTCTGTGGTGTACGTAGTTGTTCAGCCATTTTACACATCCATTTGTGAGTATATTCAAGCCCTGAGAGTTTAGAGCATATGTGGCAAATTCAAGGCCAAGTGGGCTGGGTCAGAACACATGTCCCAGAATGCATCTCAATTTCATTATCCGTGCACTGAGGTCCTTTAGCCACTAGGTGTCGGTATATTCTAGATAGCGTGTCAAATTTCCAGCCATGGCACCGATTCAAGTGGTAGCTAGAAACCTTATGAGTAACAGCCTTGCCAAATGTCTAAGAAAAGCTGAAGCAGAGGGAAGGCAATTTAATGAGACCTGGGGTGAAACTGAGTTTGACACCCTTGGTCTACAGCCATTGAACCACATGCTAACATCAGCATGGCTAACTTGCTCACTCTAACAATGCTAACATAAGGATGTTAAGCAGGCATAATTTTACCATATTTCTCATTTTAGTATAGCTCATTAGCTTGCCACCATTTGCTCATTAGCACTTACACTAACCAATCCAATCGCCAGAAAATGTTCGCAAAGAACATTTCTGTAAAACCACAGATAAGTTAAAAGTGACCGTTTCTTTATAATGCAACTTTCTGTTTGTTTGGGTCAAATTTTCTATTTCTCTCTCTTCTCACAACACTGTGCTTATGCTCTGGATAGGTTTTGGCACCAATACGACCTGGTTAGGGTGAGAAAAACATCATGGTTTGGCATAAAAAAAACTGTTTTGGTCACCACAATCACTGATGGAGATAGTTGGACTTCCTCCGAAAAATGGCAATGGTTGCAGACTGCAGTCAGCCTTTTGGCAGCTTAGTTAACTTGTAATAATGTCACCACCTTCCCTCTGCCTCCTTAAGTGAAAGCCAGCTAATAAGCGTACTGTATAATGTGTATGTTTGCTACAAATGTCAACCTTGGACGTTTCTGTGGGTGCAGAAATGTTAAATGCTAACATTGTATCCTGGCGACCTGGCTGACACTAACACAACTGAGGCTGTTAGGAATGTCACACGTTTTCCATGTGTTCTGTCATCAATAGTATAGGAAAAAAATTATAATTTTACCAGACTATAAGAAGTTCAGAGATCCAGAATGTTAATGTTTACTCCATCCTATAATTGCCAAGAATAGTTGTGCTACAGGAACAGTCAGGGGAATCACCAGGTTCACATCCTCTGGAATGAATGTGTGCGCTAAGCCATAAATCTGAAAATGATAACATGTTGAGCTTTTGGACTCTCCCAAAAAATAATTATGTGCTGCACTTACAGTTTGGAAAGTTTAAAACTTAAGTTTTTTTTTTTTAAATCAAACTTACAATTTTAAAATGTATATTTTTTCCTGGTTTCTTTTGTATAAAAGAAACCAGGAAAATGAACAAATCCATTCTATTACAGAGTCAGATAAGACCTGCTTTGACATGTCCTATTGAAATGAGCAACAGTGATTCTGATTCTTCCACTGACAGAATCTTTTCGGTGTTTTGAGAAAAAGTTTCAGAATAAAAACTGGTCCTGTACGGCGTGTTACAGATGACAGACAGTGTGAGTCGGTCCCTCCGTCGCTCACAGGAAGTATTCAGTGGAGAGATGGATGGAGGCAATCCTTCCTTCCCATCAACCACCTCATTAGTCCCTCTCAGCCATAAAGCCGTCCCATCAGGCCACGCTGTCATAACTCACTTTACAGCATTGATTTTAATCACGGCAAATGTAAACATACGTATTATCAATATCAATGCACAAAATAACGCTGTAATATGCAATTACCGAGTGGCATTGATTTTTCTTCCCTCTCCCCCTTTTGCCTCTTTTTGTCTCCCCTTCCCTCCTCTCCCCACTTCAATGTAATCATGGGATCGTCCTACTTTGAACTGATTTAATAAGGTTGTTATATATAAATATATATAGCAGGCAGGCAGGCACTGGCTGAATATTACAGAGGTGATTTTCATAAATTTCAATGCAGGGATGAGAGTGCGAGTGTTTAGCCTGGAGGGAGGTGAAACCAGGACAAAGCAGGAGGACTTTTATTGTGGTGAACAGGAGGGCATGACAATCACTGCATATCATTTCCTTTTTTCCAATGTTCTTTCACCTTTTAAAGATTTTTGTAGTTAGCATTAGTATGTGGTGAAAGGTAAAATGAGGTAGATCACTCAATGATATGAAGATAATGTCAGTAGAAGACACCCACCCTGAACCACAACATCTTGCTTTGAATCCAGCCAAAGGCTTTTTTTGCTTTAACTGCTTGAAAAATTGTTTTCTGTCATTCCTCCACTATTGGCCTTTTATAAAATTATAAAAGTATAAAATGGACAGAATAATAATAGTTAAAAAAAACCTAAAACCTGCATTTTAATGATTTTTTGGCCACTTGGGGGCAGTGGAAACAAGCTGTGAATGCAATATCTTTTTGAAATATGTAATCTGCCACAGAGCTTTATTTTGATTTCGTCACTCAGATTTTGAGACTCTGCCAATCATAACTATAGAATTACACTGTAGTAATGAGACCAAATTAGCTAAAAAGAACATATCTTCTTACATAAAGCATAAAACTGCAAAAATGGATGTTACAGAAACAGAATCTGCCACAAAAGTCTACAAATATTATTGAAACACAACTCTTGGATCACAATATAATGAGCATTGAGATATTAAATCAATGTCATCTTCAATCTTCAAATATTGACATATTTGATTTTTGATTAAATCTTTCTACACACGAAGTGCTATACTATACTATATATATATATATTTGCAATTTGTGCAAAATTAAAAAGAATAGTGTATTGACTTTCCCTTTCTAGTTCTCACTTTTACAGTTAATTTAGTATTATTAAGTAACAAAAAGGACAGTCAACAGACTTAATCTGATGCAAGTGGTTTTCCACCCATAAGGACTGTGTCAGGTTGACCAAAAGAAAATGCTGATGTTTAACTGGTGCAAAATATTCTGTATGCAGCTCATAGATTTCAAAACATTTCAATTTCCTTTTCAAAATAAAAGTTATTTGTTTTAGCCTTGAATTTACTGTACAGCAACAGCTGCTTAATCTTATACACATCCTCACAGCTGAAACAGTGTAAATATGTCGCTGTTTCTTTATCTTACAACCGATAGAAACTCATTGGTTTCTATGTTTTCTTTATAATATGATATTTTGGGTTTTTTTGGGCCTTTGCTTTTATCTCTAGTATTATAGAGAAACAACAAAGGAAAACCACATATCCCTCATATACACACACTCACACAGGCACACGCACCCTGAATTTACCTCGCACATGTTTTCAGGCGACACCGGCCGGACTCTCACTGGATCAATCTGTCACCATTTGTCACTGACCACTCTCCACTGCACTGTGCGTGCGGGGATCTGCGCGGCACGGGTGTGTTTTTGTGTGCAACACTGTAAAACAACCCTTTGACAGGTGTATTGAGGATACGGCCCCCTCATTCTACATGACTGCTTCCAGTAAAAGCCTGATTGTTACCTGTCTGTACGTGAAACAGCTCAGAAAGGATGGAGAGACAAAAGAGTGTGATGGCAAAACAGGAGCAGCGATGACTCAGGGGTGAGAGAAAATGGAGCAAAATCACAACGGATAAGAAAGACGAGAAAACCAAAGTGGAAGCTGCTACCAAACTGGGAAAAAAAAGGGGATGAGAAAAGGGTGGTGCACAGAGATACTGAGGAAGGAGTGGCTTTTGAATTATTTTGCCTGAAAAAATATGGTCCTAGGTGTTAAAGGAACGAAGAAGCTAGCTGAATAAATGATTAACTACATCGCAGATTCAGTTTTTATACGGCCGATACATCTCTGCCTCGCTCACAGCACAATCCCCGCACTTATGGAATGTGCCTAATCCATAACCATAACGCCGGCATGGCAGCATGGACTTATATATCAAGACATTTGCTCCGTATGATAATGCTCATTGAGGCTCACATATCATCGGGTCTACTGGTCCCGTGCATATAAACAGATGCTCATGTCACATCTTCAGGACTTTACAAAGTAAGAGCCCCGTGGAAACTAGTGAAATGGTTTCTTTATTGGCATTCTTATCCTCTCATCATAAATCACAACCTTGTTAAGTTTTAATTTGTGCATATGGCATGTGTATTAAAAACGCAAACACTAATTAATGCAATGATAAATGACAAGGCAAATCCCTCTTCTCTTCTCTTCCCTTCTCTTCTCTTCTCTTCTCTTCTCTTCTCTTCTCTTCTCTTCTCTTCTCTTCTCTTCTCTTCTGCCATATCAAAATTTATACCCACCATGCTTTTGTTCTCCGGTTCCATTCAGAACAGTTCTAATGAGGACAAACTGCTCCCTGGTTGAGCCGCAATGGCTCCGCCGACTCTTAAAAGAACTAAAATGGCTGAATGGAAATGAGAGGGGCAGAAGAGGTCAGCCCTCAGCATCAATTCTCATATTACCGCACACATACACACACACACACAAACACACACGGCCACTCGCGCACAAATGACTATTGCACACTGAGGTGTCATAGACGCATAACAGTGACAGCAGCCATCTCTCTAACCATCCCTCTCCTCTAATATCATCATTTGAATTTCTCTCCCTCTCTCTCTCTTTCTCTCTCTCTCATCTCTTAATATTATCATCTGAATAGCCAGCAGGTGATGGGATGTTGGACCAGGGATCAAATTGAGAAAATGTATTAGGAAAAGTGGAATAACTGACCGGTAACCTTATTAGCATATCCCTGGCAAAGGCAGCCAAATTGTAATTTATTTATTCATTATTTTATTTATTTTGCTGTTAGATAAGATTGATAAGACAAACTTCACATTATAATTTACAGACTATATGGCGATGAGGCACTGCAAGTATATATGTGTGGCAATATGTCACTGTCGAGTTGTTCATTACCAATTGAGAGAAAAACAATTGGGACCATTGCACTGAGTTGCTTGTGTTTTTTTTTTTTAAACAGTAGGAGCTATTAGCTTTTACTGCCCATGCTTCTCAAAATTTCTCAGGAATTTTATATCCTTAGTTTTCCTTCTCATTTAGGCTACATCATACAGGAGGGATGGGAAAGTTTCCCAAGTTTACAACTTGTAAACATTCATGTCTTTCGACAACACTGACTCAAGAAGTTTTATGAGATACAGAGTTCAAAATCAAATCAATGGCAGACTTTGGCTGTGGTGAGGTATCCATTTGAAGTTTTCTTAAGTCTGTCTTTACAAATAAGTAGAACACATTCCCGGGGTTTACCATCCATCAAAAGACTATTATAATAAGACTTTGCCATTATAATTGAAACACTCTGTGTCTCTACACATGAACACGAGCATTGAGAACATTGTTTGAGTACACAGAGTTAACTAAAAAGAAGGTTTTTGAACTACTCACCGTAGGAGCTGGATCTCCGGCGCGCCGCCGTCATGGCAGACAAAAAGTGTCGATCCCTGAATGATGGACCACTCCTCAAGCCTGCCTGTTAGGTCGCACTCGGGGATCGACACTTTTTGTCTGCCATGACGGTGGCGCGCCGGAGATCCAGCTCCAAAAACCTTCTTTAAAACTCTGTGAACACAAACAATGTTCTCAATGCTCGTGTTCATGAGTAGAGACCCTGGTGATACTATGGGCAAAGTTTCATTTTGTGTCGAGCCTTCTTAGTGTTTTAAAAATAGAGATTTTGATGCTTGTGTAAAGTGCCCCTGCACTCCATTGAAAATTAGCTTGACCGAAAACAAAACTACAGTAAATCTTAAAAGTGCCTCTTTCATCATAATTATGCTTTTACACAAAGGTTTGATTCATATTCAATCGCAAATAAAGCCTCGGTTGCTTTTTGGCGAGAGTTTCACTTTAAGCATGGTGTTATTTGTAACAACAACAACAAAAAATCCCAAACAACTACAGCTCCCGTGATTATCACCACACAGTTATATGCATTCTCTTGGGAGTTTCGTCCACTAAGCATAATCTGAGTATTTTATGCTGATTTGAATTTTTCTCAAGTTTATTCCGGGTTGGAAAGTGCCTTGAAACAAAACTGAGAATTTTCTGTCGGACAAGAAATGGTAATACTTCATTTTGCTGGTCGGTAACTTACAGTGGGTGATCAAGTGATTTCCTATGACGCTTAGTTAAAAAATAACTATCCTTTCCTGCGAATTAGAAGTTAAATGGTTGACTATAAAAAAATAATAATTTATTCATTTCTAGATTAATTTTCTTGAAAAAACTGTACCATGACATGAAAAAGACCCATAAAAAATATGAAACAATTGATCAGATAAATACAATTCAAAAACTCCTTTTCCCATGTCAAACTTCTGTTTTTATAACAAAAAGATAAAGCCTTATTATTATTTGTATTTTATCAGTGCAGGCAGTGGTGAATTGAAGCATAATTTGAAACTGCGTCACAGACCATCAGTCCACTGGAGCTGGCCAGTGGAAGTTAGCATCTCTTAACTAGTTGGCTAGTGTTCGGGGAGCTAGCTGCTAAACGGTAAATGTTTTGCACTTCGACAACTGTGACGGAAAGTGTGGCCTCACAACAATGAAACAAGAGGAGGAAACCTTTTTTTCCAAATGAAAGAGTGAGATACTTTGCCATTTCTTTCAGCGTTGTTGAGGATAGAAACTACCGTGTTTTGCTAGGCTAACGTAATCAGTTGGCTAGCGTCAATGGAGGATGGATTTGCTGCTTAAAAATGACTGACTGACAACAGAAAACTGGCGTGAGAAAAAGAGGACGGACTGAGGACACCAGTGGGCAGAAGAGATTTGACACTAGATGGAGTCCTCTGTGGGGAACGACCAGTGGGAAACTACATGACATGGTACTCGAAGAATTCGTCTCCGTGAACGTCAGGGGGCGTCGGACAGGTGAGTCAAACACACACCCCTCCTTTATCTCTGTGCTAGCATACATTATTGTAGTGTATGTGGTTATATGGCAAACATTAATGCGTGTCATTTTATACCGTCTGTACAGACACTCAACACCATGTTTCTCAAATTCACGACTGTTTACATTTATGATGTGAGTTGTCAAGTCATTTATTTGGTAGTGTACATTTTCGCATTTGGTTGTTTTGCTGCATAACAAATCAGTTTTAAGAAGCAACGTTATTCCAGCCAGTGGTACTTTGAGGCTACTTCTGTACCCCAAACATATAATGGAGTTTCTGCTAAGTAACACATTTTGCATTGATCGTTAAAATATAAGTCAATTGTTGTTGGGCTGTTATATTTCTTTAGCTATTCACCTGTTTTAAGGCATTTGGTAAGTATTTTATTATTTTATGTTATGTTATGTATGTTATTATGTTCAGAAGATGGGCAGGAGACATGCGTAAGTCATGTATCTGGATGATATGTGCATTGTTTATTTCATTTGAACATGAATTTGTTGTTTTGAATCTCTTTGGTTTGAATCTTTCTGACCATTAATATTAAGTTAATATGCTGGCATTATGTTAATTTCAGATATACATTACTCATATCCCACAATATACTGTAAGCCTTCTATTTGGAAGCAATTATTGCACTTCTTGAGTTTCTTGCTATGATGAAATGTTACTGAATGTCCTAATTAATTGTCTACAATGTTGGCGATTAATAAGGACATTCAGTAAAAATGTTCCCAATAGAGGACAGATTCAAACTTAAGCATAATGTAGACTCCACATCATGCTCACATTTGAATCCGTCCTCTCTTGGGAAAACAAGGTTATCACGACAACCCTGCCGGGTGCTGCAT
The DNA here is from genome assembly GCA_963678695.2 of Diplodus puntazzo. Lineage (NCBI taxonomy): Eukaryota > Metazoa > Chordata > Actinopteri > Spariformes > Sparidae > Diplodus > Diplodus puntazzo. The sequence goes on along the minus strand of OZ023166.1, from coordinate 24,937,920 downwards.
TGTGTTCTTGTTCAGTTTGTGTTGGGCAACTGTGGGTCAATCTCCAGGGCTGCTTTTTTGTCCTTTGTGGAAAATGGCATGCTGTTTATGTTGAATGCCACCTAGAAATCCAGTAAAGACAGCTAGTCTTCTCACCAAACTCTCTTGTTTATAGCACCTGAGACAATGTCTCAAAAATGATGCAGTAATGATTTGTTCATGTAAAAACCACACGGATAATAGTTTTAAATCATAGACTTGGCTCAATATTTCATAGCTGCTTCAGTATCTACCTTACGTGAGGCTTCAAAACTGTACATCTTCAGTGCTGTGCTCTCTGTTTCTCTCCATTTATGTTGGTCACTCTCTCCTTTCTCTCTCTCTTATCTTTTGTTTCCTCTGAGGAGTGCTAGTAAGCGGCAGAGGAATCATAGAGCCATCAAAGGTTGCAAGCTGTAGGAAATGTCTTCATTTGCAGAGAGCTGGCCTGACACCTGAGCTCCAGGCCTCCGTGTGTGTGACTGTGTCTGTGCCCGCTTGCATGTATGTGTACGCATGTGTGCATGTGTGTGACTGATAGTCAACCATCCCAGCTCCCCAGCAGGTCCGTCTTTAAATTGTCTCTGTGTGTTTTATAGCTACGTGTGTGTGTGTGTGTGTGTGTGTGTGTGTGTGTGTGTGTGTGTGTGTGTGTGTGAGAGAGAGAGAGAGAGAGAGAGAGAGTGAACGAGAAAGAGAGAGGGTGTGTGGCTGTGGCCCTGTGCCCCATCCATCAGCGTTAAGATGGCACATTACTGTTAATGAATGATATTTGTGTTCAGCGTGTATGTCAGGAGGGAGGACCGCGGAAGCAAAACAAGCCCTCCCCAATCACCTCACCTCCAGCCTCTTCATTTTCTGTGTCAGTCTCTTGCCTGTTTTGCATTTTAGGAATTTATTCAGCTGAGTATTGGGCTAACTTATATGAGCGGTTGAACATAAACAGCAATTTGTTTTTTTTTTCTAAACCAGAGCTACATGTTTACATGGCTGTATATGCACTGAGTTTGTTTTCATGGCCACTGGAACTTAAAAACTTTTAAAGGACCAGACTGACATTGGAAAGTTTATTATCGGCTATATATTGGTATAGGTGAAATTCCAGTCAATCAATGGAGCCATTAATATGAAGCTGCCTTGCTGTCTTTGACTGAGCAAACACACCATCTAGACAATCTCTACCAGTAGGTCTAAAGTCCATCTAAAGTAAAGTCTAAAGCTGGTTTGCAATCTGCCAACAAATACAGAGAAGAATAAATGCTGCACAATACTTACAAGCTCATGATGGGGAATTGCTGCATCTAGGAGCCATACATTATGTTGCTGGTTCGGATGTTTTTAACAGGTTCAGAGGAGGATAACATGACTGCAACTTATAATACAAGAAATCTCTTCAGAGCAATGGCATACTTAATTATTTTAGCCTTTCTTATCCTAAGCCATGGATACTACAGATCAAGAACTTCTGTTTTCTATACAAAAGTTTGAAATGATCAGTTCTTTCATTGGTATTGGCTACAACAAGCAGGTAATTATTGTTTATCGTTATTAGATGAAAAAAATCCATATCTTGCATTCCTAGTTCTTATGAAGGGACTCTGAGCTCAATGTAAATAAGGAGTTAACAGTCTGTTGTCTGTTTTTGATTTACTGCGCAAATGGCTTGTAAACACACTAATTTTGGTATTTAGCTGGTAAATCTTAAAATTAGACCTAGACCCATAAACAAGCACGTAATTGGCTTACCGCAGATACATTGGTCAGATGATCAGAGGGATGTCAGAGTTTAAGCTAGCCTTTTTGGGCAGTTTGGCCCTCAGAATTGACCAGCACACAGAAGTGTGTTCCTGAGCAGCACTTCAGTCAGCATGTGCAGAATCTTGTGTCCATATATATTTTTTATTTATGCCAAGAAATAGTTTTTCTAGAGTTTAGGTAATTAGGAAACGTTGTCATCATCACCACCAGAAAGAACTCACAAATACATTTTTCAGCTGTAACATGCATTACAATTCTTCAGAGAAGAAAAAATGTTATCTTGTTGATTATTGTATATTTTGATCATTTACAATCAGTGGATAAATTGTTTTAGGATTCTTTTTTTTTTTTACCTTCAAAAAAAAGGTCAGAGTATAGGCAAAATATGTCATAGTGTTAACTCTCAACCAGACAACAATAATGTGAATGTAAAAATTAAGATGACCAACCAAAACCGTGATGGATTTCTAATTTGAAGAAGGTGTAATCTAAAAAGATGAGTGGAAGGTCAATATTAAATGGATATGAAAACAATAAAATTGAAAACCTGTGGTGGCTGTTGCCTCAGGAGGGGGAGTGGTTGTACCCCAAATTGCTGCTTGATACTGTGCAATCGATGTGTGAGTGTGTGTATATAGTTATCACTCCTGATAAGCAGGCGGCCTTTCCCTCACATCTCTCCACCATGCTATAGAGTGATGTTCAACAAAGCTAAGCGAGGTGTGTAATTTAATGTAAGAAATGTGAATAGTGCCAGGAGCAGATATTGTTTTTGAATTGCTGAATCATATAATACTGCCCAGTCCAGCTGCCAGATATCACCAAATCTTAACAGTTCAATTCAAGATTAAGTGAACATGCTCTGTATCTATCATAGCATGTGATATGTAAGGATAAAATCTTAATAATGATGTGATATATTACTGATCCCAGTAGGGGAATTGTCAAGTTCTCCACAGGGAGCTTAGAGGTCAGGGTCAGCTATGGAGCAGCAGCTATGCAGCTTGAAGAGAGTCAGTGTCTTGCTTAAGGATACTTAACAGCATATCTGTAATTCTTTAATTTTAAAATGTCATGCATACAGTTTACATGATATGCATTAGAAAAGTCTGCGTTGGACAGTGTTGTCAATCACTTTTCAGACTAGAGCTTACATTTTTAACATCCTTCATTTCAACACTCTGCCTATATTGTCAAGAAAGATGAAGCTGTGAGGTAAAGGAGACAGTAATATCCTCGAAACAATGTGTCTCCAAGAAGCACATGACGATATAAGCTGCTGAAAATGTGTATCATTTTACAGTAAATTATCTAGATTTTCTACACACAGGAGACAGTGTCACCCATCAATGGGTGTCGTCCATCAGTTGGGGTGAAATGGGGGGGAAGTGAAGATATCAGGTGTCAGGACACCAGTAGGAGTCTTACTATGTGGAAGAAGCTCATAATTCACTGCTCACAAATTGTTATGAGGTTGAGTGCTGATGCAAGCAGAAGCACTGTGACTTTATGAGTGAGGCGGGTGAGGGAGATATCTCAAACCAGGTGTTAGTAATATGCAGAACAAGCTATGTGAAACTCTTGTGGTCCAACCAATTATTAAAAATGTAAATGTGTTTATATTTTTATATATTATATTTTGACTGCAATTATTTGTCTGTAGTCCTTAGAAGAAGAATTTTCTGATGTGACTTACCAACCTTAACATTATACAACACGCCTGCTGCGGCAGCAGGATGGATAGATGGATGAGTAGGTGTTTTCCCAGTGTCAGGCAGGGTGACAGCGCTCTGTCACACAGGCCCCCCAGCAGATGTCACTCACTCATTAGTGAATGATGTGTGAGTACAGCCAGCGACAAGCCATAGTCAGTGGGCCTTGACTAGATGAGGGAGAACATGTTGTGAAAACATTACCTCCTGCCTCACTGATGGTATTACCAGTGCATACCCTACATGCAATTTAAGTCCCATTTTATATCATATGATGTAGAATATCAATGACTTACTCTTACAAATAAGACCACAGCAAAAAGAGATTACACCTCTCCTCTTTGCCATCTCTAAAAAACAAAGAGCAAATTCCTTTACGATAAAAAATGCTAAATCATACTACATTATAGACTAATGTACCAATGAGAAAGACAGGAAAACCACTGATGGGAGGAAATGACCGGCGGTCGATGCCGTCAGCTGAATCTCTAACCCGCGTCATTGTCTGGAATTAATACATGCATGTGCTGTTTAGCCTCTGTGATCCACGGCACAGCCTCTATTTAACCCCTGATGTTCGTGTCCTGCTCTGTCTGCCAGTGTTTACGGCTTTCACCTTGACCAGCGTCAAAACATTGTATGAATGTGTCAAACAGGAAGCTGACATTAGCTCTCCGTCATACTATTTCCTATGGCTGTAGTGAGCTGGTAACCAGCTGAATAAAGTGGTTGAAAAGTGCTGGGAAAATACAGCTGGGTGGAGAATGGGAGGAATATAGCAAAAAAATGGTCAAGGGCCAAAAGAAGGGGAGCAAATATGAGGCGAGGGCCAATGGGAGGGGAGGGGATGAGATAGTGGCAGGGAGTTGATTGGAGAGAGTGGACAATGGGTGAGGTGAAAGAGGGGAGGGGGTACAGGTGTTGTAAACATCCTGTGGAACTCTGACTTTGTCAGCTTCAAGTGACTGGACAGAAGAGCAACAACAAGAGAACAATGTTGATTCACTGTTTGGGATGACGCTGTCTGGCACAATGATAGTGACCAATAATTACAGATGTTGGGATAATATGTGTTTTTAGCATTTGACCATGTTTTTTTCCAGACTGGCTCAACTGGTGACAGTCAGCAGATAAAACCATTGAGTGTGGCGTTATGATTTTTAAAGAACTTCCGTTGCTGCCTGTAAGATTATTTTAACCAGCATTGGATTGTTGTTGTGGAAAACAACAAAAATATGTTGAGCAAATGGTAAAAGAGGCAAACTTGTGTGGTGTTCAAGGAGAATGATTTTATTATCACCATCTCTTCTCTATTTTACATTTTGCCTTTGTATCTTTGCTGTTTTTTCCTTGTATTAAATTAATAAACCAAATGGTTTTTGATGGATTCTGTTTTGAAGCAGAAACATGCAAGAATTTGTGTTTTTTCGGGCGTTTTACCTATCGTGTGTGCGATTTCCAAAAATCTGTTCCTACTGTAGCTCAAGCGAGGATACATGATGAGGTGTCCCGTTATTCAGTGATAATGGACTAGGCAGTGGTCAGCCTGCTATAGGGATTCTATTACTACTATTAATTAATATGCTTCTTTTCTTGATTGGTTTGTCTACACAATGTTATAATTTACTAAAAACACTGCAAACCATGGCTTGTTTTTTCCAATCAACAGTCTAAGACCCAAAGATATTCTGTTTATTGGCATTTATGGCAAACTCAACCAGCAAATCCTCACATTTCAGAGTACATTATATTGTCATCGACAATTATTATTTTGTGTAAGTGATTGATGATGAAGAGTCTGTACTACTCTTCAGTTCAGGCATACTAGATTCTTTTACAGTATTTCATTTGTAAAGTGTGAATGATCTAAAGTAAGACTACAGAGGGCTTGTGTAACATCGTCACTTTAATGGACTTTCTGGGTATTTGTCTGTCTATGATTCAGTTACAACAACACGAGGATGTGAGCTCTGTGCGGATATAAAGCCGAAAGGTCGCAGGTGCATTGTGGGATTGCACATTAGTTTGAGAGAGTGACACAGTGGTTGTGACTCTTTGGTCCTGAATCCACGTGGCTCAGTGGGCAGGAAGAAGCAGAGTCGGAAACAGGAAACAGGAAGTTATTAGCTGGGATGATCTGAAAACACTGGGCTGTGGAGTACATCAAGAGAACAACAACAGACACTCACATTGCACCTGGCATCAAGTGTGTGTGTGTCTGTAAGCAAAAAGAGGAAGAGGAAGACATTACAGACAGAGGTCTGAGACCAGACTGTATTATCCTGAAACCAAAGAATCACAACACTCACACATGTGTGTATGTATGTGCGTGTGTGTGAAGTCATGCTGAACTCTTACTTCAGTGTTCCGACACCTGCAGTATCACAGCAAGTCATCACAGCACAGCACTTCCTGAAAACACCACGACACTCAGGTAAACTTCCTAAATAAAGGAAATGCAGGAAGCACCTGAATAAATGACAGAAATGGAATGTGTTGAAAGTGCGTGGTGTATTTTCCTGCTATCACTTTGGTAGACTAAACTTTCATACAAGGATATGGTAAAACCAATAAAAATGAAACACAAACCAAAGCAAAAACCTTTTCTATGTTCTGTCCGGTTTGCAAGAAAAAGACAATATTTAGCTTGAAGTAGAACATGTCTTTTCTGAAATTATAACTATTATGTTAGAAGCAATATATCTTACAGTATGGTCACAAAATAATACAGTTGGTTTTCTCATGAAAATTCTGTAATTTGAATGAAAGGTTTTACTTTTGATCGCTGTGCTTTGCCCGTACTGTATTCCCAAAATATAACAATTAATGAAGAGTAGTAATAGAAAAATACAAGTAGCACTTGCTAAAACTTTCATTTCTCCTTCAAAAAGCACCAATCCAAAGTTTTCCAAAGTAAAAAAAAAACTTGTATAAAGTTGTTTCTTTCGTAACTAAGTTGTCAATTCATTTCAGGAATATCTGTAAATAGTTGTCTATAAAATTCCAGATAATGATGTAAAATACACACCACATGTTCCCACAGACATCTACAAATTAGCTTATTTTGTCACATAACTGTCCAAATCCCTGAGCTCATTTTTTAGTAATATAAAACGGAAAAAATGTTTTTTGTCAATCAGCAAATCAGCAAATGCTGTTTCAACAGGTAATCTATTGATTGAATTATCATGTCAGCCCTATGTTGCCCTTTTCCCCTCTGGCTCCCCTCTCATCCTTGGTGTGACCAAGGTGACTTCCTCTCTGTGAAATAAGATTCTAAGCAGACATTCTAAGCATCCGGATCAGCAAAACCTTAACATTGTCTACAGTACACAGTGAGACTGTGAGCCACTGAGAGTGACACCCTCAACCAGACACAAGCTTTGAGACGTAAAGCAGTGACCTCATTAGGTGACATACTACAGTCTCAGTATGTAGTGTTAAATACAAACCAACAGGATGATGTGTGTTTTCATTGGCTGGACCACAGTTCAACAGGCAGACTGGCTGATGGGCTGAGTGAACCATTTCTATGTGTTTTTCAGTTTTGTTGCATTAGCATTGTGTGCCGTTTGATAGAGAAAGACAATGTCTTAGACAGACAGACACACACACACACACACACACACACACACACACACACTGGCTCAGTGGGCTCCTGGATGTTCCCACTTTCCTTAAATAGAGCTCCATCAGGCAGGTGTTTCCCTTGACGGAGAGGTGGGAAAGCAGGGTCAGAATGAACTGGCTGTGTGTGTGTGTGTGTGTGTGTGTGTGTGTGTGTGTCCAGCAGGGCCAGCTGCCAGTAAGCACCTGTGTCCTCTGGCTTGGTGTGTTGTTTATCTGCATGTTAGCTGGCTCTGGTTTCCTGTGGACACGTGTCTGTTTGCCTCAGACAGCCTGATCACAAAAATGTCAGAGGTTCCTGGTTTTGTAAAAAGCAAGTTTGCTCAAGACAAAAGCTTTCCAATGTGGGAAACTCCAACACAAATGACTGAAATCTCAAGTACGTCATGTGTCCAGATTTCCCAGTGAGCAATTTCCCAACTCTTCTCATTTCATTCTTCTATCTCTGTCCTTGGCTCTCACTCTATTCTCTAAATATTCGATGAAACAATTATTCTTCCTGCAGGAGTTGTTTGCGTTGTCCCTCACTCTCGGTAGGACCTCCTAAATGCCTGGTCAGCTAAGATTGTCTCAAATAAGGCTAGATGATGTCTGCCTGCTTGACATATGACAGTGTCTACAGTGAAACATTGTGATGGACAATGACATCATTATCTACATATTTGAGGCAGCACTGTAGCCTCTGCTGCTTCCCACTGTTGCTCTGACATGAATCTCCCGACTGTCCCACCCTGCAGAGGAAACTGTTTCCCATACTACTGACATACATCCCCGTGCCAGGTTTAAAAGCATTTTCTTCTCCACACCACATTTCCGTAACTTAGCTTTGTTCAGCCTCATATACATAAAACTTTGCCAGACTAGCCACACTGGGTATGCTAAGAAAACACTGTATAAAAACGTCATGACAGCGGCAGGTGGGAAAAGAAACACTGCTGCCACACATTTACTGGGTGTCTTGGCTTGGCCTAACTGAGGTGGTAAGAAAATAATAAATGGGACATGGAGATGAAATGTTAGTACATTGAGCAGTAATATACTTCTTTTCATTTAGCTCTCTCCAAAAAACAACAACAACTGTTGCCCAATGGCAACTCTGAGGCAACACGCCACTTAATGTGCCCTTTGAAGCATGATGTTACAACAGTCAGGGAGTAGTAGTCGATGGCTGTCAGCCATTGGCAATGCATGATGGCATCCTTTTATGGCCCAACTCTAGTTTAAAAACTGAAATTTTTCTGAAAAGCTTGGCCACTTTGCTTTCAAGGAATTGCCCCTGATTTTAACTCCCACATGATGAGAGGACACCAAAACGATCGAAACCCAAACCTTGAGAGTGGGTGTCATGGATAGTCCTTCTCTCTCCTCTATCTCCCCGCTCTTCCCCCATTCTCTCTCTCTCTGTCCTCCCTCCATCCGTCCCCTCTAATCCTGATGGTGTTAATTGAAAGTCAGGAGAGGGCACTCTTGCGGTTTCATTATTAATTTAACACTCAGGGTAACTTAAAGTGCAATTTTCACCCACATGTGGAACAGAAAAATCAATGGCCACAACAGCAGCGAGCATCAAGGTTGATTACTGATGCACGGGGAGAGACAGGCAAGACACCAGCTACTTGAAGACAAAGAGTGACGTGTGTGTGTGTGTGTGTGGTGTTTGGGTGGTTTTTGCTAAGTGTTTCAGATGCGTCGACCCTGTTTTGACACCTCTTTCTGTAACACAAAGCAGTGGGTAAACACAAAGATGTTATCGGCTGATTAAAAATGACACCTGATGCTGATGTGGAATGTGTATTCCTGTGTGTCTACAAGTTTCTGTGTTCTTGCATTAATCATCCTGTGTGGGGGGCACACATTTAAATCATTCCTGCATGCTTATGTGTTGATTTTTTCCATGTCTAATTGTGCACATGCATGACTTGATGTCTTATTACCTCTAGCTGTGCAATGGTCGGCTCTGCACTGCGGATTAAATGGGGGAAATAAAGGTATATTGCCCAGTAATGCAATCTGTCCTGCGAGTTGAGAGATGAGCAGCCTGCCCTTTGCGCTGAGCGGACTCGCAGATGATTTAGAGCAAGCAGATGGAAAATTCTAATATGTTAGCCTAACCCCGAATGGCTAAGAGCTAATTTATTTCAAACTCTGCACAAGAATTACAGCTCCCTCCTCAGATCCCTTTTTTTAGCGCCCTCTCACTCCGTGCCCTCCTCATCTTCGTCACTCTCAAACACAAGAGAGGAAAGTGAAGTAAGTAGCTAAGATATGCAGAGAGCCAGGAGTTAGGTGTAAAACTAAAGTGTATTTAACCCACAACAAAGCAGCAGTTTGTAGAATTTATTCCTTCCTTAAAGTCAGAATTGAACTCCATTTAGGGTGCAGCAGTTAATTGAAAATATGCCACTCTGAGGCGAGGTAAAAACCCAGTAGAAAAGGGATAAAACGACAAATTTATAGTGAGTAGATCCTCTGCCAGGAACATTACTCTCTTCATCCTCCCATGATGTATGCCTGTACTTTATTTTAGGCAATTTCAAGCGCTTTGCACGTTAATTCGGTTATTCTAAATTACAACCAAGACATTATGCAGTTTATAGTGAATTACTTCTTGATTGAGGACCACTAATAGCCCCCTTCTCTCTTCCTTCAAATCCTGCTCCATGCTAACTTTATACAAATACCTAAACCTAAATAGGAACATGTCAATATGGTGTGTGCCCAGGAGCAGGAAATACAAAAGCACATGTAAGAACACGTACAAACACAAAATTATCCTGTTAATTAAGACAACACACACTCATGCAGGGATGGACATTCACCCAACTTTGTCCCCTCCCCCTCGTTTGCTTCTGGCTGGATGAGGTATTTCAGCACGATCACCCCTAAGTGGACATGTCTGTCTTGATAAACACTTTATGCAGATCAGCTTCCACTTGTTTTCCCTTTCTTGAGAGAGGGAGCGAGAGAGAGAGAATGAGAGAAATAATACCTCTCTAATTGACCCATTTGGCTGCTTCTCTGCCCACAGGAGGGGGCCTCGGCTTTTAATGTTTGATCGGCCTAATTTCCCCAACACATCATTAGTGGCCATCTTCAGCCTCGACTCTTAATAACCTCTTTATGAGGCGAGTGGATGCCGTTAAAAGTCTTTGTCTCTTTCATCTCTCTCATCCCTCTCCACGGGTCCTGGACCCTCCTCGTCCTCCTAATTAAGTCAGATGTTTCAAAATATGGTAATGGGGCCTGAACCTGTTTGAATTGAATAAGCAAGGACTGGACTCTTCCACCATTTACATAATTTCATTATCAGGTAAAACACACTAATTGTTGAGGGTGCGTGTTTGTGTGAGGGAGTGCATGGACAGGGTGAGCCAGCGGTTCCTTGGCAGAAATGCAGCGCTAATTACAAAGCGAGTGGCAGCGCTCCAGAGCCAGGGTGTGTAAAAGCAACAAGCCATTTACACAGAGGCTAATAGATTCCTGAGCGCTGGTCTGGCCATTCCAACAGTGTAGGGCAACATTTTCAGAGCAAAGCTGATGTTTTATTACACATTGTATCCTAATAATAGGTCAGTGCTTACAGTCTAATGTGCAAAGCAGCAAGCCACTTATTCCCATTCATTTAGCATCAGCAGTAGCTTCATATGCTGTTTGTGAAGCAATTACCAAAGAAACAAACCCATCAGCTGCACATTCAGCTGCGTGTCACCTCCTTTGAGTCGAGGAAATACAGAAAAAAGCCACATCACATGTATCAATATACATGGATTCCACTTTTCTGAAAAGGCTATTTGGCAGCATTTTCGTGTAAAATCTCTCATGGCTCATTGTTGAGTTGCGTCATAGCAATCTTTTAAATAGCTTACTTAATAGTTTGCTGCATCCTACCCTGTCTACAAGCTGCTATTGACTACATGCTCCAAAAATGCTCTTAATTAGATGTCCATGATAGGACAAAATATAATATAACTGTTGATTGGACCATTTCCTATATCTGAACTGAAAAGAGAAACACCACAAGTATTCTACATCAATGTTTATGAAGCTGTAATGATGTTAGAAAAGGATGGGATCCTACATGAAAAGATTGTCAGTATGTTTTAAGGACCAGGTTTTAGACTTTATTTCTAAAAGTTGATAGAATCAAGACCTTTAACCGTCTACATCTAATATTGTTTGCATGGTGTCTGGTCAGTTGCCAGCTAATGACAACATGTTGACATCCTGCTTCTTTTCTTTGTGTGCGTGTGTGTGTGAGAGTCCCTTCCTTTGTCGTGTCTCCTGCAGTGTTTTTGTCCAGATCACAAACAGCTGTGATCGTCTCTCCCTGTATCACGCTATCAAACTTCCCCTACACACAAAACAACATAATCTGGCTTGTTTTAGACACTCAGCTGATGATAAGTAACAAAGACTTACCAGGACACAGCTGTGTGATGACTACGCATGCAACTTTCTAGACAGAACAGTTACTGGTTGAATTTGAGAAACTCACAGATAATGTTTGATGGCAATATTCTTACACTTCCACTGGTAAAAATGTTTATTATCTGCATATGGCAAATGGTTTCATTATGGATAAGGTTATTTAACTGCATTTTATCAAAGTTATGTTAGGTTGAGAGAAAGGTCATTTAAATTGTTAAATATTGAAAAAAATCTAGAGCTCCAGCGTCAAAGTTGAAACTGTTGACAGTACTGTAAACCTCTACACCCATACTTTTAGTGTGCTAGAATGTCAGGCTACATGCATAGGCATTATTGTCGTTTTTTTCTCAGGGACACTGGCCTCTTACAACTTGCATCCAAATACACCTAGATCCAACTTGTTTCGATCTTAGATCTTTATAATGTACTGTATGCAGACATTATGTCAGTGGCCTATTTTTTTCCCCTCATATTCTGCTATAAATTGTCACCAAAACTTTCATTTCAAGATTCACAAAGGTAAAATATCTTTATTGTAATGACATATTCAAATAAAAAAAAAAAGTTAACAAAAGCAAGCGAAATACGGTCCAACAAACAATTCACTCATCTTTAAGATCCTTGCCAAGCTTGTAAAAAGAGGGGACTGCCCATTGTTCCAATGGCCCAATTTTCTAAATCCCCAAATGTCTGGAAAATGCCCAAAGAACCAAAGCCCATTTGTATCCATTATTCTGAAGCAGAACTCTACTGCTTTGAAAATCTCACTAGGAGTTTCAGGCAATTATATCTTAATTAGGGATGCACATTTTTAATTTTTTTATGACCGATAACCGACGCTCATTAACCAATTAATAACCGTTATTACACGACTCTTCTTAATGCCATTCACTTGAAATGGGCTTCCCAACGTTATTTTCAGTTATTTTCGTATAACTCAGTTATTTTCGTATAACTGACCGCTGCTAAGCATATTTGACCCGTCGTCTAGGAAAGTGGCCTTTCTGCCTCTGATTCGCGTATTACGTATCACTCCGCTCTCTAAAAGCTTTGTTCCACAAGTAGTCCCGGTCACTTATCACCGCAGCGTCTTCGGTTGCTAAGCGACATTAGCTGATCTGTAGTCTACTTCATATGGGAAAAAACTACTCCTATGCCACTAGTATGGATGAGTTTCACATTAACTTTAATATTTTTGGTAAATACGGTGATTTCGAGTCTTGGCAAAAGGCTGAGTTGTCATCAAAGGTCAAGAAAAGAAGAAGGAAAGCAGCGAAGAGGGAGAAGCGAAACGGCATCGGTTTGGCAAACTGTTTCTCTGCTGAACAACACTGTGAACGCCTGAATGGTAACAAATAAATTGTAAAAAGACATACTGTGTGACGTTTTTTTTTCGTGTTGGCAAGTACGGTCCCAGCTGACCCATCCGGGAGAGTTGGCTGCCACGATGTTGGGCGCGTTTTTGTGGACGCATGCAGACACTTTCCCACTAAGTCCCCACGTCTCCACCGCATCAACTAGTTTAGCTGTGAGGTTATCAGCTGTGTGTCTACCTGGCATACTCTGCGTTAACAGGACAGCGGAATTAACTTTCCAGTCCTCATCGATATAGTGACATGTGATTGTCACATAGCTCTCTGTTGTGAGCGCGGTCCAGCAGTCCGTTGTAATAGCCACGAACTTAGTACTTGCAAGTTGCGTTTTCAGTTCTTTTTTCCTCTCCTCAAAATGAGCCTCTAATCGACGGGTAATGGTCGGTCTTGATGGAATTTGGTAATTAGGCTCGACATAGCCCAGTAGCTCCTGAAACCATCACTGACCATGCTGATAGGCAAAATGTCTTTTTCCACCACTGAACAAATTTCTTGTGTGATCTCCTCAGATCGCCGCGGGTCGCATCTTCTCCCTGCCATCATGGAGGGCAAATTTTGATCCTGAAAATTTTGATCCTGAAATCTGATCCTGGATGTTTGCTTCGCAAGTGGTACTGCATTGTACTGGTACTGCTTGAATATTTCAGTGCTGTACCGCATAGTTTGCAAATAACCTCATCTCCTTTTCTGTCGAAATTGTCCCACACAGAACTCCTTTTTGCTCGCTTCATTTTTGCTGTGAAATGGGCTGTGGCGGAAAGCACGTAAAGGCACGTGTTGCACGTGTGGTACGCGTCGACACGCTCCCATGAGTTGATTGACAAGTAGCTAAAAAAAAAAAAAGAAAAAAAATTTAACCGATAGTATTAATCGGTCAAAGTTCCTGTTATCGGTTAACGGTTAAACGGTTTACCATGTGCATCCCTAATCTTAATGTATTTGGACATGCAGGAAAAGACGAAGTCAGGTGTCCTTCATCAGGTGACCTTCCTTGTCAATGGCCAAGTGACCTTCACTGTCATGGTAACAGTAATACACGTGGTAACTACTGTGAAATAGTTTCAGTTTAATTAGAATAATGCACCAAAATTTCATAGTTAGGTTAAGGCAAAGATAGTTTGTTTTAGTTATGTCAGATAAGTTGGGTATGTGTGTTAGTGATATCAAAGTGTACATTTTCAGCACAACAGGCTTATGGAGCGAGGTGTGTTTTTGTTTTCAGAGAAACAGGATAATAGACTTTCAGATTATAGTTATGGAATAATAGGCCTGCTACAATGGCATGGCACTGTTAAAAATACAACACAAATGAATATGCAAGGATATGTGATGCACTGGCATTGTTTTGTGACAAGGTTTATAATGAAGACACTCTTCTTGACCATAGACCGTTGGGCATTGCTCTCTAGTGTGCTAAATGGATTGCGAATGACATCTTAGTTCAAATTTGTTTGAACGTGACTTTTTTAGTAACTGCACTAATCCGTATGACCACCTTAACTAACGGCAAGAATTGTTAGTGCAAGCAATGCAGTTTAAAATTCTGTAATAACTTGACATGTGTGGAAGAGACGAATATGTAAATAGGAAGGTACAGCAGAAATCAAGGCAGCAAATCATGTTCTCATGTCCACATGAACATGAAACAGGCTTTGCTTGCTGTAATGAGTCCTCCTGTTTTCACTTGCCTTTAAAGGATCCCTTCTGAATGTGCTTTCAATGCAAGTAATGGGAGAAAAAAATCCACAGTTTATGCCAGAATTAATTTCAAAGTTTATCTAAAGTTAATGTGAATCTTTAGTACTCTGAGTTAATCAAATCAAGTGTGTCTTTTTAGTATAAAATCCTTCCTTTGTTTGCCTGGATGGTATTTTTCACTGAGCTGCAGTGGTAGGATAATAACAACAAAAAAAATCAAGTTTGTATTGAAAATACTGTAATATTATTTTAACACAGATTTGACAATTGGCATCAATCAAAAAAAACAAACAACTTTTGATCACTGTATATTTGATCACTGTATGTGTTTGTGAATGTGTGTGTGTGTGTGAGCCGGCAAATGTACAAGTTGAGAAATACATGAATCCCCCCCTTGTTAAATTATTTTCACCAAGTCTGTCCATATCCCCACCTTTGATGAGATAAACCCTGGCAGTGTCTGTGCCTTATTTTGCTCCGCAACAGCCAGGAATATGTCTTTGAGTATTTGTTGTTAGCCATCAGAGGCCAAGCCTGCTCTCCCTCTACTTCTGCCATTTGCCATTTACACCAGATGGTTATTAATTACTAGGTGGGATAAGACTGGGAGGAGACCGCTGGTTCAGCGCTTGCATCAGGGTGGCAGATGGCTGGTCTGTATGTTATAATATATGTCCAGGTTAAACAGCAATTTCCTCACCTCAAGGTCCTAAAATTCATTTTTCTCAAACTGCCTCTTTTTTTCAAAAGAAATTAAATGTCTTGGAAGAGTTTATGCAGTTATTCTGTGTTTTGAAAGAATTATTTAACATAAATATGTTTATTGTTTTTATTTCTGAGAGTTAGATAAGTACGGCAATACCATTCACAAGCCTGGAAGCAGGGGACAATGGCTTTCCTTTCTCTCTCTAAAGTTCACAAATATGCCTCACCAGTTCACAGGTTTAATAGTATTTTTAAATTCATACATACATAACTAATTCCATGATGGCTTGGCACACAGTCAAAGTTGTTGGAGGTCATTGAGCAAAAAATCTTGAGACAGAACAAATTCCTTCATCTACTGAAGCTCACCGCAGCAACTATTGAGCAGTTTCCCTCTTAGTTAATATTCAGTCATGTGCAATTAAATTAATTTGTCCTTAGTGCGGCTGAAACAAGTATCACTGCTGTTGAAAAAAGTTGGACTACTTCTACCAAGAAATTGAGGATTTAATTCTTTTTAAAAATGATTTGATTTGCATTGGAATCAAGTAGTGTTACCTGACCACCATGGCAGCTTTTCTCACTTATTTGTATAAAATCAGATAGATACTTTTTAAAGTGTGTAGCTTACACACTCTCTCTCCCTCTTGGTGATTCTTTCTGTTTCTCTCTTCACACAATAGCCTGACACCACATAGCTCTTCATCAGGTGCTGGCCGTCAGGGCCTCTTGCACTTGCAGACGATTACCTTGTCCCCTGATTGCCACCACGCAGGAGGGGGAGGGTTTTTTCTAACAAATTAGTGGATAAATAGATACCCCACCACCATCGCCACCATTCACCCCCCTCTCCTCCACCACTCCACCCATCCACCCTGTGCCTAATGACGGGGGTTGGGGAGCGGTAATGAAAAACTATACATCACAATCAGCTGGACAGTCCTATTCATGGCTATGCATTATGCTCACTAGTCATAATCATTGCTACTGTGACAGAGGGAGAGGTGTGGAGAGAGAGGAGAGAAAGAAACAAGGGAGCAAAAGAAAGGAAGTGCAAAGAGGAGAGTATGATAGAAAAAGAGATGGTGTGAAATGGTCTGAAGAGGATAAGAAATTATGAAATGGTAGGTAGGAAAAGAAGGAAATGGAAGAAGAGCGTGTAAAGGAACTATGACAGAGAGGAGAAATAGAGGGAATGAAGTTCGATCAGGGCAGAATAGGTGTTGGTCTGTTTTTATCTTCTCTGTTTTTTAGCATTACCCCAGTAATAAATGCAGTGTTCACCAATTCACTACTTCTACAATGTAGCAGTTACCTGGCAGAGGGACATTTCACACTTTATACCAGTATTATAGTTATGAGATAATAAGGATGACAGACAGAACCGAAATCACATAATGTATATTAAAGTATAGCTTTTGTGCAGTAGTTAAGGGTGTCCTCACATATACAGTGCTTTGATATTGTGCATCACATGATTTACACCAAATGCCATTGGTCAGGGCCAGTACAGGAGGCATTGTGTCCTTTCTGAAAAAAGGCAAAAGGTGGGGGTTGGCGGGATGAATGGATGTTGTAATGCGTTTGATAAAATCTTGATTACTGTCAGGCTGTACACGATCAGATTTGAGGCATGTATGTGAGATTGTGAGATGAATGTTTGATGAATTCTAGTGGGATAAAAAAAGAGATCAACTTGCTTTGTCCGTCTGCACTACTCTTACATTGAGAATATACAAGACAAACAACAAATGCCCAAACAAACCAAGAAACAAAAAAGTATTTGCCATAGTATTGGCAATATTCAAAATAAAGAAGGTGTGTATCAGTGTTTCCCACACATTCATTTATTTATGGCGGTCTACCACAATATCAACATTGGCTGGCACATATTTAACGCAGTTGGCTTGACCGTAGCTTCCTCTGCAATGAAACCGGCTGGCCTTAATGTCGGGCTCAAGCCACAACAAAGAGCGGCAGGCCTTGAAGCCAGTTTTTGTCGTGGCTAAGCCGTGCAATTACATCGTCATGTGATGCACTGGGGACTTTTTCCCAAAAGCTAATGTTGTGAAAGACGTGTCTGTAACACATTAATAAAAGCCTCACAACCCCAGTGAAATGACTCATTTTATTGACAGAACTTTAAAAAGCAAGAACAGAGGAAGAGATAAGGAGGAAGAACACAGACATTAGAGAAAAGACATGAGAGTGATATTGACTTTTTTTAATATTTATTTTCTCTCTCAAACATACATACCTACACACACGCTGTAGACACAAGGTGAGAACTGTTTTTCTGCAGCTCATTAACCAGAATATCTCCTCTGCATCGGCTTACTTGGCAGCCAGTGCATGCTGAGCATCTTCCACCATCCTCAGGACAGTAAATTGTAGATTGTGTGTGTGTGTGTGTGTGTGTGTGTGTGTGTGTGGGAGTGTGTGTGTATGTATGTGTGTGCACTTGCATGGGTTTGCCTGTGTTTGTTGGAGGTAGGTAGGCAGCTAGCAAGGAGGGCAAGAGAGAAAAGAAGATTGTTGGAGAAAAAGGAATGACAAGCACAAAGTAAGGAAATGACAGAGGGAAGGTAGGCACACATACACACACGTTTACCCAGAATCCTTTGGGGGAGCTTTGTATTAGGACAAAGCTGCGTAATAAAAGTCGGATCACATAATCACTTTGACTACAGCGAAAAAACTAGACTAGCTAAAATACCCAGGGGACAAATAATAAGGTTCCCCTATCAAACATGTTGGACCCGTCTGTTGCCAGGTGTATGTGTACGAGTGTGTGAGTGTGTGTTTGTACCACAGTACGAGAGAAAAAAGTGGAAATGTAGAAACATTTATATTTCACACCCACCTATGCCCACACACACACACACACACACACACACACACACACACCTTTCCTCTTTGGTCTGTTTTTATAGACTGGTCGCTTACAAGCCGCCAAATGTCACCGCTGTTGTTAATCCCATACAGCCTGCCTAATGAGACCATACTTCACACACTCCCCTTCAAGGGACTACCTGTGTGTGCGTTGCTTCACTTAGTATGTATATGTTAACATGTCTATGAGTGGATATGCATGCATGTTTTAAGTGTGTTGTGTGCGTGTGTGTGTCACCCCTGACCTTGCCCTCACCCACATCTCATTCCATCTCATTAAATATGTATATCTTATCACACAACCTTCTCAGAACCGCTTTTCCCTGTCCCTTTCTCTCCCTCACACACACACGCCAACACACACACACACTGAAGCCTATTAGCATGCAATAAATTTCAGCCATCGACAGGGACGGGGTTGCAGAGAGAGACAGAGAGAAACCTAGAAAAGTAGGACTAGCTTACTAATGGGTTAGGTGGGTAAGCAAGAATAAATGATTGAGTGTGGGGCATAACTGCAGCAGAGACTGTTTTAGGTTGAAAGTCAGGTTGCCTCTTTTCTCTCTCTTTTTCTTCTCCCCATGTTGCTTTTCACTTCTCTCCTCCATGTATCTCTCTGTCTCCCTCTGTGTCTATGTATAGTGATTCTTGATCGAATCTGGCCTAATGAGAATGATGTGCTACAGTGATAAAACATGGCTGTAGCCTCCTGTAAAACACAGAGCATCCCTGGCATTAATTATTGACCGTGCTGAGGCGCCGCTGGAGGGGTTTACAAGGGGAGAAAACATTACACTGACCACCAGCATAGTTTATCACCATCGGACAGTGGATTGTGCTCAGACAAAGTGAGCACATGAACACAATGGACTGAGTATTGTTTGAGTAGTATTTTGGGCAATTTGCCTGTAAAGGTTTGAGTTTCTCGAGAAGATCATGAACTTGCTTGAACTACTGAACTATGCTTATGCTTCGGTATCTATTATTTTTCTCTTCCATTAGGTAAAGAACTGACTTACTCACTGTACACTGACTATTTTGGTGTTAGCACACAAAATAAGGGCAAAATAGTCTAAATATAGCTTATAAGCTGATTATTAGCTGCTATTATTGGTCTTTTTGAGTTGGACAAAATATATTTTGCTGCTGCCCCTATCTAGATAAGTACATTGCCATGTCAGTACACTGCTTCTCCAAACTGGGGGCAGACTGACCACCTACTATAGGGAGTACACTGACTACAGATAATTACCTCATACAACCACACTTCCAGAAAACAAACTACTTGTTAAACCCATAGGCCACCAGAGTAAACATCCCATGGAACACTTTTATGAAGGGCAATGATCTGGTTGTCGTTTTAGTCCAATCACATTTGTACGCATTTTTATCCCTTCAACTAGAACCTGCCATGAGCTACATGTTGATGTCCATCATTAAATTCAAATTCTCCAATGTTGCTCCAAATGTAATCTCAGGGCTGAATGTGTACTGTTCAGTCAGTGTAGTCCAACTTCAATCATGTTGAAAATAATTCTTTTATCTGGTTAATCAAGCAGCAATCAAGTTGCACACACACACACACACATGCAAACACACTTTGACCAAGGTGACAAGCAGCAGGGGCAAAGCTACGATCGATGGCCAAAAAGGGAATCGGCTTGTATAAATGTGTGTGTGACCAAGTTTGTGTGTCTGTGTGAAAAGCCAAAGCCAAAACAATGGCCCATCAGATTGAAACTGACTTCACCTTGTATCTTTTGGCCCCGGCTTGCGACAATAGATTGGACAGGAAATCCAATGGCGAGCTGAGAGACAAGGAGAGGAGAGGGGGGTAGAGGAGGACAAGATGAAAACCGATTACTAGTATGCTGTTGTTTTGATGGTGTGTGTGCATGCATTTGTGTGTGTGTGTGAACTAAACATGAACGTATAAGTTACTGTATGTTTTGATAATGCTTATGGGAAGATGAAGGTTTGCAGGTGTATGTGTTTATGAGTGAACATAATACATGTGTTTGTGTGTGCGAATGTGGCGAGTGACCTGGCCCATTTTAATCTGTGGCAGAGAGAAGATGTGGTGAAAACCATTATCACCGTCTCCCTGTCGCAGATAACAGCCCGCTAATCTGTTTGCTGGAGGTATTGAACAAATGCATTTGTGCCACGGACAGACAGGGAGAAAGGGAATGAATGGGGAGATGGGAGCTGCTGTGTGTGTGTGTGTGTGTGTGTGTGTGTGTGTGTGTGTGTGTGTGTGTGTGTGTGTGGGTGTGTGTTTGTGTGTGTGTGCTAGTGTGTATGTGTGTGCATGCGCGCTGATGGGGGTGTCGAAGAGAACTGATGAAAAATGAGAGGATGACGAGGTTGGGAAAACTTCCCTAACAGCACTGGCCTCCCAGTGACAACAAGGAAGGAGGAAGAGATGAGGAAAGAAAATGAGTGAGAGGTGAAGACAATGCAGGCTGATGGAGGAAACAAATTGAGATAATGACAGACACAGATGAAAAGAAACGAGAAAGAGAACGACTAGATGAAAATGCAGGAAAGAGAAAAAAAAGAATAGTCAATAAAGGTGGTGAGGGAATCATGAGAACAGATGTGCTGAGGGTGACTGATCTGGTCAAGTATTATAGATCATTGGTTACATGGCTCGACCTTGACCGTGATGTAAGTTTGATCGGTCAATCATTGTCAATGATGTTGTGATGATACTATCATAGAAACTGGATATGTAGAGCATGGTTTATACTTTCTCAAAATAGTTTTCTTTTTTATCGTCTTGTATTTTTCTGCTTTGTCAGACATGGTTTCAAAGCTTTAAAGTGAAATAGCTTCTTTCCAATAAATCAGTCAAAAGTTGGCCAACAATTATTCACATTAAATCTTAAATTAACAATACTATAAGCTACTACATAAAGAGGGGTTTAGGGTCGTAGAGGGAGTTGCAGCATCCATCCATTCATCCATCCATTTATTCATTCATTCATTCATTCATTCATTCATTCATTCATTCATTCAATCATTCAATCATTCAATCATTCATTCATTCATCAGTTTTCTTCTGCATATGTGGGAACTGGAGCTGTTCTTGCCCAGATAAGATGTAAGATCCCTTCAGCATGAGCAGCCTGAGGGCTTTTACTTTTTCAAAAAATCAAGAACACATTTAAAACCTTATCAAACAAGGTTGTACACTTACCGCTGTTCCGCTTGCCTGTGGTGCCTCTGCTGGCTCAGTTGGGTGGTGACCCAGCAGATGTGGTTGAAGAGTAAGACAGGTGCCTTTCACAAAGATGACATACAGCCTTATCTTTTTTTGTGACTTTGCCATCTACGATGTGGAACCCAAAATACTTCCACAGACTGCTTCTTGGATATTTTGGTTTCATTACTTTCTGCTAAGGATGGTTCTGCTCGGTAATTCCTTAATTTTCCCAGCACAACAATATAAAATGAAGGTTAACCTGGTTAACCAATTGCAGTGTCCCGCTGATGGGTCAATAAGGTATACAATAGGTCAAGGTGACATTGGAGAACAGGTTATTACAGCTCGAATAAATATGTTCAAGCTACCCCATGTTCCAAAGAATGTTTGAATTAAAAGTGAAAGCGCTGTAACAAGCAGCGTCGCTACTCCAAGCTCCCTCTGTATGTCTGAGCTCCTCACCATATCTCTAAGGCTGAGCCCAGCCACTCTATGGAGGAGACTAATTTTAACTGCTACCTGCAGTCTCACTCTCTCGATCACTTCCCAGAGCTAACGACCACAGGAACTGAGTGTTGGAACTGAGATCTACTGGTATATCAAAAGGTTTGCCTCCCAGCTCAGTTCCCTCTACACCACAATGCTCGCATTACTGTACCACACCAATCAACTTGCCCATCTCATGCTCCATTTTAGCATTAATTGTGACTAAGAGCCCAAAACACTCTGTTGGGACAACAGCTAGCCCCAGCCTGGAATGAGAAATCCACCATTTACGACAAAGAACCATGCCCTTAGACTTGGAAAGGCTTACTCTTATACTGTCTGCTTCACATTCAACTGCAAAGCGCCCTAGTGCCCGCTGAGTTCACCAACCGATTAAACGAAACAGAACCATATCATCTGCAAATAGTCTGCTATTTCTATTGTTCCCACAACAAACACTCACCTCAGCTTGGCTTTCCCTAAAATTTTGTCCATCGTATCACAGACAGGACTGGTACACTCAACACGCACTGGGAGTGCATTTGTGGCGTGAATATGGACACAGCTTTCACTTTCATTATACAAGGACTCAATATCTCAGCATCTCAGCCCTAGTACCCTATACTTCCAGGTGGAAAACAGTAGTAAGTCTTCTCCAAGTCCAAAAACAGACAAACTGACAAAGAGAAAAAGGAATTCAAGGGCTTAAATACACATTGGGTGATTACTAGAACACAGGTGAGGTGTGAATAGTGTGGGAAAACAGACAAAGGGTGGAAATAAAGATTCCACTTAGATAACACAGAACTTAAAAAAAACAGGAAATAACAAAACCAAAACTCGAACAATGATGCACTATTTGCGGCCAAGATCTAATTCACATTGCCCCTCCTGAATCTAAGGTTTAACAAGCAATGGAAGCCTTTTCCAGCACCCTGGGATAAACTTCCAGAGAAGCTGAGCAGTGTGATACCTCTGTAATTGGAACACGCTTTCTGACCTGCTTTTTTAAAAATGGGAACCATTATCCTAGTCTGCGACTCAACAGGTACTATCCCTGACCTCCCGCGACACTGAAGAGGTGTATCTAAACAGCCCAACAATGTCCAGTATGTTCAAACTTGGATTATATCCCCAGGATTGAATTTAACTAAGAGTAGTGACTGAGATATCAGAAAAAAGAACAGCTTAATTGCACTTCTACTTAAACTATACTTGCCTGACTAATTTCACTGTAATATTGACTGGGCTGTTTGTCAGTTGATGCTGGCGGTGTAAGTGGTTGAGTGGAGGGGCAGTTGAGTGTTGCTGCAAACCCTGGGGCTAGCAGTTAACCTGAGCTCAGAGACCCTCTCCTATGAATCGCTGAAGATTGCAGAGATGTTAAAGAAGAGAAGGGGTGGGGTGCAGTGGGGGTTGTAACACCCTGAGCAGTATGTCAAACACAAGGAAGGACATACTTCTACACCTGTTTTTTCTAATGTCTTTCTCACCATCTTCCTTTCATTATACCATCAACAAATGTTCTTCTTTTTTACATCACATTCCTATTTTCTGATTAACTGTTTTCCTGTTTGTATCACATCTTACTCTCTTTCTCTCTATATCTTTCACTCTTCCATGTCATCTCTACACCCCCACTATCTCTCCGCTCCCTCCCTCCCTGCTCTGCTGAGGCCCTGGGGCACCATCCGACTGCACCGGCTAACCCTTGTATAAGTTTTCCAATTCCAATTCCTGCTGGATTATGGCATGGTGGTGACGAGGGGACATTTCCTCTCTGATTATATATTTGATTCAATGGCATGATTATTGGCACATTGTGTGTGTGTGTGTGTGTGTGTGTGTGTGTGTGTGTGTGTGTGTGTGTGTGTGTGTGTGTAGATGGAAAAGGTGATGATGTTGAGTGGGGACAGAGACCTTGACCTCACCCAGGGGACAATGGACATTCTTGTGCTTTCTCTCTCTATCTCTATGCGTACACACACAAACGTGAATGCAGGAACGATGACATACACGTCTTCCATCCCCCAAAATCCATGCTTGCAAATTGCTGTGCTTAACACAGACACACACACACACACACTCACACCTCTCCACCCTCTAGCCCTGGGGTTAGGGGCTGTAGATGGCAGACATGGAGATTGGTTTTTAGTTAAATGTCAGTGGAGGTGAAAGTACTGCCCAAAGGCACCTCACTCTCTCTCTCCCTTGTATATGTGTGTCTCTCACTGTCTTTCTTAATCTCTCTTATGAAAACCTCTGTCTCTCTTTCACCTCCTGTTTCTCTTACATTGTCTCTCTTTTTTCTCTCGACATGGTTTCCTCCAGATAAAATTCAGCCACCTGTCCAGACCTGGTCTTAGTCATATTCCATGTAAAGAGTATACGGTGCTGATGTACAGTAAATACAGACTCTTCATGCCCATGTATATTCAATTACATGTAATATATTTACTAACATAGGAAACAAATACATCATATAAAGTCTATGACTGAGTTCCTAAGATGAGTCACAAATATCTGCACCGGATTTAAGAAAAAAGGTAGTACACTAGACTTGAGGAAGAACACAAGACATTTATCATGACTCTGAATGTGTAGAAAACCAGCATAAAGATGATGATATGACAATGCTGTTTTAACAGCTCCTTTCTGTTGCATTGCAAATTACTTGATGTGGAGTTTTTTGCAGAAAATAAATACAGCTGTTCTGTATCAGTAAGTACTAATCTAAGAAAACTTAGTGTGGGTTCAGGTTGCATCTTACAATTTCTAATGACTAACTGAAATTGTTAAAAAAAATAACCATATCAGTGACAGATTTTCATCAGCATGGAGATACAATTTATTTATTATAGGACAGGCTAAAGTGATTCAGTTTCAAATCTCCTAATTAAACACTACACGTTATGAAGTAACTTTGTTCCTTATCAAAGATAGTATGAATATTGAGATAGTTTGGTGTGCGATGTGGTCAGTATCAGTTGTGCATTTCTCCAAGAAATTCCCCATACATAGGTTTTGTCAAGTTCAGATCTCTGAAAAAGTGTGTTTTCTCTTAAAGCGGCAGTTATTGATTCCTTTCTATTTAAAGTGGATCAGATTAACTTATTTGAAAAAAAAAAGAGTTGGTTCATAGTTCCGACAGAATTACTCCATGAATTACATGATATGAATTACAGTTCTATTAAAGGTCCAGTGTATAGGATTTATGGGCTGAAATGTTGTTTTCAGTATTTCCTGCAACTGTTTTGATTTGGTCTGCCTCCTGTCATCAATACCATTTCCAGCCACCACTGACAATCTTTTTCAGCATAAAGCTCTAAAACTCAGTTTTAGCTACCAGCCCATCACCAAACTGATTGCATTCACAACTAACTGGTGAACATAGTAGAGCATCTACTGTGGCTGTGTAAACACTGGAAAGTAGATATTGGACTTTTGTCTGGAGGGCACTAACATGACTTTTTAATGTGTCAATAGGAATCCGGTTTACACATCCAGGCACTCATTCTTATATGATGTGGATATTGATGACAAATTAATTGACCAGGTAGTTACTTAGTGCCTTTGCAGGCTGCAAAAACGACAGCTGGCTGCAAGCGTGTGGCACAGATTGCATGCTGCCATGGGTGTCAACATACCAGCTGCTGCTCCTTGTGAACACCCAACCAAAAAAAGCTGCTGTGCATCTGTTGCAGCCTGTGGCTTTAACAATGCCGTTACTTTTAAATTTAAAAATAGTCAAAGTGACTGCCTTGGCCTTTTCATTGTTAACAAATATAAACCCAAAGAAGCAGCACAAATGTTTGACTCATGTCATCATCAGTTTGTTCCAACCAGTGGAGATTTGACAGCTGGATCATGCCAAAGACTCGGCATGAAAAGCTGCTTCAGAAAGCTGGCATCCTGTCCAGTCTGAATATTTGAATACTTGCGTGCAAGTGTGTGTGTGTGGCCTGTCCTGTTAAAACCCAGATGTGTCAATCAGCTTGGGGTGGCAGTTGTCAAACTGGTATTCCCAGCAATGGACCCAGAGGGGTGACACACACACACACACACACACAAACTCGTATTCAGAGATCATGTCCTGAAGGGTTGTTATTGTCCTAACATGGGCCGTACGTTGTCTGTCCACCAATCTGATCACATGGACCACTAAACCTCAACACTGCCCGTAACTCTGTGCTTGTGTATGTGTGGGCTGATTGACAGCTGTCACAAAGTCTGAGAAGCAATAGACCGTATGCACCGTGTGTGTGTTTGTGTTACTGTATGATGGATTGAATTTGTGCATACGTGTGTGCCTCCAGACAGAGGAAAAGGTCAGTGTCTGCTGGCTGTATGACTGGGAGCTATGCTGGACCCATGTTACACACACACGCTTGCCCAGACGAGAACGCTGATTGCAGCAGATGGTGGTTGTTAAAGTTGGATCATACACACACATGCTCACACCTGCTGGTGTAGAAACACACATAAGTGCCTAGAGTCTGACTAGGCTCCCCCCAAATATATTGTGATGTTGAGACTCCAACACACTTGGAAAGACACGGGCCCATTGTCATGTTATAACATTTGAGCAAAACAAGTGAAGCAAAATGGCAACATAGCTACTGCTTACAGATTCAAATAAAAATGGAGAGGCCTTGTATGCTCATAAAAATACCTTAAATTACTTGAATTACATATTAAGAAACTTTTTTCCTGCAAGTTGGGTATAATCATTTATCCTCTTTCATGTTATTATTATTGTTAATTACTTTTGAAAAAAGGTTTGTGTCATTATCAGAGACAGCAAAAAGCCAATTAAAGTATGAGCTGTGATTAGTTTTTCATTAGGTGCGTATTGATATAAACATTTTAAGTAACACTAAATGTGTGTTTAGTAAAACACAAAGCCATTTTCATGCTGTCCTTGTTACTGTATAAAGCAGCATGAAATAGGAATCCAGAAATGTTGAAAATAATTCAGCTCAGGAAATCTGAAGGGAAATGGCAAAAAGAACTGAGATCCTAGTGAGCTAACCCAAACCCTGATCAAAATGATCTACATGATACGAGGACATGCATGCTTATTTTTCGAACCTGCAGAGTATGTGTACATTGATACAAATGTTCCATTTTAAACTCTTGAATCTAACAATTCGTGTCTATATATGTACGCAAATCATACAGATTCAATCTTGTCACAATTTTACAAACTGGTTTGTCAAAACACGTTTGGTGAGTATGGTTGGCTGTTAGGTGCAGATAATAACTATCCAGAAGTCAGTTGGCATGAATAACACAAGAGCCCACACACTTGAATCGATACATATTGCACAGATCTAGAGAACAAAAAGAATGTAAACATCTCGTTTTTTTCTCTGACATGGTTGTATTCCATCATATTAGAAATATGCAGGCCTCACTCTTCTGATAAAAAGCACTTAACTATTTGAGAGAATTATTACTACTTCAGACTCAACTTTGTTCCACTTGCCTCTTTCAAGTGCTGTGTCCATTTGAACCGAGCACCACGGGAGCTGAATGGCAGAGGAGAGGAGCAGAGGCAACAAACGAGCCAATTTGGAGACACAAATTGCCTGGCATAACACTTTCCCATAGTTAAACCCTACAACAATGCACAGAGGTACAGAGCGAATGTGACATTAGTGGTTTTGAGTGTATCCCTGTAGGCCAATATGCCGTCTGTCTGCATATGTGTGTGTGGGTATTGTCGCTGTGAGTATGTTAGACAGTGAATGCACCAAGAAAAAAAGGCCATAACTCTGGAAAATCCTCACAAACTGTGTTGCTGCACATGAAAACGAGCATGAATAAGTAATGAATTACTCATTAGCTGTCACTCATTGGACAAGTGGAGTCATTAATGGCAGCACTGATTCATTACGCTACTTTCTACATTCTCACTACTTAGACTGTTTCTACTTATTTCTAACTCTGCAAATTGAAATCTTAATTGATAGCACTACTTTTTATTGGGGAACAACTATGTGACATTGATACACACGCACACATGGACACACACACACACACACACACACACACACACACACACACACACACACACACAAACACACACACCCACACACCCATGCACACAAACTGGTTTTCAGAGATCATGTCCTGAAGGGTTGTTATTGTCCTAACATGGGCCGTACGTTGTCTGTCCAATTTATACCTTATTGTCATGGTTTGCAGTTTATCTGTTGTTTTAATAACAGTGTACCAATGATTTGTTGTTTGTTTGACATAATTTGGTGATAATACTTTATTGCCCAGGAAAACTGTGTGCATGTGTTCTTCATGTCCAGATAAATCAGTCAGTAAGATAAACCAAGACGTCAGTCTGTAACCTGTGAGGGATTTTTACAAAAGTTCATGTAATGATTTCTTTTCAAAAGTTTTTCTAACTAAAGGCCCTGCACGCCCATGGTCTAGCCACCCCAACCTGATGCTTATGACTGTGAGAATAACCAATAACCAACTATGCTTGATTGATTGATATGGCAACCCGCATGCGAGAGGACGCTGGTGTGAATATCGCCGCTTCTCAATCTGTGGCAAAACTGCTTTTTTCTGTTGGAAAAAGAAAGCCAAGTTGTCCCTACAAGATCTGGGGCTGTGCTAATTACTTTGAAGACTGCACATCTGAACAATTGGCTCCATGGACTCACCTTTCTCCGCTGATCAGCTGTTAGCCCTGCTGATCAGGTGTTAGCCTAGCAATGCTAACTTTCAAACCGACTTGCTCAGTGCTCTGTGGGCTGTCCATCATCGCTCCGTTGGTCCTCCCTCCACCACAACCTCGGAGTTATTCCCCGCCTGGCTCCTTTGTCACTCTCCTCTGCTGCTGTGGTCTCCCCCGGCTCATGGTGATGTTGGATGGTTGCTGCTCCGCCATTGCTAGTGGAGTCTTCAGGTGTTCAGCACAGAAGCTCCTGGACCTCTGCTGTCACTTCATCCCAGGCTTCATCGCTGGGATTGGATCTCTCGGTCTCCTGCTTCGCCCCCGCTGTGTGCATGGAGCCTCCAGGCGCAAGTTTGTTTATTCGGACGGTGCTATTCCCTGTGGTGCTGTCTGCGGTGCTGCTGTTCCCTCCGTGCTGACTGACAGGCGCTCCATTTATTCGTTGTTATGTTTGTCCTCTTTGTTAAGTGTCCTTAGGTACCTTGAAAGGCGCTATATAAGTTAAATCTATTATTATTATTATTATTATTATTATTATTATTATTATTGATCCTTCTCTCGTGTAAGGTCCAGCCATCCAGAATAAGTGAAAACAGTTTTGTTGTTTAGATACAGGAAGCTTGATTTAGAATTATGGTAATTTGCTATCTGTCACATTTACAGACACAGAAAACATTGAATACCTACTAAAATTCACCTTTGATTGTTTTCATATTTGATAATGACCAGGAGTAGTAATGCAACTGTGCTGATTCGAAGTTCAACCTCACAAGAAACCAATTCAAAATTGAGTTTGTGCTAATAGTAAAAGTATGTGGAAAACAAGTTGCTGTGGAGCAATTTACATCAACTGAAGACACATGATGACAGCTTTTAAGAGATTATGGCAAGAACACATGTTCAATTAATAAATAATACATTATTTCTTAATGACCTTTAAAACCTGTCTGACCGACACTCAAAATGTTTCTTCCCTCATCCGCCTGCTTTTTAGTGAAGGTGCCACATTCCTAGATATTTCAAGTAACTTCTTTAGTATGATGTTTTTATAACTAAAAAAGACCACCGATATGAAAACAAGACCCTGGTTGAACCAAAATCCAAAATTTCCCTTGAAATGCCCTGTAGTCCAAATCCAGCAAGCCTCACACCTGGACTCCTGACAACATTGCAGCTGCCTGATAAATGTTTGTCCCTTGGGCCTATAAACAACAATATTTCTCTCTTGCTCACAGACACACACACACACACACACACACACACACACACACACACACACACACATATTGGTTTTCATAAATCATGAGGACGTGTGTCATGATCATCACTTGTGGGGACCACCCTTTCCAGAGGTTGTAGAGAGTTTAAAAAAAATAGGGTAAACTTGACATAGCTTAGTTAGCCTATACACTCCTCCAAACCTCTGAAATGATGAAGTGATGGCTTAAACAAGCTTTATGGGGACTTCCGGAGAAAACAGTAAACATGCTTTCAGGGTACCTCATTTACATAAACTAGAATATTTCACACAGATTATTTGGTGACTTATGGGGACCTACTTTTACATAAAACAATGAAAATTAGATACTTTTCTAATAAGCCAATTCTGTAATTATTGCATTTGCAAAAAAAAAGTAAACTGTAAATAACACTAATGACAAAAATGATATTGAGTAGACGGTTCAAATTATGTTTAATTTAACATGTTCATATTTTACAAAGCATTTTCAACCATTATACTAAATGCATCTATCTTATTGTCTGAAAATATTGTCGGGGCAACTTGAATGCGAAGAATTGAGTAATGAATTATTGTCCAGAAAGTGTTGCCCAACTCATATCTGCCAACATTTAAACCTTTTACTTTCCACAATAAGAGTTGTTCTTCACATCTAAGCTTATTTTGTTCTTGTTTTTAACCTCTGTCAACTAGAGTTGTTCTACTACATTTAATGCTACATGAAATGGTGGATCGAGTATTGTAAGTATGCAAACCTATGCTCTAAGACAATACAACAAAATGTATTAGCCTGGAAATTATTAGCCCATCCTCTGCATCTATTGCAACATAACAGATTTGTCAGTGCACTAGTAGCCAATATCTATAAATGGCAAGCAACATGTGTTTCTGAACATGTCAGAAAATGTACATTTGTTAATGTTTCTCAGTTATGACTGTCAACTAAGATAAAAAAAAGTCATATGGCAATCATTCTCTGATGCATTTGTTCATCTTTTACAAGAGGTTTTACCTAAGTCCGTCCATACAACAATAAAAGCATATCATATCCCATCTGTACAGGGTTAGTAGTACACAGCTGTTAATACATGTATAATATTGGACCAGTACCCTACAGATGCACAAGTTCAGATATTGAAATCGGTATCGAAAAGTAAATAATGCAATAGTGAATCACTACACGTAGCACTTGTACAAAAAAAACAGAAATCGTATGCCACTTGTGTACAGTAAGCCCATGTAAAAAATAAAGTACAAAAATATACACATAAGGGCATTACTCAGCCACAGCATCATGTCTCCGTACTGGGTCAGGCCACAGGACCTCATCCACATCACATGCCACATTTTGCCTGGCCAGGCAAAAAAAACCTGCTCAGATGCTCTGATTTCATCAGATATTACTGTTCTTTGTCGTCGCTGACCACCTTGACTACCTCGACCACCTTGACCACCTCGACCTCCTCGACTCCTCTCACACGAACTCTTCCTCTGAGATTTCTATCCATTGTAGTGCCTCACAAACCAGTGCTCTCTGAACTGGCTTTATATATTCCCTCACATCATTAGCCACAAGTGTGATCAATTTTGAGTTGTTGTGTTCAAGTGGTGACACCCGTGCTTTAATTGTGTTTGACTTTTGCCACCTGTGCTCACCATTATGCAGCAGAGGTGAATCACAATGAAAATGTGTTGGGAAGTTGTGTCTAAACAGGTGAAAAGTGCTCATGGTTTTGCCTAAAGAGTGATTGATTGATTCAATCAGTGGGTTCAGGCAACAGAGAAATTGGTTCAGACAACAGGGTTTAGTGTTTTAGCAATTGAGAAAAACTGTATATTGTACTAATACACAGCATTACCAAGAAAATTGAGGGTTTTCAAAAATTAAACGATTTTCGTCCAACATTTAGTGGGGAGCTGACAATGTCACATTGCAGTAGTGTATTGACCATGAAAAAGGTGGTATGATGAGAATTCAAAGTATAAACTGACAGAAAAACGTGTTTTAACCTCTTAAGCATGAGAACCCCTGGTACCAGAGGCGGCCACGGCCTCCGACTGAATCCGACATAAAAAGTTACACTAAATATGTATCAATCCATACATGCTGCACACTCAGACAACCGGAGGTCACTCGGCTAGACGCCCATGTAGCCTTTTCAACCAACACTACACACAATTCCAACAATAAGCAAATTATTATAAAATATCAACAGCTCAAAAGCCCTCTCCTATAATGCATTTCGCAATAATATCACTATAATCCCGATGCCTATTATTGTTTACACATACAACTGAGGTGCTCAGTGAGAGCGAAGCTCAACTGATTGCAGGCATATACGGCGTGTCACCCTTTCCCCAGACACTCAGCCGACCAGCCAGCAAAACAGGGAAAAAAGCTGCGGTGAGAGTGTGCTATTGGTTCCCAATGCAGTCGATTCAACCAAATTGGCCAATCCAGTGCTGAGATATTGCCACAGTAGGGCCAGCTGACTGACGGAGAGCTGTTCTTTCAATGGGAAAATGCACTGAGTAATGAGGAAAAGACTGAAAACCAGCCACACACTGTATCATTTAGATACAATGAACACGTTTGGTGACATTTAAGTGAAATAAAAGTTTATATACACCGGAGGAGTAAAAGTTTAATAGCAAAATAGCACATTTTGAAGTCGCCTAATTATTCTTTAATTAAGGCTCTATTAGAAAGGCTCTGCTTCACTTTATGAGCATGACAGTTGTTAAACCTTAAGGTGGTTTGTTATGAATTCAGAGTATTTTAGCTACCACTGTATCATTCCAGAGGGATATTCATTCTAAATGCATCTTTTCTTCAGGTGAAAATTTAATATTTAATTTTTTTTTCTGTGTTCTAACTTTTACTCTGATCCAGCAACAACTGATAATTTCACATCCCAGTAAATCTCCTAAGTGTTACATTTCTTTTGAGTCCAGGATTATTCAAATATACCTCGTGGTTGCTGAATTTTGCCTATATAACCTGTGGGCATATCATTTTTGAGCACAGGCTCAAAATAGAGGCCAGGCCTTAATAGGTTAAACTTTGTCATGGGGCAAAATCACCTGTTTTTTAAAGTAATTTTTTATCAGATTTGGCCGATGATTCTATGCAGTTATGTCACTATTACAATTGAAGGATGAATTTATGCCACTCATGTAGATCGGAGCCTTTCCTTGTCAACCTGAAATAGTTGGCCAGGGTTGTTCACAAGATATCTGCCGAATAGCAAGACTTGTATGAAAGTACTTTGTTACTACTCAGTCAGCTAACACTAAACACCACATTAATACACGTGATACTCATCAAAATGAGTTACATTTAGTTTCTTCTTAATATAAATTTCAGAAGATAAACGAGAAATCCAACCCACTTAAATTGTATGACTCAACTTTTTTATTCCAGCAATACTGCAATAAAGTAACACTGAATAAGAAACAAAATATACTGCTTATTAAATAACAAAGAAAAGACTTGGCAGTATGCATGAGAACTAAACATCAGTCAGCCAATTTTATTGCTTACAACGCCTGAAAGAAATGTGGCAGTATGCATTAGAACTAAACATTAGTCAGCCAATTATATTGCTTACAACACCTGAAATAAACTTGGCACTATGCATTAGAACTAAACATCACTCAGCCAGTTATATTGCTTACAACACCTGAAAGAAACAGGACATGTCCAACCTACTTTAGCAGCATTTTCCGTTTGTAGGTGGTAATACGGTTGTAAACAAAAAACTTCACGTTTTGCCAGTCTCTGTTCTTGAGAGCTTCAGGCTCTGCTCTTAAACACTTCTTGCAATCGCTTTTTGATGGCACAATGCAACCACGGATTAATGCCTTCATGTGCCTCTCGACTGCCTTTACCTCTGCTGGCTGCCATGGTGTCCTTTTGTGTGGAGTCTTACCTGTAAATGAGTAGAAAAACAGACGTTTACATAAAAGTTTAAGGGAGGTGCTACTGTTTCTATAAGTTGTAAGTTCCGCATCAACCATCCTCAGTGATCTGCAAATTCGTTCACTGGTAGCTGCTCTGATTTTTGTGGACCTTATTGAAATGTGTCAGCTACAAACTTTTCATTAATTTTTCATTGTATTACATGACACACGTACATTTAGAGACTATAATATTAATTGCTTATTTTTGTTTTTTTAGTAACAGTATTTTGTCTTAGTTATTATTATGGCAGCTTTCTTTTTCTTATTTTTTCACATTTTAATTTTCTTGTCATAATTTTTTGTCTGCTATTTGTAAATCTTTTATTACTGTGTCTTATCTGTTCGTCTGTCATCTGTTAAGCACTTTGAACTGCACTAACCTGTGTGAAAGGTGCTATACAAATAAAGTTTGATTGATTGATTGTAGTGTTCAACTCTCAGTCTGTTGGTTCACTCCTGCATTAACATGCATTTAAGTGGCCATGAAAATTAACGTACATTGCAGGGACAAGTTCAAGATGAACTACGCCTCACCTGGAAAGCAGACGAAACCAGGCAGTGGTGACAAAAAGCTGCAATCGAGTCAGTTTACAAAAAAAGTCGGACCATTTCTTACAGCGGTCAAAGCATATACAATTTAACAAATTGAACCTTCATTGAACACCATGAGACTAATAGTCTATAATCCAGTGTTTAATATTAAACAAATATCTCATAAATATTATGACACAGAGCATTTGGATTTTCTAGATCACATGATGTTTGTGGTCCAAACTAAAAGCGAATTAGCTCTTTGCTCGTTCTCTAATTGCCGATGCTGGCTAAAAACGTTTTGCTTGTGTTACAGTCGCAACAAGTGAGACATCTTGCATGAATACAATTTTGTCTGCTGATTTTATAAAATCATGTTTGAGTGTTAAAGTCAGCAGGTGATTAAAAGTGCCCAGAACATCATCGGTACCTCTACTAGCATTAGCGAAGTGAGATGTCTGCACAAACGGCCAAAGATACTATCTACCCGAGTCATAGTCTGTTCACCCTAATGCCACCTGGCAAATCATATAGCAGTATCTGCTGACGTATTACCAGACTAGAGATCAGCCTCTTACCTCAGGCTATGAGTGACGCTCCCTCATAAAAAACTGTTTTCATTTTTACTTATATAACCTTAAATTTGTACTTCACAACATTACATGATTATGTAGTCCAATAAATGCCGCTACTCCAATAAATAAACAAAAAAGTGTAAAAATTCACCTTTGGAAGAATGCCTCACAGCACTGACTCCAGAAGATGCTCCATCTTCTGCTGGTGGCAGTCTGCGTCTCTTCTGTTTTGGTGGGATTTTATTCTCCTCAGTGTCTGCAACAGTTTCCACTTCTGATGATTCTATGAAATACATTAATATATAATATTTTTAAAAAGATACATCAAATGTGCTACAACAATGCAGACCAAAATAAACAAAAAAAAAACAAAAAATGCTGCAAGAATGCTTTAAAACATTTAAACTCATCAAACGATTAGAGACTCTACATTCTACATGTGTTTTTCTTTTGTTAGTACATCTGAACATTATAGGACTGATTAATGATCCATCCAAAGCTTGAATACTACACTAGTAGTAAACCTCAGCACCTATACAGAAAGTACCTCAACAAACCTAAACGGGGCGACCGTGGCTCAGTTGGTAGGGCGGGTCGGCCTATGTTTGGAGGGTCGGCGGTTCGACACTTCACCCACCTTGCCTCGTGTGAATGTGTATGACTGCTGTATGTTTGTGGTCGTGGTCGGGGCCGTTGGCACTGAATGTGCAGCCACGCTCCTGTCAGTCTGCCCCAGGGCAGCTGTGGCTACTATCGTAGTTCACCACCACCAGTATGACTGTGTGTGAATGAATGGAACCTGGAACCCTGTGATACAAATCCAATCCATTATTATTATTATTATTATTATTATTAAACTAAAAAGACAAAATGACAAATTGTACAAGCACCTCTCTTTTTGGCATTGAATTACTGACACGTACCATGAAGAGTGGTTTTACGGTTTTCTTCTTCTCTGCACCAATCTTCCTCACCCCTACCCAGAACTTCTGTAGGAAACATACCAAGCTAATAAATATGTCCGAACAAATAATAAAAAACATTTGACAAAAATAAAATAAAAATCAAACATACCATTTGGGTCAATTTCGATTTTATCCAGGTTCTTTCATGAAAATCCACTAATTTTCCTCGCTCAAGAGCCATCAGGACTTAACTGATTTTGGCCAGTTGCAGTGTCTTGTCTGGGAGTCTATAGAACTCACGATGGATCCGAATATCATGACCAAGAAAGTTGGTCAGTTGGTCCATCTCGGTATCGGTCATGTTAAGGACTGTAGAAAGTGTCGCAGCATGCTTCCGTAGTTTAGTTGAAGTCAGCGCTTTTGGACACTTTGCTTCACATGCTCCTGCCATAACACGCATACAGTTTGAGTCACGTAAGTGTGACATCGCACACACAAATGTTGTCCTTAAGGACCCCGCAAGCAATTCTCTGCTCAACAAGAAGCTCCAGTGCACAGAGCATTTTTGGGGTTAGCAGAATTGGCACCGGTCTACCTCGTTTTCCTCTGGTGACAATTGGTGTGAAATGCCTGCAGAGCTTTTTTTCAACCTCAGAAAAGGCCCAGTCCAAATCCTGATGGGATCAGTTCTGTCCCTAGTCAAAAATGCTTGCAGGGGCATGCTTGCCACCTCTCCTTCCCTGCGTCTGTTAAACAGGATGGTCTGCGTCAAACTTACCTTTGCCAAGCCTGTCCAGGCCTTTGTAGAAGGACTTTCAGACAGTGCACTGCTGTACTCCTCTTGCATTTTATCGAGAAACTGGTGCAGTTTTTTAACATCCTCGGTGAATGGCATTAGAGTGGGTGCCTTCCATTTTGCTTCAGCGAGGTTCCTCAGTGCTGTTGCCGAAATGAGTGCATTCCATTTCTCACTGTGCACATCTTGGAATTCAGTAGCATGCTTCACAAGCTCTTGGTTATTGGATATTAGTCCCTGAGCTTTCAAGAGCTTGCTGACTTTTACTAAGGCATTTCCCAGTTTGGTTGCCAGTGATCTAATGGCAAATGTGTTGGTTTCAATGTCATAGCCACAGGTAAATTTGACAGCTTGGATCATCTGAAGGTAATTCTTGGGGTTAATGAAATCCACCAGTACATTTAACATGCTTAACTTTCCTGGCATTGACAACCAGTCGTCCAAGTTCATGCATTTTTTCTCTGGCACACTGTTAATTTTTTGCCGTCACTCCACTTTTATTAAGCAAGTGCTGTTCAACCTCCATAATGACCCTGTCATGTTTTACCACGTTTGTGACCGAATCTGGATTCATTACACATACAACTTTCTAAAGTAGCTTGCTCATATGTGACGGCACAGGGCCAGTGTATGTACATAAAGCCTGAACGCGGTTTTGTCCAGGTTTGGGGGTTTGTGTTGCAGGCTTGAGTGTGCAAATCTGCATGTGTCGCCACAGACTCCTTCTGGAAAACAGTCCTTGGCAGTACACAGAGTGCATGTACTCTACTCCTTGTGCTAGTTTTGGTGATTGTTTACACGGGACAAGTTGCCCCTTCCCCGTCTCCATTACAGTGGCATCATGAGCATAGTTGACTTTTTTCAGGAGGTAATCTAATTGTCTCTTTCTTTCCTTTGACCCCTTAGGAAAACTAAGATCTTTTGCCACATCCATTTTATTTTCGTGCACACTTTCAAGATGCCTTGCCATTTTGGCATATGGCTTGCTGCAATACACACAATGGTGTCTCTTATTGTAGACTCTCTTGCCGTCATTTTTTTGGAATGCACCAACAACCACATCGTCATTAGGTTCCTGACTTGAGCAGGGTTCTTCATCTGCTGTGATTTCACATGTACTGCTGTTGATGTCCACATTGGGTGTTGTAGTATAGCATAACATGGGACTACAGTCACTTAGTTAATAATCCAGAGATTTGTGTGTTGTTTGTTTTAGTTTAAGGCTAGCATCGCTGTCCTCTGTTTCTGAGGTGGTATCAGGAATATACTCTTCTTCTGGCTGATGTACTATCGTACAGTTCACTTTAACATAAAGTGCTGTTACATAAAGTAGTTGATAAAATATTAATATACAGGCTTGTAGGGAAAGGAAACAAACCTTACTCAGGTCTAAATTTTAAGTGTCAACTTAATCAAACTACCTTTTGAATCATGAAAACCTAAATATCCCTTAATCATTAGCCTTCTACAAGCATTACAGAAAACTGTTTGGCAGACCTGATGCATAATAGATTGCCCTCATAATGATCATGTCATTTTCATTTACCTGCTTAAAGAAAGCAACAGCAGACATCAAAAGTGACTTGAAGACACTAGAGGTAAACATTAAGTGATGGACATGAATTACCTGTTGACCAATGTCCTCTGAACTGGAAGCTTCACCCAACTGTGGCTCTGACATGAGCACAGGCTGGGAGCTCACACAGGGGGTATCACATGTAGTCATCTGCAATGATTTGATACAAAGAGTAATTAAAAATATGTAAACCAACCAGTCAATTCCATGTAAACACGGCATAATATTTTGTTATTTTAATACATTTTCTAAAGGACATGTCTCTTGGGTAAAATACAAGCCCACACACCAGACTAATGAGAAAGAATTCTACTGTAATATTTTGTCTGTCTGCTTTCACACAACTTGAATAAACCATGCTTAGTGGGGACATTTCACATATCTGTACGTCCTCGGTTATCAGATACTTACATACTTAATGAAACAAAATCATAAGAGGTGCATTGTGGGGACGTCATGAATGTCACAGACTACAATGACATTTTGCCCCGGGAAAATGACTCATCAAGGTTCAGATGCGTCCTAAATACATGTTTCATACACCTTTTACAAGTTCAAATTCAAGAACTTTTAAAGCACTGTCAAGGTCCATTTTCAAGCTTTTCCAGTACCTTACAGCTGCGGTATAATACATATTATTTGACTACATAAATACTCAAAATTATCTTTCCTAGGGCTGTTTAAATATGGCAAAAATCATAATCACGATTATTTTTATTGATATTGAAATTTCGATTATTAAAGTGAAACTCTCTCCAAAATGCAACCTAGGCTTTTTTTGTGAATGTATATGAGCCAAACCTTTGTGTAAAAGCATATTTACGATGAAAGAAGCACTTTTAAGATTGACTGTATTTTCGTTTTCGGCTCAAACTCATTTTCAATGGGAGTGCATGGGGCACTTTTACGCTAGCATCAAAATCTCTCTTTTTAAAACATCAAGAAGGCTCGACACAACATGAAACTTTGCTCGTAGTATCACCAGGATCTCTACACATAGATCAACTGAATCACATACACTCTACCCAGACGTGTCGATCCCCAAGTACATCTGGGCTGCCATGATGACGGCTAGAGGAAGAAGCTACTGCTAACGTGAGTTGTTCAAAAACTTTCTTTTTAGCAAACTCTGTGTACACAAACAATGTTCTTAATGCTCGTGTTCATGTGTAGAGTCCTTCTCTTCCTGCTGCTGTCAGGCTTTACAACCAGCACTGCTCC
Organism: Diplodus puntazzo; assembly: GCA_963678695.2. Lineage (NCBI taxonomy): Eukaryota > Metazoa > Chordata > Actinopteri > Spariformes > Sparidae > Diplodus > Diplodus puntazzo. Next base: position 24,898,508 of record OZ023166.1, on the reverse strand, counting down.
ATATAGACCTCACCCTGTACTCTGCACTGTGCAATGAGTCTGTACAAACTCATTTCAACACACATATTTATTATCTATATTTAAAATCTGTATATAAATATTTGCTGTTCATTCTTGCACTATATCATGTAAATATGTATACGTCAATTTGATTCTATTTTCTTTCCTTTTTAATTATATTGTCTATTTTATATTGTCTATTTTGCTATTGCTCTGTTCTTGTAACATTTTGACGCTGCTGTGACAAACAAATTTCCCCGTCTGTGCGACATTAAAGGATTTCTGATTCTGATTCTGAAACAGGGGTAGGTCAACTTACCCCACTCTCCCCTACACTATGCATTCTAGAAGCCCAGAGCAGATATTATTTCTTTCAATGGCTGAAATATGGTAGAAGGAAGCTTTTTAGCCTCTCCAGAGTTATAAATATGGCATCTCTGTGGTCAAAAATGTATGGTTGATAGCAAGATCATTCATATTAGACAATTCAACAAAAAGTTGCCCCAAAAATAGTATTTCTGGGCCGGAAATGGCAGCCATCTTGGAAAAGTAACAGCCGTCTTGATTTTTGCGTGGCTAATTGGTTTTATCAAAAGAACAATCCCCAGAGAGTATTTGTGCCAATTTTGGTACTTCTTTCCACTTGTGAAAGATTTTCCTGCAAAAATACAATTAACTACTGCACTACTAGGAAATAGTTTCACTTCAATGCATTTATTGAGTTCTTGAGTTACCAAGTGTTTTGTCTGTTTCATCAATCTGTCATCACCTTCATGCAGAATTTCTGGGTCCACCTGGTAAACCGGAAGTGAGAGAGGCCCAAGCCTTATGTAAAAGGGCGGAACCGGAATTTACCCTGTGTAAGCCAGTGTAGAGGGATGTTTCTGTTGGTATTACAGAGAGGCTCTTGTAAGGACTCTAATTTCAGCTGTAGTTTGTATATTTTCAAGTCAACCTACCTATAGTAATGTGTAATGCCTGATTTATGCTTCTGCGTCGCGGCGACGGCGTAGCTACGTCGTCGACGCAGACCCCTACGCGGACCCTATGCCGTAGCCTGACGTGCGCCTCCAAAAAATCCTGACTACGCGTCACGTCGACGCGTCGAGACGCGAACGGCAAGGACTGTGATTGGTCGGACAGACCACCTCCGCAAATGTCTTCTGTGTCGCCTGCTCTTCAACATTTGTTGTTCAATATCCACGAGCTCCATCTCCAAAAACAACCGCTCCATCTCAGTTGCCATGGTTTACTGTCTGACCGGAAGAAAACCAAGGAATCCGACATGAACCCCCCACGAAACCAAACAGACACAGCCACACCGGTGAATTGCAGAACAACGCGTTCCTCAACGCAGAACTTCAAATGCTCAATGACGGCGTAGGGTCGACGACGTCGCTACGCCGTCGCCGCGACGCAGAAGCATAAACCAGGCTTTAGGGTGCACAGAACTGTTTGTATAGGCGAATGTTGCATATGTATGTTGATTGATTGCAAGTAACTGTGATTTGTGTTGTAGGAGGGGCTTCCAGTATAAAAGCCAGACGTGGAGGCTCCTCGCGTCAGTTCAGTGTGGGCTTTGAAGGCAGCAAGTGCTAGAGCCCTATAGTCAGGGGCCTGGTATTGATCATTTTGCTTATGTTTATTTGACACAAGTTCCTTTTGATAGTTCGAAGAGTTTGTATTTAGTTATTCTTATTTTAACTTTCTTAACTTCCATCATCGGGCCAAAATCCTAAAGTACTGTATATAGGTGCCGACTTGGGTTAAGCAGTGTGGATAAGGTCTGATGGAATCATATTGTGAAGAGACTGTGTGTTCCACATGGCTACTTAAAGGTATACTTAAACATGGAAAACATTAATCTGTATTGAAAGTGGGTCATATATGTAGTTGAAACGTAACATGTAACAATTTCTAATTTGTTTCCTTCTTGACCGAGAAAAGGCAGACAGTGACTTTATGTTGCTTGTGGATTGAAGACAACAACTCCCTTAATACTCCTCATCAGTGAAAGGCACGTCTTCTACCTCGGCTGTAGCAGCTGCAGTAGACACCTCCCGTTCCCCCCATCAGCTTCAGCTGCTCGTCTCTATATTATGCCTCGTAAGGGTAGCCACGAACATCTGATTCGAGCATCAGATCTTCGAAATCCCCTTCTTCCATATCATACTTTAGCTGTTGTCGTTACTTCACCAGCTTTCTCCACAGCGCCTGTTATTTTAGCTTAGCTTAGCTTCCAAGTAAGATGGCAGATGTTAGTTTCAGCAAGTGAAGTCCCACCCACTGATCTGTAATAGGTCTGTAGCGTCAGTGGGTCCCACCCCATATAGGCGGATTTTAAAAATGAGGGAACTAGTACTTGTAGTTTCACCGGAGCCGTCTCTCTAACACTTCCCGCTTTAAATGATGCGAAATGACGATTTTGAAGACATTAAAAGCAGGAAGTGTTACAGGTAGATACGGCTCTCTTCTGTCGAGGAAAATGAGGAAATGATGCACGACCATTCAAAAATATGACTGGGTTCCTAACGATAGAAAGCCATGTTTGTACTTGCTTCTCATGCCCCAGGCAGCCTCCCTACCTGCTTCTCATGCCCCAGACAGCCTCTCTCACTGCTTCTTATGCCTTAGGCAGGCTCTCTCACTGCTGCTTACTGCCATACCACCCGCAGCATGCCCTATCTCATCTGATCTCGGAAGCTATGCAAGGTCAAGCCATGACAGGAGCCTGCTATGGGGCTTTCACTGTGCTATCAAGCCTCTCCACCATCCAACATGCTCCAAGCCCAGCTGAACCCAGCTAAGCATCCCACCCCTAACCCTGGAGCTCCCAGGAACCATGCCCACCAGCTGGACATGTGCATCCACACTTAAGCACCGCCAGAGTTTCGTGCCCCTGGTAACGCTGAATGGCTCCAGGAGAAGCACCTGAAGTGGACTCAGAGGCCAGCACAGAGCCCCACTCTGTTTGACTTTGCCATTTTTTCCACAGTTTCACACTGAGGACATCCATCTCCCATGGCTGTGTACCCTTACTCACAGGATTCTGGCATTGCAGAACCAGAGGCATGGCCATAGAAAGTGAAGTGAGGCACGCACCACTTGTGATGTACAACATATGGGACGCAAATACAAATATCCATGATATATGTAGAAGACTGTTTATTTTAGAGTATTTTTCTGTCATAACCAACAGCATTGTAAACATGCGGCCGATATTCATAGGCGGAGTTTGACACGTTCGCCGGGGTAGGCAAACGTTTTTTAAATAGCGATGTCAGTACAGTCCATCTAAATGAAAGAAACCGCACAGCACCTAGAACTTGAAAACGTGATATTTTAATCTAGCCTCTGCCATAATACACTGCATAAAATCAGTTTCTGACAACTTGTTGCACTGGCTTATCAATATACAGCACCAGTTTACTCGGTTGTTAAAGCATGTAATGTACATGTGAATTTGTTTCATGTTAAATTGAGAACTCGTTGATATCTACCTTACTTCGTGCACATAAGCACGCAATTAGAACATTCTCAGCCGAAGTGTAATTCACATATGCTGATATGCGTCCAAGTAGGCTATATACAGCGCAAGAGGTTTAGAGTATTTGTCTTTAGAATATGAGCGCAGCAAAGCACACTCAAGTGTAGGCTACATGTAAACTTATTCGTTTGTTAAATTTTAAACTATCATATCCCCACGCACACAATTAGAACATCCTCAGCCAAAGTAATCTGCCTATGGCGATATATCGTCCGAGCAGGCTTTATATATCTTCAGATGTCTTATACAGTGCAGGTATTTAAGAACATGACAACTATCCTCATTCAAGAAATCGGTTGTAGCCTATCTGTATTAATAATGGTCTTTGAAGGATCCTTCCCATAATATTTTCAGACATTTTGAATAAGGTGAACTTGTCAGCAGGGAGCTAACTAGCTAAGTAGTGGGGGCTAACTAGCTCTCTTACTCACTAAGCCTCTGTAGTCAGTCAAAGTTAACTAATTATCCTGCTAACTAATCAGAGCAAATAAATACTGGTTGTCTACTTGTTATTTTATAAAATAGCTTACTTTGTGTTTTACTTTGCTTCTCTGCACAAGTTCTTAGCAGTGTAGTTGACATCTGTTGCAAATAAAATGTCTCCAATAGCCTAATTGTTGAACTCTGAAAAAAGTTCGTTTGTGAATGCATGCTTTATGGGGACCGGGAAGGGGCGGTACTTTCCATATTTGGTAGTGGTGTGTGTGAGAACCATTAAGTGCAATACCAACTTTTGATTTATAGGGGGCGATAGTGAGAAATCTGTGTGTGTGTGTCCCAACAGAATATGGTGAATTATGGGCCAAAGCTAAAAATCACACAGGCACCTTTAGAATGACTCCTGCATTCATTTAAAATGCTTTCCCTTATGGGGACCTCGATTTTGGTCCCCATGACGTGACTGTGTAAACAGATTGATGTCCCCATAAGTATAGGAATACAAGCACACACAGACACACACACACACACACACACACACACACACACACACACACACAGAAGGGGCACTGCTCTCCATTCTAGCCCACTAATTCCTATTCATTTAAAACAGCCACGAGGGCACAGCGTAGCCTGGCCCAGCCCCAGACACCAGCCATTCATTATTCAGGTGCTTGCTTTATGAATGGCTTACAGGTGGATGCTACAACAGCAACAGAGCAACACAGCTCGTAAATCACAACACACACTTTTTTTTTTTTTTTACTTTTTTCAGCATACAGACCCTGAAGATGCATAGTCCTCATGTGTGTTTGTGTGCGTGTGTGTGTCCCAAACAATGTCGTCAATTTCTCCCTATGCACTTTCTCTTGCTGCTGTTTAATTAGTAATGAGGACAAATATTTGTTTGTTCCAACACTGAAGGAGAGAGCGGAAGAGAGAGAGAGAGCAAGAATGTGATAGGGAGAGAGAAAGAGAGGGAGACAGACAGTGAAGGGGGGACTAAATTGGCTTCCATCTTTGCTGTTAGACAGTTTTTTTCTATCTGTTCTGTCTTCATCGGCAACCAATGATAGAGATGGCCACTATACTCAGTGTGTGTGTGTGTCTGTGTCTGTGACTGTGTGAAGCAACATCTAACCAGAAAGCACAGGGCAGCTGTTTAACATAGTCTTTGGTATAACTAATAGATTACACTGTATTACATTTGTCAGCGTGACACTTTTCTCCTATATTGAGTTACACTCCAGGGCTTCTTCTCCTCCCTCTCTGTGTTCTTCTTTACACTCCTCCTCTTGCTCTCTGTCCTTCCCTAATCTTACTAACCTTCACAGTCGTTCTTGGTCTCTCTCTGCAAATCATGACTAGGGCGACAGACAGCAAGCGAGACCAGCCTACCAGAACAATGCACTGGTCTGGTCAAGATGTCGACTCCACTCTTATCCACCAACTATGATGGATGACAAGATGAACTGTGGCTGTCTGGGAGTTTTGTCATGTCAAACTCCACTCAAGTGCTCCTTTTGAAGAAACACAAGATATTATCTGTCTGTGCCTATATTCTGTTTATCTCCCGTGTAGCTAAAGGTAAATATACATTTGATGCAAAAGGGGTCTAACTTATCCACAGGCATCAATACAAATTAAAGGGACATTGCAGTAATACTGGTTTAATCATTCTTGAATAACAAAAGTAGTATCATTCATCAAAATATAATCAAACATAACTAGAAAATGGATAACAATTTGGTTATTTTAGACTAAAGAAGAACAAATTAACCATCAAAGAGATGTGGCAGCCCGGGGCTGTCAACTGGCAGCTACGCTGTCATGATGTTGGACGAAAACACATAAATGATAGCATATATATGGTACCTTATATCTATATTTGGCACCATCTGTAAAGCTACATTAAACTATGTTACCGTGAGCAACAGCATTTTACATTACATTACATCCTGTTTTTAGCTGATGCAACAAGAACAGACACTGAAACAGAAAGTGGTGGTCACTTAAAAGAACAAATGATCCAGTGTGTTGATTAATATAAGCACATTACTCTCTGTCATTGTCCTGCTCACTTATAATGTCTACCATTTCATGTTTTTGGTTATCACTGGAAAAAAAACACCAGGGCATCAACATTGGAGGGATGGACTAGTGCCAGATGACTGCTCGTTTGCCTCCAGACAGTACATTGCTTGGTGGTTCTAACATTCCTGTTAGTGTTCGCTGTTGGCCGTGGGTGTTTCATCTGCAGATGGTTATAGATAGCAGACGTCCTCTTGTTGTACTTTGGAACAACTATGCACAAACAACACACTGTTTAATTGGTGCATCTTCATTATGGTACTGTATTACTGTAGATACGATTGTCAAGACTGTTTAGCTGGCGCCTTCAGCTTCACGTCAGTGCCCTCAGCTGCAGTAGCCAGCATTTATTCCACAACTAGTTGACTGCTGCCTACAATGCTGACTAGTGGGTATAGTAGTTGACTAGTTGTGAAACCCCTTATCCCTGATTACATGGATGACTGCAGCTTTCCACAAGTGCTGACTGTTTGCCAAACAGCTGACTATTCAATTAAGTCCACCCAGCTACCCTTTAAGGCTTTATTAATTGGTGATTCCAAAATATTCCTTTGATTAACAAATTGTGATTACTGGAGTGTGCATTTAAGCCTTTGCTTTAAAACGATGTGAGCATGATGATGGAGACAAGTTACATGCCTATCTGTATCAGTCTACCTGCTCCAATGTGAGTGTGTGTCCTGCCAAGTGTGAGATCAAAGACGTGTCTTCAGTGTCTGTCTAGCTGTATACTAGCTAATAAATCGAGGACAAAGCATGAGTGGACAGGCAGGAAATCCTCAAGAGTCGTGCTACTTCAGGCAGCAATGGTGGAAATGACTTGACGATTGGATTGGAAGTCCACTGAAAATGCTGCATTTTCCTACTTTGTGCTTTTACAGCAGAGCCATCTCTGGGACGCATTGCAAAAACACTCAAAAGCAGGCAGTGTTATCAAGATGGCGCCATGTGAATGGCAGCCAGTTGCAGCAGCTCCTGCCTGATTATGAGTTTTTTCACTCATAATCTTTCCACTATTCAGTTTAGAAGTTTTTTTAACCTATGTATTGCTGCTGTTTTTAATTGATGCACTTTATTTTTGCTATCCCCTTTACTGCTGTAATAATACAAAATCCCCTGTTGTGGTGCTAATAGAAGATTATCTTATCTTGTCAAAGTAATATGCTTATGTCATATTCATAGAAATTGTTTGTGGATCTCTGATTATACTTTTCATGATTACGCTGTGTTCACAATGTAACGATTGTGAAGCACTTTGTCATTATCGGGTAAATTAATACAGCAGTTCCTCATTATGTTAACAGAAAGCATAATTCGGTCAGCCATAATTTATTGAAGTAACCTCGCTGCTTATTAAGGTAACTTGTGACTAAACTTAGATGCTCGCATTTTCTGATTTAATTAATATACTAAACGCTGGATTGGAACCTAGGGCTGGGTGATAAAACAATATCTATCGCGACACATACGATCAATATCAATAGAAAATATGTTCGATAGAACGTTAGATCATTTCATTGAACTCCATTAGAAAAAAATACAGGAAAAAACCCTGATCCAGAACTGCAAGTCATTCTGGGTGATGTAGGCAGAGGAAGGGCTTTAGCCTCTCGACCTCTTCCGGCCCAGCTAAGGAAGGTTGGTGGCATGAACAAACTCACTCGCTCTTTGGTAACCTAGCAACAACCTGTTGAGTGACATGCACAGTAGCAGTATCCTGTTTCGCCTTCGTGCCTTATAACTGCTTTAACAAAAAGAACGGCATGGAGTGAAAGGAGAAAACGAGTGTGACAGCGCCAGAGGAAATTGTGGATAAAAGAGGAAAGGTTACGTCACCGGTTTGGCAGTATTTCTGGTATTTTAAGTCCGCCAAGAGCCAGACCGATGTTATTTGCAAACTATGCAAGGTCGTCGTCCCTACCAAGTCTGGCAATAGGACAAATTTATTTTACCACTTCAGCCGCTCTCATCCATTGGCAGCAGCGTGAAACAGCCACAGCCATCCACATCTGCTGGTACAGGTGGAACACCACACAAGCGGCAACAGACCACCATGGAGAGGTACTCGGCAGCAGTGCCCTACGACAAAACATCAAAACGTTATAAAGAAATAACGAATGCAGTGGCGCATCATTTAGCGAAGGACTTGCTACCGCTCAGAACAGTTGAGAAGTCTGGATGCAACAATCTTATTCACGTGCTTTACCCCCTTAACATTCTTATTTCAAATAGGTTTAAAAAAATCAATAATTATTGATATCGACTGATATGAAACACTTAGATCATGATACATTTTTCAGCCATATCGCCCAGCCCTATTGGAACCTTTGACGGGGCCGATGTGGCCTGTGGGCCGCCAGTGAAAATTTTCTGTTCACTATGCACTGATCAAAGTCATAGGAAGACTTATTTTGGACCACATTATTTTACTAGAGCAATTTTTCAATTTTTTTTCTTTGTGCATTTGAGTGTTTTTGTTTCATGTTCAGCACTGTTTGTGTGCGTTTGTGGGCATGCACGCACACACATGGGTGTGTATGAGATGGTAAGCATTGCCGTCATGATTGATGGGCTTCTCTCTTTCTTCCAGATGCTTCCACTCAGCTCGTCTTTCACTGCCAGGCCTCTGATTCTGTTTTCACTCTGTCACTCACTCACAGAAAACACACCTAAACCTCCATGCACACACACACACACACACACACACACACACACACACACACACACACACACACACACACACACACACACACACACACTGATTCTGTTTCCAGTCCGTCAGTCACGCAGATACACACTGAGATATGAAAGCCGTATGTGACAGCGCATCTAACGGCATTCTCAGCAGCCATACACACTCACACACACTCTATGTAGCTCAGTGTTATTTTGTTTTCCCCAACTGACCTTCTTCTCTTGAAGTTAATAGCTTGTTTCAGGCTGTGTTGTCTTTGCTGTTGTCAGGTATACAGATATATAAAGATTACTGTTGAAATGCTGTCTATAGCCCCTTTCACATATGAACTTAAGACAATTCCCAGAAAATTGGACAGATGTTTTGCAGAACTTTGAAGATGAGTAGTTTAAGCGCCATGTGCACATGTCTCGGTGTACATTTGAGCAGGGGAGTTGCGAGGAGTGCAAAACATCCGGGGCTTTAGCCTCAGTTACTTTGAAAAAGTAATCTGATTACTGATTACTCCTTTAAAAAGTACAGTCAGCACAGAGTGTAAAACGAACCTTAATATTCTCATCTTTAGCTGACACAAACTCAAAATAATGACTGTGTTTCCAGCTAGAAAACGCACAAGGAAAATGACAAAAGTAATAGTAATGCACAGTGACTTGAATAAGTAACTTTAATCTGATAACTGGTTTGGAAATATTAATGAGTTAGATTACTCTTTACTGAAAAAAGTGGTCAGATTAGAGTAAGGCGTTACTGATGCTGAATTTGCAACAAATTATTCTGACTCTGCCCATATATGGGCATATGCCATGATGAAAGTCAGGTCAGCTTCTGCGCAATTTGCGCTGGTGACAGTGTTGCCGAATGCCCAGGGGTGGTATCACCTACAGTCAATCTCAGAGCACATCTATGGACAAAGCTACGAGTTTTCTTGTTCTTGATAAAAAATAATAATTTCAGAGCCATGGTATCGTCAAGGGGGGTCCGGGGGTATGTTGCCCTGGGAGAAATTTTTGAAAAATAGCACCTTAAATGATAGATTCTGGTGAATTTTGTGGAAATAAATGGACAACATTCAGACATGAGATAAACAAACCCAATGTGAGCCAATATTACAGTAGCACCAGCTCCCAAAGGGCTTTCCATCGCTACCCACCTCTTCTATTAGGGGTGGGTATTGTTAAGATTCTTTAGGTCGCAATTTGATTCAATATTGATTTGATTCAATATTGATTTGATTCAATATTGATTTAAATGCTTAGATATCAATTCAGTAATAGGTAGTAATAAACAAATAATTAATTAGAGTACCTGTTGGTAATCATAAATTCAAAAAAGTAATCTTAAATTATAAATCTTTCCTCTAGGAAGTTGTAGTTTGAAATGTAAACAAAGGCACACGATGTGTTTAGTTATAAAATAGTGCAACCATAGTTAAGCTGAGAAAGTGCCATTGTTTCTGGGACTGCATGGTACATTTTTGTCTGACATAAACATAGACATAACCGCGGATTCAGAGGATTTTCTGAATCGATACTGGTTTTCCACACTGCGCGTTGCCAGTATGGAAAATCCAGATTCAACAGCACGTGGAGTGAGTTTAGCCAAGGCCCGCCCCCACCGTATTTCTGATTGGCTAGTAGACTTATCGTTAGTGTGATTGAGTGAAAGTTGTGCCTCTTTTAGATCCAGAGTACTCTAAGTTAGATCTCTGCGCAGACCAAATTATTTATTTTTCGCAGTCACGCCGGCCCGGTACGCCGGAGACTTGAAAGAACTGATAATTCATCAGTGCAGTTCAGAATGAACTGGTGTTTCTGTCTCGATACTTTACATGAAAAAAACTACATAAGCTCAGAGAGTGTTCTAGTTAAAATAAAGCATTGCTGACATCTTTCTCCAGTGTTGAAGTCACACACTTTGTTCTTCTGGTAGTCAACTTTTAACTTACAGTGAACCATACTTTCTGCTTCACCACTGAATGAAACATTGTGATTGGTTTAACTCATAGTTACATCGCTCTTTCCCTTAGCTTGTTGTGTAGCAGTTAGAGACTAACCAACCCCTGTGAAAAGCACCCAGCTGTGAGGTTTAGATAACACACAGGACTAACTACTTGAATTTGCGCGCGCACGCACGCACGCACGCACGCACGCACGCACGCACGCACGCACGCACGCACGCACGCACGCACGCACGCACGCACGCACACACACACACACACACACACACACACTTGCATGCACACTTGCATGCACCATGATTCATAACCCAGTGTGCTGCCTTTTGACACAAAGGCAATAGGAGCAGCAGCTTGTACAAGCCCGGACTTTTATTCCTTTCAATTTGTCTTGCTTAAAAAACAAACCGGCCGTGAGCCAGTGAATAAATAAAAAAAGCGGTTGCCGCTGAGGGAGGTAGTAAGGATGGATGAATGGCTCCATCTCAGTAGTGAGAGAAGGTACCGGGGAGGGGTAGACCTACCTTAGAGAAGAAAATCTGGTATGTATGCGTGTATGTTGGCATTTCTTTGTCTGCATGTATGTGCACACATGCCACTTCATGTTGGCATGTGTATTATGTACATTTTCAGCAGTGTCAACATGTGCAGGTGTGTGTGTATGTGTGTGAATATCATTGTCTACCTATGTTGATATTCATTATTTGATATTTGTTTGTGTGAGTGTGTGACGTTTGTGTTCACAGGTACACGGGCATACACACATAGCTATGTTTGTGTGTGTGTGTGTGTGTGTGTGTGTGTGTGTGTGTGTGTATGTGAGCAGCTGTCTCCTGGCCTGCTTTTGATCAGAGTGTGTATGCAGCCACAATGTTTCATCTATCAGAGCTTGAACAGACAGAACAGGCGGGACTGTTCCCTTTCTCATCCTGTCATCTTGGGACTGTACGCTTCCATGTAGAAACACATGATAGTACATTTCCCTGCACTGTTTTAAAGTGTTTTGTAATAAAGGTTGTTAAATTGGCAACATACAATAAAAACATAACAACATAACGCAAACTGTAAATGATATAAACTTCTATAAATGAAACCATTTTAGATAAAGTATAACCGAAGGATTGTATTAATGTTGAAATAGCAGTATATTTAGAACATTGTCAAAGAAAAAAACACACATGCATACACATATATGTGTGTGTGTTTTTATGCTTTTTCTGCAATATAAAAAGGCTTTGTAAAAATGTTATGCCTCAAGCTCACATAGTCCTCTCTCGTACTGACAATCACACACACACACAAATTGGATCTATGCTATGGGCTGAAATATGTGCCACTAGAAACTGAATTTGAATCATCAATATTTCAATTTGAATTGCTAAACTTGAATAATTGCATTGAAAAACTGAATCTAAATATTGTAATTTGAAATTGAATTTATTAGTTTGGAAAATTCAACTCTATATATGTTTTCACACTCAGTTCTCACAATTCAAATTCAGTTCTCAAGATTCAGTTTCAATTTACTGTGACTGACATCCGGGTAGTTGAGGAAGAGCAATCGAGCGCAGATAACTAGGACATAATCACTGGTCACAGTCTGCTGATTACCTCCGCTCTCCTCGCAGAGTTACCACACACGGGCTTGTGGCATGTCAAGTGTCCGACGTTTGGTTCCGTTTGCTGTTCTTTCGGACCAGCAGTGCCTCCGTGTCCATGTCTGCTGCTGCTGCGGTGGTTGCTTCCGCTGCTGCCCACCTTGTGCCGACTGCCGCGGCCGCTTTCCCCTCCATGTATTCTGCCCTCAGCTCCTCTGCCAGCTGCTGCAGGACTTTCCACCGGGCTCTCCTGCTGCTGGTGCACTCCTTGAACAAGATGCTGGCATTGATCCCAGCCAGGTCGAGGATGTTATAGAAGTCCGCCGGTGGCCATCTTCGCGTACCGCCTTTGACGGAGTATGCCCTCTCATCTGGTCTGGGATGTCCTCGCCGTACTTGGTGTTGTTGTAGTAAATCACAGACTCTGGTTTTGCCTTGCTAACAAAGTTAGAGACAAGAGAGACAATGAAAGCGGCAAACCGCGAGAAATGATGTGCGGTCAATATGACCGCTTATGGCCGAAATAGGTAAAACATATGATATTTTCTTTCTTTTGTGTAATTTATATAAAGTTTAAGTGTTGATATTTTCCTCGATTCCTAATATGTACATGAAAAGAAAATTACGTGTTAAATAAACTTGTTTTAAGATGGTGGATCCTTATCCATATTGTTTTTCATCTAATGATGCAATTTGTCCTATAGTTGCAGGGAGATATTGATATAGATTTCTAACCATCTTACCTTCATTTTGAACCACTTTGTCTATTCAGACTTCATTTCCTGTTATATCACGACCTAGTAGATGACCCTTGGACAGTTTTCGAAATAGTTTGGATAGTCTTGGACTGTTAGAAATCCACATGAAATGCACACAAGAGCCATTCAATTAATTAACAGCCTAATGGTCACCCCGTCTCCAGTTCTTCCCCTGTTTCGTGGTGGGTGGCAACCAGCCAGCAACCAGTCAGTCAAGGTAGATTACGTAGGTGAAATCGTAGGGGGTGATTGGCCGAAGAGGAGTCCTAGTTATCTGCACTCGATTGCTCTTCCTCAAGTACCCGGGTGTCTGTTGCAGTAAATTGAAATTGAATTGCAGGAACTGAATTCGAATTTTGAGAACTGAATGTGAAAACATATAGAGGGCTGAATTTTCCGAACTTATAAATTCAATTTGAAATTATGATATTCAGATTAAATTTTTCAATGCAATTATTCAAGTTCAGCAATTCAGGCTGAGTTTGAAGGTGGGACGTCGTGGGATATTTAGGTTTGTTGTGAAATCCGATATTCCAGGGTATAATTGGCCGTTTTTGACTATTTTTGATTTTGCCATTATATTTCACCTTAAAAACCTTTTTACTTGGTGTCATTATTTTCAGCACAGCCTCACATGTGTGACTGTACAGTTATTGTATTAACACAATGGACCTAAAATCACAAAAAAAAACATAAAATCCGAGTAGAAAAAGTTAGATTTTTTTACTGTGAAAACCACAAATATGTTTAACAAACCATTTTTGTTACTTGTAATGCAAATTTAAATGGTTTTTTGCTGAATATATGCATACATTTGAAAAATTAACAAAGTTATGTGTAACTATTTACATTTAAATGCCGGCAATGCTCAGGTCTGCCTGAGCTCCTTCCAGCTGAATGAAGAGCTGCACTGCCTGCTCCACATTCAGCTTCTCCTCATTGTTCTGACTCATTAAACAAAAAAACCGACTCCACTACACACTAAACACACTACACCAAACACTACATAACACACTAACTATACACTCCAAACATGCTAAATGTCACAAATCTCACAACTCTCAATATCGCTGTCTCTACACCGACCGTCGTTGCCTGTCAATCATCCGCCGATGACCCTCCCACAACTTCCTGTTCCTCTACAACCAAACTTGCTGCTTGGACACTTTAGTGACAAAAGCCCGTTTTTTACCGTTTCTTCTGCACCAGACACAAAGCAAAGGTGACGGTTCGCGAAAAAGCGTGGCGGACATTATTTACCCTAAGTCCGGTTTTGGACATGACGGTGCGTCCGGTCCGTCGACTCGGTAGGTGGGCCGTGTGGGTTTGCTAGCGGCTAGCAGCTAGCTACACATGAACATCCACAGATTCCGATTCCACTTTGTTGTCCGTGCGTCTCCGCATCTCCTCAGACCCGAACAGACCCGGTCTGGACTCGTTTAGTCTCATTAATCCACAACAGTCAGTTTAGATCATGTACAGAACAGAACGGGACCAAACCTCCGGCAAAATCCCGGTCCAGCTCGCGCCGCTGCAGGTATAAATCCGCTCTCCACAGACCCGAACAGACTCGGTCCGGTCTCGTTTAGTCTCATTAATCCACAACAGTCAGTTTAGATGCCCAGAACAGAATGGGACCGAACCGCCGGCTAACTCCCGGTCCAGCTCGCGCAGCTGCAGGTATACATCCGCTTGCTTCTTAATGTGTGTCGTAGGCTAGAGCTCTGCAGTGATTGGCTCTGGTGCGCACGTGACTGTGGTGGCTCCTGTGGACAATGCTCATGAATTTGTAAAGCATTTATGAAATAATTCATTCACGGTATCATTGCAGTCCAAACAAATGCGAAGTTGCACACCGCTGAACCAAACGGCAGCCATGTTGAAACTCTCAGGTCAGTCTGATCCTGATCCGCAGAGATATTTGAGGCACACACACATACACAGACAGACAGACAGACAGAGATTCCTTGCTTTTATAGAGAGATAGGTGTGTATACATCAGTAACGAAGTTGAAAGCACAATGGCGACATATTATGGTCAACACGTGAACACATGGCGGGTCTGAGGTCAGGTGTCTTTTCCATTATTTAACACCCCACAAACCACTGCTACTGTTACGACACGTTAACTAGCCAACTTGTGATTGAACATAACGGGATGTCACAAAGAAGAAGCCAAAAAAACGCTGGACTTTTTCTTCCGAAGCCGGACGAACAAAGGCGGAGATGTTGAACCCGCTGGTTCACCTGTTGACCAGGTGTGCAGCGGCGCGACGTTGGCTGAGCCACGGGTCGATGAGGCAGTTAGCATGGATGTAACATGGATGTTAGCTTGTCGTCTGCTGCAGTGGCAGAGCAGCCTTCTCCGTGCTGCGATGGGAAACATAGAACCAGCGGATTTAATCAAAATTAGTTTGTACAGCGGGTGACTGTACCTGACCAATTATGGAAAGTTTTTGTTGTTTTGTACTACATGAAAATATTAACAATAATAAATGAGCTGATTTCACAATGGTTTAGTCGTAAAACGCCGCTATAAATTCAGTGTTAGATAAGCTCTGGCGGTAGCTGTTTTAATAAAGTCAAAATTTTGGTTTTAGGTATGTTTTGTTGAGTCTGTCGCAGCCACCGCCTGCAGGCAAAGCAGGGATCTTCGACCAGAGCTTTTCTTCTTCTTCTTCTTCTTCTTTGGGGTTTTACGGCAGCCAGCATCCAAAATTCCCCGCTTGGCCCTACTTCTAAAATACTTTTCAGAGATACTTCTTCCAAGCCAATTTCTTGCAAGTCTAGATCTAGATCTTGTCTTGGCAGTCATAGTTTCTACAAGATATCAAAGCATGTTGCACTGTCTCAGGTTCCTGACATGAACACAAGCCATAGAGCTTTTATTGAAGCTCCTTGCACTACTTATAGGCAAGATGTACTAAATGCTCATGTTGGGTCCACCATCAACCAGCATCAATATGGCAGCAAGCAAATGCAAATGTAAACAATGCCACATTGTTTCAAATGTAAATATGTCACTGATTATAATGAAATATCTACTATGAAATATCCAATAGTTAGCTTGCACTGTTTTCATGTTGTAGGCTTGTCAGTCGCTGCAGCATTCGAGCCAGTGATTAATATTGAGAAAGAAGCCGTAATTGGTGGTTTTAAATGCCTTTACTGGCTCCTAAAGCACATAATTGCCCATCAATTGCAAGGCAGTATGGAACCACTCTAAATTCCACTACGTCATGAATCTGTTACCTATAGGGCACTGTCAGTTGCTTAAAAAAAAAAACATGCTTCGCCGCCGGTGGGACTCCCTTCCAACCTACCACCACTTAGCAAGTTTTCTGGGGGAATCCCTGCATGCCACCATAGCTCCAGGGTGCTTACGTTTCAGGTGCTCATGCCTGGCTGTAGTGCTGCCATGAAATGACAGCTGTGTTTGACAAAGTTTGCACGTCATATGTTTCGCAGTTTTATTTTCATGTTCCCACACTTTGGACATTTTTGGTATCGCTTTCCTGCTCTCCTTTAACATGTTCCGCAATCATCATATTCTTCTTCTGCTGCTGCTGCTGCTTCTGCTTCTTTTTCTGCGGAACCGTCTTTTTCGTCTACGCCACACTGTCGCTTTCGCAACGCTACATTCCAGTAGCGGTGCGAAAGTGATTTGCTCCTGCTCAAATCTTTTTTTAAAAATGATAATGATAATAATAACAATAATAAGTACGATGCGTCAACGCAAAAAATTTGTGTCAACAAATTTTTATTGTCGACGTAATCGATTATGCCGACTAATCGTATCAGCCCTATATTAATGTATGGATCAATATATGCCCTTAAAAACACAAGTTAAAAACTTAAGCCCTTGTACATTCTTTCAAACATGCTACAAATGTCATGTCATCGTCCGTAACCGCTTATCCCTTTCCATGGGGTCGCGGGGTGTTGCTGCTGGAGCCAATCCCAGCCTCATCTCAGGGCGAGGGCAGGGTACTCCCCGGACAAGTCGCCAGCTCATCGCAGGGCCCTCACTGATGAGCAACGTGGGATTCAGTATCTCGCCCAAGGACTCTTCGACATGCAGCTCAGCCCAGCCCGGAGCCGGGATTTGAACCAGTGACCTTCCGATCACTATTCGACCTGCTCTACCTGCTGAGCTACAGCCGCCCTGCTACAAATGTCTACATGCAATTTACTTAAAATAGAAAAACCAAAATCTTTCAGCTAACCAATTAAGACATGACAGATAGTTGCAATACATCCACAAAACCAGATAACCACAATATTAGAAAACGAGATGTCTCTCTGTGCCCCTGAGATAACCATAGTCAGAGCAAAGAAACTCAATGGCTTAGTTTATGTCAGTCTTTTCTCCATGTTGTTCTAGATTTTGTTTCTTTTATTTCCCATTTTGTAAGTCAATCATCCTCCATTCATCAATCCCCACTTTCTTCATGCATTGGTGTGTGTTCATAATTGCTTCTGGTTACTGGTATTTTGTGCACCACTCTTCAACTATACTGCAACTTGTCTCTGTAATACAGGTGTCTACGAATTTCCTCTTATGTCTTTCAGTCCTTCCGTCTGTCCGTCTTCACACACTTCTCAAAAATCTTTACCCATGTTTGTTAATTTTCTTGTAACCCTGTATCTCCATTTTTGTGCTTGTCACTGGAAATCACTGCAGTGAGTTACTGCTGCAATCAGAGTGCCTCGTGCCTGCTTTGATATACTTTTTGTGTAAAGTAAAGTTCCATTTCTAATTTTCCAAGAAATGCAGGTAAAATATAATGCATGGGAGATGATAGTAGCACGCTGTTTAAAGAAAAGCTTAAAGCAAAAAGATACGGTCCAATGAATTCTGCATGCATTTTTCCTCTCAGACACTTCAGTCTTGATAAGTGAATTTGAACAACTTTCCCCTTTTGGGGGTTTGGTGGATATGGGATTCATTACATAACAGCAAGTAGAGCAATCCTTCCCTTGCTTTTTCCTTCTCCACACCCTCCCATACCTTCTCCATCTTCCTGCTCCCTGGACTGCCCTGTAGTTTAAACACACACTTTCCTGACAACAACATGGCATTGATCCTGGTCAGCATGTATACACACACACACACACACACACACACACACACACACACACACACACACAAACACACACACATACAGAGCTGTATGAGTCAAAACCCAGGAGATTGTTCTGTTAGAAGTGGATTAAGGGGGAACATGGCGCTAAGTGCTAAGCGTGTGTGTGTGTGTGTGTGTGTGTGTGTGTGTGTGTGCGTGTGTGTGTGAATGGCCCGGCCAATAAAGAGAGTATGTTTTATGACAAGTGAAACGAGCCCGGTGAGAAGCTGCCCAGGTCAATACCTCATCACACGCCAAATTGTGCTGTGTGGACGTCACACATACACAAAAACTGATGTGTGTGCAGCAAAAGTCATTTCATGGCAAATTGTCCATTTCTGATGACAGTCACACCGAGGAACAGTATGCATGCACGTACAGTATACACAGTAATAACAGTAATCACACATATAACCAGTAACAATAAAGGGAAAACTGAGAAAAAAAATAGTATACACTACTGATAGACCAACATGAATCTGATGAAATAAACTTATTCTTCAAGGTAAGGGTGGTTAACATGGAAATGTAAAGTTGTGAAGGCCACATGGGTCCCCTTGGTATAGAACACTGTAGGGGTGATTGATACGACATGATCAAATGTAAATTTATACTGCCTGGCCAAAAAAAAAGTCACCACCTGGATTTAACTAAGCAAATAGGTAAAAGCCTCCTATTGAATAATTACTGCATGAGCGATTATCTTTCATCTGGCAACAAGTTATTTAAAGCAACACCATGGAGTTTTTCGACCTTCATAATATATTCCCAAGACCCTTGTGATGGTACATCGACTTACAATAGGTTGAATGACATGTCTGCCGCAGCCTGATGGGGTCTGTATCGCTTGTATTGGCACTACGGGACTTTGGGTTTCGGGGTGGAACCCTCATAAACTACAACTAAACTGCTTTACAGCACCCCCTCTTCGTCATTTTCGGACGAGGACGAGCCAGAACCCTCAGAGCCCAACTACTAGCGTTTGTTTGCCGGATGGTATAGCGTATATCTGTTGCTGTCATGGCCGAAGCAGCAATGAAACCGAAGAAGGCAAAGGTTTTGTCAGAGGAGACTAGGAAGAGAAAAAGGGAGAGTGACAAAAACAGAGGCCGGACGAGGATCAATATTGGTGCAGCATTCACACGCTGGCGTGAGCTAAAGGAGGAGGAGGGCTTCCCGACAGATGCTAGCTTAGCCTTCATGCTGATGGATCAGTAAGTACATTGCTTGTTTACGTCTGCCTGGCTATGTTACGGAAGCTATCTGGTCCTCCATTTATCTTCACGAGTCAAGTAATGCTAGTAGGGGAGGACCGAATTATCATTATACAACAAGTAGTTCCGACCACGCAATCTGATTGGTCAACAAGACATTTTGACCGTGCTCAAATCAGCATGACAGCACGCCTGACTCATTACTCAAAATATTACTCCGCCAAGTCTGTGTTTATCCATCTCCATGGCAACGTAGTAACTGTCAGAGCTGAAGCAAAAAAATAAAAAAGTACGGCTTGAAATTCAAACTTTCTGCCCTAAAATATGTAGAGGAAAACTCGGGACAAGCCGCCGCTAGACGTTTCTCTGTCGACCCCAAGAGAGTGAGAGATTGGCGAAAAAATAAAACGGAGCTGTCCGACGAGGACAGCAGCAACAGGACCAGGCTGCCTGGTGGAGGGAGGGAGAAGGCTAGCGAGGAGCCTGAGATAAACATGCGGGGATGAGTTATCAGCAAACGGGCACGCCAGGAGAGAGTGTCCCGCAAAATGATCAGGGCGATGGAGAAACAAATGTACGCCACCGTGAGTGACAGCAGAGATGAGGAGTTTGCAGCAGTGCTGGTCGCTAAATCGTTTCCTCCGCTGTAACAACTTCACTTAGACAACTATTGCCCAGAAGGATGCCAGAGAATTCGCCGAGAAGCTGTCGAAGTTTGTGACATTTTCATCCCGGATTTTTGAGAGGAAGGAATTAAATGCTTGTAACTAATTGCCGCCTGGTCTGTTAAGTGACTTAAACAAATAAACACCCCAGCTATTATTTAGTATTTTACGGTGTTCGGGAAATTCCGAGACCGCGATAAAACATTCACGTCAGCTCAGAGTTCACTCATCTGGGACTAGAAAATCCTTTCTGTTGCTAGGTCGTTACTAAGGTTTGGATTATTTGCTGGAGTGGTAAACTACGTTCCATTACACATATGAGTCTACTGACGTGACTGATTTTGTTTCAGGTATTAGTCAGACCCCATGTGTTTCCATGGAAACGCGACGCACACTCGCAAAAACCTTTAAAATTTGAGAGCAAAATGTCAATCAACATGGATATACTTTGATTATACATTTTATTTGTGTTGGTATTAGTTGTATAATCGCAATATTACCCTCGAGGGTGTGCTTTAACGTCATTTGAGCACTTCAGTACTTCAGTGCTGCCGCATCACTGTCGTGCTCAAATGACGTTAAAGCACACCCTCTCGGGTAATATTGCTTAAATCTGGCATCTACCATATGCTAACATGCTAGTTGTTAAATCAGAGCGAGAATGCTAGCTTGCGCTAGCATTCTCGCTCTGATTTGATCATTGCAATCGATGACATGGAAATCGCTCATGTTCATCATTTTCACACATGGATTGGCCACCACAGAGTCCAGACCTTAACCCCATTGAGAATCTTTGGTATGTGCTGGAGAAGGCTTTGAGCAGTGGCTCGACTCTCCCATCATCAATATAGGATCTTGGTGAAAAATGAATGCAACACTGGACAGGACTGGACTGGACTGGAATAAATCTTGTGACATTGCAGAAGCTTATCGAAACAATGCTACAGCGAATGCGTGCTGTAATCGAAGCTAAAGGAAATCGCTCATGTTTGAGCTAAACTGTTTAGTCTACGAAACATGTAGAGAGTATGAGAGGAGGAATGTTAGCAGTATTATCATTGTGTTCATAGCTTCTGAGGTGATTGTGTTGTTTCAGATGATTGTTAGCTACAGAGCCAAACAGGAGTCTAGTCAAAATCATCTTTCATGCTAACTAGCCTAATGACTGCAGGCTGATGTTTTTGTTTTGTTTTTTTCTGGTGAAAGTGTCTTGCCTCAGGCTATAATGCCAATTGATTTTTCAACTTTGCAGATTCATAGCTTGTAGGTAGCTTGATATTATTATATTGACAATATAGGCTATGGCATGCTACTTGCTACAAACAACATTGCATTGAATTAGCATGTCCATTCTGTAAAACAGTAGTCTGTATTAGGCTAGGCTACTAATGACGCTTGCTTGTAAACGTGAGCTATGCAATCTTTTGGCGTTTGAAAAAAAAATCATAAATATTCATAAGACATGCTGATATATATTATGCTACTGTACCTGGGATGAAGACATTCTACACGTTACGCAGGCAGTCTGCTCAGTCCTGAGTCCCTCTGCAGAGTTCGGGGGTATCGTATTGATGACTTGACAACAAATGCACGTGTATCCCCCAGTGTGAGCGCAACAGATTTTACGACAGTAGTAGAAGACAATACTGTTTCCTGGCTGTAGGGGGACCCCGAGAGCAAGACTTCCATGATGTTGCTTTAACCCCAGCTGATGCAATGAGTAGCTTCTCATTTCTTAAACAAACATGTCGAAAGACATCCCGTGGTCGTGGAAAAGATGTTAGTCCATTTAAGAAGGGTCAAATCACTGGCATGCATCCAGCAGAGAACACATCTAAGGAGATTGCAGAAACTACTTAAATTGTGTTAAGACCTGTCCAGTGCATTATTAAAAACTGGAAAGATAGTGGGGAGCCATCGTCTTCGAGGAAGAAATGTGGTGGGAAAAAAATCCTGACGTTTTGTGAAATCAAATCGTAGAAAAAAAACATTAGAACGCGGGGCTTTTTCAATAGTGAAAATAAGAGCATTTCCACACGCACAATGCAAAGGGAACTCAAGGGTTTGGGACTGAACAGCTTTGTAGCCTTAAGAAAACCTCTAATCAGTGAGGCTAATCGGGAAAAAAAGGCTTCAATTTGCTAGGGAGCATAAAGATTGGACTCTGGAGCAATGGAAGAAGGTCATGCGGTCGGATAAGTCCAGATTTACCCTGTTCCAGAGTGATGGGCACATCAAGGTAAGAAGAGAGGCAGATGAAGTGATGCACTCATCATTCCTAGTGCCTACTGTACAATTCTGTGGGGGCAGTGCTATGATCTGGGGTTGCAATAGTTGGTCAGGTCTAGGTTCAGCAACAGTATGTGCCCAAAAATGAGGTCAGCTGACTACCTGAATATACTGAATGACCAGGTTATCCCATCAGTGGATTTTTTCTTCCCTGATGGCATGGGCATATTCCAAGATGACAATGCCAGGATTCATCGGGCTCAAATTGTGAAAGATTGGTTCAGGGAGTATGAGACATCATTTTCACACATGGATTGGCCACCACAGAGTCCAGACCTTAACCCCATTGAGAATCTTTGGGATGTGCTGGAGAAGGCTTTGAGCAGTGGCTCGACTCTCCCATCATCAATATAGGATCTTGGTGAAAAATGAATGCAACACTGGACAGGACTGGACTGGACTGGAATAAATCTTGTGACATTGCAGAAGCTTATCGAAACAATGCTACAGCGAATGCGTGCCGTAATCGAAGCTAAAGGCGGTCCAACAAAATATTAGAGTGTGTGACCCTTTTTTTTTGGCAACTTTTTTTTTGGCCAGGCAGTGTATAAAAAATGTATATTTATTTCATGTTTAACATTTTGCTGTGAAAGTATTATCACTTAAAAAATAAAAAATGAGGTATAGGCCTGCATGTGTTTTGTGGGGAGTAGCCTGCTGAATAATGTAGATATTTGAGTAAATGTAAGGGGATTGATCTTTAGAGTAAATAGGAGTGAAACACGTAGTAGGTTTAAGCATCTTAACAGCATTTATTTTCACGTTTTTGTTTATTTCTCAGAGAATAACTTGATAAAAAAGTCAGGTGTATTTAGAGTACAATTTGATTCTGATCCAAATACAAATCTTCATCTAGCCCACTTATGTCGATTTTGGATTAGGCCTGGTTGAATTAAAGAGGACTGTTGGGCCAAGTTATGTGCTCCACGGAGTACCATTCTATTTTATTCAGTAAGAATCAAAGTAAACTTGCTTTCCATTTGCTTCTATTCAGTCTAATTGAGTAAGGCAGCATCACACAGGCCAGTCATGCCAACACAATATGTTCATACCCAAGTTGTCACAGAGAGGAGCACCAATTACACAGTATTTTAAACATTGTTTGAATCGGGTCTTACTGTCAGACAGTGCGAACATTTTACCCGCATTTGCCCCTAAAAAAATGTATGCGCGAACCGGGAAAATGATTTTGGCGCACAGTGTGCGAGCAAAGGTCACAAGTTACCGTCACAACGTACTGTCTGTGATCGTTCAAAAACTACAATCCTCTGGCCGCAACCCACCAATCACAGTAGTTTTCTGTAATGACGAAACCAGTTCCACGCGAGAGGTGACAGGTCAGCGGACTGTGGTGAAGTTAGTTTTATGTTGGATATTCGGCGGCTGTTCACTCGGGTCCAGCCGCGACATTAGTGAGGTTCGCCCAGTGTTAGCAGTACGAGGATGGTTAGCTCACCTCCCAGAGCCTTGCGCTGAATTGCTGGAACTGATTTAGGGACCTACGCCGACAAGTTGCTATTGATGCTCCTAGCATCACAAGCTGATAGAGGAGCAAGCAGGGGCGGTATGACCAAGCTGCTCCGACAACACCCAGTTGCTATGGATGCTCCTAGCATCACAAGCCAACAGAGGAGCAAGCAGCGTTGCTTCCGAGGACGAAGGCGCCGCTGTCCAGCGGGGCTAACAGCTGGGCTGGAGGCAAATCCGCGGAGAACGCTGCTTCCCTCCATCCTACTTTCCAACGTCCGAAATGTACATGCTGTTGTTTTTTTTATCCTACACTATCCTGAGCCATTGAAACTAAATTTTTGTTCCCATTGCACTGTAAAGTGTAATTTGAAGGACAATAAAAGAAAGTCTAAGTCATTAAATCACTTGGCATAAATATATTAACACAAAATAATTGCATTTTTTTTCAACATCTTCAATGTCATCAATGTCAATTCCATGTCATTTTTTTTTGGCTCAGGTGGTTGACACTGAGTGATGCTGTGTAACTTTAATGTGTTCAATATATTTCCACTCACATTCAACTGTCAAACGCAGACACACCGTCTCTATCTGATCCACCATTTGCTCTCTGGAAATTTCCCACACAGCTGATTTGATAACAGCGGGTGGCTCTTCTAGCTCTGGTGTCTTTTGTGAATTAGCCATAAGTGCATAGTCCACCACAGTTTCTTCTTCCTCATTTTGGTGTCTTCTTCTCCTTCTGCCTTTGTTGTTTAATGGCAGCTGAAAAACAGCTTGTAGGCACATGAGCACCACTTACTGAGTTGGAGTGTGGATCAGAATGATTATAATTTCACACATGAACTTAGCTCTGTCCACATGATAGTCAGATATATTCATAAAATCACTGAATGCACCGAACCTTGAAGTCTGTACTGACTCGGTTCGGATGACTACACAACCCTGGTAAATTTTGCATGTTGAAAGCCCACAGGTGGCGGGTAATAAGAGACTTTTCCACTTCAAATTTACTAAAAATGTTAAAAGTGAAATCTAGCTGATGGTGGATCACATGAACAGATATAGAAACACAGTGGAGGTTGTTAAAAGTAGTTGGCCCAAGTCACCCTACATGCACATTCGACCCTTCATAGCAAGTGAAATAGATCGTAAAACAGAAAATCAGTCAGTGTGTGTGAATGAGGTGGTGTCTCTTTGGGGAGGAGAGGTTTCTGGAGACACTGATGAATATCCTTGCCATTTATTTTGTATTTGGGGGAAAAGGAAAGCAAGGGCTCTTAAGACTTTGAATTTAAAAGGTGTGTGTGTCACATGCTTAAGGTTCACTGCCACAGCCATTATGTATTCACCCCTGTTCAAATTCCATGACCAATTTCCCCACAGGAACAATAAAGCTGGTCTTATAATGACACAATGCAAAAAGTCACTATACATGCACATAACAATATGATAATACATGTCAAATTAGATTAGATCAGATGCAATCACTACACAAACACCAACGCACAGGCACACACACACACACACACACACACACACATCCCTGCTTGGTCCAAACAACATGCTCCAATTAACATCTCCTTAATCGGCGCTCAGCGGACCCCCCACACCCAAAGCAGAACTGTCAGAAACCCAGCAACCTTTGGAATCGGCGAATCAAAGAGCAGACATCTCCCAACAAGGAAGTAATTGGCCTGACCTTGCAACCTCTGCTGCCTTACATGGGGAACACATCGAATCAAAACCAGCTACTACAAAACACGCCTACACTGCTAACTAGCTCCTTGGTTGCTTAAAACACACACAGACCTAATGTATACTGCAACACACATACACACATGAAGATGCGTCATTAGTGGCTGTGCTGCGCTCATCGCTCATTAGACACAAACTAGGGAGAGATGTTCAGTTGATGGGGAGGTGAAGTGGCTTCTACTGCACATACACACAGAACACAGTCACATAGGCATACGGACCAACACTAAAAATGACTGGGTCTTCACTTAGTGTGGACAAGAAGCTGCAGGGCTAATAAGGCAGTCTTGCAAATGGAGAAGAAAGAGGAGGAGAGGGAAGAAGGAAATGATGGAGTGACTTCCATTCCTCCCCACTGTTGAGAGGAGTTTAAATTGATGTTGGGACAGAAAGATCGGGACTTTTTTAATAAACCTCCTTGGAGGGAATAAATGTCTCCATACTGTATACAGTATGCGAGTAAATGCCATCATTAGGGGTTTGTGAATACATACATCCACATCACTGCTTTCAGATTTAAAAGTCAGCTTATCAGTAAAAAGTTTGTTTATCATGGCTGTCATTTTTTTTTCTCACTGTATTTAAGCTATGGGTAATTTGTCAAGTTTGTTTAATGTGAGAACTGTGGATCCTGTTCCACTCAGTTTATAACAGCAACATTTTGCACAACATTTCTGAAGTAAACCCATGCAAAGCTTTAATGTTGATCTTCACTTTGGTTAACTAGCTGCATATTTGTCTCTTTAAGGAAAAGCTGACTCTTACGGATTTCGCTAGGTAGACTCATAATTCTAAATCTAAAGAAGCTATCAAAAGGAAATTTAGCTAAAGCTGTTTTAAGCAGTGCGTCTTTAGGAGCATTGAAAAGTATACTGCAGAGTCCTTGTGGTAAGGTTTGAGCAAAGAATTGTCCACTTTCTGGTATGACCTGGACTGTAACAAAGAATTGAAAAGTAAAAGGAGCCATAAAACCGTATGTTCAGAAGACAGAATGTGAAGCAAATGTTCTTGTTTCGTATTTGTGCATAGTCCCTGTTAGACTGTAAAATACATTAATCAAACCAGTGCGATAAGCTTGATTATTTATTTATTTATTTTTTATAAACAATGTGTTAGAGATTAGAGATATAGCATCACTTATATACTTAAGCTAAAGTTCTTATGGAAGTTATGTTAGCAAATGGCATGATCCTTGGAGTTGTGTTTCTGTTTACTTGATGAATGTGAGTCCAATATTAGCTTTCATTTTATCTCAGTTTTTATCTCTGACTACTGCTGGGGGAAATAGCCGAATCTTAAGCTGCTATATGCCTTGTTATATACAGTATGTATAATTCAATTGTTAATTACGGCTGTCTGAAGTTCCATGCTAAGCATAGGGTGGGTTTATCTGAGCTCTCCAGCTGAAAATGGTTCAGAGCAGTGGGACTTAACCTTAATGGCCAAATTGAAACCAAAACAAATTGCTGAGAGATGCTAAAATCTTCCACAAAAGGTGAGGGGAGCAGCAGAGTTGGGTGATAACTCTTTGGCTCAAACCCATTTCCAATTCTTTACCCCTACCCCTCAAGTAGTTCCTCAGAATGCAGTTGCAAGGTGTAGTGGTTAAAATCTCTTCCTATGAAATGTTAGTGTGGCAATTCTGCTATTACCACAATACCACAATTTATCTGAAGAAAATAGAAAAAAAAAAGAATGGACACTCAATACATCCATTACACAACTCTACAATCAATCAGGTCGTTAAATAATGTAACATTAGCGAACTGGCTAGTTAGATATTGTTTTATGCTTGTCATACAGAAAAGGAAAATTATTAATTGAAACTACAGTTCTCGTAAGCCATTATTTAGCAGCACCAAACCCTTTTCCCTACCTCTTAATCCCAGTAAGAATCAGAACACTCTGATGAAGACACAGTAGTTTTGAAACATTAGCATTAATAAAGGCTGCAAATATATCAGTGTGCTCCGGTCCTCCTCCTGTCTTTGAAATAATCAGAACACCCTACCCTGCGGAATGAATGCACAAAAAAGGAAGGTAGGGCTCAGTGGTAGGGGCAACTGGTGTGTTGGGATTGGGCCTTAGTCACTATGAGCGAAGCCTCTCACATATTGATTAGTTTTATTAAAAGTCAAATGTAATAAATATGTACTTTTTCTCTAAACACTTAATACTCCAACAGTTGGCCAAAAAAAGCAGCTAGAACATGATTTAGGAAACACTATGATTAGTTGTACATAAGGGGAAAGATTAATGTCAACTCAAAGTCACATATTTCCTACAGAGGGCCTGAGAAACTTTGGAATTCATTATTGCTCCTCTTTCACTAAGCAGTAGAATTATTTAAAGATGTAATGGTACATTACTGACTCACACAAACATACCAACACACTGTACAAACACACCCAAGCATAATAATCACAGCCCGTACCTGTATATATCTTTAGATATCACACATACTTACACACGATAACACAACATAATGAAGGTGTTTGGCAGCCACTGCAAGGGCTGTTGTAAATGATGACACCCAGTACAGGAGTTAAGTGTTATTCATTCTATATACACCACATGCTGTATGCAAATTAAGTGATTTTATTTACTGGACTTGGAGGAAAAACTCATAAGATTGTCCCAGTGGTTTATATCGTTAACCAGGTGTAAATATGTTATTTGCATTGTTATTGGGGGTAAATATGTTTGCTGTTCATGTTGAGCGGACAAGCAGACTTAATTCCATATCAACATGCATTTAAATGGCACTAGGTTTCAGTGAAGGGGGACTTATTTACAGAGTGCAGACTTTTCCCTGCCTTGCATGTATTTACATTTACATTAATGCACACAAACACACACGTATACATTTGCATATAACTACACATGTGAATGTCAAATATTTATACGCAACAACACTTAGATCACAGAAACATACACAACAAACAAAAGCAATGCATGTACACTTATATACTATACACACCTACTCACACACAAACATAATTGCACACACATACAGTTTAGTCCACATGCAGACTCAAATACACACACAGTCACACGTAAACATCTCATCAGATCTCATCAACAACTCTCTTGTGTACTCCCCTAATTTAACACATGAGTACACACACACACATACACAAAAATGTACTCCCTCAAAATCACCCATCGACACACTCATACCCTCCTCATCTCACCGCATACACCATACGTTTGGACCCGTACACAAACACACACGCACTGTTAGTTAATCACCGTGTTAGATAGAAAGCGGACGCAGCCTATGCTAATGTCTCAGTTAATGCTTCAGTGGCTCTCCTTGAGAAATATATTTATCGCTTTATTATGGGCTCGTTTCTATAATTCATAGGAAGCACGCCACCCTAGATCACTCCCAGATGAATAGAGCCAGGGAGAGTGGAGAGATGTAAGTGTAATTCACTGAGGTCTACTGCCGTTATGTCCCTCTCCACTTCTCTCTCTCTCTCCCTCTTTTTCTCAGTGTCTGTAGTTATGGATCACAATATTATGATAGCTGTTGGTTGTGCATGCACCATTAATGTTGTTTCCTCATGGGTGAGAGAAACTGTTTCAGCAAGTACAGACTCCCCTGGGAGAAATCAGAGACAGTGAGATATTATATTAGATGTTTCAGTATTATCTTATCTGTTTTAGTAATGCTATCGTTACCTATGCCAATTCAATTGCCATGTATTGAAAGACCAAGACTAGAGGGCAACACACAACCACAGCATCATGACGCCTGTCAATGTGGGTTGGCGTGCTTTGAATTGTCAGTATAAATCTAACTCCACCAATTTTACACATCACAAGTGTGATGCAACTATTGGGGAGTACTACTGCGTATGTGAGAAAGTAGTATAAAGACATTTTTGACTCTAGAGGAAACTGCATGTAATATGATGAATTGCCCCTACTGATGTCACTTAGTGGCTAAGCTGCATTGTGGGTAATATAGTTTTTTGTTGGACCTCTGTTATGACTGGTATAGGAATTCGTTACCATGAGGGAAAAACAGTCCCGATACCGATGCCTGGGCTTTGTGTATCTGTTGATACCCGATACCGATCCGATGCCATTGTTGAATTAATAATAAACTGTATACCGGTCTCAGAAAAATACTTGCGTGATGGAAGAGAGTTCCTTGGCTGTAAGTATTCCAGTAGGTGACAGCCCTCATCTTTAACAACTGACATTGGTTGAGTATCTACAACAATGAATTCTAAAACTTTCTGTGTTATTGCCAGTGCTTTCAAGCTTTCCGTCGGAAACTTTTTCGCGTCACAGTGCATCTACCAAAGTTAGTTGCTGGGCTGTACTGTCTCCTGCTCCTTTGGTTTTGTTGAGCTGCAGGAATTCGGCATGCTCCTTACTATGGTGCTTTTGGATGTGCTTGATTAAATTGGTAGTATTTTATTTTGCAGTACTTCCACCACCCCTTGACACATTTACTTTGCAGACATTGCAAACAGCCCCTCAAACTAGTTGGTGTGGCAAGTGTGAAATATTTCCACACAGCCGACTCTTTGGCTTGCTCCATGTTGCTTAACGGTTAACTCAGCTTTCCAGCATGCGACACACGTGCTGCTGACGAATAACGTAGTATATGCTGCGACGGAGGAAAAACAAACAAACTGGATTGGCCAGTGGATCTGTTGATTTTTCCGATCCCTGATTCAGCTATTTTGTCAATATCGGGGCTGATATCCGATCTTAATAGGGGATCGGTGCACTCCTAGAATTGGCACAATTAAAAACACAAATGTAAGTAATATAAATAGTAGGGATGTCCCGATCCGATTTATAGGATCGGGATCGGGGCCGATCTGGGCATTTTTCCGCTGATCGGAATCGGCAATTTTGAACGTGGACCCAGGCCCGATTTTTTTTTTTTTTATTATTATTATTTTTTAACGTCAGTGCACAATTAGTGGCAGAGCGCAGACACGTGTGTAACGTTACTCTGGCAAACCTGTGGATAAAATGTCAGCAGTGTGGAAATAACTTCAATTAGAAAGCGGAAGTAGTCCAACGGCGACATGAAACATCTGCAATATGGCTGTTTCACAGAGCTGCATTTACTACTCATTTGATACGGCATATACAAAACAAAAACTCAGAGAATACAACGTGTTCACTCGAGAGTAGCTACAGGCAACAACACCGAAGCAGCAAACACTCGCAGATACTTTCTAAAGGAAAGAGAAATATCCTCGAGACAGCGACATGGCCACAAATATTACAGAGAAGATAACTGAATTCTCCGCTATTTCCGTGGGAGAGGATCAGGGTTTTCTTTGTCACCTGGAGTTTTTGAATTCCCGGTGTGCCCGACCATCTCTGCATTACATTATTGACTCCACTTTCGAGTTACAACGCGCCGGTATGCGCACCAGTTTCGTAGGTCATAAGCAACACGTCCAGGTCATTTTACGTGTCAACGTAAGGAATATGTAAAAAGCAGTGGATGATATGGAGGAACCAAGCGTGGGCTGCGTCTCTCACACTTCAGCTGCTGTCACAGTGCAGCGTCACACACTCACCTGCTAACACAAGGAAGGTGGTCCGCCGATGTTGTAATACCATATGCAGAATAAGAAAGAGCCATATGAAAGTATATACTTTATTTCGTTCGTTCATTTTCTTTTCCGCTTTTTCCGTGAGGGTTGCGGGATGTTGCCGCTTTTTATCCCCCTGAGGGGTTGCTGGTTGCTATCTTGCTCAAGGATACTTCGGCATGTAGCTCAGTCCCGCCCGGGGGAGCTGGGGATTCGAACCAGTGACCTTCCGATCACTGGTCCACTAGCTCTACCCACTGAGCTACAGCCGCCTACTTTATTTCAACAAAATAAAAATACTATTAAGGAACAGCTCGGCTGCAGGTACTTTTTTTCTTAATGCAGCTGTATTATCCAGGAAAATATTAGTTCAGGCTAAGTATCGGATCGGGACTCGGTATCGGCAGATACTAAATATTAAAGGACTCGGATCGGGATCGGGGTAAAAAAAACCTGATCGGGACATCCCTAATAAATAGGGCTTGTGTACTGTGTGTTAAGCACAGCATCATCATAGTTTATCTACTTCTGGAGGAGGTGGGACTATGGCAATACAGGGGTGCATGTGTCCAGAGAGGACCCAAAAAAAAACCCAGCTAGAGCTGGAGTATCAATCCTGTAAAATGTGTTTTTTTCAAATAATCAATGGCGATATTTGAATTATTTTGACACCATAAAAAAAATCATGAATTTACTGCTGGTAGGCTGCTGTTTTTGTCAGCTAATTTTTACATAAAATCTTATCATGATAATAGCATTTGAGCAAATGTCAGAGAAGGAGCCATGTAAAGGAGTATGATTCAGCACACAATAGCTAACCCAAAAGTTGAAATGTAAGAAATTAAAACAGTAAAAAAAAAAAAAATGTTGTTTAGTGTTCAAAGCATATGCAGTGTTATTGTGCTTTTCTGTGCTGCAGTGGAGCCCTTTGTTTGGGACTATTTCCGACAGTGTGTGAGCCAGTGGAATATAGCAGAATTATAAATAATAAAATGAAAAAGAGAGAAATAAAAAACAGGAAGAAGGATTCCTCTTCTCTCCCTCCCAAGGGAGCGACCATTTGCTCTGACATTTGCTTTGCCTACCTGAGTGTTTTCCCTAAATCACCATGACTGCTTAAAGCCCAGAGAAGGGGGGGAAAGGGGAAATAAATGAGATAGAGAGAGGGAAAAAAAGGAGAGAAATTGGTGCAGGACGGGAGAAAGAAACAGATGGTTGAAGAAAAAGATACAGGAGGAAACAAGAAACAGGAAAAAAAAGAACCACCGTTTTGACTCGTAAAGAATAGAACTGGTAGAGAATAGAGTAAAAAGCTGGAACAAAAAAGGATAATGGAGGAAGGAAAGCATGGATTCATAAAAAGGACAAAAGTGAAGAAATTGAGGGAGAATTCAGGAATGTAATAGCTTGTACACCACTGTGATGGTAATGATTTATTATGTCAAACTGCATGTAGAGTCAAGATTATGTATAACTGACCCTCAACATTTACCAAAAACAGCTAGGTCAGTGGGCCACATTTGAGTTTGATAAAGGACAGCGGAGGGAAGAGGGAGGAAATGAGCTTTAAAAAGGAGAATGGATCACACTCATGCTGCCCTCAGTCATTCTTACTCTGCCCTACGTGTCACACACCATGTATGCACGACCACACACACCTTATCCATTCACCTGAGCAGAAACTTTGAACAAGCATAACCAGGGGTTTCTGTGTAGAGGTGGAGATTGTGTGTGTGATGTTGTCAGTGTGTTGCGGCCTGACAAAGGCCTGGGTCACAACACATTTACTCGCTGACATGACTCTAATTACAGTGCACGTGCACACATGTGCGCGCGCGCACACACACACACACACACTTCTAATTATGTTGTGCTGCTGTGTCACTGCACAGTGGAAACGAAGGCCACAGAGGCCACACAGGGGCTACACAGTAACGATGACTTCTACTGTCTGGGTCTTTTCTGATGCATGGCCTCCCCCTCCCCTTCCTTTTTACTTCATATAATTCTGAGCATGTATTATTTTTTAAACAAAGTTAAAAGTACACTCATCACACCTATATATGTTACACTTTGTTTACCCTCGTCCTATGCTGGATACTTTATGGCAATCAGCATGTCGCATAACAACACGCACACACATACGTACACAAAGGAAATGCTAAAACAACATGTTATAAAATGACTTTATGTTAAGACAAAGGAGATGAGTTCTGTCATTCTGTCCCTCCCTTCAGCCACATTTTCACTTCATTTACTTTCTGGCTGCCAGATGCCCTCTGACTTTTCCCACCAGTCAGTCCCCGGCCTACCTGGTCACCTGTTTCTACTCTGCCTTCTCTGTTTATTTTTTCTATTTCATTTGCACAGATTCTGATGTATCTGTGATTGTCTTTCAAAGTGTAAGTATTGTAGAATCATTAAAAGGATATCGTGATTTTCATGGGCAGCCTACTGTGATAGTATCATATTGTGAATTACTCTGTTATTACAACCCCTTTTGTCTCCTCCCTCTCTCCTCCATTCTTGTCAAAATCTTTGGCTGTCCTATGTAGTATTGTAGTTTAAAACTAGGCCCCAAATAAAGGACAAACACAATAATTGTGTTGACTTGATCTCTCTGACAATGGTTAAAGATGCAAGCTTGTGACGCATTGGTCACAGATTTGACCCCTGTCCTGCGGGATAAATCTGTATTGGGATAATGGAGATCCAGTAGCTTGCTAGTTAAAGTGAAACTCTCGCCAAAATGCAACCTAGGCTTTTTTTTGAAGCCTTTTTTGTGAATGTATATGAGTCAAATCTTCATGTAAAAGCATAATTACGACGAAAGAGGCACTTTTGAGATTGACCGTATTTTCATTGTCGGCTCAAACTCATTTTCAATATGTGCATGGGGCACTTTTACGCTAGCATCAAAATCGCTATTTTTCAACACTAAGAAGGCTCGACACAACATGAAACTTTGCTGTTAGTATCACCAGAGTCTCTACACCTGAACACGAGCATTGAGAACATTGTTTGTGTACACTGAGTTTACTAAAAAGAAAGTTTTTGCACAACTCACATTGGCAGTAGCGTCTTCCTCTAGCCGTCGACATGGCAGCCCAGACGTACTCAGGGATCGGCACTTGTCGGTAGAGTGTATGTGGTTCAGTTGAGCTGTGTGTAGAGACCCTGGTGATACTACCAGCAAAGTTTCATGTTGTGTCGAGCCTTCTAAGTGTTTTAAGTGCACTCCCATTAAAAATGAGTTTGAGCCGAAAACGAAAATACGGTCAATCTTAAAAGTGCCTCTTTCGTCGTAATCATGCTTTTACACGAAGGTTTGACTCATATACATTAACAAAAAAAGCCTAGGTTGCATTTTGGCGAGAGTTTCACTTTTTACACATGATCATCTTCATGAGCTATGCCCATTGCCAGCTGGGGTGTAGGGCGTGATTTAGAGGAAAAGTGTAGCTTAGGTCAACAGTGCCACCATCTGAAGTAAAGTGCCAGGATAATTGAAAACAAAAAAAACACGCCTTTGTTTTGAACAGTTAAACATATTTAAGATATTTTTTTCAGTTAAATACCAAATAAAGCACTGGTGATCATTCAGAAGCTGACCATTGAGAAGTCGTTCCATGAAACCTTTAGAGTTGGGGTCTGGTTACATCAAAGACAACTG
Source organism: Diplodus puntazzo (assembly GCA_963678695.2). Lineage (NCBI taxonomy): Eukaryota > Metazoa > Chordata > Actinopteri > Spariformes > Sparidae > Diplodus > Diplodus puntazzo. Next base: position 24,863,656 of record OZ023166.1, on the reverse strand, counting down.
TCATTGGTTGCAGATTGAAAGGTCATCATCAAACTGGGTTATAACTGAGCGATGCAAAATGCCCGAGGAAATGCTGCTACCAAATATGCCATCTCTCATTCTCTCCGTGGTGAAATACACCACAGGCCACTGCCAAGCATCTTTGGGGCTGTGCTCATCTACATAAGGAGAACTGGGCATGGTGTCAGAGGCGGAGCCATGTTCATTCCTATGAAAGCTGCTCAGTGGTGCAAGAAGCAAAAGAAGTGTGAAATCCTGGGTATAAATGCCACGACACTGTGGGACTCATAGAGAGTGCACACTACAGACTTCTGCTGGTCAAGGCCACTAACTTGATGGAGATAAAATGATTTAATGGTGCAACTCCACTACACTTTTCAATTGTTTTCAGACCAAATGGATCCATTCATGATGATGAGTCATTCTGTTGGGTGTAATTTTAACAAGAAAAAAGGATCCAGTTTTATAGCAACTTCTTTGACAATGTAAGCTTATTTAAACATATTTGGCTCCTGTGCATCACGCAAAGTTGTAATTACATAGTTTGGCCACTGAAATTGGCTTTAAAGCCTGCTGCTGTTTTCTGGGGGTGGGGTCTGGAGGTCCATGGGATATTCTGTGGGAAGGCAATCGTTGGGATTTTGGGCTGGAAAAATGGTTGTCCACACTTACAGCTGTAAGGCCCAAGAAACCACTGTGATATAGACTGATGCAGATATTGGCCAGAATGGAATATTGACAGATGACATAATGCTGAAACAAAAACTTTACCACACTGTCCAATAGGATTGCATATTATCAAACAAGAATATGTGGCCAAATGCAGATCTGTATTTCGGTCCTTGACATAAGGGCAGCTGAGAACCTCTGAAGGTGTAAAGGGTCTGGAAGTTGATTAAGACTGAGGGGAGCACTCCACTACCTGCTTGCCCCTAAAAGAGCTCTTTATCCTGGATATGATGAGTCCCAAGGACCCCTCTCTCTAACCATCCAGGGATAGACTACACCAGCATGCATGTAGCCAGGCAGGCCAGGAGACAGAGAGAGACAAATGCAGAGCAGAGAAATAAAGTGCCTCTTCACACTGCCAGTTAATAGTACCAGAGTGGGGAGCAGAACTGAGGGGAACCTCTTGGCTGCCTGACCCCATGAAGAGCTCTCAATCCCGGGCTCACTGAGTCCCAGAGCCTCTTCTCTCTTGTAGACCTCCAGCCCTGCAGCCCGGCTGGGTCAGAGCTAACCCCACAACCCTACTGTGGAGGCTCCGTAATAGGGCCTGGATGAACTCTTCAAGGGGATTAAAAGCCTCCTCTGTCCCCTGGGTCCTGCATTTTAAACCAGCAGAATTTTCACTTCCTCTCAGTCCAATTTTGGGACTACAGTTTTAAAGTAAGTAATGCCGATTGAACTGCTCGTCTTCAGTTTATATAAACACTGAAATAAAGGTTGCAGTTGAGGCAAGAACATTTTAGCGTGGAACAATTATGATTTAGGACATCAAATCTGATGAATGTGAGAGTAGTACGGGCAGTTTTGGACCTCCAGTGGAAACAAAACACAGTGAGGTAGTTAGGAGAGCTGCAGCATGGAGAATAAGTGAAGAGGCAGAGTGGCAGTTGAGTGGAGAGATGAAGTGGTGAACTGAAATCAGGGTGGGGGAGAAGAGACACAAAGATCAACACAGGTCAGAAGAGGGTAAATCAGGAAGAGAGAGGGGAGGAGAGCGAGCAGGATGTTAAAGTCCCATTCTGAACTACTACACAGCATGTTCCTGATGTTTTATGAAATACAACTTACAGTTAGAAGTTAAACCCACAAGCTCAATTTTTCTAAAATCCCAAGTCTGCCGTAGGGCTGTCACACTTTGCAAAAATCAATTTCCATCGAATTTGAAATGAAACAATCCATTCAAATAAATTCAAACTTTATCTCTTCAGCAGCGTTTGCTGGGAATAGTTTAACTTTGAGCGTGTTGTCATCATTGTAAAAAGTGTTCCTCGAGACACCTTTTGCAGTGTTAGCTACCACAGTGACAGTTTTGAGTAGATGAGATGAGTGTGAGATGTTTATATGTTTAAGACAAAATCATGAAATGGTCTGTTGTACAAATTTTTGAATTTTGAATAAACAGTGCCTGCACCAGTTCTTCTTCCATGATGGATGGTGTATTATTGAACATGTTGACAAACCATTGAGTACCTTAGGAAGTCAGATATTCAACAGTGTTACATTGTTATATATATATTGCATTTAACCAGTCAAACTTTTATAAACCTTTGCTTGAATGCAATGCTAACTTGCATTTGTACGGAGGGTTGTCACAGAGCAGTCTCTTGGCCAGGTGCAATTGACAGACATAGAAGAAGATTGCCTTGCAGTTGTCATCTTGCAAAAACCCTAAATTGTCATAGTTAAAGAACAGTTAACAGTGTGCAGATTTTGTATGGATTAAACAAACAAATGATAATACGGAATAATTAGTGATCTCTAGAGGTGCTGATAGGTGGATTTTGTTACTTGGAGACAAAGCCAGAATAGCTGTTTCCAGTCTCTATGCTAAGCTAAGCAAGTTGGCAGCTGACTCCAGCTTCAGTTGGAACAGACAGACTCCCAAATGTTGTCCAATGATGCTCATACCCCAAAAAAATCCACAATTTACTCAAAAGTAGCGATTTGTTTGGTTTGGTTGCTGTCGCTACTTCTGAGGTAGTAAAGTCAGCTAAAAAGACCTAATTCAAGCTGATAAACTGATGCCTTGAACATATTCCACCAGTCAATCATTGCACAGAATAAACACTGGCTACAGCATCAGAGACTGAGTTGATGTAAACCAATCAAAGCCTGTAATATAGACAATTATCACAGTTTTTTTGTTTTACTCACTACTCATTGTAATTCCAGCTCCCCTGATGCTTCCTCCCGTCTTGTTTGTCTATGATGGCATGTCACGGTGGAGGGTGCCGTCATGTCAGGGGCTGTGCAGGGTTAAACTCTAGCACTCTCATTCCATGAGGCAATTAGGGAAGCGGGCATTTAGGAGCTACTGGGATTGCTTTAGTCACTCGTGGGAGGTAATTTGGTGCGTTTTATGTAAATGTGACTAGAAACAAAACAGAGTTGTTGTCTTCGTTCATCCTACATTTTTGTCATAGTTCTACGTCATCTTCTTCTTCCATCACTTCATCTGTCTTTTTCTGTTGCCAGAACATCAACAAGCTTCTTTCTCCACCTACCTCTTCTTCTCCTTCTACCTCTCTTCCCCTTCATCTCTCCTTACCCTTCCATCTCACTCGTCCACATTTACCAATCCCCAATCCAATTCACCTCTCTTCCACCATACAAATCTCCCCTTCTCTCTCTCTCTTTCTCTCTCTTAGTCAGGTGACACCAGCCAGACCACTAATTAGAATTCTGTCACTAAGTAAATGCATTGTGACCGGTGGCTGACAGCCCTGTGTGTGTGTGTGCGTGTCCATGCGTGTGTGAGTGTGTGACAGTTTGGGCAGCTTGTTGGCGGTGACGATGGCAGCCGCCTGGCATTTTTAACGTGGCAAGGTGCTGCTCTCGCCACTGACCTGACAGTCATTTAAATTACACAGAGGATGGCGTGTGTGTGTGTGTGTGTGTGTGTGTGTGTGTAAGGAGAATGAGAGGGAGGTTGAGGAAGGACCATTAGTAGCTGTGGGATAATTCACTGACTCGCAGGTTGACTGATTGTGTAGCTGACTGACTCACTGACTCATTGTAAGAAAACAGACAGACAGATAGGCAAGGCTTGTTTACCATGTCAGCTCAGCAATATAACACAAATCTCCCTCTCTCTCATTGACACACGCAATCACACACACACGCACGCACACACAAGCTTGGAGAGAAAAAAATGTAATGTGAGGAAAGCAAAAGATGAGAGGGAAGAAAATAAAATGGCAGAAATGAAGTGTGAAGGTGCTGAAAAACAAAAATGGCTTTTATAGCCTGGCAATCAACTTTTGCAGGTTGATGAAAAGATTGACGGGTGAGGGAAGGAAGGGATAGTGAAGGCAGCTAAATCTGTAAACATCATTTACCTGTCAAAGGTATTTCAGTCATACTAACATTATCTTTTCCCCCAAAAAGTTACCCATCCATGCTACAACACCAACAGAACAAAAGAAAAACTGATAATCTCTTTAGGTGAGCAGACACAGGACGTCAGAAATGGCAGTGGTACAATCTTTTCTGAGCAGTAGCTTTCTGTCTTTTTCAAAGTGATGTTTGTCAAGAGCAAATGTAAATTATGGGTTGCAAAACAAGTCAAGATTGTCAAAAATGAACACTGTTTATTAGCATGTTCACAAACTTGTTTTCCACATCCACAAAATCCTAGCTATTCACCCACTTTAGACAGCATTTTTGAAAAGCTCCTTGGAAAAGATGTAGGACTAAGATAAAGAACATATTTTTCTCTTTCTGTGTAAGAGCAAACTAGTCACCATTTGAAGCACAAATCACCATCAAAAATGAATGAAAAATACATTTAACAAATATCTCAATGACGTGTAACTGAATCATACATTTGTCAGCGTATTCTACAAACAGTCATTTCCATACCTATGGGAACATTCAAATAAACAGATAATGTCACTAAATAAAGTAATACAGTTATTTATTTTTAATGCAGAAATGTGAATAAATTGAGCTGGAAAAGCTTTGCTGTGTGTAAACACATTACGAATGTAATGTAAATGTATGCTCAGTATATCACAACAACTTTTGCTGTAAAGTATAATGATTTTGTCTTTTAAACAAAATAGTTTTCATCATCTCTTTGCAGAAGTAAAATAATGCCAAGACACAGCATATAATAGCCATGTTACAAATATCTAACAGTGATCAATCGGATTAGGCTCTTAAGATGTTTGAATCCTTGAGTAGAAGACCCCTGTGATGGTAGCCTAATCAGTATAGGCATGGACCTGCTCTCCACAAACAGACATATCATACAGCATGTAAATTAGCTCTAAGATAACTGTGACACAATGCATCATATGGCAATATTTATGTTTAATATTGTACATTGTCCCTCTACAAATAAAGATGAATGTTTGAGATTTGAGTTTTTGTGTGCGAGTGTGTGTATCAAGTTGGAAATAGACTCAGTGCTGAGTTAAGAAGAGGAGAGCCAAACCATCAAAAGACAGAGGGAGAGACTGTCAACTATTGATTGGAGTTGGCATTCGAACAAATAAACCCACTTGCTTTTCTCTCAGATGCAGAGATTCAGTCTGACTTCAGAGTATTACTGATCAGTATGACATGTCTGAACTTGTTGCATTTGTGCGTAGAAACAATCCAGATTGTTGGGTATTGTGGGACCGTTGAGTTTAAAGAATAATTTAATTTGACCTGTACATGATGTCATTTTTGCAATAATTTCAGTTTTAAATCAATTTGGAACGTGGAAAGACGTTTCCAGATTTGTCCTCGTCTCCCTGCCTTGTACCTGATTCCTAGCTTGTACAATATCCCTATTTGGTCTCAGCTGTCAGGCAGAAAGGAAAGCAATTTTTGTCCTTGCACCATTTGCCTGAATTTGACCCTTGGACTGTAAACCGCCAAGGTGCCTAGTGTACGTTAGTTTTAAGACAACTAGAAATGAACGCACCAACAATGGCTCTGGAAGTGTCTCTATGTAGCAGCTCAGCTCAGAAACTTTGATGCTTTCTGTCATCTCCTTCCAGTTTCTCGCCTTTTTCCCCACATGGATTTACACCAATAAATGGTATCATTAATACCACTGACAGTAACAGGACTATCAATGCTATTCAGTTCACCTATCAAATGTTCTGCCAAGAAACCTTGGGTCCTAACATTCATGTGGATACCACTGGACATGCACCATTGTTGCAGACCACACAACACTTCTTATGGCAATGTCACCCTGCCACAATGCAAAAACGGCTCTGGAATGGCCAGAGGAACGTGACGAAAGGCTCACAGTGTCAACTTAGAGCCCAAACTCCACGTATCTAGATCTGATCAAACACCTGTGGGACTTGCTGAAACAAATCTAATCAATGAAGGCACCACCTCTCAGCACTCAGGACCTGAAGCATCCGCTGCCAACGCCCTGGTGCCAATCACCACAGGACAGGCCCAGAGATATTGGGGCCGTGGCTCGATAGCTCAGAATTTTGGCGGCTTTAGGGGGACATACTCAAAATTAGGCAGGTAGTTTTGATGTTGTGGCTGATTTGTCTATGTCATGAAGTAGATTTCTGTGATATGTACCAATTTTTATTCTTTTATGTCAATGGTGGTATGCATTGACACTGCCTAGACCAACGGTTGACAATTAAATTACATTACATTTTTTTGCTGAGAACATTCACGCTTAAATAAAGGCTTGTCTATTGTTTTGATGTCACATCTAGATCCCATGAAGGAAAATGGAATAGCTGAGAATGATAGCTTAGATTGTGTGTGTTTGCATGCCCATGTCAGTAGGTAGGGACTAAACTGTTGAATTATTTGAATTGTATAAAACGTATCAAAGAAAGAGGATAGAATGTTATTGTGAAAGACAAAAAGCAGTTGGGTATAAAGGGAGAGAGGGGGGAGCAGAGTATACCCTTACAGAATAGTCCCCTTGAAGGCAAACAGTGCTCAGTGTCACCACCAGCAGACAAGCCACAATGACAGCAGCATGGTAAAACGACTCTAATGCACCTCTATGGGTTTTTACTGCTTCTCGTATAGCAGCAAGGATACACACATGACACATGGCTGCACACGCACACATACAAACACACAAAACAAGCCAGCGACACTTGAGATTCACGTTTTTGTTTTTCAGCGGGGCAACATGCTTCAGTACAAACTCACGCACGCAATGTGGATATTTATTATTCACGCTTTTGTTTTGCACACAGACAACATGCTCGCTGGAGAGAGGGAGGAGGGAGGGAGCGAGGGAGAGAGAGATAAATAACAGTGATAAGTCTTGTCTTGTCAGAGGAGAGGAGAAGGGCTGAGTGACATACGATTGGTCTCCCGGTCGTGAAATATGCATGGCTTTTTCAGCAGCCAGAGGAGAGGAGAGGAGTTAATTTAGGCCTCTCGCTATGCTCGGGGTAATTAAAAGAGATGATCGATAGTTTCCCCCCCGTGACTGATAACAACCGCCACACATACACACATACACACACACACACCCACACACGCGCACAGATGTGCAAGCAAACATACAAGGAAGATACTGACAATGCACAGACAACTGCACTGAGTAAACATAACAATGCACAGTCGAGTCTGCAGAAGCGTACAAAGAAACAATGAATAAAAAGGCAACAATGAATGTGACTTCATCGAGGCAATGTCAGGTTATTGACAAAAAAAAATATTTTTTAAGGTTGTTGGACAGTAAAATTGTAAATATTAGGATGCTAAGTCACCAGATTAATCATACGTTGATGACAATGTTTTGCAATTTTTTTAACCATACATACAAATATACTCAGCCCAGAAAACATCATAGATGAATATAAAGTCCAGAGTATCACACATCCATTTTCAAACAACAATACTGTACAAGAAATAAGGGATGTCAGTTTCCATAACCTACTTTAAGACTTCTTAAAAAAACACATGTAACTATATAACTATATAACTATACTGAATAGTAAAATATACTTAACTATAGAAAGGAATTGTGGATTGCTCAAATTTCCAGTCATTGACCATAACTACTGCATCATCCACTTTTAGCAGGCATAGATAGCAGCAACAAATCTGAGTGCCTTTTCGCCATGGAAAGGTTCATACATGCCACTCCCCTCACACCCCCATCCTCAAGATATAGAATGTATAAGTATTGATTTAGGGTAGTATTTTTGTCTAATATAAATATGTGTCCTCAGTTTTGTTTTTGGCAGGATATTATCAGATGGTTTCTTCTTCAGGCTTGGTCTTTAATTGTGTTTTACATGAGAGTTGTTTTTTTTTTGTTTTTTTTCTGTAGATGTGGAGCATTTCAGATGAATACTCTTTAGCCCTCAGAGAGCTATGTGTTTTACTCCAGATATATTTATTCTTCCCTCCGCCATTTTAATTAGGCGGCTCCCAGTCATTTCACAGTTGCTTTCTGTGTTTTTTGTGGGGACAGATAACTCACAAAAGGAAGCCAAGCCAGATTAAACACTATTATAGAATGCAATCTCTTGTCACTTACAAGTGTTTCCTCCTCTTCATTATCCCCCCAAAAATGAAAAATCAATTCATGCTGCTGTTCCAGGATGTTGATTTGTATTCTGTAGTCTCTGATAACAAGGACAAGAAGAAGAGAGCTCAGTCCTCCAATCTCTTCCATAAACAGGAACTCTGTCATCAATATTGTAGAGGAATCCATACTGCAGGACTAGAAGACTAATTAGAGCCAGCTCTAAATTATTTAACTCCCTCTGATTTTATTGATTTGTCAGTTCAGAGCTGCGACTTAGAGCTGTAAAATTGACTCTTCTGAAAGAGACATGCTCGTCTGCTGGTTTATGGCTGTCAGCACATAGACGGGGACAGACAGTGATGTACTAATACAGCTGCTACACACATGCAGACACATGAGGCAAACAGAAAGAGACAGAAAACAGACATACATACAAGCACATGCTAATGAAAAGGAAAGATTTAGTGGACAATATAAAAACCATAAAGTTGTAGCATTAACCCTCTTAATTAACACTACTGCAATTAAACACTACCATATACTCAGCACACACCCAAAAACACACACACACACACACACACACACACCCAGACTCATAAACTAATTACGCATCTCTCAATTAACAGAGATCTCCATGTGGAGAGCATGGAGCCCCAGGGATCCAGTTAGCCACCTGTTACTAATATCTCAACTCGAGCATGGTAACATCAGTACACACAGATGCACATACACGCTCATTCCTCAACACTGGCCTTTAATCAAAAGCACAAACTGCAATAAACATCAACGCACCTCGAGCTGGCCTGACTTGTCTGGCTTGTTAGATGTTTGCTAAATTGGTTAAATGCCTAATTGTTTAATTGCAGAGGGATTATGTTCAGATGACTGGGAATCAATTGACCGGGCATGCACATTAGCACATGTGATGGACAGAAGAGGAAAATGATCTCATAGGCTGTGAAGCAAATCAGAAGCAGTGATTAACCAATCAGAGCAGATGTCCATTGATCCCGCAGGCCTGGCTGGAGCTGGAGCTTATGACATTAATTGTCAAATAAATGTTATTAATGGAAAACTTTGATCATCTCTAGATTGATATTGAGTATTTCTTAATGTTTTGACATTGATTTTGAAGTGCTGCTTGGGAATAAGGCTCTTGTTAATGTATTCAGAAAGGGACGGAAGGAAAGGAATTCAGTTTGCAATAGGGATATCATACACACACACATTATTTCTAAAAAAAAACCCCATGCAGTACGTTATCAATAACACAATGTAGGTTTCAAGAGATGCTTTCTGGTGCCACTACAAAATAAAGATGAGAGCCCATGAACTTTTGCACTTAAACCTTGCAATAAACTGTCCATGTCCGTGGATTGTAATATAATGTGTATTCACGCAGTTTGGCATGTGCACCAGTTAAAACACATCCAAGGATACTGATGGTCAGTGTAGGACTGGCGTGCTTAACCTGCTGTGGCAGAGGAATGACTGGAGATCAGAGGCAAAGTAGAATGGGTCAATAAGGGGGCACATTAATTAGCATGGCTAAGTGCTAGAGAGGGAACACATGCTTTTGGGAAAACTGATCAGCAGGGGGTCCAAACATGTCACACGCACAGACCATAACGTGATGCTCTCCCACACCGCCACACATGCCTGCAGCATTTCAATGCACCACCTGATCCCCCTCTACCACTGCACCAGTAGGGGAGGAGAAATCTCCCTAAAAACTTGCTGTGAGTAGAGAAAACCTCTCTGGAAGATTTGCCGCTCCCAAACTGAGAGCCAGAAACAGTTCACTAAGCAAGAAGAGTTCACCGACCAAATGATAATCCTCTCCCAGTTGTGTCCCACCCTCTGGTTTGGTTTGAATGAGGCCTAATTAAAAAGTCCAACCAACAGTGTCATCAGTTAAGTCAACATTCCTGCCATTCATTCTACACTTAAAACTTAATTGTGACCTTTTTTATAATGAGTTCCTGGATTTTGCAAATAAAATGCCTTATGCCGCATTCAACGCAAAGTAAATATTTGCATTGTGTTACTCACGCAAGTTTGAGGAGTTATATGTTTTTAATCGTGTCTACTCGGGAATGAAAATAACCACGAAGCACAACGGTATGATCCCAAATTGCAGAGAATTCTCTGTGATCTGACTGCAATAAATGGATGCCAAAGTAACGCTCTGTCAGGTCTGTTGGCCAGGAGACAAGCAAACGACTTTTAAAATGCATGTTTCCTGAATGAAGTGCTATGCTATGCTGTGACATATTTTCAAAGCCGACCCGGTAGTGTTTCTTGTTGGCTCACTTCCCTCCATGACAGCTCCTTATTTGTCCTGTCTTGGTACAAGTAGATGTGTTATCCTACAGTTCTTGGTGTTCTCAAATGTGTGTCCTCAATTGTTGTTCATGAATGTCCGGACATCAGTGACGTGAAGGTCATGACGTGGTTGTGAACGTCAATGGCAATCGCGACACAGCATCAAGTGACAATTTCAGCTGAGTTCAATATTTTCAGCTCGCTTGGCACAAGATTTTGCGTTGTGTTATTCCCGCTCCTGATCATTAACTTGCATGTAATATAGCCGTGCAAATTATTTGCTCTGCGTTTGGTCTGAACACAGCATTACTGATTAGTCCTAATTGCAACGTTATCAAGAGAAAGACAGAGTGAGACGTTTCCCCCAAACTCCAGCAGCACCTGAAATTGCATACCAATATGCAGTTTAGTTTAATAAAACAATATGTTTATGCGTATGAAACCGAAAGTATGTGAACTGCAAACTATCTACATGGAAATATTACAATGGACATAATTTGATTCCTGAATCAACAATATAACAAGCATTTAGCCATCTAGTTCGATGCTCACACATAATCGGAATTGCCATTAACGCACAGAGGTTAGCATTGCAACCATGATAAAAGTATATTTGCAAACAATATGTTTGATTTGATATACTTCACATAAAACGACGTGTGCTTATATGTACGGGCATGTACAATTTTTCATATGCTTTGGAAACTTAATTATATCTGCTGACTTCACATTGTTAGCTAACTCAAACTACTACTCTGTAGCTTCAGCACTGACCAGATACAGCAAGCTTAAGGGGTCAAAACACAAATTCAAAATTTGCAATTGCTTTGAAAATAGATCACTACTACTGGAGACATTCTGTGCCAAGAGATTATTCTTATAGCACTAGGTTGATGAGCAGGGACAGCTAAATGTAGCAGTGCTCTGTATAAATTATATATTTGATTATTTCTGTTGTACATTTTATTTTTCCTCTTTTATGAGGTCTGGCAATTAATTTTGAATGGACAGTTTTCAAATTCAGTTTTATGTAATTGTGCTGTGTGCAGTTTTCAGGGGTCTATTTTTTATTTGGGCATAGGATCTTATTTTATTTTTATGAATGCAACAGCTAAATGTAGCAGATTATTTAAAAAGTATTTTATTCACCTGGGCCCGTATTCACAAAGAATCTTAAGGCTAAAAGTAGCTCCTAACAGACGAATTTAGGAGTAACTCCTAAAAATAATGGGCATGTCAGTCGTAACTTTAGGACTCCTAATTTTTGAAAATAAGAGTTATTCACAAAACATTTTAGGCCTAAAAGTAGCACCTAAGTCTGGGAGACCTTACAAGTAGTCCAGAGGACTCCTAACTCGCTAAGACCTAGTCACAGCCGAATGTTTTGGAGACGCTAAATGACAGGGAATTATTAAAACGATATCGGATGGACCGTGAAGGGACTGAAGTTGTGGTTGAGTTGGTGAGGGACGCAATAACGTCCCCAACCAACCAAAACAATCCAATAACGCCGGAGTTAAAATGTTTGGCAACACTCCGGTATTTGGCTACGGGGAAAATGCAGCTCTTCGCACGGGAATAGTATTACCTGGGGACCTCAAGTGATTTAGAAATTATCCCACCACGTCTGTGTTTGGTGCGGCGCATTCGCACAGGATAAGCGAAGTCTGTGTTTTAACTCGAATTTACTGACATTATCCCCCGGGTCGATCGCACCGGAGCCCTTGCTGGAGCAGTACAACGGTTAGATATGGGTATTTTTAATATAATAACTGGTGAGCCTGTTAAAGATGGAAAAATGTTCTTTACCGCATGCTGCCATGTATGTAACCCATCTAATCATCTTTCGAGATTTCGCTCTTCTGATGAGCCTCCTGAATTTGCACCCAAAATGCTGTCAAAACTGTCATTTATAATTCCCAACGGAGCCTCCATAATTCTCCACCGGGAAAAAGGCAGAAAAAAGGTGTGGAAAACACAAAAAACCTTAAGAAACACAAAAAACGACCCCAAATCACAGAGATGCCGATTCGCACAGGACTAATAT